>CM077830.1:6241842-7441842 GCA_039720395.1 Liquidambar formosana
CAGTGCTTTCAAACAATCATTCATATATATAGTGAGCTATGTTAAATATTTCACATCATTTTACATTAAAATAGTATTATCTGTCAATTGAATTTTATTATTTTAAATGCATATTGTTACGTAAGATTGATAATCCTTTTAAATGCATACTGTTATATAAGATTGATAATGCAATATAGGTTTAATGCAATATATGACTGTTATGTTTTGCCTATTTTTTTTACTTTTTGTCTTCATATTTCTTTTATACTACCTATAAAAAGATGAATGTAAGAAAAACTTTTGATTGGCTAATATACTCTTATTTTAATTTTTAAATACACAACTACCCATCCTTCTGCATATATAGGAAATATAACAATATGGAAACTATAAATCTAAAACACATACCTTAATATATTATAAAACACATACCTTAATATATAAAACACAAATAGGAATTCAAAGGAAACGGAAACTATACCTTAATATATTCTAAAACACATACCTTAATATATAAAACACAAATAGGAATTCAAAGGAAACGGAAATTATATATGGTACTGTTAGAAAAGCAATGATTATAATATATATATGGTACTGTTAAAGAACTGCAAATTATAATATATAGCTGCCAAGACCCCATGGCCAACTCTTGCTATTCATTAAGCAACAAAAATCTGAAAAAACGAAAAGAGAGAGGGAGATGAGTGTGTGTGAGAAATGAGGTAGATAGAGAGAGAGAGAGGGGGACAAAAGAGAGAAACAAAGAGATTTTTTTTATGTGTGTATGTGTGTCTGTGTGTGTGTGTGTGAGAGATTCAAAAAAATCTCTCCACTGATTTTTTTATGTGTGTGTCTGTGTGCATCTGTGTGCGTGCGTGCGTGTAATAAAATTGGAGAGATCTTTTTGTGTGTGTGTGTGTGCGTCTGTGTGCACGCGCGCACATGTGTGTAATAAAATTGGAGATATTTTTTTTATATGGTACTGTTAGAAAAGCAATAATTATAATATATATATGGTACTGTTAGAGAATTGCAAATTATAATATGTAGTTGCCAAGACCCCATGGCCAACTCTTGCTATTCATCAAGCAACAAAAATTTGAAAAAACGATAAGAGAGAGAGAGAGATGAGTGTGTGTGACAAATGAGGTAGAGAGAGAGAGAGAGAGAGGGACAAAAGAGAGAAACAGTGAAACAAAGAGATTTGTTTTATGTGTGTGTGTGTGTGCGTCTGTGTGCGTGCGTGCGCGCGCACGCACGTGTATAATAAAATTGGAGAGATTTTTTTTATTTGGTTCCCACTTGTGTGTGTGCATCTGTGTGTGAGAAACAGAGAGAAAGAGAGATTTTTTTATGTTGCCTAATGAGACAAACTGAACCAATAGATTTTTGTATTTAATAATAGTCTTTTATTTTCGCAGTGCTTTCAAACAGTCGTTCATAATATATAGTGAGCTATGTTAAATATTTCACATCATTTTACTTTAAAATATTATTATCTGTCAATTGAATTTTATTATTTTAAATGCATATTGTTACGTAAAATTGATAATCCTTTTAAATGCATACTGTTACATAAGATTGATAATGCAATATAGGTTTAATGCAATATATGACTGTTATGTTTTGCCTATTTTTTTTACTTTTTGTCTTCATATTTCTATTCGAAAATGAATTGAATTTTTGGATTGTATTCGAAAAGCTGTTCAAAGTATCAAGGTACATTATTTCTTCTAAAATATTTTAATGCAGATGAGCATTTTTTTATATGCAATGAAGGCTATTGATATTTAATTCTCTTATTTGTAGATGGCATTTTTTTCGCATACTGTTACGTAATAGGATTAATGCAAAATAAAATTGTTACAATTTGCCTATCTTTTTACTTTTTGTCTTTGTCTATAAAAGGCTGAATCTCCCTTATTTTTTTTTAAAAAAAAAATACATATCTACCCTTCTTTTAATTGAAATACATAGTTAACATTCTTATCATTACCAAATGAAAGTTAGATTTTAACTCAAACTCTTAACAAATAAAAATTAGATTCTCACTCAAATTCTTTTTCCTAGAGCAACTATCAAGTTGCATGATAATATATATGAATATAAACTCTTTAAATATTCTGTTTTATGAAGGAAAAAAAATATTTCTGAATGTATATTTAAAGAGTTTTTAATTTTTCGTTGACAATTTTGATTATTAAAAAAAAATGTACTTTTGAATTTTAAACTTTATCTTTTATGAAAAAACTATTAAATCTTTATGTATTTATTATTTTGTATAATTAATATTATTTAAAAATATTCACGTGCAGCGCACGTGTGCAATATCTAGTCATAAACAAGTGGCTTAATTGCAATGGGACTAGTTAAACAAACTTATTAATTGCATGAGTGGGTTTTGTAGCTGTGACCATTTCGATTTTAAGTCTTTATAAGAAACTGCAAATGACAATTAAGCAATAAGGCCTAGGGAAATAATCAGCATTTCTTTTATCAATTATGCGCGCGTAAAATAAAGAGGAAACTAGAACATCATAGGGTCACACATAGACATATTATCTTATCCCATATTGGGTAAATGAGGGTATTAAGAATAAAAGATTTCTTAACATGTGTGCCAGGATCACATGTTAAGTTATATTTAATGAAACAATGATTATATAAAAAAACGTAAAATACGTTATAAAAGAATATGACGTAAATAACATAAAACAACGTAAAAATACCAAAAAAAAAAAAAATACAAATTGTATAGAAAAACGTGGAAATACATACAAAAATTAAGCAAATATAATTTTCTATGCAATTATTATATCATCAAATAAATCTATCTACCCTTAAGACAGTTCCTAAGAATAATAGGATCACAAGAATATATAAATAAAATTTTGGGCTTCTAAAATTTTTTTAGGCTTTTGGGCTCATCTTACAGCCCACTAGTATGGGAGATGGAGACTGATGAGGCATAGACCAAAGAGAATAGTTGTTCCCAGTCCTAACTGCTCCTCCCGCGCAACAATATGTAACGTGGCACCGTTATAACTGCCAAGTGTTGAAAACTAAAACGTGTCATCTTCACACGCAAACATATATACAAGCCCCTTGTGTCCTTAACCCTGCAATTTCTCTGTCATTCTCTCGCCTCCAACACTTCCACACAATATACTGTTTTAGGGTTTCTTCTACATCCACACCCAGATTTTAATTTTACTTTTCTGCAGATATCCTTATGTTTCTCACAGGTCAGCCCATTTTTCACCATTTTTTTTAGTGTTCATTGCGCCTTCTATGTGCATGTATGAATGTACGTAAAATTTTGAGATGATGATTATAATATGTTTTCCCTATTGGGGAAAAAGAAAAAAGAATGTATGTTAAATTTAGCCTGTCTTCTGAATTGAAGATTCAATGATTTATAGCAACTTTTCATAATTTATGGGCATGTTTATATGCTGGGTGTTACTTGTTTTACACTAGTGTGTGTGTGATCAAGAACATAGACACGTTTTTTATACACAAGTTTTCACATCATTCTTGCGCCGTCAGATCCATGTTCTCCAAAAATATAAGAAAAATAAAAATAAAATTTGTGGGTCAGCATTTTTGGAAACTATTGGATTTTGCGAGATACGACAGCTTGAAAATGGTGTAAAAAATTGTGTCCATGATCCTGACCCATTTAGAGGTTCATACAAGTATTAGTATATTACTCTGTTTTGGACTGAACTAATAATGGGCTATAGGATAAATACCAAATAGTTTTAATTGAGAACCGCCCATAATAGAGCTAAACCCAATTCAACTTATGATTTTGTAAAAAATAAATGAAGACGGCAAACAAACAAGTAATTTGCTCACTGAGATATCTCTAGAAAGGCTTTCAGAAAAATACTATAGGACGAAGTATAATTAATGCTCGCTATACTAACATAACGGGAACAAAATATTTCTCTTCTTTAGATAGCACTAGATGATACTATCTGAAAACAATCCATCTTTCAGAACACAATCACCATCCCAACAAACAGAAGAGGAATGACAAGCAAATTCAGGCATCTCTGACTTAAAAAAAAAAAATTGTAGATGGACTTGTTATTACACAACAAAAGCCTTCCCAATCACCTCTTGGTTCTGAACCTTCCAGAGCATGGATATACCTAAGCCGAGGAAACTCTTTACTTCATTTATATTCCAGGACAATTTCTTTTTTAATTATATCTCTGCACGCACGCATGTGTGTGTGAGATTGTAGGGGATTTGGCATAGACCGTATTTGTAACTATGTTTGTTAATATATATGTATATATATATTAAAAAACAAAGGAGAAGAAAAATATAGGGGTATGTAAAAGCCTTCACTAGCAAAAAATACAATAACAATAAGAGGCCTAAGTGTGCTACAAAGATGTAGACTATTACAAATCACAAATAAAAAAAGGGCATTGCCCTGTTCAGTTTTCCAGCAAATAAGATCGAAGTGAGGGCTTCAGCAACCTTACCAGCCCAAGCATCAGAAGAATATCAAACATAAAAGACACTGGGTCCTCAAGTAGTAGTATATTCCTATATGGCCCCATGCCATAGTAGGCAACTAGGCACCCTATAACACCGATGTCGTTGATTTGGAACTACAACATTGCAGAAGTTACTGCAGAGGACATGAGGCTTCTAATAAGGATGGTTCTATAATGTTGATTGTTGGAAACACTGATACAAATGAGCTTATAGTTGAACGAGAGAGGCTGATTATTCTTAGATAATTACATAGATTTTTTTTTCTTTTCCAATTGAATTTATTTTCGCCATCTAGTACTAAAGTCTCTTCTTCTTTTTTCTTTTTTTTTTTTTCTTTTTTTTTTTCCCGATAGATGAAACATGCTTGTCTGCTTTGACATATATTTTCTGTACTCTACCTCAGGTTTATTCAACATGCATAATTAGTGTTGGAAATGGAAGATGCACAAGGGATGGTGTCAATTGATTTATCAGCCTATCAAGACACAAATAGAGATCTATACAACCCAGCTGTCATCATTGCAGGATGCTTTGCGGTTGTAGCAATGGTCCTCTCCATCCTCCTCATTTTCCAACATCTCCGATCATACACCAACCCTGCAGTCAGTTCTTTTCCCATATGTTAATTGTAACCATTTTATTCAAAGCTGTAATTCTATATTGTAATGTGTTTACTCCATTTAAATTATTATTATTACTACCACTACTATTTTGGTGATATTGTAGTCTGTAGTGTTTGGTGCATTCAATTTGCATGACATGCTATGTATTTTGAAAACGTTAATAGCATCTCTATAGAAGCTCAATATCTATGATTGTTACTACAGTATTATTTTGGCTGGTCAGAAAACTTGTGAAGGGTTAAAAAAGGATTGATATATTTAACTACTGGGATTGAACAGAATGTTGTTTGATTCAGGACATCCCAAAGGTTGGGGCCCTTAGTTGGTAAATCCCAACTGGTGCTATGCTTTTTAAAATGTTACTGTTGCTATGAATAAGGGATTCATAATAATGAGAATTAATTTTAAAAAACAACATAAAGGCTGTAAGTATTTGAGACCTTTATTTTTGTACGGAAATTTCCCAAGAAAGCATCCTCATCTAGTGCTTGTTATGTGAGTAAATAAGATTTCTAATTGAAGAGAAAAGGGAATGAATGATTGTCTCTTTGTAGTTGATTGAGAGCCTTGCTCAATCTCTATTTGATTTCTTTCCAGGAGCAAAAGTGGGTTGTGGCTATTATTTTCATGGTTCCTGTCTATGCTAGCGAGTCGGTAAGGGTCTGTCTTTCTTAGAAATATATTCATGATTTCTTTTTATGGTTTTGGTATACTACAATATGAAAAGAACAAATGAGTATCTATGTTATTATAAAGGCAAGTGGGAAATTGTATAAGAAAGAAAACTGCTTAATTTTCACTTCTATCCTCTAGCTATGTATTTCCCTGGGGGAGCCCCCTCCCTCCTTTCCTTTGTGCAGAAGTTCCACTGTCCTGAGGTGTTTTCTCTATTCATACCAACTTTATTCAAATTTAGTGAGTGATTACTTTTGTTGGGAACAGTATTTTGTGGGGCTTTAGAAAGGTGATGCAAGCCTTAGGGCCTGTTTGGCGATGCAATTTGTAAACGGTTTTCAGTTCTGAGAGTTGAAAAAAAAAAAAAAAAAATGCATGTTTGTGAATTAGTTCTAAAAATAAATAAATAAATAAATCTGAAAATTTTTCTTGAAAACAGCTCATTTTTGGAGAGCATTAAAATAATGTTCTCAGTTTTTTGGTTTTTTGTTTCCTGATTAAAAAGCATAAAACTACTGAAAACAACAGATTCTCAAAATTTATTGCTGTTTTTTGTTTTCTCAAGACACTCTTCTAGGAACAGTTCCAAAGTACACAGACAAACACGCCCTATTTTCTCTGTGTGTGTGTGTTTTCATTGATTATTTGCTACTGCACTTGCGTTGAAGTCAAAACAAATTCCTCAACCAATGGAGTTTATTTATTTCTAAAAGGAGAATCGACAGTTTATGGTAAAACCAAATTATGTTTTTGGTGCTTAGAAAAATGCCTATTTAATATTATATGATGTGATAATTCAGTTTTTTATCAAATCGGCAGCATAAAATCCTGCTCCATCCAAACATGATCTAATTGCCAGACTTATGATTCCTTCTTTCTTTTGTTATTATTTTTTTTCATTCCAACTTTCCAAGAAAAAAAAAATTGTGTGGTTTTGTGCCTGGGGAATTGTGACCCTACATAATGCTACAAGACAACAATTGTTATTGGGGCAGAGAAGCACTCAGATCAACAATTGCGATGATCAATCAGACTGCTATGGGAGGGCTGCTCAGAGGAGGGTGAAAATGAGGCCTAAAATGTGTGTCACATGTCCCTCCCCATCCATGGACAAGCTTTCCTATTTTCCAGGTCCACAAACTTGACAGACAAAATTCCTTAAAAAATTGCCAAAATAAGGAGGGAAGGCAATCTGCCAATTACCCCTATAAAAGCTGGGAGAAGTTTTAACACATCCTTGAATTACACTGCTTCTGTTCTTTTATGCATTTTTCTGATGATCATTTTTGTATTTTGGCAGATTATATCGTTGTGGAACTCAAGATTTTCTCTCGCATGTGACATTTTAAGAAACTGCTATGAAGCATTTGCCTTATATTCTTTTTGGAGATATTTGGTTGCTTGTCTAGGTAAGCTGCACATTTTTGGGCTGTATCGAGGAACACCACTACATACTAATCTACCTTGATGCAGTTGTCGTTCTTTCACTGTCATCTCCATCTTCTTATTCGTAATGCCTTATGCTAATTAAACATGGCTTTAAGTGCTGTAAATTTCATTTAGCCAAAAAAAAAAAAAAAAAAGCACTCTAAATTGCTTTACTTCCATAAAGCTACTGGGCTTCAGGAATATTGGAATTAGCAAATACCAAAAGACGCATCTAATTTGAACGTGACACTAGCATCTATAGCTTCTATGGTTCAGCATCTCTTGTTAAACTTTATTCCGATTGTTACTTCAAAATCATTTTGTGATTTTTCTTAATGAGACTAGTAGCTCTATCTTATGAAATTATATCCTGCCAAGCTGTTGTGATAATGTCCATTTATCTTAAGAAAACTATGCTAGGTGGAGAAGGAAGAGTCATAGAACTACTTGAAAATGAATCAAGAAAGCTACTCAGCAAGCCATTGCTGGAAGGGGCAGATGAAAAATGTGGGTCACAACAAAGATCACTTCGCAACTTCTTCCTCCAACCATATGTGATGGGACAAAACTTGCTCACAATTGTGAAATTCGGGCTTGTGCAATATGTAAGTCAACAAAATATCACTTCACATAATTTAACTAGTATTCCGTTTTGACTCTGATATCTTCTGGATAATCCAGATGATTCTGAAGACATTTTGTGCATTTTTAGCATTCTTGTTGGAGCTCTTTGGTGTTTATGGTGATGGGGAATTCAAGTGGTACTATGGGTATGCATCTTCAAAGCTGCACCTATTTTGATATTATCACATCTCACTCCTATGTGCTTCATGGATGCTTTTGAGTCCCATTTTATTTGATCATTTATTTACTTATTCATTTATTTTGGTTTCAGATAGCAAGATGTGCGGATTTTTTAACTCTACACTCAGTATCACATTCTAAGTTATATAAATTTTACCAGTTATTAGTGACATGTTTGTGTGTGAGACAAATAGTTTTCTATTATAACACTAATTTAAAATTGAACTTTTAATCTCTAGGTGTATGAAATGTTTCAATAATTGTGTCACATGGATATTAAAAAGGCTGGATTTCTTACTCATTTCCATGATTAGTTTCACCATCCAAGGCCAAGGTCAAGTTTGTATCCCCATTGGTTTCCATTCATGTTAGTTAACTACCCTCCTTGATGATTTCCTTTTACTTCTTCATATCCAAAGAGTGCTTATGTGCTAAGAATATGTTGTTATATGGGTCATAAAAATATGAAATAGGGCTTGAATAGATTTATTCATTGTCGGAAAACTCCAAATTGGGATCTGAAACACTTACCAGATAGGCTTCCTAAAATCAAACTAAAGGCTGACTGATGGTTTTAGGAATCTGCAGGCTGTCAACAATTTGGGTATTAAATTAAACGTCTGTGTTAACCATCTTATGTACACAAACTTGAATTAATTAAATTTTATTGTCCTTGTGCATAAATGGGAAGTTCGCAGACCACAAATTTTTGTGGATACTTTCCTTCTGTAATTTTTTCCTTTTTGCCTTTTTTAATGAATTAACTTGAGAGAATTTGCAGTTTGTAGTGACATCTATACTGGCTGTTTGTTGTCCAATCCATGAATTGATACCATCAGCCTAATAAATGTTGTGTGCATGAAGTGCATGATGTATTTTAGAATATTAGGCCCGAACATTTTGTATCTTCTTTTTGTAAGTGTCTGTCCTTGGGTTTCCTCTCTGTTTAATGTAGAATAAGTTCCCAGCAGTTCCTTGATCAATAGGACCAAAAATTAAGTAGATTCCCAGTAATTCCTTGATCAATAGGACCAAAAATTAAGTAGAGAAGTGGTAAGGGTAAGTACTTCCCACTTTATGAATCAGACAAACAATTGTAAACCATAAACAGGTTTGACTAGGTTATTTAAAGCTGATACTTTATATCCAAATATCCTAGATTGATGCTCACAGCTACTGCCATGCATGAGTAGGGGAAAGAAAGAAATAGCATTACTTTTTAGAATGTTGAAGCTTCTAGTGTTGATTTTAGTCCCTTTTGGTCAAAAAAATCTTCTTTTGGAAGTTTGCTTAGGGTAGTGGCTGGTCTGGGTTACTATTCTGTACAATTTTTTAGATTCACTTGAGCTCTACTTTGAGGCTTCTGGATGTATGAGTGTCTCATGTACAAGAGTTCTATTTGATTTTTAATTTTAATTTTTTTTTAAAGGGTGGGAGATAAGGGTTAAAAGAAATGTCTTTCCTTATCCTCTTTCACTCTTATGACTATGCCCCATCTCTTGCAGGTACCTGTACATGGCAGTCATATTGAACTTCAGCCAGATGTGGGCATTGTATTGCCTGGTGCAGTTTTATAATGTGACTCATCAAAGACTTCAACCAATAAAGCCTCTTGCAAAGTTCATCAGTTTTAAGGCGATTGTGTTTGCTACTTGGTGGCAAGGTGTGGGCATTGCATTACTTTGTGAATTTGGAGTCCTGCCCAAGGAGGGACAATTTAAAAGTGGATTGCAGGATTTTCTGATTTGTATAGAAGTAAGTTGCTTCTTTACACTATGGTTCTGGTAATTCAAACATACTTGGACATTTCTGATCTTGTTCATGTACACTTACTTCATACCTATGTTTTCAAAGAGGCCATATTTTGTTGGTGAGAAAATTCTTAAAATTATTTCTCTGACTGATTACGTGATTGCTTGGAAGATCAGGAAGATCATCAAACATTTTCAACCTCTAGTTCTCCTCAAACGTTAGAAGCAACTCCATTTGCAAAGAAGAAAATCTTATGCTCAACATTTATGATTGGTCTATGAAAACCTGCAGGGCATCATACTAATTAGTTTGTTTCTTTCTATGGCCATGACCAAACAGATATATGTCTATATTTTTACAGATGGCCATTGCAGCCGTTGCTCACATTTTTGTCTTCTCTGCCAAACCTTATCAATTCCTCCCAGTTTCTGAGTATGGGAGGGTCACCACTGAAACAACTAAAGCAGTGCTGAAGATAGACGAGGGTTATAATGAGAAACCAGCTGTGGTTGAAAGAACGGACACTCAGGTCGAGGCTCCCGGAACAAGCGTTAAAGAGAGTGTGCAGGACATTGTTATTGAAGGCGGTCATCGTGTAAGCTCTCTTCACCTTGCTGTGCAGTCTGCAAAACTCCTTTCTTACATTTTAATTTGTGTACCAAATTTATTTTCACACTAAATAAACAGGTCGTCAAGGATGTTGTATTGACCATAAATCAAGCAATAGAACCTGTGGGAAAGGGCATGACAAAAATCCAGGAGACTTTCCACCACATCTCCGCCAGTTCAGATGACAAGGAAGAAGAGTTGGAAGTAAAAGTTGAATCGGAGGTGAAAGTTGAAGAACATGTTGAAAAGGATGTTACAATAAGTGGATCTTATGAGTCTAGTTCTGAGGAAAAGGAAATTACTTAAAATCTTGCGGTGGAAGATGTGCTAACAATGAGCAAAATAAGTTTATTTTGAAGACATTATTGGTTTGGGCCAGTTTAGTTCCTATTTAACAGAATTGCGTCTGGTGCAAACTAAAACAAAAGGGAAATATATATAAATAGAAACAAGCAGCCTGTTAACATTTATAAACATCTAACATACAAGAACAAATCAATCACAATTTTTTGCAAATAAAAAGTCCTATCCTCCATCTTGGCCAGAGCAGCACACTTCTGAGCAACAGCTGAGGCAGCCAAGAAACGCTAAAGCAGTGCAAAGCTGTGTGATTACAATCGCACATTGGTTATTCATACGGGAACAGGCTTGGATGCAGCACATGCAACAACAGCAGCTACACATCTTGCCACAACAGTTGGAAGCTGCCTTCACGAAAATTTCAGCAGCTTCTGGCAATTTTGCTGCTTCACATCCTGGGGGTATGTTTTCAGCAGTTGCAGACAAGTTTCCGAAGCCGACACCGAGGCTGGGCAGCAAAATTATTTTCTGGCCTTTGGATTCTGCTTGTTTTCGCGAATCGACTTTCTTGGATACCTCCGATCCTGCAGCTTTCTTCCCTTCCTCGGTCTCGAGTAAGATCATGCGTGTATACTCGGATACAATGCCAGTCTGTATGCTCATCTTTGCGACCTGCCAGAAAGGAAAACTTAATGTCAGGACGGATGGAATGGACATAGTGACATCCCTAGTCGTACAGTTAAAAACAATAGGTCACATCTTGTAGAGCCGGGCATGAATAGATAATCCTAACCATTCGATCCACCAGAAGCTTTTAAATAATCAGCAAAGCATATAGCAGAAAAACCATTAAAAAAAGTCGGTGAATCATGTGGCCAGGATTATCAGAAGGGGGTTCCTCCTCTTTCGCCATTAATTCCCACTCCATTATATGGGGTAGCTCTTTCTCAAAATTTAACTGCATAGTTTTTGGATGATCTCCTCTATGAATAAAACTTTCAAAAATAAATGCATCGAAAATTTTAGGCATTCTACTCAATTTTCGGGCTCTAATTCTAATCCAGATATTCCATGTCTCAACAAATTTTTATTTATTATTTATTATTTGTTATTATTATCATTTTATTTTTTTAGAACACTGAAAAAGGAATTTAGAACACTGGGTAACAAACCTTCTCCTCAAGCTGTTTATCATCTGAAAACCATGCCTGAGCTGTGAGTAGATCAATCCATTGCTTTGCACATACCTGTCAAAGAATGGAAATTTTATACCTAATAAAAGGTGCAATAGCATGCAGTTCTTTACATGTCGAGTTGTTGATATAGTTTTTTAAACAAGGAACTGACTTTTGAGAAGGTAGAGAGTAAGCCTTGGCAGCTTATGCATTGGAGATATATCATAAATATCAAAAACCACGATGGATATTCCACATATGGTAGAAGCTACATGAGCACATTTAGGCAAAGTATCCATGAAGTATTCCGACAATAGAATAGAAAGAAGAAAAAAAAAAACTATTTATAAGTTCTGCACTCTGCAATCTGTCGAATCAAGGCCTCAATTGAATAAAAAGGGAAAAGGGATACAATAGATGGAGCTTCGATAATCCAAACCAGGTATGGCTTCCCGTAATAGAACAGCAAAAAACATATATAACTAAAATCCATAAGGTAACCAGATCAAAGAATAACCCAATTTGATTACTAAATGCGCTAAGGAAAAAATTGAAGTTCTTCAACAAGAAAAGTATAGGAAGTTTCGAGTATGCATCGCATCAATGCATTTAATGAACATGAATAAAGCAGAACTCAAATGAATATAAGGTCATTATTGCCTTACCCTGTCAAGAGGTATTTCCTTTGCCATCTGTACTTTCAAGTCTACAACAAAATTGCTCAAATCTGCAAAGACACCTCTAACTTTAAGAGTGTCAGGAAAGTTCCCTCGGTATCTGCCGGATACAGTCAATGGGCTTTCAGATAAAAGGTCTGGAATGCAGGAAGGGTAAACCTACCAGGAAATAAGTCAGGTTAGTCAGGAAATAGCCATTTCAAGTCAATATAGAAAACCAAATGTCTAAATTCAGCATCAGGTGGACAAGATTGAAAAATTCTGCAGCAGATTTAAAATACATAGCTGTTTCAGTATTGAAAACGAAAATAAATGAACATGACAGAAAAATAAAGAAACAGTTCCAAGTGACATAAGACACAAACACAGACAACAAACATGATATGGAGAAAAGAGGAAAAAGCACACGACATGTTAAAGTGTATTGCATCTCCACATCTCCACAAAATACCAGTGAGGAAAGCTCGGCAATTCCGAGAAGCATAATATATATCAATTGGCCTGCAAGGATGCCTATCCTCCTTAGAATCAGAAATTAACCATGACATACATCCTTCAATCCTCTTATAAAAAATTGTGGTCAATGAAGGATGAGAGAAATAATATGAATATTGTAAGTAGGAAAATGAATATCTATGGAATGGCCTAGTCATATATAGAAAGATATAACAAGGCATTTGTAAGGAGACTTTTTAGAGAAACACAGGAAAATTATAAAATGTTTTTATTGATGTCAAACAAGACCTAAATGAAGAAGACAAATCAGGACAAGCATACCTCAAGTTCAAGATCATCTGAGTTGTCAATGGTTATATTTGCAAGAATGGCAGATGAAGCTTGGGTGAATAGTCTTCGCATCCTAAACTCAACTGAATCTGAACATATACAAAGAGAGATTAGAAAAAGCATTAATATTTCACATAAGATCTACTATTATCTAAAATACTTCTTGATATAATTTATTAAGAAAATTTATAATATTAAAAGTCACTATAGTCAAGAGTCAACACCATAAAAGATCCCAAGTGATGGGCATGGCTGCTAACCTATGTCCGATGGGCTTAAATAAGTCATATCCACACAATTACCAAATTGGTAAACTGAACCAGTAGGTTCCTTACCACCGTACATTTGCAGTATTTCCAGTTTTACTGTAGAAAGGGTCCAAGTTTCACATTTGCATATAATACTCATTAGTGACACCTGTTTGCAAGTTCAGAATACAGAACTGACCTGCATCATATGCAGCATCGTAATAGCCCCCACCAATCATTGCCAGCATTCGCAAGAAATAATGATTACAGAATGAACCTGAAAATTGTTTTTTTAACATGAGAAATCAACTAGAAGGTCCCTAGAAAATAAGAACATACAGCCAAAAGATGCAAGTACATAAATGTGCATATTATCGACTTATCACCAGTCACTCAAAGCAAGCAGAAAAATAATTATAGCAATACATATATGCTTCAGTGCTTCACAGATTTAAAATCATCAGAAAGTCTCCCCAATGTCACAGTTCTAATCAATCTTACAGCATATGATAGGACAAATTGCTTCACATAAATCTGCAAGACAACAAAAAATAAATAAATAAATAAAATAGTATATTATATAGGGTTTCCTACAGTTCAACTTCCATCACAAACTCTAACAATAGTTCATCACCCTAGATGCTAGATGCTTCTGAGATTTCATCAAAAAAATAAAAATGTAAAATGTAAAAATAAATTTTCTAACTTCATCAACTTGCCAAATCGGAGAAAGTAGTAAAGAACTACTCAAGTTCAGACTTGGATAAATGGATAATACAGAGGGGGCACAAATGGGAAGGGGCAGAGCCAAATGACCTTCAGGAGCTATGCAAGGAAAACTCTTCCTATCGTGGCTTCCATCTAATCCAGCTGCCATTTCAAATGCTATATGGTGATGAATGGCAAGAAGAGCATATATCGCAAGCTGATATATAACATGACCGTGTTGTTCGCTGAAGGAAAGTAGGAAACTAGGTTCAGCCTCTTGGGCCACCCATGGAGAGCAATTAATGATTGTTAAATTTCAATATAGACATTCATATAACCAGAAAACCAAACTCATGGAAAGAAAATGCATGTGTAGCATTTTCCCTGAAAGAAACCAATGTGAGATTTCCTCCATATAAATGTGTCTAAAGGATTCCTTTAATACCCAATGATTCATGATTTTAGTACATGGTTTAATAAATTTTGGGACGATCCAATGTAGAGAAAGGATTTAAAACTACATTAAATTGTAGTCAGGTAGGCACATAACCTATAAAGAAAACAATGTGTTTACCTCTTGCCTAGCAACTTACCCAACACTCATGTGAATATAACCAATACATCCAGATATTGAACTGAATATTAAAAACCTGCTTAACAGTCACAGGACGGACCAAAGATAGCATATGACATCATCAGAAGACCAATTTGCAGTACGAAAACCAATTCTGCATAAGTAACGCCTCACATGCAACAAACATGTATGAAAGTCTAAGAAATGAATAAAAAAGGCCAAGTGTAAGATAATTAAGAAAAAAAAAAAGTTCACAAAGGGAATTTTGCATATTGAAGAGTGAGTCCATGGTTTAACAATGTCATGGGCAAACAATCACACAAAAAACTAAAATAGACTACAACTACCCAAGATGTCACAAACCCAAAACAAAAAGGTAGAAATTAAACCCTAAAATCATTACCTATGCCAAAGGTGTGAATACGTGGACTTTTTGATCCCCTATTTGTTACACAACTTTTCATTACATCACAAATATGTCTCTCATCTTCAACAGCCCCATCAGTAATGAGGAAAATGATAGGCATTGAACCACGGGTATCGGATAGCAACTCCAATGCCTGAGAGAAAAAAGAGAATTGATAACAAACAAAGTGCAAAAACTATCACAAACAATGCAAAAGGTTTGAAGTAGATATGATATGAGAAATATTACAGACCCTTTAGAGTTTAGATAGCGGGAATAAAATGGTTTTTTTAATCCAAAAACCACTTCCAGAAATGAAGATGAATTTCTTTCTTGATAATTCCTCATTTTCAGGTCGTTTTGTGGGGTAAATGGACCTGCTTTTTCGAAAACTTGGAAAACAACATCTTGATGTTTCTTGAACATGGCCCCTTTTAGGAATTCAAAAAAGTTACCGGAAACGTGCCGCCAAATGCTTCTTCCATGTCATTTTCATTTATCCATTTTTAAAACAGGAAATGATTTTTATTTCTGCTACCAATCGGGCTCTAGAATTGGAAATAAAATGACAAAAAAAAAAAAGATGCATCAGATGATTGGGAAATGCCAGAAGGGTCTCCCTGAAACCATCGATTTCGATGGACCTCTCCTCTTGGATAAAGCTTGAAAAGCAGAATAATACCTTTGGGTTGATCTTAATTGTCTGACTAATTTTCTAACATGTGGACATAGCTCTGCAAATTTACACCAAATGGTGCATGTATGTATGTGTTTGATACATAATTCTGTTTCTTCTAGATTTTCTTTTTGCTTTGTTAGCAAGTGAACACCATAGATGTTGGAAATGTGTATTTCTTTAATCGTTCAGAGGGTATATGAATTGTTGCATACAGTAAAATATTAAGGACTCAATTTATAAATAATAATAAATAAATAAAGCATTCATGAACAAAGGGTGAAAAAAACATGACTAGTGAACTCTAGATAAGGAGTCCAATCAACTAGTAGAAAATGAAATAAGACCTTGTTTAAGGGAAGCAAAATGTTTGTACCACCCCCTGCAATAAAGTTCATGCCAATCCACTGGGTGGCATTTTCAATTGCTTCCTTGGTAGCCAACTCCATCAATGAAGAAAACAGAAAAGTCTCTCCATTAAAAGCTATAATGCTAAACGAGTCTTTTGGATCAAGCTCAGAGAGGGCTGCAGACAGTGCATTCTTTGTATCCTCAAGTAGCTTTCCCCGCATGCTTCCACTTATATCAATAACAAATACCACATCCTTTCTGAAAACCTACCAAATTAATTGAAAAAGATGAGCATAAATACAATACAATTCCAATAAATAAAAACCGAAGACAGAGAAATTAAACCAAAGAGGAAAGCGAACCACCCTAAGAAGCACAGATACGGATATGCCGATTCAACAATTCTAAAAAAATGTAGGATACGATACGGCGGGGATACGTTAATAAATAACTATTTTAATATTTATATTTAGTCTAAAACATCAATAGAGCCACAAATACAAAGATGTATGATAATATGACTTTATTTTGTACACAGTACTACATTATAATAAAGCCACAAATATAAAGATGTAAACAATATTAGGGAATCACATATTCACATATCAACATAGCATCATTAAATCATTAATAATCAATTAATCACTACTATAAAAACATACATATATATCCCATATGTATCATAGATATTTTGTTTTAAATTTTACCTTGATGCTTTTTAAAAATTTCATTTCAACTCCTTTTTTTTTTTAAATAATAATAATATTGCGAAATGACCCCTAGCCGTATCCCGCCGTATCAAAAACGTATTGGTGCCGTATCCAATGTTGTGACACTGTTCCGATATGTACGGAATGTATCTGATACGTATCGGGACATATCGGGGGCGTATCGGTATCCGATACGTATCTGATACATATTCGAGAGGGGTTTTGGAGTATCCGTGCTTCCTAGGAACCACCTATCTTGAATAGAAGCCTACAGCTTTGGCAGGCATGTCTATTTAAGAAAAATGTCCCCCGTATAATTAATGCAAACAAGCACATATACATATGGACATATACGCATATGCAGATATACATTTTATCTCCTACACATTTCTCACAAGCGTGACTGCAAGAGTCCTGTTACTCTTGTGATATTGTTAGGCCTGGCCATTGAAAAATTGATCAAAATGACAAATTTTTATTTTTATTTTTTTGGAAGTAAATTTGTATTAAAAACAATGGGCTGTTGTCATTAAAGTAACTACAAGCCCACCAAAAAAGTGTCTTAACAAAGGGGATTTAATGTCGATAGGAGAGGATTCCATATCTTCAAACATTCTAGAGTTTCTTTCTTTCCAAAGACACCAAAAGAGAGCATGAGGCACCATATGACAATTTTAATAACACAGTCTCCCTAAAATTTAAGAAATCAAAGTCTACATCTGAATATCTGACTGCAAGGAGAACAACAAAAAATGGTTTGCCAATATCTATCCTCACTTAAAAAAAATAAGATATAAAAATAAAAAATTCATCTTTGAGCCACAGTATATATAAGACTTCACTCAACAAAACCCAGTCCCAGCTGTTCGAGATTGGCTCATGAATCATTTTCTGCATATCCACTCATTGAAAGACCTCTAACAAATCATAGGCCGTTATCCCTATTCTCATAAACTCACCCAACTGCTTTTGGCCTTTCCTTTCCCCCTTTTTGAAATAATTCACAATCCACAGAAGATCACAATTTGAAATATTAAAAATCAACACACTACATGCACCATGATTTCAAACTAGATTCACATAAATCAAAACTACTGCAAAATGCATACAAATGCAGAATTCCAAAAGTAAAAAGTAAATAAATAAGGATACTAAACCAACCTTCCTACTCTGCTGAACTCCTGGAAGGAGATAGAGACAGAACATCTCTCTTTGATCAACATCATGGACAGATGGAGATTGCAAGAGCACACCACCAAATATATGACTCAAAGAGACCTAAAAAAAATGTAGACAGGCTAAAAGATAAGATTCTTTAGACATAAAAAATGGAGGTGCTTCTCCCAAAATGTTCCCATGCATTTGGATAAGCAGTCATATGTCCTAAGAATCGTATCATGGCAGAAAATATGGATCTTGAATCTTACAGTATAAGAGAAAGTAAAGTCAGTACTCGACCATGTAAGAACTTCCGCTTCATATAAGAAATCCAACTTTCCTACGTGGCGTCGTTGTTGCTAAAAAATCAATAAAACATGTCACTTGATTCATGTCAACATTAAAAAAGAAGTCCAATAGAAATTTAAGCAAAGATGCACCTTCAAAGGATGACTAGTTGTCTTGCACAAAACTTCAGTTCCAGTACCAGAATTCACGTTCAGTTGTATTTTTTCTTTCTTAGAAATTTTCTTTCCAGCAGGAGTAACATATTCAGGAAAACTAAATGGTACACCCAGGGAAAACTGACCATTGCAATATAGTAATTTCTGAGACCAACTTACTTTAACTGAAAGATTGGAACCCCCATCAACCTTGAAAGGGATTAACAAACATACATTTTGGTGAAAAAGTGAGATAACTGCATAAAGATAATTAACAATTCAAAAATCTATTATTAGATTAAATAGATACCTGTGGTATTGTTAAGACAAATATATGGGGTTTCAAGAAGCCTCCAGTTTCAGGTCGGACTGCTTTTTTCCACGTTTGTTCTATCATCCATGGCTATCAGTTGAGTACAATATGATTTTTAGGAACTTCAACTTCTACACCTAGAACTGAACCCTGTTAGCCAAATAATATATTGCTTGAGAACATAAAATAAGCAAAAGTCAACATCTATGATACAAAGATAGTTACAAAGAGGTCCACAACTTCTTATGCAGTGCCAGAAGCTGTCATTAACTTACAGCTTATATGACAGTGCGGATACAACATCAATAGAATATATATTTTAAGACATATTATTGTATCATCTAGCATCATTTACTATGCATCTCTTTATATTGGTTTTCAAAAATCCTAATCGAGCTGTTCACAAGGAAGACAGGGCAGAAAAGAAAAGGAAGAATAAGAAGAAAATCGAGGGGAAGAGAGAGGTGCCGTGTCAGAGTAGTGTTGTGTCGGACACTGCCATGGCATCTCCAAGGACTCATGCATTGCCTTCACTAGTATAGAATGGTTTTGGGATTAGATACCACTATTATCAAAGGCATCATATACCATTTCCCGACTCTCAGCAACAGCTTCTTAAAGCAAAGCATTTGAACAAATTACTATAGTGTTCGCAGGACTGATGATTTACAACCAGGATTGTAATTATGTTAATCATTTAATTAGCATTTTCGAAGTAATTTTCTTGCTTCAGAAAGCAAAAAATAAAAAAAAATCCAAACCAGAACAGTCATGCTTTTCAACCAGGAGTGTAATTATGTCCACCGTTTACATAGCATTTTCGAAGTAATTTTCTTGTCTCGGAAAGCAAAAATAAAAAATCCAAACCGAAAAACAGTAGAATTATAACACATAAGTACGTAACCTTAATTGAAATACAAAAAATACCAATTTTAACAAATTTAAATCAACAAATTTAAATAAAAATTCAAACTTTATTCTTCCCCCAAACGCACCTGCTCGCCCATCGGAATCGCAAAGCGGCAATCGCAGCTCCGGCTTCCCATAACGCAATGAACACGCCACGAACCACTAACCGTGACAAACGCAGTATCCAAATAACAATACACCTCCAACGTGATCCCATTCATCTGAAGCGGAATCAACGCCGGCGGATCACACCGCCCGTGCACATGCGGCTGGTAGCTCGGAATATCCGGATTATCCACGATCGCCGGGTCGGATATCACCGCGTATACCATCGGTGCTGTCGGGAGATACGACTGCAACGACTTATCCATCGACTCCGTCTTCGGCGGCGAAACCGATCTGTCTTTCCCGAAGTATATCCGTTTCGAGAGCCGTATGCCGTCCTCGACGGCCTTGGCGAAGTCGTCAGCCATTGGTGAGGCTTCTGGCTGAGAGATTCCGTCCCGGAGAACGGCGAGAGATCGTCGGAGATTGAAGATGGGAAAGGACAGAGACAAGGTTTTGTGGAATGGTTTTGGAGTGGGGACTCGGGCAAGCATTTCTCAGTATATTTTTGAACTTGATTGATATATAGTTTTGGGAGAATGAGACGGACGAAATGATGGACCCCTTTTTCGTTACGCTCGAACACAGAGATGGCGCTCGTGTGGGGGAAGGTATTTAGTTTGACAGCTAATATATTTGATCAATGGTTTTATGACAAGTGGGTTGCCGGCTTACGGATTCGCCTTCTACGTAACGGCTAGCGCTTCTGATTGTGCCACGTGTTTGTTTAATTGCATTAAAGGAATGTAATAACTGGTTGGTTGTGACAATAGTAGGACAATGTAACGTTTCTCCAAGAGAAATGATACTGTGAGGACGCCTTCATCAATGGATTGATTGAGACGTGCTTCATCATTGGATATAGGATTCTCCATTAATCACACAGATAAAATTTCATTGTAAAATAATACTCCTAATGTTTGACCAAAGTTTAATGTTCTTTCTTATTGTAGTACTAGCAAGGACCCTCGTGATGTGTAGGAATTGAAAATTCTAGATATTTTATTGGCCAAAAGAAAAAAAAAATCAATTTATATGCTTAGTAACAATCAATGACCTTTTAAAGAGTTTCAAATTTTAAAATGAAAAAACATAGAAAAAAATTACTATAAAAAGAAGAGGAGAAACATTGGTGGTCTAGAAATAAGGTGAGAAGAGAGTTTTGAAAGGAAAGGTTTTTAAGCTGTTATGTCAACATAACTCCTAAATATAATACAAATTTTGATAAAATGTTTTTGCTAACTTTAACTTGAATGTATGGGCCCATTTTGAATTTTTTTTAATGGAAAACTATTATTGATTCCTAAATCTTTTCCTAATCTATTTTGGAATGATGTGGTTGTTAAAATGGCATGCATTTTAAAAAACAGTAAAAAATTTGTGTTTATGTGAGTCATAAGAATAAGAAAATAAGGATTAAGAACACTACTCTTCTGTGTTTAAATTTATTCTAGTAATAGTAGGAGCGACTCAAAGTGATTAATATGATAATGAGAAATGTTGGGTATCCCAATTCAAGATTCTCAAACAAATTCCACAATGGATGGGTCTCGTAATGGGTACTAAACTTTATGTTTATTCAGGAATTCCAAATTCATGATAGTTTTTCAAAGTATGACGCATGAGTATATTAGAATACAAGCCAAAAATAGTAAAAACGTTAACGCTATGTTTGGATAAGGAATTTCTAAGTGGAATTTGCTTTTGAGATGGAATTTGTAAAATTTTTGTAAGAATTTTGTCTATCTCATCTTTATAAAAATTTTACAAATTCCATCTCGAAAGCAAATTCCACCTAAAAATTCCTTATCCAAACATAGCGTAACAGAGTTCATGATGAGAAGTATGGGCACCTTCTTAGCAACCTATACCAAGTCTTACTAATGTGAATTTAGATTTCTTAACAATTGTAAATATGATCAATGGCAAAATGATAAAGTTATTTTTGGAGTCAACCATCATATTATTATTAATATGATATTTTAGTGAGTGGGTAACCGATGACATGGACTTCAACATGCCCGGCCCATATGCAAAGTTAATTTGAATTAATTTTTGTTTCTGTGCCACATGGTGCACTCCAATTGGTTGCAACGTTAATGCTGGATACCCATGGCAAAATTGTGTCGGCATTATTACTCAATCCTGATTCAGTGTGATTGAGAATGGTCCCTCACTTATCCAAAAGTAGTAATAATAATAATAATAATAATAATAATAATAATAAAAAATCTTAGCAGAATATTTTTTAGTGATATGTCCCCATATGATGATAATCCATTAGACACTAATATGAAATTATGTTGTAAATTTGTCTTTTTGTTTATGCAATCATCTAAATGCAGAAACTGTTCCCACAGTAAATCAGGAAATTTTAGACTCTCTGCTGTGAAGTGCTGACCACTCCCCTTTGCATTATTCCTTCCAGTTTTTTTTTAAAGTAATTTCGTGGAAAAAAAATCTAACCTCCAAGCATATATGGTCCTTCTCATGCTTTTACGGAGGTGCTTTCTCCAGCAAACCTCGAGCTAGGAGGTGAAGTACAACATCAAAAAAATTTTGGAAAAGAATACAATCAACTATGAGACTACTACAAGAAACCAAAACTACGTGTCGTGTGGTGCTAGGCCATGAGGAATGTATTTGATCCAGGAATAACCATATGATTACGGCATTCTCCATGGATCAAGGCCGGGGTTGGAACACAAGCTCCAACGTGGAACTCTGTTAAATGACGTTTCCCACCTCATGTGATTTGCATCCTCGCCTCCTCGGCAATTATATGGCAGTCAGTCAAGCTCTTGACGCAAGGTATAAAAGAGTTCATCATGGAGTACCATATATGTTGGACTAAAGCTGTGCGAAAATAATTTCATTCCATGTATCGGGAACGCCAGGTAAACACCAATGCAAGCAGTCCTGCATACCTGGTGTGGCTTTTATACTGTATCGGGATATATGACCCTCGTCTCTAAGCTGGGATGGAGCAGTTATGTCCAAGAGCTTGACCCTTGTCCCCTTCACTGCCGCTGCAGCAACAGTATCACTAGATTCATCCTGTAAAATTTCCTTACCTTCAGACATAGGGGTGGTATTATCGCAGCTCCCTCCAGTGTTCCAATCCCCATTAAAGAAATGCCTAGGTGAGATAGTCCGGTAGAAGGCTTTCAAGCCTGGATATCTGGGAAGCTGTGAGTCTACCCACTTGACAATACTGTGGATGGTCAAATTCTTCGCACCTGCAATCTCTGCAATCTTCCTATTGGTGTTGGGCACGCCCCCCACATGCATGACCCACCGGTTTGCATTAAGCTTCCCTCTGTTCCAGTGGTGTCCCGTGTTGAGTACCAGGACATCAAATTTGTGAAGGAATCGACGCAAGAATGCTGGTGGGCGATCAAGGTGCATGGCATAATCTGTGACTGGGTTCTTGATATCAAGTGGCTCCAAGTCACAAAGGCTTGCCGACCAGTAATATAAGATGGTAGTATTTGTGCTTGGGAACCGGTAAGCCCATCCATCAGGGCGAACAGCACCGCGAGCTTTGACGAGACCATACTCCCTTCCCACATCTTTGACATCAGACCTCTCTTCACCACCTGTGATCATGCACATTAGAGACTGGAACTGCTGCCGACCCAGCGAATCTCCAACAAAAGCAAGAGTCTTGTCCTTCATCCTGAAGGGCATCATTATCATCAACAGATATCATACATTTTGAGATCGGATAAAACTAATGAAACAAATATTAAGATAAGTAGAAGGTGAAGTAGTTATTCAATTAAACTTTGATTCAAAGCAAGTAATAAATGGAAGTACAATAAAATGCATGCCAACTATTGCTAATGGCTCAGGAATTCAAAATTATGTCATATTAGCGCACATGAGGTAATGAATGGGATGCCCATAGTTTAACAGCCCCACCTTCAGCTGGGCACGCAAAAAGCCAACCATATAACGGGACCTTAACCATCCAACTTCTAGGTTTCTTCTCTAAATTAGCTTGAGCAATTCATAACTATCCAGAACAATGTGAAATGCTGAAAAGGGAGAGGGAGGGAGAGAGAGAGAGGGAAGGAAGGCAATCAGGCAGACCAGTATGCTTCCCCCCCCCCCCCCCCCCCCCCCCCAAAAAAAAAAAAAAAAAAAAAAAAAAAGATGTGCAAATAACCAGATTGGCGTGCCCACCCAAAAAGTAGAACATCCAGCCCATATCTTGACATCACTAACTAGATGTGGTCAACAAAGGCCGAGTCTGAAGTGGGTATTATTCAATCTTAACAACTCAGATCAACAGTTGAGATGGGAAGTTCTTATGCTGGTTGGGCTCAGATTAAAAATTAAGGGGAGTTTCAAAAAAGGAATTGACATCTAAAACTAGAGCAATAATGGTTTTACTAAACCAATCATCCTTCTCTCGCCTAAAAAACCATCCATAGACAACCATGGCCCATTGAGAGGATCAAAGCACATGGAAAAGAAATCTAGAACATGTGTAGTCATGATGCCACATGGCTTAATCCTAAAAATGGACCATGGTGGTCCATAGACCAGCTGATTTTTCTGCCTTTTTTGCCTGCTTATATATGTATCAGTAGGTTCCTTTTGGATCAAGTTTCTCCATGCCTTAACGAAAGCAATCACAACTTTTAAGCTGTTTTAAGGTAGTGATTTATCAACCCAGACAATTGAAACGCAACTAATGTGAGCCAAAGCTAGATTTTGCATCCATAGGACAAAGGCCACCTCAAATCAGGCTTTTTTTTTTTTAATTATTTTATTTTTATTTTTTTTAACCTATGTTAATAATGAAAAAGGTTCGAGCAAAAGCCAGATTGCATCCATAGGACAAAAAAGGCAACCCCAAAGCAGAAGTATTTTTTTAACCTATATTACGTTTGATTCATTGAGTTTTAAACCCTAACCACAATGAAACAACCAGTTAAAAGTCTGACATATTATATAATAAAAAAAAATCTCCAAAGGCAATAGACTATAGTACCTTTTCAAGAATTTAGACCCTGTATATTCTTCCATTTTACAATCTTTCGGCTGCCAGCGAAGTTTCTCATAAGCAAAATCTGTGCGCTGTGTCAACCGGCAAGCCCACATCGCTGACAACCACTGCTTACAACCAAACCCAGAATACAAAGGCCGGTTATTGTCTGCAACCCATTTCCCTTTTGCATAGTTACAAGCTGCAACAGGTGTCAAAGACAACAAACCAGTCAGTAATGAAAAAGAAAAAGAAAATTAAAAGAAAGAAATGCTTGAGTATGAACTACTACATTCCAAAAGGAAGCTTAAAAATGAGTAAATATCAAACATGGAGTGAGAAAATCCATATGAACAAGTTACAACAGCGATCAATCAGTAGTGAATAACTGGTAAGAACATATTCAATATGAAAAAAGTCAAATCAAGTAAAAGCGATACTTTACCTTGCTTTTCTTTAGGACTTGTCATATTCTTATGAGCTTCCTCCCTCATTGAAGAGCTACTGTTTGCAGAACCCATTGGTGGTACTAAGTCCAGACTATGTTTTACTTGTGTTGAATTTTTTCCTTCTGCACTTTGTTTTTGTTTCTCTTCTTCTTCTTCTGTGACATTTATGGGAATTTCTGCACCACCACAATATAATACAAAATTAGGTCCCAAAAACTGTAAGGAATACATGTTGGGAACCTTTACTACAAGCTTTCCTAACAATTCAGGATAGAAAGAAAGCTACCAGACTGCAAAATCAGTTCAGGACAGTAACATTGGCCGATAAGAAAAATTGACAGAATTGGAAAATCAATAATTGGCAAAGCACAAGTCACGATGCTCCGATGACCTTAACAGTTCAACAAATAACAAGCAGGAGATCTACATATATCAAATCGATCTGCACAGCAAAACTATGTCTAAAGCAAGAAGTTCTCATCAAATACAAGATCCAGCACAATAAATAATCAAAAGAAATAGTGCACTGCAATATTTTCATCAAATTTTTTATACTGGGAATAGAAAACAAAATCAAAATCAAAATCCTACCTTCCTTCAAAACAATGGTCTTATTAAAATTGCTATCACTCTTGCTTATTTCAGGAGAGCTTTTTGAAGGATCCACAGATGCCGCCACATCGAAATGTTGTTCTTGCTCATTTACTGTCTCTTTTTCTGCAATGTTGGATACATCTTTGTTCACATATGTATGTGGTTTTGAAGATATTGAGCTTACTACAGGAGCACCCAATAGAATCTCTGCACCACAAATCAAAAATATTAACAAAGAGGTAGAACCTACACTTTTGAATCTTTTGATATATTCTTTCTAACATAAACACTTGAATATACAGAGTATCAATCCTAGACAATGGCTGAAAAAATAAAAAATAAATAAATGCATGTTTAGTAAAAGGGATGTATAGTATCGCTGGAGGCGAACCTGGAGACAGCTGCAACAACCGACCCTGAGGTGGAAGTATTGAGGTAAGAAGCGGGGTTTTCTCCCATGCCCATATGAGAAGGGTTGTGCAGACAAGCGCAATGAGGATAAGCGAGAATTGCTTACCCCTCAATCCATAGAAGCCTCCTTTCATCCCTAATTCACACGAAGTATAGACTTAAATTTGTCTATGTGTCATCAAAGGCACAGGGTTTCCTTCAAATTATAGTCTGCAATATGGAAAAGGAAAAAGGTTCTCACAAAACAAGCATGACTTAACAAGTAGACATAATCAGTTCTAAATTAAGAAAGGAGATTAGCTCCACTACCACATCCTATTGTCTCATTTAGTATAAAAACAACTATAAACAACAACAAAAACAAACACTCACTGATAACAAAATTATTTCTTGAAAACTGTCAATGGTTTTAAGATATAAATTGCACAATCAAATTAGATGTTGTTTAGATATTCACTTTTCACAATCTTGAATAATAAACACTGTTGAGGTTGGAGTGATGGGCCTACTCCTTTCAAATGAATGCATGGAACAAGGTGACTTGTCACTACTGTCATGTACCGAAGTCCCCTTATTCTTAGAAGGGATCATTTATTTTTTGTTGCTTTCCTCTTTTGCTTTTTGAATTTCAAAAGAGTGGTGGAGAACCCAGCTGTAATTACTCAACTTCTGATTAGCTGTCATTGTCCAATCCCCAGCTGTGGTATATAAGTTCACGAAGTGAGTTTTGACACTTACATAAAACTCACAACCATTAATGGCTGTGTTGCACCTAAAGCTCAGTCAAAAGAATTTCCCAGCCAAGATCACATTCTTCTTCTCACTTTTCAACCAAAGAACACATTCTGATCTCAATCACACAACCAACCACAAGTATAAAAAACCGCATACCACAAAACCACTTACCAAATATAAAATACTGCTCTATACCTTTCATGTGCAAATTTATTTAGCTCTCCGTTTAATTTTTTAGAACATGTAGATTAAAATGAAAGTAAAAATATTTTTTTGATAGAAGAGGAAAGTCAAATTACTAATTCCAGAATATTCACTATTTTGGATCCAATAGAGCAAAGCTCACTTTAAAACGACTGTTTAGTTCGTTCTTTGTTTTCTTTTCCTCGGTTTTCTAATTTAACCAAATGGTGTTCTAAAGAATGAAGTATTGAACTTTAAATTTTAGCACACGCATCATTTTCATAAATTCGATCTCACAATGAACTTTTTAAATCTTGATAGCTAAGTCCATTCAATCCCTTAACAACTTCCAGATCGCTTCGTCACACAGACAGCAAAGAATGATGGTAATTTGTAAAAATGCCAAATGATCCATCGCAATCCTGTTGGCATTTCAGGAAAATAAAAATGATAAAAATTAGGCAAAATGCCCAATATATAAACTCTACTGGTTCCATTAAAAGAAAGACACTCAAACGACTAAACGAGCCGTAATCTTAAAATCAGTACATCTATAAATTTCTCGGATTAAAATCACGCATGCGGTTTCGAAACCCAAGCTGAATTCACAGCATTTTCAATCAATTTTTTTTCGATCAGAAGCCAAATCAAGACTAACAAAGCAAATTTACCATCTCGATACTGCCAACCGAAAAATGAAAATTAGGAACCAAAATCCAGGAAAAATTATGATTTTTCCAAAACCATCAGTCAGCTAATACAGAAATAAATAAATAAACGATAAAAGCAAATATAGCATCTCTGTAATTTCAAAACCAAAGGCTACAACGGATCTAGCAGTTATGCCGCCATGCAAATAGTTAATATTGAACAAAATGAATAATAATTGAAGCTTAACTTTCATGGAAATCGAGAGAGAGAGAGAGAGAGAGAGAGAGACCTACCTGAGAGATAAGCAAGCCCAAAACGCTGAGATCTTCAAAAAAAAAAATCAAATTAGGACATGTATTTAAGGCATACACACAAATGGATGTGAAGGAGAGGGGATTGAACGGGAGACGAGTGTGGTGTGAGCGTCTCCGCAATTAAGTAAAAGGGGATTATTGTTGGAGAAAGCGACCCGAGACTGTACGGCGGAAGGGATGGAGAGAATAACGCCCATTTAATTACTTTTTTAATTAATATTCTTGCCGGTTTAATTAATCACTAATCACCTAGTAATTATAATAGTACTCCTATTGACTAGCAATCTCTGTGTGGGTGTTAAAAAACAAGATTTGTGATTTGTCACGGGGATTGTGAAACATATGGGTTGGTGGTGAAGCCAGTGACCAATAAAATGTAGCCACTTGGCTCGTGGGTTTCGACCGAGCTACGTGTCGTGACTCGTGAGGCCATGAGGGGCAACATCGAGATGAAGTCAAGTAAATATAAAATTAGAGGGGAAAGGAAAAGAAATGGCTTGATTGAGTTAATTTTGGGCATATACCAATTCTTTTTTTTCTTTTTTCAAAGGTTTCTGCCATCTAAAGTTGTGTATACCGGAAAGTGGAAGATGAAATCATCCAAATCAATTCATCCTTTGGTTTTTTTTTTTTTTTTTTTTAATTTTCTTTCTTTTACTTCTCTGATTCTATGTCTAGATTTTTATGATTATTAGAAAAATGGGCAAGTATGAATTTTTTTTTACTTTATTAAGAAAATAAATTAAATATGAAAATAAGTTAAAACGAACTCAAGAAGGAAGTTGATATGATATAATCAAATATAGAAATAAATTAAATGGTAAAATACAAAAAAAAATCCTTCTTATTATCATTTATTTTTCATTTTATCCTTTTTTATTTTAAAATTCAGAAAAAAAAAACCCCTTTATAATGTATCAAGGGTCCGCCATTAACAGAAATATGAAAAATCAATTCTACCCTTGCTCTTTTTAAATTGATAACAAAATCGTTTTATTAAATTTATTAAATGGTGTTATTTTTATTTATTTATTTATTTATTTTAAATCCATTTCGCCGATGTTCTGAACCTCCTCCTTGTCCATGGAGTTCACAATCGCCGTGGCTTCCTCCCCCCCCCCCCCCCCCCCCACCCTTGTTTTTCTTTTTCTTTTCTTCTTTGTTTTTTTTTGTCCTCTTTCTCTTTTAAGCTCAAGAACCCTAAATTGATTTTACCAATAAATAAATAAATAAAAGAAGAAGAAGAAGGAACCTCCAACGAAGGTGCATGCCGGCATCCATGGCTGCCCCCCTTTCTTTTTTAGTTTTTTCTTTCTATTTAGTTTTTTCTTTCCTCTCTCTCTTTAAGCTCAAGATCTGTCTTTACCCTTTTCCTTTTTCTTTTATTTTTTTGCCTTTTTCTTTTTCTCTATGAACTCCCTCTCCCTCCCCTCCCTTCCTCGAATTTTAAAAAATGGAGTTTTACCCATTGTCGGTGACAGCAACCCGTCGCCGTCAGCAAGCGTATATTTGATCAACGAAGAGAAGACCATTTGAAACTCTCTCCATCGGCCCTATGATAACCGAATCAATTAACAGAGACCCAAATAAGTTTTTTTTTTTTTTTTTTTAGTTTTATTTTAAATAAAGTAAGAAAAATCAATCTTAAAGGAGTTTTTTCGTACACCCAAATCCATAACAGAGACACAAAAGCTTTTGGTGTGGCTTCAGGCACTAGTAACGATTAGAGCTCAGATCCACCATTTCTTGATGCAAATCTCGAGCTTCTCATTTTCCGGCAACTGAAAGGGATGGGAGGGTAAGGGCCATGGCAGGGGTAGGGGTATGTGGGTGAGCTTTTGGATGAGGTCCTCGAGCTTTTGGATGCCGTCACTGAGGACTTAACCTTCATCGTCGGGGGATGGTGGCCGGCCATGGCTTCCACGGCGAGGATGAGGATAAAAGGGGGAGAACGTCCATTTGACGAACCCTCTCAATTTTTTTTTCTCTTCATTTTTTTTTTCCTTTAGCCGACGTGATCATGCATGGCTGCCTGCTGGGGTTTGCATTGGTTGATTATCCCCTTCTTCAAGGGAGAGAGAAGGCAGATCGCAGAGGGAGGGGAAGGGAGAGAAAGTCAGCACAGTGAAAAAAAAATAATAATAATAATAACACATGGTGTTATTCCGTTTAGTTTTCTAACGGCATGCGGGTATTTGTCAATCCCAGACAGTTTAAGGGATTTGTTATTGAGTTTTAGAATAGAGGGTGATAAACTGGAAAAAAGGTAATAATAAAAGTCAATGAAAAGAACACATCAACAATAAAGGAATTGAAATAATATAAAAATAAATCAAACATTTTCCCTGCTCTTTTTTATATTATTATTAATGTTTTTGTTTTTGTTTTTATTTTTTCTTTAAGGTTACCCGGAAGAGACTTGTATCCTAAATTATTCACACCTCCAGGTAGGGGTGTTCATGGTTTAGATTAAAACCGAAAACCAAATCGAACCAAACCAAACCGGTCGGTTTGGTTTGGTTTTTTTGTCATTAGGTTTGGTTTTGGTTCTAATTTTAGAAAACCGAATTGAATTAGTTTGGTTTTGGTTCTCATGTTTAAAAAACCAAACCAAACCGAAAAACCGAAAAAATCGAAAAATATATAATATATATAATATATTATTTTATATATTATATATCAAATTTTAATTTGTAATTTGTTGATTTTAAGTTTCTTATTGTTTTTCCTATTTTAGCTTGGCATGTATTAAACTAGTTATTAATGTTGTGTGAGATAATGACATGTATTAACTTGGAGATTTAAACTTGAATTGACATATGTCAATTTGTTTCCATTTTGATACAATGTTTAATGTTTTTTTTCAGTTACTAATGTAATGCTTTTATTAAAAATGTTTTAATTTGGAGTTTGGCATGTCATTTTTTTCATTTTCAATTATTTGTTGCTACTTGATTGGTTAAAACTGAAACCGAACCGAACCAAACCGAATTTTTATGGTTTGGTTTGATTTGGTTTTTTTATAGTATGGTTTGGTTTTGGTTTGGGAAGAGTAAAACCGAAGTATAATGATTTGGTTTGAAAAGTATCCCAAAACCGAACCAAACCGAACCACGAACACCCCTACCTCCAGGTACTACGAGGCCACAACCGGCAAGTACCAGTTGAGATCCTTCTTTTTTTGACTTTTCCATTATCATCTTTTGGCAATTTTGGTCTCGTCCTTGAAGAAGGAATTTTATAAATAGACCAGGCTCGCTAATTCTTAACGGTATTCTGCCACCAATTCTGATGAAGAGTTGGCGATCCTCCTCCTTCTTCCTCCTCTTCTTATGTTTGGCCTCTTCTTTTGCTTTTACTTTTTTCTAAAGCTCTAACCCACTGAAACATTTCTTCAGCATTTGTGAACATCAAAACAGGAAATATGTTTAAGGAGGTGTGTTCAAGAATACCCTCAATTTTAATGGATACATACTATATTTTTTATATATATTTTCCAAGCCACCCATGCAGTAATTAGGTCGAAGAAAAAGAAATGTAAATGATAGTCAGGTTGGGAGATATTTCTCAGCCAATGCTAGCGTGACAGAAGCAATGATAATCAAATCATGATTACAAATTACTTTTCATCTATTTTAAGAGCATCTCCAGCAGTAAGTTATAATTTGTATTTTTGTTATATTATAGCGTTTAGCACAAGTTGGGCTGCTCCAATGGTATGCTAAAAACTCGTATTAAAAATAGTAATAGCTCACCCTTATACCAAATATAGTACAAGGGTGAGCTACTGCTATATTTGCTATGTCAGTTTTCTCTTCATTTCTCAACAACCAAACACACTAGTAACTATGAAAAATACAATATTTCTTTTCCAAAATTTTCTCAGTAACCAAACAGCCCGTAAATAAATACAATATTTTCAAAAATAATATTGAAATCTTATATATATATATATATATATATATATATATATGGGAAGGGTTCCGTTGATACCTGGTGTAAGAGTAAAACTCTTAGACTTTTTTTAAGCCATGGATTATTTTCCATCCAACGGCTCTCTTAAATCTCTACTAAATACCTTATTAAAACAAAGAATTGGATCAGATTTTCGGGTTGGGTTAGAATTTAACACAAAACCCATTTTTTTTTCAACTGATTTTTCTAAAAGTTCTAAAGTTTCTACCCATTCCTTCATCTCCCTCCCTCTCTTTCTCTATCTTGCCTCAACCTTATCCCCCATTTTGATAATTTTATCTCGCATGGCGCCAAAAGCTCACCCATTTTTGGAAATAGCTCTTCGGTGGCAGAAGCTCCACAACTCTGTTAAGCTCGACGTTTCTTGGTTCTAATTCATGATGATAGCTGTGTCGGGTAGAGACGTAGACGGTCACCGATGTAGACTAGATCTCGTCAATTCATGGCCATGGTTGAGATGGGTAGAGACGGCGTGTATGTGATATTCTACCAAAAAATTTCAACTTGTGTGTATGCTTTTAGAATTTCTGGGAAAATAGTTTGAACCTCAAATGTAAAAGTTTCAACATGTGAGTTTGCTTTTAAAATTTCTGGAAAAAAATTTTGAACCTCATATGTATTATTTGTTCTTGTACAATGGGCATAGTTTAAAGAGGGTGTGATTTGAAGGGGTTTTTTATTTTTATTATTATTATTATTATTTTTTTCTGGTTGGGAATTTCATTTTTTTCTCTTTCAATTAATGGAGCCACAGTGGTGTTGTATCTTGTTCATGGAACTCTCCATGGAAGTGTAGAAGGTTTCAGATGCTTTGTTGTCCTCTCTTTTCTTTCTTTTTTTTAATTAAAGAAAAGGATAATATTTTTAAAAGAAATCCAAATAAATTCTCAATAGAGGCAAAAAAATGCAGCCCAGCAAATATCCAATCACAGGAACTATACAACAAACGCCTAAATTGCTAAGCAAACAAAAAAGATGAGACACCCGCCTAGGGTGCTCGAACCTTCCCAAAAAAACTTATAGAAAAGTAGAGAGGAAGCCCAGCATATCCACATGCATTGAGGGAACTTTTGACAAATTAAACTCCAAGGCGGTTCCTCTATTTTAATCTTGTCTCTCACAAAGAAGGAGCGAAAGAGGAATGATCGTATGTATGGGTAAAAGATGTAAACCAAGAAGGAAAAGCTAACAAAAAAATAGAGATGGGTTATGGGTTTAATTCTACCCGACCCAAATATGTAATAGAAATGCTCAATTAGGGCCGTTGGATTAAAAAGGATCAAAGGCTCTAAAAAGGTGTAAAACTTAAATTCTTACACTAGGTGTCAATGGAACTCTCTCTTATATAAATATATATATAAAGTTGCACACGGGCAAATCTAACTAGTTAACATTATAACTAGATTTTAAAAAAAAAAAGTCGCACACGGGTAAATCTAGTTAGCATCATAATTTTATAGTTGGAACAATAGAGGTTGGAAATGAAAATTTATAAAAAATGAAGGGAATGAAAGTTGTGGCAAAGTCATTTGCGCCATTGGAGCACCTTGCGCCAAATTATAGCATTTAGTACTGTAACATGTGTTAAAGTACCAATAGCATAGATAATTTAACTCACATCACTTGAAATGCTCTAAAAACATCCACTATATGTCACGTGACTAGTATACAATTGTGAGACATGGGGTGATCATTATGCCACGTATATGTTGAGGAAGAGTTATAAACCAGAAGGGCCAAAAAAAAAAAAAAAAAAAAATTAAAAGCGGTGTTAATAAAACCGCTTTCAATATCTTTGAAATACGGACTAACTGTTAGTAACCTCGCTTTCAGACGACCACTTTCGTAGTCCTCTCATTCCAACCCCCTTCTTTCTGCAATTAAACCCCTTCCTCTGTCACCCAGAAAGACCCTGACTCGGCCCGAGTCAGCTCAATGGACTCTCATTCACCCATCTCATCGCGACAGTCCGGTCTTGGAGCTCACAATCCGCCTCCGCCTCCGCCTCCGCCTCCGCTACCTCCTCCATCCCCAAGCGGAATCAGAGACCACGAAGGATGGTGGGGTTGACGGGGGCAACTGCGGCGGCAGCGAGTTCGGAGAATGCTTCGAAGATATTTACAGAGAATAGGCTTATAGTGCAAGGGAAGAGACGAGAGTTTGAAGAGGTTAGAATGTGCTTCGAATTTTTGATAAATTTATTTTAATTTTGCTTAAATTCATTTACTCCATTTTATACTATGCTTGAGATTCATGATTCATGACACTCTGATTGAAGTGAAATTTCTGATCTAATGTGTTCCAATTATATTGAATTGGTTTTATTCGAATTATATTGAATTGGAACATTATAGAAATTTGCTGTACAAGGCACTGTCCTTATGGACTATATAACATGAATTTGTTGAATGAGATTGCTGCAAAATTTCGAATTGATGAATTAGGGTGTAGTGACATTCAGTCATTACCCATTCTTACATTTGCTGAGTTGCAATTCCCCATTTGGGTTTCATGTCTTAAGCATGTGTGAAGGCTTGTGTTTGAATTAGTGCCAAATGCATAAGTATAATTGTGAAATGGTGGGACTCAATGCCCTCTCGCTGTGTGAACTATTTTTGTTCGCTTGCGTAAGATGTGCACCTAGTTGCCTTGGCCAGTCCATCTCCAGCCACCAAAACTACTTCCTATCAGCAGTCTTGGCAATGAAACAGACTCCCACAGCACTGTTTGTTGTCTAGTCCAACTCTGTTACGTCTCAGAGTAACCTTGTTTTGAACCTCTCCAAGAGGATCTCAAAGGATGAACACTTTACTTGGTGATACAACAATGATCATCCAATGTTCAGGAGACCATCTTTGAAGAGATAATGGAAGTCTACGATAGCACAGATATCTCGTTTGTATCACGGTTTCATAACCCAGCTCATAGTGATTCCTTTGTTCTATTAAACAATTGTCCAGGTAGTGCAATAGCTGATTAATAATCTTGATGTTTTTCAGCCGTCCAACTGCTGTCAATCTGTCAGATGCCGCGACGAAACTAAAAGAAGTAATATCAAAGGTTGCAGCAACTGCTTCAGAAGACAAGAATGTCTTTCAGGTAGTAAATTTTTTCGATATGCAATGGTCATATTAATTGGTTACTCTCTTCGTTTTAGTTTTGTGTCTCTAAAAGCTGAACCATGTCCTGTTTGTTATCTTCCACACAACTTACATTTCCTGTTACTTTATAAGCTTACATAGAAGCTGCTGAAATTATGCTTAAGGATGATGTGGCTCACAAAGCAATTGGGTCTTATGGAGCAAGTTTTCTTCAGCGCCAGCTTGAAGACTCTACGACTCTGTTTATTTTGACCCATTGCAACACTGGCAGGTAGCTCTTATTATTATTATTATTATTATGATTGTAGTATAAATCTCTCTCTCTCTCTCTCTGGGATTCACTTGCAGCCTTTCTTTTTATTTTGATTGGCAAGTGAGAAGATGTTTTCCTCAAATTGGGACTTGGCAGTTGGCATTTACGATTGTTCTAACTGTGATTGATTTTATTTTGACAGTCTTGCAACAGCTGGATATGGTGCTGCCCTCGGTGTAATCCGCGCTCTTCATACTGAAGGAGTTTTAGAAAGGGCATATTGCACAGAAACACGTCCATTCAACCAAGTGAGTATTTTAGCTTGTACTTGTTTCCACTTTTTCATTAGCCTCTTCTACTGAATCTGTCCTACCAAATCTAAGTACTGTTGCATGTCGCAACCTTGGTTGGATTGGTTTTGAGAGAAGGTGCAGTGTTATTGTTGAGTAGGTAGTAATTTTCCAAATTGTGGGAGAGACTTGTTATCCTAAATTATCTACACATCCAGATACTACTAGGCCACAACTAACAAGTACCAACTGAGATCCTTCTTTTCTTTCTTTTCCATTATCATCTTTTGGCAATTTGGTCTCTTCCTAGAAGAAGGATTTTTATAAATAGACTAAGCTAGCTAATTCTTAACGGTATTCTGCCACCAATTGTGATGAAGAGTTGGCGATCCTCCTCCTCCTTCCTCCTCTTTTGTTTCCTCATTTTTGTTTGGCCTCTTCTTTTGCTTTTACGTTTTTCTAAAGCTCTAACCCATCATATCAAAAACATTTCTTCAGCCTTTGTGGACCTCAAAACAGGAAATATGTTTAAGGAGGTGTGTTCAAAACCAACCATGCAGTACTTGGACAATCACGCGCGAGCACATACTCATGATGCAAAGTCAGCTTGAAGGGGTTGCTTGAGCAGTGTTTTTACATGGATCTGCCAGAGAGAAGGAAAAATACTGACTGGAATAACAGGTTTAAAAAAATTATTAGTGTTGTCCCAAACAAGTGCAAATCGTTCCTAAACCGCACCTTAAGATGTTTGATTAATCCTGGCCATCAAAAGACCTTATTTCAAAGGGAAAAAAAATAAGACTTTTAGACTAACATATACCCTCTATTTGGTTCATGGATTCTACCAAGGAAAAAAAAGGAAGGGAAAAAAAATGAGGAGGAAAGAAAATGAAAGGAAAAGATAAAATCATATCAAGACAAAATTATTTCAATTCTTCTTTTTCTTCCAATTTTCCATTGCAACCAAATGAAAAAAAGTAGAATTCCTTATATATGTATATTTTTTTTCCTTTATAAAATCCACAAACCAAATAGAGCCATAAGGTAAACTCGAACCAAGTCCTCCACTAGACCAAAGATGCCGGTCGTCCCATGCATTAAGCTACAGCACGTACTTTCACTTTTTCTTTGCAAAATTGCCTTGCCAATATGTGGAAATGGTCATATCCACAAGGAGGGGGGATTGCAAGGACACAAACAAGGTCACTGGCAGAGAGGCTAATAGAACCATCAGAACTAGTGTCCATATCTCTTTATGGCTAAACATAAGATAGAGTGTGGCACTAAAGGTCATCATCATAGCTGTTATAGAGAGAAATAGGGTAACAAGGCCAATAATTAACCTCGTTGGTAGGGCATGGAGAAAATCCGCTTCTGCATAGCGTGCAGTGAGAATGGACAAGAAAATTAACAAGGAAGCGGTGGACGAGAACAGCGAGAGTGCATTTGAGGCACCAAAGATTTTAAAGACTGGGTTGTCGGAGAAATTTGGGGGGCCTTCATTATTGTTGCCACCTGGTACAGTAATGGCTGCCGCAAATGCTATTGTGGCAATGAGTGCTGCAGCGATTGTGCATGAATTCGCCGTGTCTTTCATCCATTTTTCTCCTTTTTTAACCAAGTCCTGGTGTTCCTCAGTAAATAGTGCCGCAGGAGTTTTTCCATTGATGTCTTCTCGCTCTTTATAAACAGGCCTTACCAAATTCTTTACTTCCTGTACAAGAAAAATAAAAGAAAGGAAGTTAGATCGTATCTGCAATTCTGCATGTCTAGCTCTAGGATATGACAAGGAAATTTTTCTTACCTCATACCACTTTAATTCACGTTGCATCTGCAAAGCTGCACCAGAAATGAGATTCAGTTGGCTTGGAGGAGCCAACTTTCCAGCAATACGCAAAAAAGTTTCCTCGCTCATGTCTCTCATCCTCTTTACCGAATGGTTGTGCGCACTCATTTGGTTTAAGAGTTTGAAAACATGTTCACGACGGTTCATAAGTGCCACTTGGAATATATCGTGGTGATCTTTGTCCCAAGACCGAATTGCATAGGGAAACGACTCCAAAATCTCTTCTACAACCTCATGAATCCCTAATTTTGCAGCCAAAAGGACTGGTGGACCAACTATTTCGCTAGCTTTTCCTGTATACGATTCCAAGATATCCGTGCACAAGCATTTTAGAAGTTGACGTGATCGATCATGCATCGTTTTTCTGTCCTGTATACGCTTAATTTGCGGTGCTGCCATTAAATCAATGATGACATAAACTTTCACCTCCGTCTGACTGTCTGGTTTTGAAAAAACTTATGCAGGAAAGTGACTATTGATAATATATGGTACAACTTGATTTTTCTAAGGGTAAAATACATCTACACTCCCTTTATTTACTGACTATTACACTGACCTCTCTTATACTTTCTGAAATTACACTGACCTCCCTTGTCAGAACGGCTTAACTAACGGAGTAAACAGAATGGTGAAATGACCGAATTGCCCCTCCTTTAAAACAGCGTCGTTTCGTTGGGGACCGAGTGGGATCTAGATTTGGTGCGGTAGGGAAGCACCAAACAGCGTCTTTTTCCCTCTTTTTTTTTTTTCCTTCTGTAAGATCAAGAAACCTAAATTCAGCAATTTAAAAATGAAATAAAATAAAATAAAAAAACACATAGAAGAAGAAGGGAGAGGGTAGGTTTCATCTCCGACGAAGGTTGACGCCGGTAGCCATGGTTGTTGATCCAGCCAAACCCATCTCACCCATCCATGGAATTTGCCGACGGCTCTTTTTTTCATTTTTCTTTTTTCTAAATTTAGCATTTTTAAAATTTTTTTAAAAAAAAAACAAGGGAGAGGGTAGGTTTCATCTTCGACGAAGGTTGACGTTGGTAGCCATGGCTATCCAGCCAAACCCATCTCACCCATCGATGGAATTTGCCGATGGTGGAGAAGTTCATGTGAATGGGTTGCTTCAGATCTGGGTTCTCGTCGCCGTCTCTTGCACACTAGCAAGCTCTTGATTCCTTCTACCAAACCCATTTTCCAACCAGATCTGGGTACTGGTCGTTGTCCCACGCAGATATGATCAGTAGAGGAAAAGACAAAAAAAAAAAAAAAAGGAAAAGAAGAGGGAAGAGGAAGAAGGAAGAAGATGGTTGCCGTCCCACACAGATCTGATCAGCAGAAGAGAAGGAAGAGGGAAGAGGGAAGAGGAAGAAGATGAGGCTACCAACGGAGGGGAGTTCGACGTTGAGGGGGATTGGGAGCAAGAGAGGGGAGAGAGAGGGAAGCACCACTGCCGGGAAATCTTGGCAACAAGCTCGTCCTCACCAATTGACATCATCACTCTGTCAATCTCCAACGCCGGCGAGGGGACAGCCATCCCAAAAAAACCCAAACTTGTCGGAAAAAAGCTCGCCATCGAACCAGATCTGGGTATTGGTTGTCGTCCCATGCAAATCTGATGAGCAGAGGAAAAGAAAAAAAAAAAGGAAGAGAAGAAGAGGGAAGAGGACGGCATTAGACCCGAGCATCGCCGGCGTTCGAAGTTGTTGCAACAGGGGGCAAATTTTTTTTTTTTGAGTTGTTGCTTCTTCTTTGTGCTTCTTTGCCGGAAAAAATGGAGTTGGCTGAGAAAATGGCATTGAAAAAAAAAAAAAAAAAACGCCGGAGGCAGCCATGTGTGCTGCTGCTGCTTCTCTTCTTCTTCTTCTTCTTCTTCTTCTTCAAGTGGATGCTCTATTTTTTTTTTTGGTTGTGTTTTGTTTTGGGTCCTTGGAGATGAACACCATCACCGACGAATCCATCAAACCCAAACGCAGCGTTTTGGTTTCAATAAGGGTAAAATGGGTATTTTAGCCCATTTTTTACATGACGTCAGCATTAGCCGTTAACTTTTTAAACGGATGGAGGAATATGTATATTATTTTCTAAAGTAGGGAAGGGCAGTGTAATTTCAGAAAGGACAAGGGAGGTCAGTGTAATAGTCAGTAAACACAGGGGGTGTAAATATATTTTACCCTTTTTCTAATTGCTTTGGTTTACTAACAAACATCTACTCTCCCGTGATGCCCTTTTTTGTAAAAAACAATGTTGAATTTGTTTTGAGGAAAACATTTTTCTATAGGAAAGAGTTAAGTGTACACAACATTTCTACCATAACCAAACGCGCAAAAAAATGAAAGAAAACGCTTTTTATTTTCCTTTTCCATTCCTACTTGGGGGTTTCATACCTAATCGTCCAATGACTTCCCAAATTACTGCACGCAACCTTTGGCACACTGTATTACAAAACAAAATAGTTAAAATTAGAAAGGATAATGCCAGAACGATTGAGCTTTACAAGAAGTTCATTTGGACTCATGTGGCAATGGTGTCTCTATTGGTGGTTTAGTAGCTATAAGGGTGGTTGTTACATTTCTCAGTTTAATTTTCATAGACTCCCTTAAGTTTTAGTTGGGAGTGGGGGTTTGTTGTTTCCCCTGTTTTGTTGGTCTCCTAGTTTTGTTATTGGGAGGCCAAGCTTTTCACTTGTATCTGTTTATGTACGAGGATTAAGTCCTTTTGGTTTCAATACATATCGTTGTGTACTTCCAAAAAAAAAAAAAAAATGGTGTCCCTTGTCCAATCCGGCCACTGTTTATAAGAGTCAACACCATTGCCAATGAGCTATAGTTCAAGTAAGGTGGAGTTCGGATAGATTATAGATATGATTCCCCTCCAATCACACAAAAACAAAAAATTTCAGACCTACCAGACTGCCATCATATATATATACATACATATCCAACCTTATGAGAATATGCTGATGTAAATTAGCATCATATATAAAGAGTTATACCCCATAACTCACCGATATAAAGGGAAAAATCTCCAATGCATAGTGCTAATGTAACTTACATTGAACCCAGCAAGGTTTTTGGGTATGTGCTTGGGAGCTGTTATTTGGATTCTCTACGTCTCTTCCACCGACTTTCTTAGAGTTCTCAAACTTCACAGGAACACCTTCAACACATATACATGAAAAAGAAGGATAATTACGCTTTTCCTAGTAAACCGCTATTTCAGGTAAAACTTGAATACGCAACACCATCACAGAGGAAAATCGGTTCAAATGCTCTTCAAATTCCTTATAATGCATGTCCTAAAATTACTACATTATACAGTTGTACGTTTCTAAGAATCTCTATGAATCATCTTTCTATTTCAAACTGAAAAAAGAATGATCATGAAAAGAAATTTTTTCAGGTGTGTATAAATGAGTTAGGATCAATATATACAATTTTTTACATAAATTCTTACATAAGGGATAACCTATTTTCAATTCATATTTTGTGAATCCCACTGTTGGATTAAGTACTCTTCCCACATAGGTCATGCATGCAAAAAAACTCAAGTTGATCCAAGACTTGTTGTCATTCGATCCAAAAACTAATCTTTTTAATCACTAAAATTCTCACATATATGGATGAAGCAGCTTTTAATCTCACATATGTGTGTGTGATGATGATTAGGTGAACATGTGGTGATATAATTTATATTAGCTCTTACATTAGGGATTGTATTTCGTGCGTTAGTGAATTACAAGATACATTGAGTTAGGCATGAAGTACAACTCCTATAGGGCATGGTGTTGATATAAATGAATTAGGCACGTGCTTACCTCATTAGGACTATATATATATATATATATATATATATATATATAGGATGATGATCAAGTAAGTATGTGCTGATATAACTTATATCAACACTCGCATTGGGAATTGTACCTTATGCATTAGTGGGATATGAGAGACATTAAACCAACGCATGGTGCTGATATAACTTATATCAACATGTGCTGATGGGAACATATATATATATATATGTGTGTGTGTGTGTGTGTGTGTGTGTGTGTGTGCGCGCGCGCGCTCGTGTGTGTTTTAGTTTTTCAATCTTATTGGATTACTTGGTTTTTAGATGTGGTAGTTTCCGAATAAGATACATGTGCTTCCTACTTAACAAATTAAGCCGTACATAAAATCGAATAGAAAATTTTTTTTCTTGGTAATTAAAAAGAGGGAAGAATATGAACAACAGGGAAAATATATAGATAATTGAGGAGAAAGAATGGATGGAGCTGAGTGGGGGAAACTAACGAGAATAGATGAACCGTTGCAAAGGACTGAGGTGACCTCCACTTGGAAATGCAGAAGGCTTTCCAGCTAACCTACACAAAGCAGTGTTATCCGCGAAAGGTTCCCACGTAGCCAACCCATGGTTACGCTTAAGTACTTGTAGAGCCTCCTCTGTAAATTAAACATCCATGCAATAAGAACAGATGAAAAAACTGGAAGAAAATTCAATAGAAATCAGACGGCTGACCAAGGAAATTAAAGAGGTAATCATATACATACACCCTTTGATCCATTTTATTTGATCATCTTGACTAAATACACATATCATGCCATCCAATTTTTTATTATTATTTTCTTGTGCTAGAATGTAGGGCTGCAAATGAGTTGAGCTTTAGACTCGCGAGAAAACTCGATCAAGGTTTGACTTGAATTTGGTAGATTAGTAAACAAGTCAACCTCAAGCCGCCTTAAAGTTTAGGCTCGTTTAATAAACAAGCTAGAGCATGACTAAAATTCAGCTCTTTTTGGCTCGTCAATAAGCTTGTTAAGAACTCGATAAAAACTTGTTAATGGCTTAAAATGAGGCTTGTTAATGAGTTTGTAAGTGGGCTTGTTTAGTAAAACAATTAGATTATTTTTTAAAAAATTAAAATATAAAATTAAGGCAGGAGTTATTGGTTTATAAATATATTTTTCACTAAACTTAAAGGTAACAAATAATAGATTGAAAAGCACTTTAACGAGCTTAATTAAGATAAGTTTAAAATCGAGTCTAAACCAAGTTTGAGTTTGAGCACGAGCTTCTCTACTTTTTTGTGAGTCGAGTTCGATCACAATAGTGTAGACTCATTGAAAGTTTCGCTCGATAGAAATATACAAGCTTTTTAACAAACCAATTTTAAAAACAATAATTTAAGCCCGTTAAGAGCTCAGTTCAATAGTAAACAAACGAGATTTTTAACAAACCAAGTTTGAACACTCTAAAACTTAGCTCAATTTGGTTTGGTTTGTTTGTAGTCTTAATAATATTATTTGAACGTCACTTGACTTGATATGATAGTTGATATAATAATAGTAATTTTTTCTTTATAAAAAAAATATAATAACAATAATTTGTTAACTATAGTAAAAACATATTTTAAAAAAGTAAAGTAACAATTTATTTTGATTACACTCAAAAGTAAACAAACATTTTAGGATATAATGATATATAAAAGTAAAAATAAAAAATAAAAAAACGAAGGAAATATTACGGACCGTAAAATTCGGCATCGATTAAAAGATTGAGAAGGTCAACGTCGAAGGGATTTGGTTCAGAAGTATCACGGGGTTCATGGGTGACTATCATTAAATAGGAAACCATGTCCCTGTGGCCTTGTCTAGCAGCAAGATGGATGGGCCACCACATCATGCTAGGAATATTAGGCAAGCTTGGGTTTTTGGCCACTAATAACTTGGCTGCCTCAGTATTGCCAAACGCTGCAGCATAGTGAAGGGCCGTCTCGCCCATTTGATTGGTTAGGGTCTCCAGCTCCGTGGTTTCTATCATTTTTAGTAACTCCTTCACAATATAAATATGCTTCCCTGTGCCAACTGCTATGTGAAGCACTGTTTCCGAGTCCTCTGTGATCTTGTCTGTCAATGCTTGTTTATTGTCGAAGAAGTTTCTGGCTGTCACCCAGTCGCCTTTGAGCACAGATTTGTACAGTGGCAGGTACTTCCTCAAATATTCATCCTCTTCTTTCTCTGCCTCTGTCATAATTTGTTGCCATTTTTGTGTTAGAAATATATATATATATATATATATATATATATACACACATATATTAGTTTACATTTATTGTTAAAATATTAATTCATTAAATATAACACGCAAACAAATACTCCCTACTATGTAATAGAGACTAATTTATATCAACACCATGTATTAAAGATTGTATCATGTGCATTGGTCTAATATACTAAATAAACCATTAATGCTCAAAATACAACTCTTAATGCGTATGTTGATATAATTAAGTTTACATCAGCACATACTCACCTGATCATCATCCTATAGCACTTCAAAAACTGGTATGACTATCCGCAAATATTCAATCCCATGCCAAAACATCCACTCTTGAATAAATTAAGGAGTTATTTATCAAGACCAGATCTTTACAAAACCAATTTTTTTATATAAAATATAGCTTGATCTGATCATCATTTATATAATCGATATATAAGTATTGTAATCATATTAACTCAAACCACAATGCTCAGTTTACAATTCACAGTTTATCGAAATTAAACTTGCAAACATGTCACAAAATAATCAATATATTTTATACGTTCTCGATATAAGGTATATATGTGATAACCTGAGGTTATAACATATATTGAATCAATCTTCCGTAGATGGGCTAAAAAATGAAGCGAAAATGTTATAAGAGGTGATATCTCATATATTGAATTGTTCTATCATCATGTCTTGCACACTATAGACTAATTAATTCTATATATATATATATATATATATATATATATATATATTTTTTTTTTTTTTCTTTTTTGCACTAAATATAGGTATCTCAATCTACTTCTGTTGAGGTTTAGGTTCAAATTAGTCCTACACAATGCATAGTCACCTACGAGCCCATACTTCTGATAATAATGGCGTGTAGGTTTGAATTCGGCCAATCCTTGCCATCTACATTCCTCTTGCAAGTAAACTCCTCTATTATCAAAAGGCCCATTAATCACATAAATGTGAGTACCTTAATTTTAACAGACAAGAGTAATAAAGACTATGTAACAGAAAACCCAAAACAAGAAATTGGATATTAAATAAAAATAAATTATGAAATTTTAAATCATCTATATCTAAAATTACGGTGAAAGCGGGATTTTCATCCGTCTTACCAGGCATTTTTCTTGTATCGGTACTCCCCTCCCCCTCCGATTGGAATGGAAAGCTAGCCATCGATCCTAGCGTGAACCACCCACTTCACATGCAAAGGCAACGATTGCGCTGCCTCACTTCTTCTTCTTTCTTTCTTTCTTTCTTTTTGGTCCTACGGATGAACCTGCACCTCACCTCAACAGCCTTATATAGAATCCTTTAAAATTCGTGGGGCCACCGGTTGGAACTAAATTGAAGAAAACGAATGGGTGCTTTTCTTAATTCACAATCTTGCTTTTAGAATTTATGCGTTAATAGTCAGGGAAATTATACAGAGACCCTTTAATTTTTAAAAAATTACATTCAGACTCTACTAATTTGAAAATTACACTTCCACCCTTTTTTATGGAGGTCAATTGAACTAAACCCCCCAAATGTCATATAACTATTACCTATGAAGCATGGACACGGACACGGACACGACACGACACGGATACCTTGACACAATAATTTTTAAAAATCTTAGGACACAATACAGTAGGGATACGGGAATAAAAAAATAAATTAATATATATAATATATTAAATGTAAATATATAGCTTTATTATCCAAATGAAAGAAACACGTAAAATTTATGAAGTTATAAAAACGAAAAATCTCATATACAAGCAAGACATGTATAATTTATAATGACTTAATAAGATTTACGAATGACATTCATGCCAATGTCTTTGTGGTCTAGTGACACTTCTCCTCCTATGTGGGGAGAGGTCTTAAGTTCAAGTTATAGGTTTGTCATTTGTTGATGTAATGAATTTCTTATCCATATACGTTACCAAAAAAAAAAATTTGACATTTCTCTCTTTTTGTGTTTCTGGTTAAGGGCATTAAGGATTTAGGAGCTTAGAACACGAAGAATAAAAGGTCTTTTAGAGCTAAGTTTTAGCTTTTGCAAAAAGCCCCTCAATGGTTTATAATAACTAAATTTGTTCATTTTAAAACAATTTAAAATTTCGTTTTTTTGCCCCGTTGTGTCTCAAAAGTGTCCCCGCCATGTCTTAGAAGTGTCTAAGACGTGTCCTGGAAGTGTCCAAAACGTGTCCTACACGTCCAATATTAATAAATTTTTTTTATTTGATGGACACATACGGGTTGTGTCCGACACACCTCGGACACAACCACAACATTCTTGGAGGAGTGTCTGTGCTTCATAGGCTATTACTGACTTAAATTATGTTGCAAACATTTGACAATGTCCATTTTATCCTTAGATGGGTTACTTGCAAAATTGTGGGTTAAATTTATGATACTTGAACCTAAGATCACTTCCTTACCCGAGTGAAGTTTACAAGTGCTACAATCGAACTTGCAATAAATGAGTCCTGTAACTAACAATAATTAAAGAATAAATCTATAATTGTTATAAATATTAAACCTTGAGTGGACATTGAGTGGATGTCCACACCCCCTCCACTTTGTGATAATGGGAACACCACTTCATAAGTGGGTTAGGTAATCCCATCATGAGGACCAAATACAAACAAAGATAAAAGGGGAAGGGGAGAAAGAAGAGAATGAAGAGATGTATTTGGAGAGAAAGAAGAGAAGGGGTATTCGGAGAGAATGAAGGGAGGAGATTGAGATAGTGTGTCTCAAAGAGTTTTGCTGATCCTTGTATAATGTTTATACATTCAGATGGAAATCAAAGAAGATGAATGAGAAATTTATTCTCCTCACAACTTGTTCTAAATTCTTGGTTTTACAACACGTTATCAGTACGAATTGCTCAAGGAATTTGGGAGCAATATCATACTACCACCATCTTCTTTCTTAACCAATTTGGTTGTGATAAGTTGGTAAGTTGGTACGTTCTAAACCAATTTGATTGTGGTAAGTTGGTATGCTCTTAACTAATTTGGTTGTGGATTGGTTTTTACTCTAAATTATATACTTGAATGAATGAATCCATCTTCTCTTCCTGAAGCAAGAGAAGATTTAAAAATAAAACTTGAAGTTTTATAAATAAATAAAAGGAGTGATGATTCATTTTCTCTTCTTGAAGTAAGAGAAAGATTTGAAAACTTGAAGTTTTCTATATGAAAAGTTATTATTTACATGTTATCTTCATGAAGGAAGAAACAAATTTCAATCTCCAAAATTTTCTATAAGAAAAGTTGTTGTTCATATATTCTCTTCCTGAAGCAAGAGAAGATTTAAAATAAAACCTGAATTTTTATAATTAAAAAGGAAAAAGGGTAACAATTCATCTTCTCTTCCTGAAGTAAGAGAAAGATCTGAAAACCAGAAGTTTTCTATAAAAAAAAAAAAAAAAAGAAGTTATTATTCATCTGTTCTCTTCCTGAAGCAAGAGACAAATTTCAAAACCTGAAGTTTTAGAAATAATGAATAAAGTCTCAATTTAATTGAATAAAGTGATGGTCAATGACGACCAAATTAAATTGAGTAATATATTTCTCTATTCTGTGTTATGCAACTTCTTTAGATGCTTGTAAAATTTTGGTGAAAATTCATGGGTGTGTCTTAACTTTTGCTTTAGTTAGTATAGAAGAACACACAAAAATCTGCTCTTGTTTTACTACGAATTGACTGTCAACGTCACCTCTGTTGTCAGTCAACTTCTCTCAGATTGACTGGTAACTTCACTGTATCTGCTTAAAATATGTCATTAGGTAAATATAAAAACCTGAAGTTTTCTATTATAAGAAAGGGGTTATTATTCATATTTCTTTTCTTGAAGTAAGAGACAAATTTCAAAACCTGAAGTTTTAGAAATAATGAATAAAGTCTCAATTTAATTGAATAAAGTGATGGTCAATGATGACCAAATTAAATTGAGTAATATATTTCTCTATTATGTGTTATGCAACTTCTTTAGATGCTTGTAAAATTTTGGTGAAAATTCGTGGGTGCGTCTTAACTTTTGCTTTAGTTAGCATAGAAGAACACACAAAAATCTGCACTTGTTTTACTACGAATTGACTGTCAACGTCACCTCTGTTGTCAGTCAACTTCTCTCAGATTTACTGGTAACTTCACTGTGTCAGCTTAAAGTATGTCATTTTATGATAAAAACCACCAGAAGTGGAATAATAAAATACCAAACCACCAGAAGTGGAATAATGGAATACCAAACCACCAGAAGTGGATTAATGACATATCAAACCATTAGAAGTGGAGCAATGAAATACCAAACCACTAGAAGTGGAATACTAAACCACTAGAAGTGGAGTAATAAAATACCAAACCACTAGAAGTGGATTAATGAAATACTAAACCACTAGAAGTGGAGCAATGAAATATCAAACCACCAAAAGTGGAATGAATATATTTGGTGTGGAAAAATAAAATACCAAACCACTAGAAGTGGATTAATGAAATACCAAACCACTAGAAGTGGAGCAATGAAATATCAAACCACCAGAAGTGGAATGAATATATTTGGTGTGGAAAAATAAAATACCAAACCACTAGAAGTGGAATGACACTGAAGAAATAAGCATCGGTTTATAGAATAAACCTACGAGATAAGTGTTTTAAGTAAATACTTGGTTGAGGTTTTGTGTGTTATACTGTGTTGACAGCACGAACCCATTTTACCATTTAATTCATAACTTTAGTTCTAGTTATGATTTTGAGATGAAACGAATTGGATTTTGTCACTGACTTGTTGGGCTAACATCCTACCAATTTTCGTGTCATTGGGTGACCATTTGATATTTTTTGCGTAATTATTTCGTGGTACACCTGAATCTGGGATTTCTGCTAGACAGCACTAACTCAATATTGAAAAATATTTTTGAATGGGTTTTGCTAGGTATTTCTCTACCAAATTTTGAGGTTACAAAGTACATTTGATATACTTTTAAGTGATATAAACCCCAAAGCCCATTTCTTTTTGGATTGAACATATAAAAATTCATTTATACGCATCACAAATTGTTTTCACTAAAATTTCAGATTTGGTCATTGTACTTGGAGCAGATTACAGATTTTTTGCTACTTATTAGTAGCATTTTGAGAACTAGAGAGACCAACTGGAGATTGTCTCTGCAGCCCATTAAGAATCCTAGCCCCATTTTTGCATGCGGCACTCCCAATAGTGCCAATTGCCTAAGCAAACCTTGAAGAATTGATGAAAGGCTATCTATTAATTCTATTCTGTCATTGGAGAAGTACTAGTGCTTTGGGTAAGTTACTCTAACCGTGGTAAAGATACCTTGGCATATGTATCAATATAGAATTATTTTCTCTATCATATTAAAAAAAAAAAAAATGGTCATAAAGCTTTATAAAACAAGTAAATTGGTTTTACTTACTACATGATAACAATCAATTTTGATTTATGAGTTTGAAATTATTTGTTGGCCAATTTTTTGATTATTGTCAAAACCATTTCATCATTAAATTTGATGACCATTGAAATTAAATATTTGTGACCATAATTCTTTTGATATTTGATTCTTTTGAAAATGATCGATTTATTGCAAAATCTTATATAGATAAATATTTTCAAGATACCAAAATGTGACAATACACTGAACAGAGTGGCAAGATTGTGAAAATATTTTAATAATTCTTGCCTTGTAAGTACTATTGTAGGTGCACTAATTACTTCACGTCTATATCTAGTGAATATATGTTCCCCTATATACTCACCTGAAAACAAGCATAATTTATAAACTAATATACGGGAAATCAAATATGAATTGCAATATGATATTGCAGATCTCATTTCAAGATGATTATTAAAAATATATGTCTGGAAGACAGTGCTATAACTCACACAATCATTAAATTTCCAATATTTATCATTATTCAAAACTATTGTCAATACCATATGAGGTTCATCTAACCTAATTGAAGGTTCCAGAAGAGCAAATATAATATTGCCAAAAAGAACAAAAATTTATGTTGACAATTCTTTATATTCTACCAGAAGTAGAAGAAATGTATTGAGTTTTTAAAATTTACATCGTAAATAGTTATCATATTGAAACCATTAACAATGGAAATGAGGAATATCTTTATATTACCTCTATGATTTTGGGGTAGAAGCTCATATTAAATATTTTCTCTTCTATACGATTATAAGCACAATTGAAACACATGTGGTAGCGCACCAGAAGTGCTCTAACATAAAGATCTTTATACTTTAACATAATCACAATGATGGTAAGGGATGGTAATCACAGTATGGTAAGAATTCACACACCCAAACTCACAAAGTGATGTTTTTACAGCAAGATTTGCAGATTGTCATTTTGATGAAACACAGTTCCCGTCGTTAGGAGGAGGAAATCCACTGATAGAAGAACGACGTGAACTTTCTTGGAATGTACCATCTTTGTCCCATCTTGATCCACGTACTGCTCAATGTGAAACTGAAGTACAGAGGATCACTCATCTTCAGAAGATTGCTAATCAAATGTCAGATGCATTTACAGACGCAGCAAAAATAACTAAGTCTTATATACCGGCTGCAAACACACCAGCAAAGATCAATGTACCAATTGGTAAGTCTACTATTATTGCAGCAAATGAATCATCTACTACACGCCTGAAGCGTGGTAGACCCTTGGGTTCAAAAGATTTAGTTCCCCGGAAGAGGAAAATAAAAGGGCAATAAAATATAGAAAATAGTACTCCGGAAGAGGCTATTGAACAAGAAATAAATATTCCCACAAATTCTGATTTAATAATTCCTGAAGAGGAAAATGTCCCTAAAGAGACAGAAAACAATAAAAAGGCATATGTACATGGAAATGAAGAAATTTCCATAAACTATACATGTACAAAAGAATTGTGGGATCGCTCAGAAGTGGTTATTAATGATGTATTTTCTTTCTCAGTAGCTACTGAAATTTCGAAAGATGATGATGATCTTGAACCACGCACTATAGACGAATGTCACAGTAAACCTGATTGGTCAAAGTGGAAAGAAGCAATCCAAGCAGAATTGGATTCGCTAGAAAAACGTAAAGTATTTGGACCTGTAGTCCTAACACCCAATGATGTGAAACCCGTGGGTTACAAATGGGTGTTTGTAAGAAAGCGTAATGATAAAAATGAGATCGTCAGATATAAAACTCGTTTAGTAGCACAAGGTTTCCTGCAGAGACCTGGGATTGATTATGAAAAAACATATTCACCTGTAATGGATGCCATTACATTTTGATATTTAATTAGTCTGTCAGTCTCAGAAGGACTTGACATGCGTCTTATGGACGTAGTTACTGCATATTTATATGGAAAGTTAGATGCAGATATATATATGAAGATCCCTGAGGGATTCAAATTGCCTAAAGCAAATACATCACAACCACGAAATATGTACTCAATTAAACTGAGACGATCCTTGTATGGATTAAAACAATCTGGAAGAATGTGGTATAATCGTCTCAGTGAGTACTTAGTTAAAGAAGGATATATTAATAATCCTATATGCCCTTGTGTATTTATAAAGAAATCAGAATCTGGATTCGCCATCATTGCAGTCTATGTTGATGATATAAATTTAATTGGGACTCCTGAAGAGCTCATGAAAGCTGCTGAATATTTGAAAAAAGAATTTGAGATGAAAGATTTAGGGAGAACAAAATATTGTCTCGGCCTGCAGATCGAGCATAAATCAAATGAAATTCTTATCCATCAATCAGCTTATACCGAAAAGGTATTGAAACGTTTTAATATGGATAAAGCGCATCCACTAAGTTCTCCCATGGTGGTTCGATCTCTTGATATTAAGAAAGATCCATTTCGCCCCAAAGAAGATAATGAAATGCTACTTGGTCCTGAAGTACCATATCCTAGTGCAATAGGTGCTTTGTTATATTTAGCACAATGTACTAGGCCTGATATAGCATTTTCAGTCAACTTATTAGCAAGATTCAGTTCTGCTCCAACTCGACGACACTGAAATGGTATTAAACATATTTTACGCTACCTTCGTGGAACTACAGATATGGGTTTGTTTTACTCAAAGGAATTAGCCCATGGTCCTTGTTTAGAAGGATATGCAGATTCTGGATACCTTTCTGATCCTCACAAAGCTCGCTCACAAACAGGGTATGTATTTACATGTGGCAATACAGCGATCTCTTGGCGATCTATAAAGCAGACTTTAATTGCTACATCTTCTAATCACTCTGAGATACTTGCACTCCATGAAGCAAGTCGTAAATGTGTATGGTTAAGATCTGTAGTCCTCTCACATTCGAGACACATGTGGGTTACCTCTGATTAAAAGTATGCCAACAACAATTTATGAAGATAATGCTGCATGTATTGCACAAATTCAAGGAGGGTACATCAAATGTGATAGAACCAAACACATTTCACCAAAGTTCTTCTACACTCATGAACTCCAGCAGAGGCATGAAATTGATGTGAAGCAAATACGTTCCACTGATAATCTTGCGGATTTATTCACCAAGGCCTTACCATTGTCAACATTTAAGAAATTGGTATATGGCATTGGAATGCGTCGGGTTTGCTGATCAGTTAATTAAGTTGATACTTATCTTCTTATCAGGGGGAGTATTCATTTGTGGACATATGCACGCTGTACTCTTTTTCCTTCGTCAAGGTTTTGTCCCATTGGGTTTTCCTGGCAAGGTTTTAATGAGGCAGTTTCTTTAGTGCGTCCAACACCACTCTAAGATTTACAAAAATGTTGTACTCTTTTCCTTCACTAGTTTTTTCCCACTGGGTTTTTCTAGTAAGGTTTTTAACGAGGCACATTATCTTAGTGTGGTGGACATCCAAGGGGGAGTGTTATAAATATTAAACCTTGAGTGGACATTGAGTGGATGTCCACACCCCCTCCACTTTGTGATAATGGGAACACCACTTCATAAGTGGGTTAGGTAATCGCATCATGAGGACCAAATACAAACAAAGATAAAAAGGGAAGGGGAGAAAGAAGAGAATGAAGAGATGTATTTGGAGAGAAAGAAGAGAAGGGGTATTCGGAGAGAATGAAGGGAGGAGATTGAGATAGTGTGTAGAGTTTTGCTGATCCTTGTATAATGTTTATACATTCAGATGGAAATCAAAGAAGATGAATGAGAAATTTATTCTCCTCACAACTTGTTCTAAATTCTTGGTTTTACAACAATAATTAGCCAAGTTGCACCATTCATAACTCACCCCACTTCTGTAGAGACAAAACCAAGGTTCACAGGCCACCAAGTAAGATGAGCACAAGAAAGAACATAACGGAATTAGCTATTTCATCTCTTGCACAATTACCCTCCATGTATATATGTGAGTAAACGACCTTCATTTTTTGAATAGTAGCAATGCAATTTCTCCATTGGTTCTTTAATGGCCATGCAAAGGGGTTTGAAACAATGATTTTGAAGACAAGAAATAAATGAGGTAGAATCACTTTCAATCCATAATTCATGTCAACTATTTCCGCATGCGGACTGCACAGTTAGGATCACGCTCATGAGTTCAGTATAAAAGGCAGCGTGCGTACCAAGACTAAGACCAACCCTTAGCAAAGCCTTTAGGATTTTTGCCCTAACGGCTTAGATATTATGTTAGTTATGATTGCTTTATTAAAGTTTTATTAAAGTCTTATTCGAAAATAGCTTAATGCTATAATGGGCCCCCTGTCACCTTTTTTTTAATATATTTTTTATTACCTATTCTCACATTTCATTTTAACCAAATAGAAAATTGGTTTTGTTTTTGAGTCCCGATCTTAACAAATGTTAATGGTTTGTGAGAAGTTGTACGTAGGTATCTAGATTTACTACGGTTCCATGAACACTCTACTAGGGGTTGGAGTAGGTTCCACATCATAGTTATTAGCCACAAAAAAAAAAAGGTTTCCACATCATAAAACGAAAAAACAAAACAAAACAAAAAAGGGGGATTTGGCCATCAGTCTACCAAATAACACTTATTTAGTATATAGTCAGCCAACTATTTTTTTAACTTACTTAGTCCATTTAAGTCATTACTGACCAAAATACCCTCACCTTCATTTCTTTTTCCCTTCTTCTCCACCTATCCAACAGCCATAAGAGAACCAGGAAAATACCCTCACCCTCACCCTTATCTCTTTCTCCCTCCCCCTCCACTTACTTTATGGCCATAAGAGAACCACCAAACAGTGACAACCTACGGCGACGACAACTGGCCAGATCTGAAGCTCGTCAGTATCGACTTCCTCCAACGACCACCAGATCTGAAGATTTGTCATTTTTCTGATGCCGAACCAGATCTGAAACTCACTAGATCTGAATTCTCATTGCCGACTTTCTCCCTTCCCTCTCCCCTCTCTCTCTCTCTCTCTCTATTCTAAATCTGAAACTCACCAAGAGTTTCTTCTCTCTCTAGTGTTTTCTTCTACCACCGGCAACAACCATTGTCACTAATGACAAGGACGCCTACGATCTGTGTGCATTATCCTGATGCAACATTCTAAAGGGAGACTAGAAACTTGTTCATCTAAAACATCAGTTGCTGCTACTGTTGTTGCTGTCTATGTTGGTTTTCTAACCTAAGCAATTCCAATTCCAAATCCCTAGCACTGAAAGCAATTTTCAGCCTACTACCAAGGAGCTACAGCAAAGGTGTTGTGAGGTTAACCTTATTCTGCCACATGATTCCACCCTTAGGCAATGAAGCGGTTGTGGAGGGCGACATAGGTAGTGTAGAACAAGTAGGCATTAACATCGATGATGAACTGAGAGCCAACAGACTCATCCCCGTCTCATCCAATCCACTGGTTGTAAAAGACTTGGTAAAGTATTAAAATTTTACTACGTCATTGTAAAATATACTTCGTAAAATAGTAAAATTTGACTATTTCACTTTAAAATTTTACTATTTTGTAATGTAGTAAAATTTTACTACTTCACTATAAAATTTATTAATTCGTCAAGTAGTAAAATTTTACGGTTTTAATTTTTTTAATAATTACCTAATCAATATGAATCTTTTTTCAAAAATGCCGACGAGTAGGTTCCAAAAAATATGATTTTTTTTTTTAAATAATGGATATGTATATTATAAGTTATAAGCTTTTAAAAATTATAATACTAAAAGGTTAAGTTGGTTAAATAGGGTGCCCTTAATAACAAAAAGGAGAGTGCCCTTAGTAATAACAAGGGTAAACTTGGCATTTTAAAAAAAAGTGTGACTAATTGATAAATAAGTTCAGTCTCCTTGATTAATTGACTTAGAAAAACTCTTACTTGATTAATTGCCAATATTTTACCAAAAAGTGGATTAATCGCCAATTTTCCAAACAAAAAAAGGGAGTAGCAAGTTTGTCATTGTTTGCGTAATTCTATCAAACTATCCTAATTAGGACGGAATTCTAGTTCAAGAGCCCATATTGCAATACCATCCAAATTATGAGTAACTAGTAGTACCCTTACTTTGGGACTTGCCATAGATAAGATACGTTTTCTCTCTCCTCTCAACACACAAGTTCTCTCTTTTTTTTTTTATATACATACACTGCTTTTGTCTCTCCTGGCCTCTCTCCAACCCCACTCATCCCACCCCCCCACCCCAAAAAAAAAAAAAAAAAAAAAACTATAATGGATTTCATTTTTGTCATATCCTTATTGTGAACAACTCAACTGGGATTCTAAAAACTATTCAAAAACATATTTTGAATGATGTGTGAGATAATGTTACATGAAATACGATTTACTAATGTCATATTTTCACCATGTCGTACACTAAATTATGAAAATTTATTATATCCATATATTCATGTTATAATTGTGTCATATGTCAAGTCCATACTTGTTAACTCAAAACTATCTTTCTAGTTTTCAAGAGTATGTGAAGACACAAAAGAAAAAGGGTGAAAATAGTTGCTCCTTCGGTGTCATTTGATAATATTTTACTTTTTATTTTTTAAATTTTTTTGTTGAGGGCTATCTATTACTATACTATAAAAGAGAGTTTTTGACTGACATCAACACTTTGCTTATGTGTTTCATTGCTAAAGCTTCCCTCCAAATTCCATTCCTCTTCTTCTCTTTGGCCCTACAAATGACCCCACAAATGATGTCAGCAACTTCCCCATAAATAAGTAATTTTTTTTTCTTCCCTCCCCCTCCTAACGGTATAACCTTCCCTCTTTTTCTACTTTTTCCTCATCCCTTTTCCATACACCTTCCTTGCCCCTCTACTTTTCCCTTATACCTTTTTATTATTATTTAGTATAAGTTTTCTATTACTTTTTGACGGAAGATACTAACTAGATAAGCAATTATTTAGTATGGGTTTTCTATTGCTAATTTTTTAAATAATCAGTTAGTGACTAGATAAATAATGAGTAATCATGGGATCCTGTAAAATCATTTTTGTATTAGTTATTAAAATAAGTTCATAGCACTTTTGTCAGGACATGTAAAAGGAGAATCTTGAGTGTTTGGTTTGTTATAAATAAGCAATTATTTTATTTGGTAAGTTTTCAAACGTATTTGACAACATATTCAATCAAGAATTAAATATTTTTTCCAATAGTTTCCTGATTCGATTTATACTCTTCTAGATTTTGTCTTCAATTAATCAGGTTGTCCCATTTTTTTTTTCTTTTTTAAGGGAGTTATAAAGAAGTTGGGTATAGGTAATAACCCCTAACTGTTCAAGACAACTAATGGGAAGATGGACACACACTATTTTATAAGTAAAGATGCAAAGAGTTAAACCATACATAAAAACATGTTGGTCTAACTAAGCTATTTATTGTTTTCATATTCATTTGTGATTCCCGCGCATCACGCAGGTTCATACTAGTAATATGATAATTAGAACTATCCTTCTAGCCTTCCACGCTACATGAAAAGACAAAAGAAAAAGGGTAAAAATAGTTGCTCCTGTGCTTTTTTATTATGTCGGCAACTTAATTGGCGTGAAACTATCCAGAACTCGTGGTATGGGACATAACCATTTAATTATTTAAAAAGATAAATTACACATATGTCATGAATGAACAACCAAAATAATATTTGTGAAGAATAAAGCTAGAAACATGCACTTTAAATTAATTAAGAGTTTTCTTAACGTGTGCTTTAAAACATATGTTAAATTGTAATTAATGAATCAATCATTGTATAAAAAATATTAAAAATACATTAAAAATAGTAAAAGTTGTTTGAAAAAAATATGAAAATGGTTAAAAAATTATGTAAACACATTTCTTCATGTAATGATTGACATATTAATTACAACTTAACATGTATCCTAAAGGTATACATTAAGAAAACTCGTTAATTAATTAAAACAACCAAAATTCATTAATCAGATTTAGAGTCATGGGTTTCGAAAGGGTTAAGAACTAGGACAACCCAAAGAACAGGTTGTTATGTAATAATTGGGGGTTTAGCTTAGATATCCTTAGTTTGTAATTCTTCTTGGATTCGATTTTAATTAATCTATTCTTAATTAACCAAAAAAACAGAAAAAAGAAAAGAAGGCCTCATCCAAGCAAAGATCATGGAGGGACAGACTTGAAGCATTGCAGATATCATACCTAGCATTACAATAGTATCTTATTTATTTATAAGAAAAAGGAAAGAAAATAACAGTACATCGTGATGAGAGAGAGAGAGAGAGAGAAGTGAAGTACCTATGGGTGGTTTGCTTGGGATTTGGATTTGCTCAAGTTGGGGGCATCTACTGGACGCTCAAGTTCACCATAGATCGCCGCCACGTGGACAAAAGCAGCATCCAACGGCTCTAGCGAAGAAACGGCTCGAGTCCTAACGCCGTTAGGGGGATGGCATTTGGAGAGGCCAAACGCTGCCGTTTTCACCTACAAAACAAAGCTAAAATCGTGAAAGGGCGGGATTCAGATCTCGATTTGGAATTTCACCTCTCTCTCTCTCTCTCTCCCCCCCTCTCTCTCTCCCCTCCATTTTCGTTTTCGAATCTGCAGTCACACTCCGTTCTCTCCCCTCCCGCCGTTCCACTCTCTCTCCCCTCCCTCCGCCGCCACTGCTTCCTCTGGTTAAACCCAGATCTGGGTTTCGGTTGGTCTGGTTTTTCCGTCCACCACCGGCCGCCGCTGTTGCTGCCCCTGCTGCCGTTGCTTCCCCCCTGCTACGGCCGCTACTTCCTCCTGCTGCGGGTGCTCCTTCCTCTAGTTAAACCCAGATCTGGGTTTTTTTCCGTCCACCACAGGCCGCCGCTGCTGCTGCCCCTGCTGCGGCTGCTTCCCCCCTGCTGCGGCCGCTCCTTCCTCCTGCTGCGGCTTCTCCTTCCTCGGCGAACGTAGGTGTGTTATTCATTTTTTATTTTTTTATTTTCCCGAAATGTGTTTGGTAATGTTCCTCTTCCTTACCAAAAGCAGGTAGATTGTTTTAGGATTTTGGGCTTTTAAGGATTTTTTGTGATAACTCCATTGATGATTTCTGGTGGTTTTTCCCCTTTATGCTCGGTTTGGTTGCTGAGAAACTGGCAGAAAAGGAAGGGAACCAATTAGGAAGGAATATATGGCAAATTCAATTAGTTGTGTGTTTGAGAGACACAGGATTTTTGGAACTAAAAACAAAGAAAATAAGAGTACCTCATGTCTGACTTTTCTTCATTTAGGAAACTAGCCAAAATGGATTTTTTTTTTTTGAATAAAAAAAAAATGATACATTAGCTTATCTTATTTAACTTTTCTTTTATTGTAGTTGCGTATTTCATGCTCTTTTCCTTTATACCATTTTTTTCTTTAGGTGGGGTGGGGGGGTTGTTTCCTTTTCTTTCCTTTTTTTATTAAACCTCCTCCTAATCATCCCAGGCCTGTGATGGCACCTACAAACCAAGTCGATGCTTCAAATGTTCCAAAATCAAGATTCAAACCAATTATGCTTGAGTATACAATGAGATATTTTGCAATGTCGCTTCTAATATTTACGGTTACATTGATTTCTTCAATCAAATTATCTAGTACAACATCTGGACACAAGTTTGAGGCTTGCTTTACCTATTCACCAACATTTGAGTAAGCATGTTTCTGATTTTTCTTTTTATAAAATAGTTTTTGAATAATTCTCCTAGTAGTTTGATACGGCATAAACAGGGAAGACCTATTTTCACACATTTTTTTGCCAATCCACACCCCTCCAAATAATGGAATATATCTACAACTAGCCTCTTTTTGGAAAGCTATACTGTTATGCTTTATGAATTATGTGTCCGTATACAAGCCTAAGCGTTGATATCCAAGATGTTTTAGTTCAATACTGACATATATGTGTGCCCTTTAACTGAACTTTGTGTGTGCAGGAATGGAGTTACCATTAGATGACAGTGTTGAACAATTGGAATGGAAGCCCAGGATGGGTATGGAGTTTGATGAAGAAATAAAGGCTTATGACTACTGCAATTGATAGGAAAAACTATAGGAATTTTAGTCATTATTTTGCTTTTTATTTGCTCTTATTATTGTTATTATTTGCTATTATTATGGCATTTTCTTTTTTTTTTATTTTTTTTATTTTCTTGTATGCTTGTATCTTAGGTTAATATATTCGTTTAATGTTAATTGTAACCTTTTTTTTTCTTCTAGTTACCATGCTTTCCAATTTTGTAGTGTAGGTTGATGTCTATCAGGTTTTGTGCAATGGATTAAAGATTATTTGGAAGAATTGGGTTTTTTTGCAATGGATTGAAAACTTTTTAGAAGAACTATAACCGGATGAACTTGAAGCTAGAGGTGGAGCAGCCCAAAATGAACATTAGAACAGTGATTTGGCAAGGATAAAAAAAAGGCCTCATTGTTATTAAGCAAATATCAAAGTTTTGACTTTGTTTGTTAGTGCCCTTGTGTTGGCTTTAATCTCCTATTTCGTGGATACCTATGCATGAATAATTAGACAACCTACTCGTTATAACCATAATAATGGTAACCAATAAACTCAAGTTTTTCATTAAAAAAAAAAAAAACCAACTAGATCAAGTTTGAAAACTATAAGAAAGCCCCTAAAACAAGAGCATTGCAGCCACAAAAGCCATGATACCAAAACACAATAGGATGCCAAAAAAGGCTCCTAAACAACCCTATCAAATTATACCCCATTTCAGCCATGTTTTGTTACAAATAAATAATCTGCCATACTTCTTCTAAAATTACATGACCTGCTCTAATCTAAAGTAGCTACAATGCAACTCTAAGCACAACCGGCAAAAAAGGTCTTTTAAAAGCAAGAAATGCATCAACCAGCCCCAACAGTAGCCCTGACAGCATTTAACTCAGCAGCAATAGGCATTTCTCCTTACAAGCAAACACAGCCTTTCTCCCTCCAATCCTGTCAAAAGGAATACGTTAACATCATAAATTATATTAAACGAATATATTAACGTAAGATACAAGCATACAAACAAAAAAAGGAAAATGCCATAATAATAGCAAATAAACCCAAAAACAAAAAATAAAAATAAAAATCCTGGGAGTGGCTCCTCTCCATTTCTTAAAAAACACTGGACCTCTAATAATTTGAATGGATGAGTGACACATCATCCATTTACTCTATCCAATGGTTCAAATTGCTAGAATAGTTAAACACGATCGTTTTGGTCTTTAAATATTTGTTGAGCACATCTTGGTCCCTCCACGTTCTACCTTGAGGTTTCCAATTTATTTACAACAATTCTTGAAGAAATGACTCAAAAAACTAAACAACTCTTCAATCTTCATCATATTTTTTTTTACCAGCAAATAACTCTTCATCAATCTAATGACAAACAAAGATAAAAAAATTTTCAAGAAAATTTAAAAGCATTATATATGTGAGAGGGTTTTGGCCTGAGTTATGGAGACTCGTGGGATCCATCATATCCCATGGGATCCATCATCTAGTCTGCAAATCCAAATCCGATATCTGTATCCCGTGGGATCCATCATCTGTGCTTGTATCACACTCATTCTTGATTCAATAAAAAAAAAAAGTAGGGAAGTAGAGATTTTGTAACATGGTTTATGCAGCCACTGTTGCACCGCCGCGTAGCAATGTGGCTGGTCAAAGAGGTGTCTTCCTTTTACTAATCAACAAGCTCATTGTTTTGGAATGCTTTCTCTATTCAGGGTAAGGAACTCAGGTGTTGAATCATCGATCTCGCATTTGCTAACTCTAACATAGAACACTCTTAAATCAAGCAAATGTAATGATACCTTAATGGAAGGCTGGTAAGAAGAGTGTCTCATAATCTTGTGACCATTTTCGTATGGTCCATTTCCATTCACTGTCTCATAAGAATTCTCCATGGTTCTCGAGTCTAATCCTCAACCTTATTGAAACCCTTCCACATTGATTGAGATAATTGACTTGGAAAAACCCACCCAAGTCAGACTCATGTGAGCATCGAGAAGCTGCAGCAAGGTCAAGAATGCAAAATTATGGCAAGTCAACCCACCCAAGTCAGACTCATATAAATCCAGATGCTTGGAAAACAAATAGAGTTAACTCTTATTGAAAAGGAGATGCAATCCAACTATTTCAAAGAAAAAAATAGAACAGAATAATCTACATGAAATAACTCTTTTTCCAAGTAAAAGTTGAAAAGAAAAAAACCCAGAAAAGGGAAGATATGCAGTCCAACTATTCTAAAGCAGAAAATTGAACGGGATAATCAACATGAAATAACTCTCTCACAAATGAAAAATCCCAATTGGGCAAAACCCAATTGAGAGGGATAGAACCCTTTACAAAAGAAGGAGATGAAGAAGAGGAAGGAAGAGAATAGAGTATTTTCAATAAGAAATGGAAAACCAACCAAAAATAAATAATAAATAAAAGAAAAAGAAACCCAACAAGACAAAATACTAAATCAGAAGAACATGGCCTTTAAGTGTAACCTTTTGGTATTTGCTGGAATAGAATTGAGAAACTAGCAACAATTAATTAAGCAGAGGAAGAGCCCACAAGGCAATAACTATCTACCTAGAGGCAAAAAACTCAAACAAAAGGATAAAGAGGAGATAAGAAGACGGAAAAATATTGCATATAAGAGAAACATCCAAATCTTTGAAACCAAAAATATAAAAATGATATGTAAAGCTCAACAAAATGGTCTCTGCCCAAAATGATTTATTCCGACTTTGGACTGAAAACAAAATCAACGAAACTGAAAATACCCCAAGAAAAATTATTACCCACACAAAATTATTTACATAAAATTGAATTATAGTATATAGAGAAACCTACCAGCAGCACCAGAGCAATCAAGCTAAAGACCAAGAACAAAGTTTTTTTTTCCTTTCTGTTTTTCTTGAATTTCAATGTACGTAAAGATTAAACCCAGCTAATTGCTCTGCAAAGTCTTGGATCAGTGATCATATTGTGGAAGAAAACAAACTAGATCCCCCCCACAGATTCCAACAAAATTGCCGACAATTGAATAACACACCTGCGTTCGCCGAGGAAGGAGAAGCCGCAGCAGGAGGAAGGAGCGGCCGCAGCAGGGGGGAAGCAGCGGCAGCAGGGGCAGCAGCAGCGGCGGCCTGTGGTGGACGGAAAAAAACCCAGATCTGGGTTTAACCAGAGGAAGGAGCACCCGCAGCAGGAGGAAGTAGCGGCCGGAGCAGGGGAGAAGCAGCGGCGGCCGGTGGTGGACGGAAAAACCAGACCAACCGAAACCCAGATCTGGGTTTAACCAGAGGAAGCAGTGGCGGCGGAGGGAGGGGAGAGAGAGTGGAACGGCGGGAGGGGAGAGAACGGAGTGTGACTGCAGATTCGAAAACGAAAATGGAGGGGAGAGAGAGAGAGGGGGAGAGAGAGAGAGAGAGGTGAAATTCCAAATCGAGATCTGAATCCCGCCCTTTCACGATTTTAGCTTTGTTTTGCAGGTGAAAACGGCAGCGTTTGGCCTCTCCAAATGCCATCCCCCTAACGGCGTTAGGACTCGAGCCGTTTCTTCGCTAGAGCCGTTGGATGCTGCTTTTGTCCACGTGGCAGCGATCTACGGTGAACTTGAGCGTCCAGTAGATGCCCCCAACTTGAGCAAATCCAAATCCGTTTGCTTGTACTTTTAAATTTTGATTCCGAGGGATAGAGAAGTGAAGGACAGAGATGGAAAATCCGAAGAGAGAAATGTACCACTACTACCACCAAAACACCCTAACTCGGTCCGAGTCAACTCAATGGACACTCAATCAACCCACCTCAACGCACCACTCCGGTCTCGGAGGTCACAATCACCCTCCCCCTCCCCTTCCCGCCTCCGCCTCTGCCTGCATCCAAGAGCGGAAGCTCGCGCCGCCGCCCCTCCCTCTCCGACACTCGCGCCAGCGCCCTCGCCACCACCTCCAATGACGACCCGGAGAGCATCGTCGCCCGCAGCGGCGCCGAATCTGAAGAGGAGGACTACGACAATGATTCCATGAGGACTTTCAGCACGAAGAGGTTAGAGAGCAGAACGGCGGCGGGGAGGAACACGAAGCTGAAGACGGAGAATTCGACGGTCAAGATCGAATCAGAGACCCACAAAGAGTGTTGTGGACGGTGTGGCGGCGAGTTCGGTTCCGGGGATTGAGGTGAACTGGTCAAGGAGGATGCTTCGAAGATAATTACAGAGAATATACAGACTAGTGGGGGCTTATAGTGCGAGGGAAGAGAGTTTGAAGAGAGAGGTAAGAATGTGTGCTTCGAATTTTTGATAAATTTATTTTATTTTTTGTTTAATTTCATTTACTCATTCATGACAGTGATTGAAGTGGAATTTCTTGTCCTTACATAATATATTCGAATTATATGGAATGAATTGGTTTTATTAATGCTTATTGTGTAGAGAAGAGAAGGAACGTTAGAAATTTGGTGCACAAGGAACTGTCCTTATGGACTATAACATGAATTTGTTGAATGAGATTGCCGCAAAATGTTGAATTCATGAATTAGGGTGTAGTGACATTCAGTCATTACCCATTCTTACACTTGCTCAGTTGCAATTCCCCATTTAGGTACCATGTTTTGAGCGGAGGTGAAGGCTTCAGGCTTGTGTTTGAATTAGTGCCAAATGCATTAGTGTAATTGTGAAATGGTGGGACTCAGTGCACTCTCGCTGTGTGAACTATTTTTGCACACTTGCGTAAGATGTGCAACTAGTTGCCTTAGCCGGTTCATCTCCCGCCACCAAACCAACTTCCTATCAGCAGTCTTGGCAATGAAACAGACTCCCACAGGCCTCAGCTGTGTTTGTTGTCTACTCCAACTCATTTATGTATCAGAGTAACCTTGTTTTGAAGAGGATGAACACTTTACTTGGTGATGCAACAATGACCATCCAATGTTCAGGAGACCATCTTTGAAGATATATTGGAAGTCTACAATAGCATAGATATCTGATTTGTATCACGGTTTCATAACCCAGCTCATAGTGACTCCTTTGTTCTATTAAACAGCTGTCCAGGTAGTGCAGAAAACATTCCTAAAAGGATGGAGTGATCATATTATTGTGCTGGTCATTGCCTCACTGCCATGCCAATTTAAGAATTAAGATGCTGCGCATTGACTGCAAGGCAGCTATGTCATAGGACTTTTGCCCACCAAAACGGAAATGTGCATGGCTACCAAAACTTTTCTCATTTTATTTATCTACAATTTAGATTCCTGCATAGTGCATAGTCTGTTTGGTCTTTCAGGCAAGTATAACAAAAGATGTTTATTGAAAAAGAACGACTGACAATACATTCACTTGTGTTAATTGATACATAATCATTAATGACATGTGCTCAAAACTCAATCATCTTTTTGTTGATGAGATCTAGGAGAGGTGACCTTCACTTTTTGTTTCCAAAAATGCCAGGGCCATATGTGGACTTGATCATATCCACAAGGAGGGGAAATTGCAAGGACACAAACAAGGTCACTGGTAGAGAGGCTAATGCAGCCACCGGAATGAGTATCCAAGCCTTTTTATGGACAAACACAAGATAGAGTGTGGCACTAAAGGTCATCATCATAGCTGTTATGGAGAGAAATAGAGTAAGAAGGCCGATAATTAGCCTCTTTGGTAGGGCATAGAGAAAATCATCTTCTGCATAGCGTGCAGTGAGGATGGACAAGAACATTAGCAGGGAAGCAGTGGCCGAGAACAGAGAGAGTGCATTTGAGATGGCAAAGATTATAAAGGCTATGTCTTTGGAGAAAATTGGGAGGCCATTTTGACCATCATTGCCACCTGGTACAGTAATGGCCGCTGCAAATGCTATTGTGGCGATGAGTGCAGCTGCGATTGTGCATGAATTTGCTGTGTCTTTCATCCATCGTTCTCCTACTTCAACCAAGTTCTTGTGTTCCTCACTAAAGAGAACTGCAGGTGTTTTGCCATGTTTGTTTTCTTGCTCTTTATAGGCAGGTGGTACAAAATTTTCCACTTCCTGTATGAGAACCGTCACTTTAGAATCAAAAAACAAGTTTGATCTGTATCTAAGATGTAACAAATGAGTAAATTTTCCAGGAAAATAAAAAGTATCCTTCAAACTAATTTTAGTGACTTGGAATGGTTTTGGGCATGAATTTGTTGGAAAATGCAAAACCGAAAGTCATCTTTGGGATGAAAGGATACTTCTTACCTTATACCATTGTAGTTCACGCTGCATCTGTAGAGCTGCACCAGAAACAAGTTTAAGCCGATGTGGAGGAGCCAACTTTCCAGCAGAATGCAGACTATTATTCCACTCTGCGTCGTTTCTATCATTTTTCAGTGCATGCCTATACCTACTCACTTGGTTTAAGAGGTTGAAAACATTTTCACGACGGTTCATAATTGCCAATTGGAATACTCTGTAGTTGTTATCATCCCAATACCAAATTATAGAGGGAAATTTTTTCAAAATCTCTTCTACAATCTCATGAATCCCTAACTTTGCCGCCAAATGGAGTGGAAGCTTAAACATTGTTGCTTTTGAGGGACCCAAACTCGTAACATCCGTGCACAAACATTTGATAAGTTGACGTGTTTGTTCATGCATTGTTTTGGTGTCCTCTATACGCTTAATCTGTGGTGCTGCCATTAAAATTAACTCAAAGATGACATGAACTTTCAATTGAATTTTGTATGCCCTTTAATGGAAAACTTTGGCGTTTCATACCTAATCGCCTGATGACTTCCCAAAGTACTGCTCGCAACTTTTGCCACACTGTATTACAAAACCAATTAGTAAAAATTAAAGGAAAATGACAGACTCATTGATATATGTATTGTATTTTGTGAAATCCATTGTTGGATTAAATAACCTTTTTATGTTGGTGATTCATGCAAAAACTTAAATTGATTTAAGACTGATTGCTATCTGATCCAAAACTAACATTTTTTAATCAATAACAATCGCTCATTCATGAAGATTTATGAATGCAGTAGTTCTTAATCCCGTATCAAATTGATTTTTGGCACATACGATTTTCATATGAAGTAAATTTAATTTAACAGTTGGTTTCGTAAGACATGACTCACAATTATCCTCCAAAATGTATTTCATATATATATATATATATATAGGATGATAATCAAGTAAGCACGTGTTGATATAAGTTATATCAACACCTGTATTGGGAGTTGTACTTTGTGCATTAGTGGGATATGAGGTACATTAGATCAATGCAAGAGGTACAACCCCCTAATGTAGGGTACTGATATAACTTATATCAACACGTGTTGATAAGAACATAATTCTATATATATATATATATATATATATATATATATGAAATGGATCAAGTTTAGGACGTTCTACACGTGTGGGACATGAAAATTTTGACGAACCGGAAATGAAAAATGGAACCAAGCTAGCCAACTGCGCATGCACTTGAGAGCTTTTAGCTGGATTCCCCACCTCTCCGCCACTGGATTTGTTAGAGTTGTTCTCAAACTTCACAAGAACACCTTCATCATAAAAGAGATGGAGAATTACACTTTTCACAGTACATATATGAGCAACTATTTCAGGTAAAATAAAACTAGCATACACAACCCCATCAAAGAAGAAAATCGATTCAAATTTCCCCCTTTTTTTTTGGGGGGGGGGGGGGGGGGGGGGGGGGGGGGGGGTGTCTGAAATTCAAGTCCATTTCAAATTCCTTATAATGCATCTCCTGAAATTACTGTATTACGCGGTTGTACATTCGAAAGAATCTCTATAAATCACCTTCTATTTCAAATTCGAAAAAGAAAGATCAAGAAAAGAAACAATTTCAGAAATTGCAAGAATGAAAAGTTAAAAGAAAAAAGATACACGCTCCCTATTTAACAATGCCAGCCCCATATAAAAAGCGAAAAGAGAATGGGAGGAAGACAAAACAAGAGGCAAACAGATAATCAGGTAACAGGGGGAGAAAGAATGGAGCAAGTGGAGGGAACTAACGAGAGTAGATGAAGCGTTGCCAAAAATTGAACTGACTTCCGCTTAGGAATGCAGAAGGCTTTCCAGCTAGCATACACAAAGCAATGTCACCGTCGGAAGATTTCGATGTGGCCAAGCTAGGGTACCGCTGAACTAATTGTAGAGCCAAATCTGTCAATTAAAGATCGAGTAAAGCAATTGATTAATGTGATATAAGATCGAGATGATGAAAGAATGGAAAATAAATTGTATGACAAAATGATAGTCATATCATGACCACTAAAATAAAAATAAATGAATTTTTTTCTACACTATCAATTTTTTTGTGTGGTAATAATTTGACTATCATTGTTAAAAATACGATGTTAGAACTGTCCTAAAAAAATATATTAGTCACCGTAAAATTCGGCGGTTATGAGACTTTTGAGAAGGTCAACACCATGTTTGTCTGTTAAGGGATTTGGGTCGATATCGTCTTTGGTGACTGTCATCAAATATGAAACCATGTCCCTGTGCTCATAATGAGCAGCGAATTGGATAGGCCACCAGGACCACCACACTACGTTATTGATATTAGGCAAGTGTGGGCTATGTTTCACCAATAACTGGGCTGCCTCAGTATTGCCATAGACTGCAGCACAAACAAGGGGCGTCTCACCCCATTTATCAGTAAGAGTCTCCAGTGCCACATCAGGTGGTATCAATTTCAATAACTGCTCCACAAACTGAGTAACATTATTATTCCTTGCCCCAACTACTATGTGAAGCACTGTTTCTGAGTATTCTGTGATGATGGCAGTGACTGCAGCTCGGTCACTATCGAAGAAACTTTTGGCACTCTCCCAGTCGCCTTCGATTGCAGCTTTGTGCAGTGGCATGTACCGGTTGAATACATCCTCGGTTTCTGATGAAACGCTAACCATCTCTGTATGAAGAAGAAATTATAGGGATTATTCGAGACACCCCTTTGATTTTCGAGAATCATGTAGTGCTAAACTGATGTGTAAAATACCAACAGGCAGTAGTCGTGAAGGAAGATATATAGGAAAAATAATAGAAATAAGATAGGTTAGAGGTTGAAACTCCTTCCATTGTACCAAAAAAATTACCAATTGGCGGCTCCTTGTGTAGCCAGATGAGCCCACAATGTACGTGGTGCCTGAGGAAATAAGTTTTGGAAAGTTATTGTTCTTCTGTGGCCTCTCTATGAAGATTTGTGTTGTTGTTTGGCTTAAATTGAAAATGCTAGATCGATCTAGAGAGTGAAAGGCTCAACCAAACAGATATCATGTAACTATATATATATATATATATATATATTGTTTTAAGGCATGGAGGGAGAAACGTACAGAGAGCATTGCAGAGATATATACAACCAGCACCAAATAAGTAGATATAAAAGAATAGAGAAATGACAATAAAGAAAGAAGATCCAGAACAGTACCTGATCTCAGAGTGGGAACAGAAAATTTAAGAAGTAGCTGTGGTTTGCTTGCTGGTACTGTTGTAGTATAGATATATCTATAGCGAGAAATCCAAGCATGGAAGCCTTGGGTCGACGGTAGGGCTCTTCCACTACAGCTCATGTTCCAACTTATCCGAGGAAGGTAGGACTCCAAGTCAAAACCGAAGTCAACGTTTTACTACATTACGCTGGCCGAGGGCGAAAGAAACGGATCTAAAGAGGCAAGGCACATGATGCTGACGTAAGCCAAGGTTACGTTAGCAGCTTACGTCAGCGGATCTCTATTAATTATTAATTGAGAAAAAGTTATCACAAGAGTGAACTCATGAGTTTATTACATCACCACGCGTTATCCATCTTACAATTACTGTACTAAATTTAAATCCAAATTCAACATCTTACATATTTTGAGAAATATTGTACGAAACATTTATTATATTTTTGGTATAAAATTTTTTAAATACAAATTTTCTTCAAATAATACCTAGGCGATGAGTGCAGCTGTGACTGTACATGAATTTGCACGAGTATTCCTAAGTAAAGAGAACTGCAGGTGTTTTTCTACTTCCTGTACGAGTTGACCGTAACTTTAAAATCAAAAGACAAGTTTGATCTATAAAACAAATGAGTAAATTTTCTAGGAAAAAGAAGAAAACATCCATTAAACTAATTTTAGGGACGCGGAATAGTTTTGGGCATGAATTTGTTGGAAAATACAAAACCAAAAGTCATATTTGGACGTGAATTTGCCGTGTTTGTACATGCTCATCTTGGTAATTCACACCAAGAATCAATTTGATTTGAGACTAATTGCTATTCGATCCAAAACTTAAATTTTTTAATTAATGACATTCATTTATTCATAAATCTTTATACATAAATTAATCTTAAATCAAATTGATTTGAGACATGCATGCCCTAGAATTCAACGGTTATTTGTGGGACATCTAATGATATTGCCACGCAAAGTAGTTATTAAAAAAAATTATATTGGTGGATAGATTGGGTTGTGTTGCTCCTAAAATCATCTCTTATAATCAGAGTGGCTTTGTTAAAGGTAGGCACATTTCTGAAAATATTTTTTTGGCTTCAGAATGTGTCAATCTTTTGGATCTTAAATCTTATGGAGAGAACATTAGTTTGAAATTGGATATTAAGAAGGCTTTTGATACTCTTGAGTGGGATTTTTTGTTGGAGGTCTTGTCTGCATTTGGTTTTTGTTACACTTTTGTAAATTGGATCTCTACTATTCTCCATTCAACTAGATTGTCTGTGAAAATTAATGGTTCCCCTTTTGGTTTCTTCTCTTGTAGTAGAGGTGTAAGGCAAGGGAATCCTCTTTCACCTCTTCTCTTTTGCCTTGCTGAAGAGGTTCTTAGTAAAGCTATTCATCAGCTTGTTTTGACAAAGAAACTTCTCCCTATTTCGTCTCCTAGAGGTGGCCTGGCTCCTACCCATTTATTATACGCTGATGATGTTCTTATATTTTGTAGAGGCTCTATGTTTTGTATAAACAATGTTTTGGATCTTTTGGACAAATATGGATTAAATTCAGGCCAAATTGTTAATAGGGCTAAGTCCAAAGTCCTTTTGGGTAAGGCAGCTCTCCATAGAAGTCAGCAGATTTTGGTAGCAACTGGTATGCAATCTGAGTCTTTCCCTTTCACTTATTTGGGTGTTCCTTTATTTAAGGGTAAGCCTAAAAGGAAATTCCTTCAACCTATTGCTGATAAAATTAGATCTAAACTGGAAGGTTGGCAAGGACATTTTCTTTCTATTGCCGGTCGAATTCAATTGGTTCAGTCAGTAATTATTCCAATGCTTTTGCATACTATGGCAGTCTACATATGGCCTTCTTCCCTTTTGAAGGAGATGCAACAGTGGATTAGAAATTTTATTTGGGCTAGCTCTACCTCTAAAAGGAAGTTAGTATTTATTAATTGGGATTTAGTTTGTTCTCCTAAGTCTGAAGGTGGTTTAGGCCTTAGAAATCTCAAAGCAATTAATCAGGCTGCTATCTTAAAATTGGGATGGTTTATTATTACTTCTGATTCTCCATGTGCTCTATTTCTTCGATGTAGATTCAAAATCTCTTCTATGGTTTCCTTAGCATCTTATAAATCTTCTTCTGTTTGGGGTGGATTAAAGGATGCTCTTCAGGTATTGAGTTTTCATGGTCAGTGGATCATAGGGGATGGAAAAACAGTTAACTTTTGGCTTGGTAAATAGTATTATGGAGATGCCTTATCTGACAAGGTTACTTTTACTGGGGATGTTGATACTGATCTTTCTCTTAATGTTTCTGAGTTTATTGTTGATCAACGTTGGTCTTTGCCGACATGGCTCCATCAGTTCCCAGATATTGTTGCTGGTATTAATGATATAATTTTGCTGGTTGAGGATTGCAGTGATATGTTGGTTTGGCCCTATTCTTCTTTTGGGTTATTATCATTTAAAGATGCTTTTGATTTTTTTCGCAATAAACATCCTATTGTTCCTTGGGGTAAGCTGATTTGGCAGAATTATATTCCTCCTAAAAGGTCTCTCCTTTTTCTTCGTCTGATGTATAACAAGTTGCCTACTGAAGACAATCTTCAATCTAGAGGTATGCCATTGGTTTCTTGTTGTAGTCTTTGCACTTCTCCTTGCACTATTGAAACAGCGTGGCACTTTTTCTTTGAATGCAACTTGGTCAACAACTTTGGGTCTGGCTGCATGATATTTTCCATTCCAGTTTTTCTCTCCATTTTTCTACGGTGAAAGAGGGTCTACTTGCGCTTGTTGATCATAATTTTAGTTCCCAACTTTCTCATATTTGGCTTCTTGCTGTAATGAGCATTCTCTGGATTATTTGGAAATCTAGAAATGATGTGAAATTTAATAATTTTGTCACTCCTGTTCAAAGGGCTATTGGCACTGTAATGGCTTGGATTAGAGAAGGTAGCTTGCTTATTAAAGCTCCAATGGGCAACTCTGTTTTAGATGTTCAGATTTTACATAGTTTGCATTTAAAGGGTATTCCTCAAAAGGCCCCTAAAGTCATTCCTGTATTTTGGCATCCCCCTATAACTGATTGGATTAAGGTTAATACCGATGCCTTATCTAAGGGAAATCCTGGCATTGCTGCTAGTGGTGGAGTTTTTAGAAACTATCGAGGTTTTATGAAAGGTTTTTTTGGGCTTCGTTTGGGTATTCAGACTGCATTTTTTGCTGAACTCAAGAGTGTGATTCTTGCAGTTTCTTTTGCTTGGGAGAAAGGTTGGCATAGTTTATAGATTGAAAGTAATTCCTCGACTGTTATTTCCTCATTGCAGAATTATACATATAAACCTCCTTAGTCCCTTGTTAAATAAATGGCGAAACTGTCTTTCTCTCATTAAGAAGATGAATGTGATTTTTTCTCATATTTACAGAGAAGGTAATTCTGTTGCAGACAAAATAGCTAATTTGGCTCTCAATTTTTCTGATCTTACTTGGTGGCATGCAGATTCTGGTGTTGTTCCTTCTGAGCTTGCTAGAGATTTGTTGGGGCTTCCTTTTTATAGATTTGTCTCTTAAGCTCTTTTTTGAAGCTGGTTTTCTTCTTGTTAGAGAGTTTTCGAATGCCTTTTTATTCTTTCTATGTTAGCTGGATTGTGGCATTATAAGCCACCAAGACCAGACAGTTTGGTTTTTGTTTCCTTATCTCTTGTATGCTTTCTTATTTACTTTAGGTTTCTTTTTTTTAATAAAATTTGGCGCTGAAGGCAGATGATGGCGAGTGCTTTGGGTGCTAACCTAGTTGGGATTCATTGTTCCTCTTTGATGTGTTTAGCTCTCTTTCTGGAAAAAAAAAAATAAAAAAAATAAAATAAAATTTCAGCAGCTTCCTCAAGTAATGAGTAGTAAAAAATATTTGGTTGGGTTTGGTTAGCTTCTTTGATGAGATTTGCTCTGTTTTCGTTTAACTGGTTCTCTCTCTCTCTCTCTCTCTCTCTCTCTCTCTCTCATCAGCCAGACAACCACCACAATTGAACTGTCATCACCATAGATGGAAGAGAGGTGATGATGCATGATGGTGGGGCTTGGGTGGGTACAAACCGTGTCCGAAAAATAAAAATATTATTTTAAGTTCGGACACTCACCGAACACTGATCCGACACCTCGAGACACTTCTTAGACGGACACGGCATGAGGAGTTATACGCGGGAAGGTAACAACGAACATATCCAAAGAGTGACATTCATCGTCAATGGAGGCGGATGTGCCCGATATGCCGAAAAACCAAACCCAACCCAGTAAAAAAATGTTGTTTCTCCGTCGACAAGAGGTAGAGAATTAGCTGAGGGCCGATTGTCGACCACCGTGTTCGATACGTCAGAAAAAAAAAATTGCGATGCTGCCGTCGACGGAGGCAGAGAACTACTGAGGGCCGATCGTCAAAAACAGTGAGATTCTTCTCCCTTTTCTCTGTCTCTCTCTCTCTCTCTGCTTCTCTCTTTTACTTTTACTCTGCTCCTCTAGTCAGTGTTTGGGGAAGAGTAAAGGTTTTTCCAGAGTTAAAGGTTGGTTCTAGAAACCAATTTTGTACAGCTCCTGCCATTTATAGTGGGTGCAAAAAAAAAAAAAAAGAAAAAACGCACCTCCCAAGCTTTTTTAAATCATTGCATAAATTTATGTTGTATATATAAATAAATATTTAATTATTAATAATTATCGTGTCGTGTTTTAAGTTTTTTAAAAATTATCTTGTTAAAATATTCGTGTCGTGTGTCATAATTATATCACGTATTTGTGTCTATGTGTTTGTGTCTGTACTACATAGGTGATGGGTGCTTTTGGGAACGCTTTTGAACTCTAGAGCGATCATACTCTTTAAATTGGGATTTAGGATTCAAGAATAATGGTTCCTACGCAATTAACACAAAAAAGATGTAATGCAATGACCAATCCTCTGGTTTACTTTTCTTCATTGAATAAAAAATTCAAAGTCAGTTGGTAAAGATGGAAGAAAGCGAGCTGATATCTAGTAAGAATTCTCTGTCTCTCCTTAAGGTACATTTCCTGAATGTTGGAGTTTGGATTCGGTGAAAAAAATCAATATCATGCTGAACTCATCTTGGTCATTCAATGAGATTTTTGACTGCCGAGATTAAAAAATTAAAAAATTGTTATTGAGTTCATTTTAATTATTTCAAATGTAACTATTTGCTTTTTAATCTTGACCATCAAAAATGTACTTCATCCAATGGCCGAAATGAGCTTGGCATGGTGCAAAGTTGTACGAACTCAACATTGAATCCAAAGTCGTGAACTACCATATTCATTGGTTCATTCTCATATGGCATGGTAATTTATGTGCATTGTCATATCAACCAATATTTAAATTTAAAACACAAAAGGATCCATTCCCATTCGACGTGACAGTTTATTTGGCATGTCATATCAATTAATATTTAAACACAAAAAAAATTCCAATATAGGTGATATGTTATGTCAACTTATGTGATATGCCACGTTAGCCAACTTGATAACGTAAAATATTTATAGGACGTAAGATGGCATGATGGATGGAAATAAAATGATAGGTACATCACCATTTTGCCGTGTAATAGTTAAGATTTCAATCCATTAGTATGACGGAATTACAGTAAGCTTCTCACTCGGCACAATAGTTAGAATATTTTAGTCAGTTAGCTTAAAGATGAATTTCAAAATCTAGCCTGTAATACGACACCAATTAGTAGGAGAACTCACCATTTGATATAGATGGAGCATTATCAGATGGTAATGTGATCCATGGGAGAATTAATAAAGGCTTCTTAATTGCTTTTTCTTCTTTTTAAACCGTGCCCACGTTAAAGGTGCAACAAAGGATTGCTGTGAAAGCTAATTGCATGTCTACACCGAAAAGCCGAAAAGCTTAACTTGAATTTTGCAGCTCCTAACGATTTTGACTTCTCTACCTTTGGGAAAGAAAGTGTAAAAAAGGAGGAAGTGCATGAAATCTATAGACAAATTAATGGGGCTTTTATTTCACCCAAAAAGAATACTTTATATCAAAATCACTCCAATATAAACAACCCAAGAACAGAAATCATATGATTCTTGGTCCCCTATCACATGGTAATAGCTCTCACAGGCAGGTTTGGTCTAGCTACCACCCTTGAGTTCTTTGACTATTGACCATAATCAACAAATTCACGGCGTTGGAAGTGTGGTGGCTTTGGGACATGTACATTCATTCACACACATCAGAATCCAGGGACATAGTTCCCGATATAACTTTTTAAATTAAGGAAATACTACACACAGCTACCAATTATAATAACTAATTACAACAACTGATGTGGCATACTAAGTTAGTATATCATAATAATTAGGGGAGTGTTAACCATTGTTTATTAGAGAATGCCACGTCAGTTGCTATCTTTTGTTGTTATATTTAGTTGCTACCCATAGCACTACCCAACTTTTTATAATGAGGGAGAACTCGACCTATTTTTCTTTAACTAAGATATTGCACGGGTGTTAAGTCATGAGCCTTTTATTTGGGGTAATTCTATTGTACCCACAAGATTTTTAGGATATCAAATCCACTTACCTTTTGAAGTGACCCACTTACCAATTGAAGTGACTCATTTACCATTTGAAGTGGCCCAAAATTGCTCACTTATCATTTGAAGTGACCCAATTACCATTTAATGACCACTTACCATTTGAAGTGATCAACTTTTTACCAATTGACTTTATGGGTATGGTACCAAATTTTTTGTCAAGGTAACATAGAATTGGCCTTTCTTTGGATTGTGAAAATGGACTGCACATTGTCCTATCTATAAAATTTCATGGATTAATCAATCACATATGTACATCAACAAATTTCATGTTCTCCATTGGACAATAGTATTTGAGTATAACTTTTTTACCAATTTTCATTAACGCATTTCAACCTATTTATTTTAAGTTAAATTTTTATCAATATAATGGCCTGATACAATAGATATGATGAAATAGCACGCATCTTAAATTACATGTTGGAAGTGAGCTGAAGAATTTAGACAACTCATAAAAAGATGGACAAGGGTGCACACATTATGAAATGGACTCTACATGGAATGCTGTGGTACTAAGTGGGTCCATATATGAAATCCAAAAAATTATACCTACCCACTAGTTTATAATCTGTGAGTTGCACAGGTGACGTTCGTAAAAATAAATATTACGAAAAATATAAATTTATATATATATATATATATATATAATACACACCCGTGATGGTAGCTCAAATGACAAAGAATCGCGGCTCAGGAATCATAGATCTTAAGTTCGTATCTTCACTCCCTCACTATCGAATGCATGGACTTGCAGATGGTTTATGCATCATAAGGATTAGTTTGAGCCTAATGGTTTGAGATACTCTTCATTTAACAAAAATGTATTTGCATAATTTTTTAAGCATTTTTATAGTTTTCTAAGCAATTTGATATGTTAATACATATTCCAGTGTATTGCGGTTTTTTTTAATCATCATTACTTCTATTTGTCTCTTTTTCTGATTATAATTATTTATAATTTTATACGTTTAATTTTTGGGAGAGGAGATGAATAAACATAAAGAAAATGAAAAAATATGGTATAGTTTACTAAGTTTGGGTTGAACATTGTACAGTGTTGGTTTTTCGATTCTCTCACATAAAAACAAAGAGATATGCAATGTACATCAAGCATAAACCTACCTATATCGTGTGAAAAAGAGCGGTGAAAACCAAAAAAAAAGAAAAGTTAGAGAATTTACCTTTTGGTGATCACCTCTCAACTTAATACCGAACATAAGACATTAGTAGTCCTTTTGAAGCATGTATATAGTCAATATATAGCAAGTTGGTAGAGAATATTCTTTCTTTGGTATTAAGTTGGACATTGATCATTAGACAGTAATTTCTCCAAAAGTCACCAAGAGGAACTTTCTTTTTGGGAAAATTACTTTTTAGTGATTCTTTCCTAAATTAATACGAAACAAAGAAAATTGATAGTTATTTTGCCGTAAGTATACAATTAATTTGTAGCAAGTTGATATATATTATCTTTTTTTTGGTATTAGATTGGAAAGTGGCCACCAAAGGTAATTTGCACCTTTTTCTCTAACTGTTCACAGATTCAGCATGTGATTTGAAAAAAAATAAAAATAAAAATAAATAAATAAATCATAAAATTGAAACGTACGTGGCATCAACAGGTTTCATTTCCTCTTTTATATATAGAAGATTATATAGATATGTAGATTTGGTGTAAAATTTTTAAAGTACAAATTTTCTTCAAATAATACTTAGGCGATGAGTGGAGCTGCGATTGTACATGAATTTGCCGTGTCTTTCATCCATTGTTCTCCTTCTTTAATCAAGTCCTTGTGTTCCTCAGTAAAGAGAACTGCAGGCGAGTTAACCATAACTTTAAAATCAAAAGACAAGTTTGATCTATATCTAAGATATATAACAAATGAGTAAATTTTCCAGGAAAAAGGAGAAAAGATATATCCATTAAACTAATTTTAGGGACTCGGAATAGTTTTGGGCATGAATTTGTTGGAAAATACAAAACCAAAAGTCATATTTGGCTGTGAATTTGCTGTGTTTGTACATGCTCGTCTTGGTGATTCACGCCAAGAATCAATTTGATTTGAGACTAACTGCTATTCGATCCAAGACTTAAATTTTTTAATCTATGACAATCGTTTATTTATGGACATTTGAGCATAAATCAATTGGATCAAATTGATTTTAGACATGCATGCCCTAAAATTCAACGGTTATTTGTGGGACATGCGATGATATTGCCACGCAAAGTAGTTATTAAAAAAAAATTATATTGAAAGCAGTTTTAATAACAGCGCGTTCAATATAATTGAAAATTTGAAAGAATTGTTAGTAACCTCGCTTTCAGACGACCACTTGCGTAGTTGTGCATAAATCAATCCTGGATCAAAAATTATATTGTTCGCTTGCGTAAGATGTGCACCTAGTTGCCTTTGCCGGTCCATCTCCTACCACCTCAACAACTTCCTATCAGCAGTCTTGGCAATGAAACAGACTCCCACAGGCCTCAGCTCTGTTTGTTGTCTAGTCCAACTCATTTATGTATCAGAGTAACCTTGTTTTAAACCTTTCCTGGAGGATCAGCTCAGAGGATGAACACTTTACTTGGTGACACAACAATGATCGACCATCCAATGTTCAGGAGAACATGCATCTTTGAAGAGATATTGGAAGTCTACAATAGTGTAAATACCTGGTTTGTATCACGGTTTCATAACCCTGCTCATAGTGATTCCTTTGTTCTATTAAATGGTTGTCCAAGTAGTGCAGAAAATAATCCTAGCCTAAAAGGGATGGAGTGATCATATTATTGTGCTGGTCATTAATTGCCTCACTGCCATGCCATTTTTAAGATTAAGATGCTGTGCGTTGACTGCAAGGCAGCTATGTCATAGAACTTTTGCCCACCAAAATGGAAATGTACACGCCTACCAAAACTCTGCTCATTTTACTTGGTATCTGCAATTTACATTCCTGCATAGTCTGTTGGGTCTTTGAGGCAAGTATAACATAAAAGATGTTTATTGAAAAAGAACAAATGACACTACATTCACTTGTGTTAATTGATACATAATCGTTAATGATATGTTCTCAAAACTCAATCAGAGGAGACCTTCACTTTTTGTTTCGAAAAATGCCAGGGCCATATGTGGACTTGATCATATCCACGAGGAGGGGAAATTGCAAGGACACAAACAAGGTCACTGGTAGAGAGGCTAATGCAGCCACCGGAATGAGTATCCAAGCCTTTTTATGGACAAACACAAGATTGAGTGTGGCACTAAAGGTCATCATCATAGTTGTTATGGAGAGAAATAGGGTAACAAGGCCTATAATTAACCTCTTTGGTAGGTGTTGGCCCAAATGGTTTCACAACCATTGATTTTGATGATAACAATGCATAAGAGGGTCTTAAGTACTAATGGTTTTAAGATTAAGCTTAAGACAGGTAAAATCCAGCAACAGCAAATCAAATGAATCAATCAAAGGCATAACGCAAGAATGGACACCAAAAAGAATCCATGTCAAAGCCAAATGAAGATCAAGTATAGACAAATAGGATTCAATGTAAGATTGATCCCAAGAAATGCTCATTTGTAATTAAAGGGCTTTAGATTCATGCATTAACTTGGTAATAACTAAAAAGAACCTATTTGATCATGTTTAGAGTCTCCTGACTCGTTGGAATGACCCCTTAAAAAATCAGGTCTTAAACTCTTTGTATCAACTTTCTGATGCAGAGCTTTAAGACGTCTTAAAAATGTTTAAGACGTCTGAAAACTGATTAAGACGTCTGAAAATTTATTTAAGACGTCTGAATCTTGTTTAAGACGTCTGAAATAGACTTAAGACGTCTGAGGTATGAAGTCCTAAAATACACCTTCTCTGATTTTTTAAGACGTCTAAATCAGACGTCTGAAATGGACTTTAAGACGTCTGAAAACAGGTTAAGACGTCTGAAATAAACAGACCTCAAATTGTATCCTCTCTGGTTTTTTAAGACGTGAGAATAAGACGTCTTAAAGAGGTTTAAGACGTCTGAAAAATGTTTAAGACGTCTGAATCCTCGTGAACAGTGACCTTGAAAAACCTCTATAGAAATCAGTCCTCTGGTTTTTTAAGACGCCTGATTAAGACGTCTTAAACAGAATCAGACGTCTTAAATCAATTTCAGACGTCTGAATCCTTCGAGACTGACCAATAACGGCTAGTTTTTCAAACGGTCTTTTGAGCATTAAATGCCCACCAAACCATCTTTCCCGGCATTTATTGCTACAGAACGGTCATTTGGACCTCTTGGGCTATATATATATGAGTTAAACTCATTTATGGGCATTCATTGAGCTTAAAACAAGATCATTCATTTACAAGCCCTAATATCACTTGTGAGCATTTATTGAGATACAATCAATAGTTGAGTGAGCTTTTAATTTCTGTGTATCCACTCTTTTGAGAGAGTTTCTTGAACACAAAAACATACTCAAATCTTCTTGTATTCAAGGGTTGAGAGAAACCCCATTTGTAAGCACTTGAAGAGTGTGTCTTGAGCAAGTGTTGGTGAAGAACACTTGGTGTTGTAAAGGTTTGCTGCTCCACCTTGAAGGAGAGTGATAGTGGATTGGTGAATCCTCAAGCGAGCTCTTGAGGCGAGGACGTAGGCGGGAAGGCCGAACCTCGTTAACATCGTTTGCATTCTCTTACTCTTTATCTCCTTATTATTGCTTGTTCTTGTATTTATTTTTACTTGCAATAATCTGATTTTTGAGTTTGCAATCAACTTTTTAATTGGCCAATAACCCTATTCACCCCCCCTCTAGGGTTATATATTTGGGACAACAATTGGTATCAGAGCCCAACCTCTAGCAATTGACATATTTGTCTTGCGAGGAACGATATGGCCAACTATAGTGGTAACGGATTCACCGAAGGACAATCGTCCAATAGACCACCACTTTTCAATGGAGATGCATCTCTATACAATTTCTGGAAAATTAGAATGCAAATCTTTATTCAATCCACTAGCTATGAGCTGTGGAATATCACTTCTAAGGGTCCTTTGATCCCTACTAAAGTGGTAGATGGAGTTACACTTCCTAAAGTACCACAAGAATACACCTCAGCTGATCACAAATCCCTTGAACTTAATTCTAAAGCCATTGGGCTGTTATATTGTGCTCTAACTAATGATGAGTTTAGCAAAATCTCTAGGTGCACTAGTGCCAAAGAGATATGGGACACATTGGAGGTAACCTATGAAGGAACATCTCAAGTAAAAGAAGCAAAAATCAACATGCTTGTGTGTGAATATGAAATGTTCAAGATGAAAAAGGATGAATCTATTAGAGATATGTTTGCTAGATTTAATGCTATTATTAATCCTTTGAGTTCTCTTGGAAAGACTTACACTAACTCCGAATTGGTGAGAAAAATTCTTAGGAGCTTGCCTAAGCAATGGGATGTCCTCACCACTACTCTACTTCAATCTAAGGAGCTATCATCAATGACCTTGAGTGATCTTGATGGCAACCTAGTCACACAAGAACTCGCATTCAAAGCTCGTGAAATTGATGAAGGAAAGACTCCTAAGAGCATGGCTCTCAAAGCATCACAAGATGAAGAAGAACCACCAAGTGAAGAGTGTGAAAATGAGGAGGATGAAGACATTGCCTTCATATCTCACAAGCTCAAAAAGTTCTTCTCTAGAAGAAATCAAGGAAGGAGATTCAACAAGGGTGACTCTTCCAAAAGGATTCCAAATAGAGGAGAGACCTCAAATAGAGAACCACAAGTATGTTTTGAATGCAAGAAGCCCGGGCACATCAAAATAAATTGTCCTCAACTCAACAACAACTACAACAAGACAAGTCACAACAACAACAACTTCAAGGAAAATAGAAAATTCAAGAAGAAGGCTTTCACCGTCACTTGGGATGATGAAGCAAATAGTGATGAAGAAGATGAGGAGGCTTCTTGCGATCAAGAGGTTGCTAACTTTTGTCTCATGGCAAAAGAAGATGAGGTAATCGAACCTAACTCTATTGATTATCCTATAGAAGAACCTCCTACTTATGAAGAATTACAAGATGCTCTTGAAGATACTTTTCTTGAATTAAAAAGATTTTCTCACAAAAACAATGATTTGAAAAAGAATATCTCATCTCTTCAAGAAGAACTAAATGCTTTGAAAAATGAAAATTTAGAATTGAAAAGCAAGATAGACTCACCCCCTACCATCTCTCAATCTAGTCTTGAAAGTGAAAATACTTCATTGAAAGAAAAGATTGAAGACTTGACTAATACCTTGGCCAAGTTTACCAATGGAAGGGATAACTTGGATAAGATATTAACTAGTCAAAGATGGTGCTTTGACAAGGCCGGAATTGGTTATCAAGAACATGTTAAACAAAAATCCTACATTAACTTCTTTCCTAAGCCTAAGGTCCCTAGCACACCTAAAATCTCATGTACTTATTGTAATAAGGAAGGACACAACGTTTATACTTGTAACATAAGAAAAAGATCAAATGGTTTCACCAAGAGGGTGTGGGTAGTTAAGGGAACCTCACCTCCTATGGCTAACCTCTATGGACCCAAGAAAGTATGGGTACCAAAGAGAGTTACTTGAACTTGTGTAGGTATGCTTGAAGTCATCAAGCAATGAGAAATGGTTTCTTGATAGTGGTTGCTCAAGGCATATGACGGGTGATAGATCAAAGTTCGTCTCTTTGAAGCCTAAGGACGGCGGCTTCGTGACATTTGGAGACAATGCCAAAGGTAAGATAATTGGCATTGGCAAGGTTGGTAAGAATTCCTCTCTTTGTGTTGAAAATGTTTTATTAGTTCATGGTTTAAAGCATAATCTCCTTAGCATTAGTCAATTATGTGATAAAGGCTATAGAGTTACTTTTAAATCCAATAAATGCATAATTGAGGATGATAATAAGACCCTATTCGTTGCATATAGGATTGGTAACATCTATGCTATAGAGTTTGAAGAAATCGCATTACAAAATGTACATTGCTTCTCCGCTTTAAATGAAAATCATTGGTTATGGCATAGAAGACTCGGACATGCTAGCATGGATTTGATTTCAAAACTTTCTAGGCATGAACTTGTAAGAGGTTTACCAAAAGCAAAGTTTTCAAAAGATGGAGTTTGTAGTGCATGCCAATTTGGAAAACAAACCAAGTCTTCTTTCAAAACAAAATCTCATATTTCAACTACTAGACCTTTGCAACTTATTCATATGGACTTATTTGGACCTATTGCTATTGCAAGTCTTGGAGGGAAGCATTATGCATTTGTAATTGTTGATGACTACTCTAGATATACATGGGTGTTCTTCCTTGCACACAAAGATGAGACTCATGCTACATTTATTGCATATTGTAGAAGAGTCCAAAATGAGAAAGGCTATACCATTACTCATGTTAGGAGTGATAGGGGGAGTGAATTTGTCAATAAGGATATTGAACAATATTGTGATGAAAATGGTTTTGATCACAATTTCTCCGCTCCTAGAACTCCTCAACAAAATGGTGTGGTTGAGAGAAAGAATAGATCACTTGAAGAAATGTCTAGAACCATGCTTAATGAACACTCATTACCTCAATACTTTTGGGCCGAGGCCGTTAACACCTCATGTTATGTAATGAATAGAGTGCTATTAAGATCTAAACTTGGTAAGACTCCTTATGAACTATGGAATGATAAGAAACCTAACATAGGTTACTTTAAAGTTTTTGGTTGTAAATGTTTTATATTAAATGATAGAGATAAACTTTCCAAATTTGACTCTAAATCCGATGAAGGTGTGTTTCTTGGTTATTCTATGAAGAGCAAAGCATATAGGGTGTTTAATAAGAGAACTTTAACCGTTCAAGAATCAATGCATGTTGTATTTGATGAAACTAACCCTCTTGCTCCCAAGAGAAATGTAGATGATGATGATGATATAGGTACAAGCTTGCAAGAACAAGTTGAGAACTTGAATCTTAATGACAAGCAAGATCCACAAGACAAAGGCAAAGAGAAAGAAGAAGATGAAGTCATTGAAATCAAGAAACCGGAAGAAGAAGTAGAAATTGAAGACACTCCACTTCATCCGGATGTCACCAAGACTTGGAAATTTGTGAGGAATCATCCTAAGGATCAAATCCTAGGTGAACCCTCACGTGGGGTAAGAACTCGTTCTTCTATGAGAAATATATGTGATCATCTTGCATTTCTATCTCAAATTGAACCTAAGAATATAAATGAGGCCGAAAGTGATGAATCTTGGATACTAGCTATGCAAGAGGAACTTAACCAATTTGAAAGGAACAAGGTCTGGACCTTGGTTCCTAGACCACATGACCATGGTGTTATAGGCACCAAGTGGGTATATAGAAATAAGAAAGATGAATCGGGTACCATTGTAAGAAACAAGGCACGACTAGTTGCCCAAGGTTTCAATCAACAAGAAGGCATTGATTATGATGAAACATATGCACCGGTTGCTAGACTTGAAGCCATTAGGATGTTACTTGCATTTGCATGCCATAAAGATTTCAAATTATTTCAAATGGATGTCAAGAGTGCTTTTCTAAATGGTTTTATTGATGAGGAAGTTTATGTTGAACAACCTCCCGGTTTTGAAAGTCATGAATTTCCAAACCACGTATTCAAATTATCAAAAGCTTTATATGGTTTGAAACAAGCTCCTAGAGCTTGGTATGAAAGACTTAGTGGTTTTCTAATCAAAAATGGTTTTAAACGAGGAAAACTTGACACCACACTTTTTATTAAAACCATTGATAAGGACATGCTTATTATTCAAATATATGTTGATGATATTATCTTTGGTTCTACTAATGAGAGTTTGTGTGAGGATTTTGCTAAAGTCATGCAAGAAGAATTTGAAATGAGCATGATGGGCGAACTCAATTTCTTTCTTGGATTACAAATCAAGCAAACAAAGGAAGGAACCTTCTTAAATCAATCCAAATATGTCAAAGATTTAATCAAGAAGTATGGATTGGAAGATGGAAGGAATTTCGCCACACCAATGAGCACCTCCATCAAACTTGAGAAAGATGAGAAAGGTAAATGCGTGGATCAAAAGAAATATCGAGGTATGATTGGTAGTTTACTTTATCTCACCGCTAGTAGACCGGATATTATGTATAGTGTATGTTTGTGTGCTAGATATCAATCATGTCCTAAAGAATCTCACATGCTTGCCGTTAAACGCATATTTAAATATCTTAGTGGCACTATCAATCTTGGCATATGGTATCCTAAATTCACATCATTTGACATGCTTAGTTACTCCGATGCGGACTTTGCCGGATGCAAAGATGGTCGCAAAAGCACAAGTGGGACGTGTCACTTTCTTGGACACTCCCTAGTTTCTTGGTTTAGCAAGAAACAAACTTCGGTTGCTCTTTCTACAGCCGAGGCCGAGTATTTGGCGGCCGGAAGTTGTTGTGCACAAGTGTTGTACATGAAACAACAACTTGAGGACTTTGGACTTCATTATGATCATATTCCCATAAAATGTGATAATACAAGTGCAATTAATCTAACTAAGAACCCCATACAGCATTCACGCACCAAACACATTGAAATTAGACATCATTTTATAAGAGATCATGTTCAAAGAGGAGATGTTGAGATTGAGTTTGTTGGTACGGAGCACCAACTAGCGGATATCTTCACTAAACCTCTTCAAGAAGATAGGTTTAATTTCATAAAACGTGAATTGGGGATGTGCTTGTGTGATGAAGTGTGCTGATACTTGAAAATTTTTCAAAAATTTCGTTTCAGATATTAAGACGTCTTATTTCAATTTCAGACGTCTTAAAGATTTTTAAGACGTCTTAAACACTCCCTCAGACGTCTTAAAATCCTTACAGCATTTGATCTAATTTATGGCTCTCTGGATTTTTCAGACGCCTGTTTCAGACGTCTGAAACAGGTTGTCACGTCTGAAATCATCGGGCTGATTTTTTAATCCCGTGGATTTCAGACGTCTGAATCAGATTCAGACGTCTGAATCTGGTACAGTATATCAGTTTTTCAAGCCCTAACTTTTCAAAACGTTTTTTCGCGGGCTCTCCAACTTCCTCATCCTATTCATCTTCCCAAACGGACATCTCCTTTCAACCGACCATCACCACCCTCTCTAATCGACACACCTCTTCGAGTTCCTCTTCTTCTACAAAAACCCTAACTCCCCATCATCCCTCACACCTACTTCTCTCTCTCTCGCGCTCATACCCTCACCATTTTCCTTTTTTTTTACCATGGTGAATTTGAAGAAGACGTCTTCCACCGCCGGCACCAAGCACGATCGTGAAGGGGATCCCATCCCTCCACCACCGCCGGTGCCGCCACCGTCGACCACCACCGACACAGGCTCGTCTCGGAAGAAGCATTCCGCCGCCGGTACTACAAAGGGCAAAGGCAAGGGCCCCCGCACCTCACGCGGCATCAAGAAGCAAGGCTCGTCTGCGCATCCAGATATTCCATTACCTCCTCCTGTTCGTGCTCCTCCTGGTCACCCGGACTATGACTCCGGCAACGAACCCGACGAGCCTGAGCATCCCGCGCCTCCACCGCCTCAGCATCCACGGCAAATCACCGATGCCGACCTCTATCGTTCCGATGCGGCGCGCAGTTTGTATCTCCAGAAGTTCATGGACAGAAAGATCATCTATCCCAAGGTAATCAAGCCTGATTTCCTTTCCAAATATTTTCCCCATATCGTCCATCTCTTTCAAGCCATCGGATTATTCGATTTTGTCTCTCTTTCTCTTCCTGAATACTCCAATTACGTTCAACTTTTTTATGCAAATTTTGAAATGAAGAAGTTGGGCACGGGCACTTCCTTCCTCTATGGCACTCAAATTTCTTTGGATGCCTCTACCCTCAACACAATTTTCAAAATTCCCTTGGGTGGGGTTGCTTTTCAAGACAAGAATCAGTGGCCTAGAGTTGCAAATTTTGATAAAATACAAGCCCTTCAAATGATTAGTGGTGATAATTCTATCACTTCTGATGCTAAGATCCCCATTTCAAAACTCACCCTCGAGTGCAACTTAATTCATAAAGTTATTTCCAATTCTATATTGCCTCGTAGTGGTAGTCGCGACCACGTCTCCTATACCGACGTGTGTCTCCTATGGTGTATCCTTACCGGCACTCGTGTCGACATAGGACACCTAATGATTTATCACATGCTTGCCGCCCATAAACACGCCAAAAGCTTACTCCCCTATGGTGTTGCTCTCACCGCTGTGTTTCATCATTTTCAAGTTCCCATGAACTATGGAATCATCACTAAAACTCCATCTCATAAGGATGAAATAGGGACATACATGTTGGGCCTAATGGGCTATGTTTTAAAGGATGATATATGGGTTCCCAAAATCCCTGGTGCTCCTTCCTCTTCTACCCGTCCTTCCTCCTCTTCTGTTCCTCCACCATCCACAGACCCCTCTCTCGATGACCTTGACCCCCTTAGTTTTCACCCCACTGGTGAAGACGATTCCCCCTCTTCTACCTCTCTCCATTCCTCTCCTTCTCCTGCCCATTCTCCGTCCCATGCTCCATCCTCTTCTTCTGGTACCTCTGTGAAAGATCTCTTTCTGTCCATTTCTCGCCAGATGAAAAGCTTGAAGAAATATGTGCACAAGAAGATGGAAGGCATGCACGATTGTATAAATGAGCTGGCTGTTGATGTTAAGAATATCAAGGATCGTTTGCCTCCTTCACCTCCTGCCCCTTGATTCTTTTTGATGTTGACAAAGGGGGAGAAGTGTGTGATTTTACTTTATGTTTTGGGATGGTTTTGGGTGTACATGGGTTAAGGGAATTGGTTATTTTTGGAACTCTTGATTGTACACATTTTATTTTGCTTATGAAATGGAACATCAGTTTATTTAGTCTCTTTTATACTGAAATTCCATGAATGTGAATCTATATGTCTGCTTTTTATCTTATGCACATTGATAGGGGGAGAAATATGCTATGTATGCTATATTTAAATTGATTTATTTTCTCCCAAAGCCATCTATGGATTGTCATCATCAAAAAGGGGGAGATTGTTGGCCCAAATGGTTTCACAACCATTGATTTTGATGATAACAATGCATAAGAGGGTCTTAAGTACTAATGGTTTTAAGATTAAGCTTAAGACAGGTAAAATCCAGCAACAGCAAATCAAATGAATCAATCAAAGGCATAACGCAAGAATGGACACCAAAAAGAATCCATGTCAAAGCCAAATGAAGATCAAGTATAGACAAATAGGATTCAATGTAAGATTGATCCCAAGAAATGCTCATTTGTAATTAAAGGGCTTTAGATTCATGCATTAACTTGGTAATAACTAAAAAGAACCTATTTGATCATGTTTAGAGTCTCCTGACTCGTTGGAATGACCCCTTAAAAAATCAGGTCTTAAACTCTTTGTATCAACTTTCTGATGCAGAGCTTTAAGACGTCTTAAAAATGTTTAAGACGTCTGAAAACTGATTAAGACGTCTGAAAATTTATTTAAGACGTCTGAATCTTGTTTAAGACATCTGAAATAGACTTAAGACGTCTGAGGTATGAAGTCCTAAAATACACCTTCTCTGATTTTTTAAGACGTCTAAATCAGACGTCTGAAATGGACTTTAAGACGTCTGAAAACAGGTTAAGACGTCTGAAATAAACAGACCTCAAATTGTATCCTCTCTGGTTTTTTAAGACGTGAGAATAAGACGTCTTAAAGAGGTTTAAGACGTCTGAAAAATGTTTAAGACGTCTGAATCCTCGTGAACAGTGACCTTGAAAAACCTCTATAGAAATCAGTCCTCTGGTTTTTTAAGACGCCTGATTAAGACGTCTTAAACAGAATCAGACGTCTTAAATCAATTTCAGACGTCTGAATCCTTCGAGACTGACCAATAACGGCTAGTTTTTCAAACGGTCTTTTGAGCATTAAATGCCCACCAAACCATCTTTCCCGGCATTTATTGCTACAGAACGGTCATTTGGACCTCTTGGGCTATATATATGAGTTAAACTCATTTATGGGCATTCATTGAGCTTAAAACAAGATCATTCATTTACAAGCCCTAATATCACTTGTGAGCATTTATTGAGATACAATCAATAGTTGAGTGAGCTTTTAATTTCTGTGTATCCACTCTTTTGAGAGAGTTTCTTGAACACAAAAACATACTCAAATCTTCTTGTATTCAAGGGTTGAGAGAAACCCCATTTGTAAGCACTTGAAGAGTGTGTCTTGAGCAAGTGTTGGTGAAGAACACTTGGTGTTGTAAAGGTTTGCTGCTCCACCTTGAAGGAGAGTGATAGTGGATTGGTGAATCCTCAAGCGAGCTCTTGAGGCGAGGACGTAGGCGGGAAGGCCGAACCTCGTTAACATCGTTTGCATTCTCTTACTCTTTATCTCCTTATTATTGCTTGTTCTTGTATTTATTTTTACTTGCAATAATCTGATTTTTGAGTTTGCAATCAACTTTTTAATTGGCCAATAACCCTATTCACCCCCCCTCTAGGGTTATATATTTGGGACAACAGTAGGGCATAGAGAAAATCATCTTCTGCATAGCGTGCAGTGAGGATGGACAGGAACATTAACAGGGAAGCAGTGGCCGAGAAGAGAGAGAGTGCATTTGAGATGGCAAAGATTCTAAAGGTTGTGTCATTGGAGAAAATTGGGAGGCCATTTTCACCATCGTTGCCACCTGGTACAGTAATGGCTGCAGCAAATGCTATTGTGGCGATGAGTGCAGCTGCGATTGTGCATGAATTTGCTGTGTCTTTCATCCATTGTTCTCCTACTTCAACCAAGTTCTTGTGTTCCTCACTAAAGAGAACTGCAGGTGTTTTTCCATGTTTGTTTTCTTGCTCTTTATAGGCAGGTGGTACAAAATTTTCCACTTCCTGTATGAGAACCGTCACTTCAGAGTAAAAAAAACAAGTTTGATCTCTATCAAAGATGTAACAAATGAGTAAATTTTCCAGGAAAATAAAAAGTATCCTTCAAACTAATTTTAGTGACTTTGGAATAGTTTTGGGCATGAATTTGTTGGAAAATGCAAAACCGGAAGTCATCTTTGGGATGAAAGGATATTTCTTACCTTGTGCCATTGTAGTTCACGCTGCATCTGTAGAGCTGCACCAGAAACAAGTTTAAGCCGATGTGGAGGAGCCAACTTTGCAGCAGAATGCAGACTATTATTCCACTCTGCGTCGTTTCTATCATTTTTCAGTGGGTGCCTATACCTTCTCACTTGGTTTAGGAGGTTGAAAACATTTTCACGACGGTTCATAATTGCCAATTGGAATACTCTGTAGTTGTTATCATCCCAATACCAAATTATAGAGGGAAATTTTTCCAAAATCTCTTCTACAATCTCATGAATCCCCAACTTTGCCGCCAAATGGAGTGGAAGCTTAAACATTGTTGCTTTTGAGGGACCCAAACTCGTAACATTCGTGCACAAACATTTGATAAGTTGACGTGTTTGTTCATGCATTGTTTTGGTGTCCTCTATACACTTAATCTGTGGTGCTGCCATTAAAATTAACTCAAAGATGACATGAAATTTCAATTGAATTCTGTACGCCTTTTAATGGAAAACTTTGGCGTTTCATACCTAATCGCCCGATGACTTCCTAAAGTACTGCACGCAGCTTTTGCCACACTGTATTACAAAACCAATTAGTTAAAATTAAAGGAAAATGACAGACTCATTGATATATGTATTATATTTTGTGAAATCCATTGTTGAATTAAATAACCTTTTTAGTTTTTATGTAGGTGATTCATGTCAAAAATTAAATTGATCTAAGACCAATTGCTATTCGATTCAAAATTTATATTTTTTAATCAATAACAATCACTCATTTATGAAGATTTATGAATCCAGTAGTTCTTAATCTCAAATCAAATTGATTTTTGGTGCACATGACTTTCATATGAGGCAAATCTAATCTAACAGTTGGCTTCATGAGATATGAGTCACAGGTAAAGTATGTTTTGGAGGATAACCCCACACAAATGGACTATATATATATGTACATATGAAATTGATCAAGTTTGGGACGTTCTACATGTACGGGACATGAAAATTTTGACGAACCGGAAATGAAAAATGGAACCAAGCTAGACAACATGCGCATGCACTTGAGAGCTTTTAGCTGGATTCCCAACCTCTCCTCCACTGGATTTGTTAGAGTTATTCTCTAACTTCACAAGAACACCTTCAATATAAAAGAGATGGAGAATTACACTTTTCACAGTACACATATGCATGAGCAACTATTTCAGGTAATACTAGCATACACAACCCCATCAAAGAAGCAAATCGATTCAAATTTCCAATTTTTTTTTTTTTTTTTTTGGGGGGAGAGGGGGGGGGGGGGGATTTGGGGGTCTGAAATTCAAGTCCATTTCAAATTCCTTATAATGCATCTCCCGAAATAACTGTATTACGCGGTTGTACATTCGAAAGAATCTCTATAAATCACCCTTCTATTTCAAATTCGAAAAAGAACGATCATGAAAAGAAACAATTTTAGAAATTGCGAGAATGAAAAGTCAAAAGAAAAAAGATACACGCTCCCTATTTAACAATGCCAGCCCCATATAAAAAAGCGAAAAGAGTATGGGAGGAAGACAAAACAAGAGGCAAACAGATAATCAGGTAATAGGGGGAGAAAGGATGGAGCAAGTGGAGGGAACTACGAGAATAGACGAAGCGTTGCCAAAAATTGAACTGACTTCCGCTTAGGAATGCAGAAGGCTTTCCAGCTAACATACACAAAGCAATGTCACCGTCGGAAGATTTCGATGTGGCCAAGCTAGGGTGCCGCTGAACTAATTGTAGAGCCAAATCTGTCAGTTAAAGATCGAGTAAAGCAATTGATTAATGCCATATAAGATCGAGATGATGAAAAAATGGAAAAAAAATTGTACGACAAAATGACAGTCACATCATGACCACTAAAATAAAAATAAATAAATTTTTTTTTACAGTTTTTAATTTTTTTTTTTTTTTTTTTTTTTTTTTTTTTTTTGTAATCATGATTTGATTATTATCGTTAAAAATGTGATGCTAAAACTGTCCTAAAAAAAATATATTAGTCACCCTAAAATTCGGCGGTTATGAGACTTTTGAGAAGGTCAACACCATGTTCGTCTGTTAAGGGATTTGGGTCGACATCGTCTTTGGTGACTGTCATCAGATAGGAAACCATGTCCCTGTGCTCATCATGAGCAGCGAATTGGATAGGCCACCAGGACCACCACACTACGTTGTTAATATTAGGCAAGTGTGGGCTATGTTTCACCAATAACTGGCCTGCCTCAGTATTGCCATAGACTGCAGCACTATCAAGGGGCGTCTCACCCCATCTATCAGTAAGAGTCTGCAGTGCCACATCAGGTGGTATCAATTTCAATAACTGCTCCACAAAATGAGTGGCATATTATTATATTTATATTGAAGCACTGTTTCCGAGTATTCTGTGATGATGGCAGTGACTGCAGCTCGGTCACTGTCGAAGAAACTTTTGGCACTCTCCCAGTCGCCTTTGATTGCAGCTTTGTGCAGTGGCATGAGTTAGTAACTCTTGGAAACTCTTGGCGGCAAGAGTTAGTTCGCAACTCTCGGCGGCAAGAGTTTACAGCTGGCTGTCACCACCAATCGAAATGACAGATTTATAACTTCTGCTTTTCTCTTCTAAAGTCGCCTGCGATTGTGACCCGCTTTGCAATGGGATCATCACTACAAGGAGCACCACTTCCCCCCGCCATCGATCACCACCACATGCAGCACCACTTCTCCCTCTCTCTCTCTCATATTTTCAGGCTTCTACCATTAGCGACACTGATAACTCAGGGTTTTTAACCTGGGAATTCATTAAGCCTCTGAGGAGCCTCTGAGGGATGAAAAAAAGTCTGATTTTTCAAGCTAAACCATTATATACCATGTCAGCAGCTTCTCCAAGTAATGAGTAGTAAAAAAAATTTGGTTGGGTTTGGTTAGCTTCTCTGATGAGATTTGCTCTGTTTTCGTTTAACTGGTTCTCTCTCTGTCTCTCTCTGTCTCTCTCTCTCATCAGCCAGACAACCACCACAATTGAATTGTCATCACCATAGATGGAAGAGAGGTGATGATGCATGATGGTGGGGCTTGGGTGGGTACAAACCGTGTCCGAAAAATAAAAATATTATTTTAAGTTCGGACACTCACCGAACACTGATCCGACACCTCGAGACACTTCTTAGACGGACACGGCGTGAGGAGTAATACACGGGAAGGTAACAACGAACATATCCAAAGAGAGACATTCATCGTCAATGGAGGCGGATGTGCTCGATATGCCGAAAAACCAAACCCAACCCAGTAAAAAAATGTTGTTTCTCCGTCGACAAGAGGTAGAGAATTAGCTGAGGGCCGATTGTCGACCACCGTGTTCGATACGTCAGAAAAAAAAAAACATTGCGATGCTGCCGTCGACGGAGGCAGAGAACTACTGAGGGCCGATCGTCAAAAACAGTGTGAGATTCTTCACCCGTTTCTCTCACTCTCTCTGCTTCTCTCTTTTACTTTTACTCTGCTCCTGCCGTCAGTGTTTGGGGAAGAGTAAAGGTTTTTCTAGAGTTAAAGGTGGGTCCTAGAAACCAATTTTGTACAGCTCATGCCATTTATAGTGGGTGCAAAAAAAAAAGAAAAAACGCACCTCCAATGCTTTTTTAAATCATTGCATAAATTTATGTTGTATATATAAATAAATATTTAATTATTAATAATTATCGTGACGTTTTTTAAGTTTTTTAGAAATTGTCTTGTTAAAATATTCATGTCGTGTGTCATAACTATGTCACATATTTGTGTCCATGCCCATACTGCATAGGTGGTGGGTGCTTTTGGGAACGCCTTTGTACTCTAGAGCGATCATACTCTTTAAATTGGGATTTTGGATTCAAGAATAATGGTTCCTACGCAATTAACACAAAAAAGATGTAATGCAATGACCAATCCTCTGGTTTAGCGAGCTGATATCTAGTAAGAATTCTGTGTCTCTCCCTAAGGTACATTTCCTGAATGTTGGAGTTTCGATTCGGTCAAAAAAATCATTATCATGCCGAACTCATCTTGGTCATTCAATGAGATTTTTGACGGTTGAGATTAAAAAATTAAAAAATTGTTATTGAGTTCATTTTAATTATTTCAAATGTAACTATTTGCTTTTTAATCTTGACCATCAAAAACATACTTCATCCAATGGCCGAGATGAGCTTAGCATGGTGTTAAGTTGTACAAAATCAACACTGAATCCAAAGTCGTGAACTACCATATTCATTGGTTCATTTTCATATGGCATGGTAATTTATGTGCATTGTCATATCAACTAATAGTTAAATTTAAAACACAAATAGATTTATTCCCATTCAACGTGACAATTTATTTGTCATGTCATATCAACTAATATTTAAACACAAAAAAATTGCAATATAAGTGATATGTTATATCAACTTGTGTGGCATACCACATTAGCCAACTTGATAACATAAAATATTTATAAGACGTAAGATGGCATGATGGATGGAAATAAAGTAATAGTTACATCACCATTTTGCCATGTAATAGTTAAGATTTCAATCCATTAGTATGACGGAATTACAGTAAGCTTCTCACTCAGGCACAATTGTTAGAATATTTTAGTCAGTTAGCTTAAAGACGAATTTCAAGAACTAGCCTGTAATACGACACCAATTAGTAGGAGAACTCACCATTTGATATAGATGGAGCATTATCAGATGGTAATGTGATCCATGGGAGAATTAATAAAGGCTTTTTAATTGCTTTTTCTTCTTTTTAAACCGTGCCCACGTTAGAGGTGCAACAAAGGATTGCTGTGAAAGCTAATTGCATGTCTTACACCGAAAAGCCGAAAAGCTTAACTTGAATTTTGCAGCTCCTAAGGATTTTGACTTCTCTACCTTTGGGAAAGAAAGTGTAAAAAAGGAGAAAGTGCACGAAATCTATAGACAAATTAATGGGGCTTTTATTTCACCCAAAAAGAATACTTAATATCAAAATCACCCCAATATAAACAACCCAAGAACAGAAATCATATGATTCTTGGTCCCCTATCACATGGTAATAGCTCTCACAGGCAGGTTTGGTCTAGCTACTACCCTTGATCGAGTTCTTTGACTATTGACCATAATCAACAAATTCACGGCGTTGGAAGTGTGGTGGCTTTGGGACATATACATTCATTCACACACATCAGAATCCAGTGACATAGTTCTTGATATAACTTTTTAAATTAGGGAAATACTATATACAGTAACTAATTATAATAACTAATTACAGCAACTGATGTGGCATACTAAATTAGTATATCATAATAATTAGGGGAGTGCTAACCATTGTTTATTAGAGAATGTCATGTCAGTTGTTATCTTTTGTTGTTATATTTAGTTGTTACCTATAGCACTACCCAACTTTTTATAATGAGGGAGAACTCGACCTATTTTCCTTTAACTAAGATATTGCACGGGTGTTAAGTCATGAGCCTTTTATTTGGGGTAATTCTATGGTACCCACAAGATTTTTAAGATACCAAATCCACTTACCTTTTGAAGTGACCCACTTACCAATTGAAATGACTCATTTACCATTTGAAGTGGCCCAAAATTGCCCACTTACCATTTGAAGTGACCTAATTACCATTTAATGACCACTTACCATTTGAAGTGATCAACTTTTTACCAATTGACTTTATGGGTATGGTACCAAATTTTTTGTCAAGGTACCATAGAATTGGCCTTTCTTTGGATTGTGAAAATGGACTGCACATTGTCCTATCTATAAAATTTCATGGATTAATCAATCACTTATTACGTCAACAAATTTCATGTTCTCCATTGGACAATAGTATTTGAGTATAACTTTTTTACCAATTTTCATTAACGCATTTCAACCTATTTATTTTAAGTTAAATTTTTATCAATATAATGGCCTGATACAATAGATTTGATGAAATAGCACGCATCTTAAATTACATGTTGGAAGTGAGCTGAAGAATTTAGACAACTCATAAAAAGATGGACAAGGGTGCACACATTATGAACTGGACTCTACATGGAATGCTGTGGTACTAAGTGGGTCCATATATGAAATCCAAAAAATTATACCTACCCACTAGTTTATAACCTGTGCGTTGCACAGGTGACGTTTGTAAAAATAAATATTGCAAAAAATATAAATTATATATATATAATACACATCCGTGATGGTAGTTCAAATGATAAAAAATCGCGGCTCAGGAATCATAGATCTTAAGTTCGTGTCTTTACTCCCTCACCATCGAATGCGTGGACTTGCAGATGGTTTATGCATCATGGGGATTAGTTTGAGCCTAATGGTTTGAGATCCTCTTCATTTGACAAAAATGTATTTGCATAATTTTTTAAAGCATTTTTATAGTTTTCTAAGCAATTTGATATGTTAATACATATTCTAGTGTATTGTGGTTTTTTTTAATCATGATTGCTTCTATTTGTCTCTTTTTCTGATTATAATTATTTATAATTTTATACGTTGTTGATACCCCAAAATTTCTTTGCCACGTCAGACCAATCGCGTCTCGCCACATGGGGAGTTGACCATAATAGTTGACCCATGTCATCGCCATTGATGCCTAGCTGGTACCATTAAGTCGACCTCACTCAGGTGGCCTTGTCGCCCACATCTTGCACTTGCCTTCGAAGGGAGCGTCCACCCCTTCGAGGATGCCCCCAAGGGGAGCCCTTACTTATCAAGGATGCCCGGGACATCTCGAGGAGGGGAATCGTACCCTCATCGAGTCGGATGCCTATCGCATCGCGCGATGGAAGTCGAGGTCGGCGATCTACTTGATCCCCCTCGAGGTACCACCAAGGTACGGTCCTAGTTTAACACTAGCCTGGGTCGAGGCAGAATCCGGGGGGCTCGATCGCGAGCTTGACCCTCAAGTGAGGTCGCTCGACCTTAGCTTCTCTTAACCATGGGACACTTGGAGGATCTTAGCCTGGTGGATGGAGAGAAGGCTCGCTAAGGAGGTCGCACCCTTGGCATCGGGAATTGCACCTCTATAGTCGATCTGGGGAATGGCTGGGAAGTGATGTGACACCTCAACAACCTCAAAAGGCGATGGGATAGTTAACAGGTCAAACCCATACCTCGTACAGGCATAAAGCCTGATTGGTATGGGTGTCAGCTCCAGAACAGGGTAAGGCAGCCGACCTACTTGGAGGAGTGTAGGTCTGCTACCCATCACCCTAGGTCTGACTAGCACCTGCAACCAATGGCTATCCCAGACCTTTTAGCTCTATAAAAAGGTCCCGTTTGGCCTCATTTAAGGTCAATTCAATCCCCTCACCAACAAGACTAACAACCAAGGGATCTCTGCCTTGATTGAGGGGATTCTCCAAAAAGGCTCCATTTGGACTGAAGCCTCTCCAAACACGGGTCGCGCCCCACTAGGTCGACTCTCTCCCTGCCTATCTCCCACTCCTAAAGTTGCCCTCAGATCGCTTCTCTCTCTCCTCCACCTGGATCCCTCCATCTGTCCCACCATCATACGTGGCTGACCTCCTCGAATACGACCCACGTGGGCTCCGTTGACTCCACGTCGCAACGACCCACAAACATACGTTTAATTTTTGGGAGAGGAGATGAATAGATATAAAGAAAACAAAAAACTATGGTATAATTTACTAAGTTTGGGTTGAACATTGTACAGTGTTGATTTTCCGATTCTCTCACATAAAAACAAAGAGATATGCAATGTACACCAAACATAAACCTACCTATATCGTGTGAAAAAGAGTGGTGAAAACCAAAAAAAAGAAAAGTTAGAGAATTTAACTTTTGGTGATCACTTCTCAACTTAATACCGAATATAAGACATTAGTAGTCCTTTTGAAGCATGTATATAGTCAATATATAGCAAGTTGGTGGAGAATATTCTTTCTTTGGTATTAAGTTGGACATTGATCATTAAACAGTAATTTCTCCAAAAGTCACCAAGAGGAACTTTCTTTTTGGGGGAATTACTTTTTAGTGATTCTTTCCTAAATTAATACGAAAAAACGAAAATTGATAGTTATTTTGCCGTAAGTATACAATAATTTGTAGCAAGTTGATAGATATTATCCTTTTTTTGGTATTAGATTGGAAAGTGGCCACCAAAGGTAATTTGCACCTTTTTCTCTAACTGTTCACAGATTCAGCATGTGATTTGAAAAAAAAAAAAAAAAAAAATCATAAAATTGACACATGGCATCAACAGGTTTCATTTCCTCTTTTATATATAGATTATATAGATATATAGATTTGGTGTAAAATTTTTAAAGTACAAATTTTCTTCAAATAATACTTAGGCGATGAGTGGAGCTGCGATTGTACATGAATTTGCTGTGTCTTTCATCCATTGTTCTCTTTGTTTAATCAAGTCCTTGTGTTCGACAGTAAAGAGAATTGCAGGCGAGTTAACCATAACTTTAAAATCAAAAGACAAGTTTGATCTATATCTAAGATATATAAAAAATGAGTAAATTTTCCAGGAAAAAGAAGAAAAGATCCATTAAACTAATTTTAGGGACTCGGAATAGTTTTGGGCATGAATTTGTTGGAAAACACAAAACCAAAAGTCGTAATTGGCCGTGAATTTGCCGTGTTTGTACATGCTCGTCTTGGTGATATATTCACGCCAAGAATCAATTTGATTTGAGACTAATTGCTATTCGATCCAAAACTTAAATTTTTTAATCTATGACAATCGTTTATTTATGGACAGTTGTGCATAAATCAATCCTGGATCAAATTGATTTTAGACATGCATGCCCTAGAATTCAATGGTTATTTGTGGGACATGCGATGATATTGCCACGCAAAGTAGTTATTAAATAAAAAATTATATTGAAAGCAGTTTTAATAACAGCGCGTTTAATATAATTGAAAATTTGAAAGAATTGTTAGTAACCTCGCTTTCAGACGACCACTTGCGTAGTTGTGCATAAATCAATCCTGGATCAAAAATTATATTGTTCGCTTGCGTAAGATGTGCACCTAGTTGCCGTTGCTGATCCATCTCCTACCACCTAAACAACTTCCTATCAGCGGTCTTGGCAATGAAACAGACTCCCACAGGCCTCAGCTCTGTTTGTTGTCTAGTCCAACTCACTTATGTATCAGAGTAACCTTGTTTTAAACCTTTCCTAGAGGATCAGCTCAGAGGATGAACACTTTACTTGGTGACACAACAATGATCGACCATCCAATGTTCAGGAGAACATGCATCTTTGAAGAGATATTGGAAGTCTACAATAGCGTAAATACTTGGTTTGTATCACGGTTTCATAACCTTGCTCATAGTGATTCCTTTGTTCTATTAAATGGTTGTCCATGTAGTGCAGAAAATAATCCTAGCCTAAAAGGGATGGAGTGGTCATATTATTGTGCTGGTCATTAATTGCCTCACTGCCATGCCATTTTTAAGATTAAGATGCTGTGCGTTGACTGCAAGGCAGCTATGTCATAGAACTTTTGCCCGCCAAAATGGAAATGTACGCGCCTACCAAAACTCTGCTCATTTTACTTGGTATCTGCAATTTACATTCCTGCATAGTCTGTTGGGTCTTTGAGGCAAGTATAACATAAAAGATGTTTGTTGAAAAAGAACAAATGACACTACATTCACTTGTGTTAATTGATACATAATCGTTAATGATATGTTCTCAAAACTCAATCAGAGGAGACCTTCACTTTTTGTTTCGAAAAATGCCAGGGCCATATGTGGACTTGATCATATCCACGAGGAGGGGAAATTGCAAGGACACAAACAAGGTCACTGGTAGAGAGGCTAATGCAGCCACCGGAATGAGTATCCAAGCCTTTTTATGGACAAACACAAAGATTGAGTGTGGCACTAAAGGTCATCATCATAGTTGTTGTGGAGAGAAATAGGGTAACAAGGCCTATAATTAACCTCTTTGGTAGGGCATAGAGAAAATCATCTTCTGCATAGCGTGCAGTGAGGATGGACAAGAACATTAACAGGGAAGCAGTGGCCGAGAAGAGAGAGAGTGCATTTGAGATGGCAAAGACTCTAAATGCTGTGTCATTGGAGAAAATTGGGAGGCCATTTTCACCATCGTTGCCACCTGGTACAGTAATGGCCGCTGCAAATGCTATTGTGGCGATGAGTGCAGCCGCAATTGTGCATGAATTTGCCGTGTCTTTCATCCATTGTTATCCTTCTTTAACCAAGTCCTTGTGCTCCTCAGTAAAGAGAACTCTAGGTGATTTTCCATACTTGTTTTCCAGTTCTTTGTAGGCAGGCGGTACAAAATTTTCCACTTCCTGTGCGAGTTAACCACAACTTTAGAATCGAAAGACAAGTTTGATCTGTATATATCTAACAAATGAGTAAATTTTCCACTGCCTGTTCTTTATTACCTTATACCATTGTAGTTCACGCTGCATCTGTAGAGCTGCACCAGAAACAAGATTAAGTCGATGTGGAGGAGCCAACTTTGCAGCAGAATGCAAACTATTATCCCCGTCCGCGTTTTCTTTGTCTCTTTTTAGAACTCTATACCTGGTCACTTGGTTTAAGAAGTTGAAAACATTTTCACGACGGTTCATAATTGCCAATTGGAATATTCTGTTGTTCTGTTCATCCCGATACCAAATTATGGACGGAAATTTCTCCAAAATCTCTTCTACAATCTCATGAATCCCTAATTTTGTCGCCGAATACAGTGGCAGCTTAAACATTATTGTTTTTGATGGTGGCGAACTCGTAACATCTGGGCACAAACATTTGAGAAGTAGGCGTGTTTGTTCATGCAGTCGTCTTGGTGTCTTGCATTCGCTTAATCTGCGGTGCTGTGGTTAAAAATCAACCCATGGATATGAAGTAGACTCTCAATTGAATTTTGTATGCCGTTTAATGACAAACCATGGAGTTTCATACCTAATTGCCCAATGGCTTCCCAAGATACTGCACGCAACTTTTGCCACTCTGTTTTTCAAAAAAAAAAAATAGTTAAAATTAGATAGGAAAATGACCTATGCACTTAATGCAACTTTGCATTAAATGCACTCTGAAAATCTACATGTGACTTGTATTTTTTGTAAAATCAACCGTTGGATTAGACTATTAGTTTTATCATCTAGGTAATTTATGTCAAAAATCAAGACTAATTGCTATTCGATCTAAAACTTAAAATTTTTAATCAATGACAATCGCTTATTTATGGACATTTATGTAAGAATCAATACCGGATCAAATTGATTTTAGACATGCATGCCTTAGAATTGAACCGTTAATTTTGCAAAAATACGAGTCACAACTAAACTTTTGCATCAGCACCTAATATTAAAAGGACTAGATATGAATTGATCAAGTTTGGGACATCCTACATATCTGGGACATGAAAAATCTGACGAACCGGAAATGAAAAATGGAACCAAGGAAAACATCTGCGCACGCACTTGAGACCTTTTATGTGGATGCTCAACGTCTCCTCCACTGGGTTTGTTAGAGTTGCTCTTAAACTTCACAGGAACACCTTCAATATGAAAGAGACGGAAAATTACACTCATATGAGCAACTATTTCCATGCAGGTGAAACTTGCATACACAACCCTATCATAGATGAAAATCGATTCAAGTGCCTCTTTCTTTCTTTTTTTTTCTTTTTCATTTTTTTATTTTTTTTATTTTTTATCTATACTACTTATAAAATGTTGAATATCAAAAAAGCTTTTGATTGACCAATATATCTTTATTTTATATTTTAAATACATCACTACCCTTATACATGGTACATTGATTGGAAGAAAAAATAGGAATACTAAATATAAAACACATAAAGAGGAAATAAGAATATAAAACATATAAATATAAATAGGAATTCAAAGTATATTATAATTCTACCCTTATACACGGTACAATAATTATTGGAATAAGAAATAACAATATAAAATACATAAATATAAATAGGAATTTATAAATAAGAATTTAAAGTGTACTATAATTCATATACTTTAATTCGTAAAACCACATAAATAGAAAATCAAATTCATATAAAACCTTAAACCTTAACATATATCATCTACATAATTATGAGTTCTACTTTCTCCATTAACAGTGTCTTCTATTTTGTTTGGTAAGTGTTTCTTTACAAAATGCAATAACTTTTTCTCAGAATTAAAAAAAAAAAAAAAAAAAACAACAAATCACGTGCAACGCACGTGTACACCAACTAGTATATATATATATATATAGACGAGCGGTATCCCGCATGATACATGGATTAGATCTAATTAACTTTACCAATGCATCAACTGAAGTGATTACCCACCCCTGTGAAAAGAATTTTTTTTTCTCTTAATTGTGAAAAGTAAAAGTTTTTTTCTTACCTTATTTATTTATTTATTCTTTTGATTTTCTTAGCTTATTTATGATCATCATATCTTTGATTTTCTTACTTTATTTGATGTTCTTATTTTTTATCTTGTTTTTTTATTTTTTTTATTTATTTTTAAGAGAGATGTGCCTAAGGGGCTAAGGGCCAAGGGCGAAGCCAGCTTGTATTGAGGTGGGGCAAGTGCCTCACCTAGGTTCTGAAATTTTTTTAAAATTTCTTTTTAATACTTTACTCTTATTGAAGAGCCATGCATGTTATTAACTTACATACAAATGGTAAGTTGTTGATTCTGACTACAAAAAAAAAAAGGTAAGTTGTTGATTCTAGTGAAAAAAAATTGGAGAATTCCCAAAAGTCATAGGCTCTAGTAAAATCAATTCTCTCTTTTCTTTTCTTTTTTCTGTTTTTTTTTTTTTTTTTTTTTGATTGCTTGCGTTAGCTTGTTTCCAAATATCCTTCATTTTCAAAAATGATAATGATAGACAATGAATTTTCTTTTTTTCTATTTGTTAGTGTCTTTAAAAATCGTTTTTTTAAAAATTCATCTTCTAAAAACATTAAAAGTAATTTTCTACTTTTATTTTTCAATTCCTGCATAATAGAAAAATAATTTTTAAATGTTCTTACTAATATATATTAGACATCTTCCTTTCTCATTTTTTTTGGGTCATTAAGATTTTTGCTAAGTTTGAATTATGTTACTACCAATTAAAGTTTGCCTCACCTGAATTAAAATCCTGGCTTTGCCTTGGGATGTACGTACCACATGACAAGCTTTCAATAAATGGGAGGGAAAGCTTGAAAAACATGCCGCGTAGCACCCTCTGTTTTGTATAATAGTATAGATATATATGTGTATGTATGCATGCTTGCATGTGTATGTCATTTTGTTAGCGGCTTACTTGATGGGCAGATAACATCTAACAATGGCTGCCTGGTATAAAACCGAAAAGAGAATAAGAGGAAGGCAAAACAAGAGGCCAACGTACAGATAATCAGGTATTAGAGGGAGAAAGAGTGGAGCTAGTGGAGGAACTAACGAGAATAGATGAAGCGTTGCCAAAAATTCAACTGACATCCGGATAGGAATGCAGCAGGCTTTCCAGCTAGCATACACAAAGCAATGTCACCGTCGGAAGAGTTCGACGTAGCCAAGCTAGGGTTACGCTGAACTAATTCTAGAGCCAAATCTGTCAATTTAAAGATCGAGTACGTAAAACCATATTAATGCCATGTAAGAAACTAATATGACAAACTATCATTACTTAAAACAATTAACGACTGCTACATCATGCATGACCACTAAAATAAAAATGATCGATGGCCGGATTTTTTTCTAGATCTTTAATATTTTGTGTGTGATCCTGATTTGACTGTTAATTAATATAATAAACAATGATAGTTTGTTGTGCTAGAATAGTACTAAAAAAAATATATTAGTCACCGTAAAATTCGGCAGTTATGAGACTCTTGAGAAGGTCAACACCATGTTTGTCTGATAAGGGATTTGGGTCGACATCGTCTTGGGTGACTGTCATCAAATACGAAACCATGTCCTTGTGCTCATAATAAGCAGCGAATTGGATAGGCCACCAGGACCACCAGTAAACCGTTCCTAATATTAGGCAAGCGTGGGCTATGTTCCACTATTAACTTGGCTGCCTCAGTATTGCCATAGACTGCAGCACCATCAAGGGCCGTCTCACCCCATCCATCGGTCAGGGTCTCCAGTGCCACATCGAGTGGTATCAATTTCAATAACTGCTTCAAAAAATGAGTAGCATTAATAGTCCTTGTCCCAACTACTATGTGAAGCACTGTTTCGGAGAATTCTGTGATGATGGCAGTGACTGCAGCTGGGTCACTGTCGAAGAACCTCTTGGCACTCTCCCAGTCGCCTTTGAGTGCAGCTTTGTGCAGTGGCATGTACCGGCTGAATACATCTGCTGAAACGCTAGCCATCTTTGGCTCAAAAATTTTATCCTGATTATTCATGTGCGGTGAAAAATTAGGATCCGCACTGCGGTTCCGGCAAAGCTAGCTACAATTAATTACGATGGATCTACAAGGACAAAGAAACAGCTGTCAGAGGGTGGCCGGAGTAGGTCCAGCCAAATCCCCTCTGATGCTTAAGTCAGAGGTAGAAAGAGGTGGGGGGAGAAGAAGATAGGTTGAAGATGGGTTTAGATACTTAGATCATACCTCATTTGGGCTTAATGCTCATCATTTATAGTGGTTGAATGAGCTAACTCTTGTCTGGTTTAATAAATTTACGGGTTGAGTTAAAGTTTATTATGATTAGATGAATAACCGCCCAACCATGGTCAAGCTACCTACTGTTAACGGGCTTCACTTGGGTCAAAATGACCACTAGATTCTTGTGCTGCTTGAATGCCAAGAGCAACTCCAGTTTAGATGGGTCGAGCCAGGATTTGAAATCACCCCGGGCTAGGGTTTCATTGTTCTATTATATGAAATTATCTTTTTTTTCTCAACGGCTATTGGTAATTCGACATTTTTTTATTTATTTCTCATTTACTTTAAATTTTTAGGCTTCTATGGGTTTTTCAATCCCCCGACCTAGACTGGATGAATATACATGGACTCATTAGGTTAGATGAGATTCATTCGGGTTTGCTGATCAAACATATGCCAAAAACTGAGTTTTCCATATCAAACGGCCAACTTAGGGAGAAAAAAAACATAACAAATTAGATCTTTCCATCTACGAACATGGTGCCACAACCCAAATAGGTTGCGTATGCAATTAATGGTGCAAACGCATTCAAAAATAATGCGTACACAACATAATTTAACACAGAGGGTAGTTGCTGCTTTGTAACATTTGCTATGACTTCATTAGCTCATTTAGAATCACTTTGCTGTTTATCAAGACGAATAATAAATCTTGTCATTAGGATTCCAAAGCGGTTTTAATTTAACTAGGTGGTAAAAAATGGAGTGTCTATAGAGAATATGGTCAGTCTTCATGAAAATATTTTATATTTTTTATAAATCTTGAGAAATTTAAAATAAGTGAGAGATTAAAAGCAAGTCTTAAAATGGAATAAAGATCCATTTTTTATGTGAAATAACGAGTGATTTAGATATAAATAGTCCGAGTTTAAAGGTTGAGACCATGGGTTAAGACAAAAATATTCTCCGGACTTGTGAAAACCCACTCCTAATACATGTAAAATAAATAAATAAATAAATAATTTGGTGAGACTTGACCTAGGCTATAGACTGAATTAGCCAACCCGGCCCTATGGTGGCTCCGCCCTTGCCAGTTCAGGTGGTTTTGACGCAGACTATCATTGTTTCTGATATCATAGTTATCATTCAATCAGAACAGGCTTTCATTTGACAGTTCTCGTTAGAACCATGCTGGGCTTGTCCATAATCACCTGAGGGCCGGTCCACCGTGCAGACAATTCAACGCAAGATACGCTTTGATTGTAGGGTGCTAAATTGATGTGTAAAGTATAGTACGGCATGCAGCTCCTAGAGTACACGATCTGAGAACAGTACCTGATGTTGGGACACGAGAGAGAGAGAGAGAGAGAGAGAGAGAGAGAGAGAGAGGAGCAATTGCATGATCGAGCAGACAATTTAAGAAGTCCTTCGGTTTGCTTGCGCTAGCTGGTGCGTACAGTCATAGCTAGTATTTTTTCCAAGATATCCAATTATATATACGGGGACGAGTGTAGTCGAAGGTTTTTTGTTTTTTGTTTGACGGTGAGGATGTCTGGGTTAGTTTGTGCGCACTTCGATAAAATTCATTTTCAAGTAATCTTAAGGACGTACTCTCTCACATCGGGTTGGTGTATTCAAGATTTAATTCCTAGAATGCTACTCAAAGGAATCGAAGTCAAGTTGATAGAATAAAAGGATTCTCTTCCTACCAGTTAGACTAACTCCCTTGGGTGTTTTAATTACTTCACATACTTGGAAAATGATCTAGTAAAAACTTTAAATTAGACAGTGTCTTCTAATAAATAAATAAAAAATACCAATAACATGTTTAAAGTTGTCTAAACTAGCCTAAAATGCTTTCTTTTTCTAAAATTAGTTTTAATTAATTTTTTTTTAATGTTTTGTTTGACGATCAGGTGTCTAGACCAGCTTGCGCATACTTAGACTAAATCCCTCCTGGACAAGCTAGCCCACTTACTGACTCAGGGAGAAAGAAACGGATTTCATGCCTTACAAAAGGGATTCGTATTCGGATTCGGATTCGGATTCGCTGCTTGTTGTGAATATCAGCACCTATTCCCATTTTTGGATGATGCGTGATCTCCGGCCTCTGAAGCATTGCCAGCATGTGCTTGTGTTTTTCAGAGCAAACAGCTAGCGAATCCGAATCCGGCAAAAAGGCATCTAGACGTCTTGTCCGAGCCAGTGGGATCAATCTCATTCCAAAAGAACGGGATAGCCATGCTAAGCAAAAAGAAAGAAAAAAAAAAAAAGAAAAAAAGGGGAAGGGGACTAGTCGGAACCCTTTTACATTGAGGAGAGCTCTACTTTTGGGGATCTCGGAATTTGGTAACAGGAGGGGATATATGCTCTGGATAAAAGTAAAATATATATCTTCAAGGTCATCATCGGTTTCCAGGTTGCAAAATTGGAGTAATTATTCTAGATACAATTTGATTGGTCGAGAATCATATAGTGATAATTTGAATGTCTAGAGTATAATTGGGCGGCTCATTGGGCAGTAGCCACACATGCCCACAAATGTGGTGCCCCAGGAAGTCGGAGGGGGTGATTGTTCCTTTAATTTTGTGGCTTTCTCAGCTACTATAATTATCAAATTATGTAGTGGCCTCTTTCTATTATAAATGTCTGTTGTTGTTTAAGGCTTAAATGAAAAGGCTACAACATCTAAAGAGTGAAGGCTCATCCAAGCAAAGATAATGGAGGGAAGAGACTCGGAGCATTACAGGAACATACCCAACTAGCATTACAAAAGTATTTTATTTTTGTTTATTTAAAAAAAAAGGGAATTGAAAGTGAAGAAGAATAGGACGTGACCAGGTAAGTTAATAAAATAATACGTTATTAATAAAGGCGCTTTCGGTTATATTGACAGCGTTGTTCCTTGTGGGGAGCGGCTCCTCTCCATTGCTCAAAGAATACTGGACCTCCAATACTTGAGCGGATGAGGGACACCTCACACATTTGCTTGATCTAACGGTTTAGCATTCTAATCAATGACTAGGGTCATCATATGGCATCGTTTTGTTTTTAAAATGTCCACGAACGGACATCAAAATTAGATCCTGTCAGTCGTCTCTTCCTCAACCTTATACCTCGAGATGAGATTCAAAAGCATTAAAACCAGTTTCATCTTGAGTTGGTATTGTTTGCCCCATCTTAATATATAATTGAAATTTCCTTCTTCTTTTTTTGTTTTGTGTTTTTTTTTTTTTATTTAGATTAATGGAGTGACAAAGATGATTCCATTTGACCAGTGAGCACTTGAGATGCTGGGGTTTTGTTTTCTAGTGGTGGTGCGAGCCATCATGTCCATTGATGACACGGTGTTGTATTACTAAATTGATGATTGCACTGGGTTCATCTGCTCATGAATATGAGTCGGCAAATATGAAAGGGGACTACCATCCTGACTAGAGCCCATGGATGATGCCACTGCTGGCTGCCACGGCTAGCTTTAAAAAACTGCGTGTGTATACATATAGAATCAAGGTAGAAGATAGAGGATGAAAGTAAGAAATTTGCTTCACACCGTTAACCAAACATTTAGAGATCCAAACAACTCCGTTTAGGAGATCTTTATCAAGGAGAGCGAACTCAATTGTTGGATTGAATGGGTGTGTGACGTGTCTCTCATCCGCTTGAGTATTCGAGGTCTAGTATTTTTTTACTAATGGAGAGGAGCCGTTCCCCTCCTTGTGTACACGATCTGAGAACAGTACCTGAGGTTGGGACACGAGAGAGAGAGAGAGAGAGAGAGAGAGAGAGAGAGAGAGAGAGGAGCAATTGTATGATCGAACAGAAAATTTAAGAAGAACAGACAATTTAAGAAGTAGCTTCAATTTGCTTGCTAGTACGTACAGTCGTAGCTAGTATTTATTCCAAGAAATCCAATTATATATACAAGGACGACTGAAGTCCACGTTTTTTTGTTTTTTGGTTTGACGACGGGAGTGTCTGGGTCAGCTTATGTATATTTTGATTAAATACCTCTTTGAGCGATTTTAAGGGCGCACTCTCTCACATCAGCCTAGTGCATTTAAAATTTAATTCTTGAAGTACTGCTCAGAAGAATCAACCCCAGGTTGATAGAATAGAAGGATTCTCTTCCTATCAACTAGACTAACTCCCTTAGGTGTTTTAATTACTTCACATACTTGGAAAATGATCCTAGAAAAATTTTCAATTAGACAGTGTCTTCTAATAAATAAATAAAAAATACCAATAACATGTTTAAAGTTGTTTAAACTAGCCAAAAATCCTTTCTTTTTCTAAAATTAGTTTTAATTAATTTTTTTTTATGTTTTGTTTAATGGTCAGGGTGTTCAGACTAGGTTGCGCGTACCTATATTGAATCCTTCCCTAGGCCAGCTAGCCCACTTATTGACTCGAGGAAAAAGAAACGGATTTCATGCCTTACAAAAGGGATTCGGATTCGGATTCGCCGCTTGTTGTGAATATCAGCACTTTATTCCCATTTTTGGATGATGCGTGATCTCCGGCCTCTGAAGCATTGCAGCATGTGCTTGTGTTTTTCAGAACAAGCAGCTAGCGAATCCGAATCCGGTAAACAAGGACTAGTGGATGAGGCATCTAGACGTATTGTCCGAGCCAGTGGGATTAATCTCACTTCAAAAGAATGGGAATACCCATGCTAAACAAAAAGAAAGAAAAAAAAAAAAGGGAAAAAAGGGGTAGGGGACTAGTTGGAACCCTTCTACATTGAGGAGAGCTCTACTTTTGGGGATTTCGGAATTTGGTAACAGGAGGGGATATATGCTCTGGATAAAAGTAAAATATCTTCAAGGTCATCATCGGTTTCCAGGTTGCAAAATTGGAGTAATTATTCTAGATACAATTTGATTGGTCGAGAATCATATAGTGATAATTTGAATGTCTAGAGTATAATTGGGCGGCTCATTGGGCAGTAGCCACACATACCCACAAATGTGGTGTCGCCAGGAAGTTGGAGGGGGTGATTGTTCCTTTAATTTTGTGGCTTTCTCAGCTACTATAATTATCAAATTATGTAGTGGCCTCTTTCTATTAAAAATGTTTGTTGTTGTTTAAGGCTTAAATGAAAAGGCTACAACATCTGAAGAGTGAAGGCTCATCCAAGCAAAGATCATGGAGGGAGAGACTCGGAGCATTACAGAGAACATACCCAGCTAGCATTACAAAAGTATTTTATTTTTGTTTATTTAAAAGAAAAGGGAATTGAAAGTGAAGAAGAATAGTACGTGATCAGGGAAGTTAATAAAATAATACGTTATTAATAAAGGCGCTTTCAATTATATTGACAGCATTGTTGTTACTAACAGTGTTTTCAATATAATTGATTAATTCCAAAAAAGGGAAATTAGCCATAGGTACATGATTTCCAATCTGTTACAGCGACAAGTCATCAAGGAAATCTCTTTTTGCCTAAAGTCCACCAAACTTGAAAAACGTCCACGTTTTGGGGGTTTGCTGCTAACAGAATGACTGAGAATACCACCTTTGCCTTTGCAAATATATATGGCAAGGAATTTATTTGATTTTGCTCCATGATTTTCGGAATTTAACCCAAGTCAAAGATTTGGGTAATAGTTCCTAGTTTGGAATGTCGCCCAAACTGTTTTGCCACCCTTTCCAAATTGAATTTACAGTCTTCTCCATTTTTGCATCGGTATGCTGTGAAGAATACCTTATATAGTTACACAAACAGCAAAAAATGGTTCCAAAACGAAAGAATCCTCCATTTTCCAATTCCAATTAGCTACATGGAAGCCCAATGTAACTATACATTACATCGATTTTGGTTTAAATCAAGACAAAACCCCATGTTTAGTTACATGAACAGCAAAAAAATGGGTCCAAATCAAAGGGACTCTCCAATCTCCACTTCCAATTAGTTACACATAAGCCCAATATAACTAATAATGTAAGAAATTTCAGAAACCCTTATTAACAATGTCAAAATGTCCAAATCATAAATCAATTAAAAACCCTAAATTTAGTTACACGAACAGCAAAAATCCGTTTAAAATGAATGAATTCTCCAATATCCCAATACAATCACAGAAGGGAAACAAAATCTTACGTTTTTTTTTTTTGTGCCATTTTACACCGATTATTGATGTGGGAAAATCCTCCACCTCAACGAAGCTCGAATAGTTACATGACGAACACCTTAAAATCGACTGATACTCGTCTTCTCTCTCGACAAGGACGATGAGGTGAGTTGAACGTGTATTAGAGATTTGACAGCGATATGCGCAAATGTAGCCATTGTTTTCCGGTTGATGATGTTCAACGAATTTCGGGCACAACGATGCTGAAAAAGTTACACGATGAACACCTTAAAATCGACGACTACTCGTCTTCTCTCTCAACTAAGACAATGAAGCGAATTGAACGTGCACTAGAAATTCGATGGCGATATGTATAGGAGGTAAGCATGATATTTACGCGCAAACGGTGGCCCGTATTTGACAGAATGAGAGGTGAAATTTTTTTTTGGCTAGAATGTATTGTTTATAGGGGCATTTTTGTCATCTCGTGCTGATGTGTACTTAAGGTTAAAAAAAACATTTTAATAAATGGACCCATGGCTGCAAAAGTCCACCCATGTGGACTGGAGCCCAAACGCCCCACGAAAAAATTAGTAGCCTCGCTTGCAGACGACCACTTGCGTAGTTATTCAGTGACAGAGAATCAGCTAATCAGTCAGTCTGCGCCTTACTTTTCTTCTTCTTCTTCTGTTGAAACCCTAGAAATCCAATATCAGAAATCGAACTTCACATAGGAATCGCTAATAGATTTACCAAGTGTTTTTCAGGCTTCCTAGACGATTTAGGTGGTTCCAATCAATGGCACCTGATTTGAACTTCACAGATGGACTTGAGGAAGACAATTCCCTCCAGTCTATTCGCTACAAGCGAGGTTCACTTCAGCTACTCGATCAGGTCTCTCTCTTTCTCTCTCTCTCCAAAAAAGCATTTCTTTTCCGCCTCACAAAGAAAATATTTTGTTGTGAATGAACAATATATTGAGGATTTGTCCATACGTAAAATCATAATTTCAATTATGGAAGATTGAAGAAGTCGATTTCTGGGCATTTGATGGTTACTTGGTTTTCCCTTTCAGTTGATTACTGCTTCTCTTTACTTAGCTACAATCATTTTTGTTGAACAGAGAAGGCTTCCTTTGGAGACTACGTATTTGGATATTCGGGATGTAACAGATGGATGGTAACATTCAATTTCTATACTGCCCCATATTAAACTGTACTGGTTCTTGTGCTCCTTTTGACGCTTAAATTTTTTATTTCTCTGACGCACTTGTTTTATTTTAGGGCCTGTTTGAATGAATGTCCCATGGAAATTGAATGGTTCCATTAGTTTTTGCGCAACATTTAAACTACAAATCTGTCATCTAAAGTGGAGCCATTAAGAAAATTGGAGCTGTAACCACGAATGGTGATTAAAGATTAGTTTAAGGATTTTTTGAAATGCCACCATTTCAAAATGTTCACTCCCATTTGTGAGGATAGCTGCCATTTTCTGTAATGGGCCATTCATAATGATGAAGTTTTGTATAAAACACTGCTGGGCCAATTCAATTTTCAAGGGACATCCAAATGCACCCTTAGTGAATTGATTATTTATTTCATAAACTACATAGCCTCCTCCCCCCCCCCCCCCCCCCCCCCCCCCCAAAAAAAAAAAAAAAAAAAAACCCAAGAAAAAAAAATGTAGAAATAGGAAATAGGCATAACTTCTTCTTCTCAATTGACTATGTGATTGTGGATTAGGTTCTCTGATTGTTTCAGTTGAGGATATATTAAACCCTCTTGATAATTTATAATTTTAAGGCCAATCATTTCTAATAATATGTAGTTTTATAACTTGGTTTGCAATTGCATAACTACTAATATTATCATCCACTTGTCAATATTTTATTAAAACAATGATAGTATTTGTTATTAAATTAGTCCCCTTTTACACACCTCTTGGCGTTCTTCTCTGATTGGTTAACATTTGTTTCTTCCTTTGTTGTAAACATAGCATGCAAGTCAACCAGAATCTCCAGGTATCTGAGCAAAATTTTACTTGTTGTCTTAGGTTCGCAATAAGGGATATGGTGGTCCGTGGGGCACCTGCTATTGCTATTGCAGCAGCCCTCTCCCTGGCAGTAGAAGTGTTCAACTTAGAGGCTTTTAATGGGACATCTGATGATGCTGCTTCTTTCCTCAGCATGAAATTGGAATATCTTGTCTCAAGGTTTTTTGTTTTGCTGAATCTGATGCTATGATTGCTGATAATAAAGTACTCTTGTCTATCGTTTGTAATTTAATCTGTTGAGATGTAGTTATTTACTTAGTACTCGTTTGGATATGCTTCTACTTCCTGTTTTTTACTTTTAAAAGTAAAAAAAAAAAAAAAAAAATGAAACTTTTGAGTGTGAAAACTTTTGGTAGTTACTTTCAAAAGTTGAGGTAGTAAGAAAATCCTGCTACCTCAACTTTTGAAAGTAACTATCAAAATTTTGCACTATAAAAAACTAACAAAATTTTTTCATTTTTTTGCTTTTAAAAATAAAAAACAGGAAGTAGAAGCTTCTCCAAACGGGCCCTTATTTTAAGTAATCTTGTCTCAAGGTACTTTGTATTGTTGATTCTGACTCTGCTTGAGCTGTTGAGATTTTAATTAGTGGCATTTTCTGGAAACTATTGAGCGATAGCTGATTATGTAATGATCTTTATGCTTTTTCAGCCGTCCAACTGCTGTCAATCTATCAGATGCTGTGACAAAACTAAAAGAAGTAATATCAAAGGTTGCATCAACTGCTTCAGAAGATAAGAGTGTCTTTCAGGTCGTAAATTTTTGCGATATGCAATGGTTGAATGGCCACACATTAATCGGTTACTGTCTTCGTTTTAGTTTTGTGTCTCTAAAAGCTGAACCATGTCCTGTTAGTGCCTGTTTGGATGAGATTCTGAGAGGCCCAAAATCTCTTCTGATGGCCCATAATCACTTTTAAGAGTGTTTGGATAAAAAATGAGAAAAGTGATTGTAAGCCCAAAATAGATTTTGAGGCCAATTTGCTCAAGCTGCCTCCTCCCTGATTCTGATTCAGCTTCTGATTGTACTTCTGATTCTACTCTGAAGCTATCCCAAACAGGCACTTAGTTATCTTCCACAGAACTTACATTTGCTGTTACTTTATAGGCTTACATAGAAGCTGCTGAAATTATGCTTAAGGAAGATGTGGCGTCAAACAAAGCAATTGGGTCTTATGGAGCAAGTTTTCTTCAGCGCCAGCTTGAAGACTCTACGACTCTATCTATTTTGACCCATTGCAACACTGGCAGGTACCTCTTATTATTATTTTAATTGTTATTATGATTGTAAGTATAAATCTCTCTCTCTCTCTCTCTCTCTCTCTCTCTCTCGGATTTACTTGTAGGCTTGTAGCCTTTCTTTTTCTTTTGATTGGCAAGTGAGAAGATGTTTTCCTCAAGTTGAGACTTGGCAGTTGGCATATTCAGTTGTTCTAACTGTAATTAATTTGATTTTGACAGCCTTGCAACAGCTGGATATGGTACTGCCCTCGGTGTAATCCGTGCTCTTCATGCTGAAGGAGTTTTAGAAGGGGCGTATTGCACAGAAACACGTCCATTCAACCAAGTGAGTATCTAGCTTGTACTTGTTTCCACTTTTTCATTATCCTCTTCTACTGAATCTGTCCTACCAAGTATAAGTTTTGTCGCAACCTTGGTTGGATTGGTTTGAGAGAAAGTGCAATGTTAGAGTTGAGTAGGTAGTAATTTTCTAAAATGTGTGGAAGATTGGAAGTATTTGGATAAAGACCGCGCCACATAACATGGTAGCTACTTAACATGTCGGGGCTTATATTATTGGTCTTTTGGCCCTAGTCCTTACTGCACGTATATTGACACATTCAAGGGGTCAGGAACTAATCTCACCTAATAAAAACAGAAGATGGATCATCAATAGATCAAATGACTGAAATCCAAAGCTTGTTGCATCCTAATCTCGCTGCTTAAGCAAGAGGTTAGACGGTGACAAAGTATCGTGAAATTAAATAATGCAGCTAAGGTACTCCACCTAGCTGTTATATGGAAAACAAATAAACAATACAAGAAGTTAAGAACCTTGGGGAGAAAAATGCTCCTGTAGAACATTTGAAGGGGCGGAGAAGACTATTGTAGAGCTCAAATCCATTTTGGTCAAGTATCTTTTTTGGTGGTATAGTGGTTATAAAGGAAATTGTAATACTTCCTTTTTTCTTTTTGTAGACTCCCTCAAGTTTTAGATGGGAATGAGGGGGTGCTTGTTTCCCTTCTTTTAATTCTTTTGCTGATCCTTTTGGTTGGGATTGGGAGTTGGTGCTTAGCACTTGTATATGTCTCATTTATGAGGGTTACGCCCTTTTGCTTCTCTATTTATATACACATAATTACTTAATAAAAAAAAAAATAAAAAAAAGCTCCTGAGAACAGAGGGAATCTCTATGCCTGATGTTAATGTCAGGACTTGATTTGTTTGTCTGATGCTGGTGAACCTGTTTCCTTCCGACTGCAAAGTTGATTATGGTTTTCAAAATTATGAATATAGAAATGCATAGAAGTGACCCATATATTCAACACAATATTGGTAAACTTGAAAGTGGATATTATATTTGTGGTAGCTAGACAGGTTGGACAAAGGGAATGTGAATGTACAATCGATTTCTGAAGTGATTATGTGAACAGAAGCTATATTCTGAAATATCAGTAAGATGCTTCCTACATCTACAATTGGGATAAGAATCATAACTTGGTTACATCAAAGTAGTTTATGATATAAAAGGATGGGATGTTGAAGTTGTGTAATAGGCAAATCACCTATATTTTAAGTAGTGTTTATCCATGTTAATGAAAACGGAGAGCTAATTCCACTAACCTGGGATTAGGATAACATGGACTAGTGCATAGAAAACCTTAGCCCAACACAAGGGTACAGTAAACCTTTTGGCAGACAGACCCTTAGTGGTTTCTTTGTGCCTGTGTATGTTTATATTTTTGTTTCTTTAACCAACTGCAGGGATCCAGACTCACAGCTTTTGAGTTGGTGCATGATAGCATACCAGCTACTCTTATAGCAGATTCTGCTGCAGCTGCATTAATGAAAGCTGGTCGTGTGAATGCTGTTATTGTAGGAGCAGATCGTGTGGCTGCCAATGGTACTTAGTTCCAGTAATTGATTGATCTACCTTCAAGTATTGATATTAGAAAGAATATCAAATTGATGCTTTAAACCCAACTGCAGGTGATACAGCTAACAAGATTGGAACCTACAGCCTTGCCTTATGTGCAATGCATCATAATATTCCATTTTATGTGGCTGCACCCCTGACTTCCATTGATTTATCCCTTTCATCTGGACAACAAATTGTTATAGAGGAAAGATCTGCGAAGGAATTGTTGCACTCACGTGGGGGACTTGGGGAGCAAGTTGCTGCGTCTGGAATTGCCGTCTGGAACCCAGCTTTTGATGTTACCCCTGCTAATCTGATTAGCGGTATCATTACAGAAAAGGTCTCTCTCTCTCTCTCTCTCTCACACACACACACACACACACACACACACACACACACACACACACACACACACACACACACACACGCTCATACATTTGCAAATATATATGAGATGCTCATATATAGTTGGTTGTATATTAGCCTGACAACTGGTATTACCTGATCAGGGTGTTATTACAAAGACTGGCATCGATGCTTTCGACATCAAAGATTTCATACAAAAATCACTTGACAGCTCCTTTGAATAAGGGAGGCATCGCCTATTGGATGAGTTTTATAATCTGCCAGAAGTAAACAAGGTTATTGACATGTAGTTCTTAATTTGGCTAGCTTATGTGCCCTAAGTTAATAGAATAATGGGAATCAGCTTTGTTTGTGCTGCCCATTTGTTCCAAATGAGCAAGTCTTTCTTTTGAATTGTCTTTTTCCAATTTTAGCATTATTTATATAAAATATGTTCTGTGTTCACATTTATCTTAAACTACTGCCCAATTTTATACACCGAACAATAAGCGAAAGATTGAACACTTAATATTTGTGGCATCCTCTGATAAATTTATTTTAATCCCATATGATAGAGAACCAAAAAAGAAAGTTTCAAAGGCTGGAAATAATTACAATTCCAAAGTCTGAGTTGTAGGTCATTGTAATCCAATCCGAGCCAACTCCACATCATATCTCCATGCGCCAAATACCAGAATCATATCTCCAATTGCCAAAAATCAATATCACATCCCCAAGGAACATTTCCAGAGAACGCCAACACTGAATTCAAGATTCAGCATTCTGAAATCATAACTCCAAGAATTCTAATCCAGGCCAAAGAAATACATCATAATCTCCGAGGAAATACAATCAGAAAACACCAAATGTCAGTCCCAATTGTAGGGAAAACCAACGTCATCCCTCCCTACCTATGTAGAGAAGCCAATATCATGGTTTCGGTTTCTCACCACGATTTTAAACAGCCTCTGCTTTCATTGGATGATAACACCACCACAGATGACACCTAGAAGAATGGAATGTTCCACACTGGCATGGCCAGCCCTGTCTCTGAGGTGGAGATGTTTTGCCAGCATAGATCAGTTTATCATTTTCTCCATTGTAACAACCATCCTTAACCAAATGGATAATAATATTTTATAATATATCAAACAGAAAATACCACCAAAGCAGTTTTATATTGTAATAAGATCAAAATAACATTGGAACATTTAATAAAGCTCAAATAAAGGTCTTGCAGCAAAATGGAAAAGACATGGCTCTAGTGATTGTTCAAGCTGGTTATAACAAGATATCCTATAATTAAAAAAAGTCTCCACTTCAGCTCCATCCTGGGCTTCTGCTTGGCATTGAGATCCACCCTCTTAACGGTACTGGAATAAGCCAAAGAAATACGAAGCGAATCAGTTGCATATGACACCACCAAAATCAACAGTTGTCAAACACATTAGATGCAATAGTCAATGGAAGTTTTAGAATTATCCGAGCTTTAGAATTATCATATACAGAAAACATCCAGTTGCCTAAATATGTATGCACTGGTTGCCCCAATAGTGATCTATTTCTCCATTAATCACAGACAATGACAACTTAAAACACAAATGATATAGTTTAATGGGCAAGCATACTTGCAGACAACGTAAAGGGGAAATACTTTTACCAACTTAAAACTGACCTTGATGAAGCCAATTTCCTTGGCATTGCTACGGAAGCACTGCCTGCAACACATGAGTCCATACTTCCTAATCAACCCATGTGGGTTTCCACAAACACGGCTGATAAACACACAAAGGAAAAGGGGTGAGTATATCGACCAACAAAAATGACAAAAAGATTAATACATAACTTGTATTCTCTAAAACCCGAGACCAGACTGTTTAATCCGGTAATTATTCTGAAATTTAAAATACATCACACCAACACCAACCAGCCTGAATATTTTGACAATCAAATAACCCTTTGAAAATGAAACACATTGTACTCAGTTTCCAGATGCAATAAATCAATAGAATATCCAAATGCATACATCTCTACATGTACGGATGCGAGCATGAATAGATACAAATCGGGTTTCGAATTACTCTCTCAGATGTTAGATTGTTAGCTGGTTAGCATGAAAAGGGGTTTCGAAATCCACCCTCAGATACAATCCCGATGGGGCTTTACCACCTAGCCCAGGGATATCTTCAGCTACAAATTTTCCTCTAGCTCATATACATTAAAATACAAAGAACACACACCCATCGTTACCCATCAAGGGGTAGTAAAACCACATATTACATCGTAAGAAATGGCTGCAAAGGTGAAACAGCAACAAGACTCTATCTCAAAAACCACATATTACATCGGAAGATTTCTATACAGACCTTCGATTTCTTACTCTTCTTTACATAACAAGACTTCAAACATAAAATTCAATACGAATCCATTAATGGGTATGAGCTCTATATTACGTTAAATCTGAACAAAACTCATTAAAAAATGGATAAAACCTCCCAGCAAAGAGAGCTAACTCATATCTTTATATATATATAGATATATATATAAGAGAAAGTGTATTGAAAATTGTGACTCACCAGGTGCGCGACCCTGGGCCGTAGTTCTTGGGGTGCGAGTTCCAGACGTTCGTGTGACCCATTCTTTCGCCGTGTATCTCAAAAACCTTCGTAAACTCGGCGGCGAAGAGCAACGAAAAATAAAGAGAGAGACTTGAGTGGCGGTCTGCAAAACCCTAATTCCAGCGTCTCGGCTATTTATGGTGATCAATGGGGTCAAATGTCCAAAATATCCACTCTATGGTTATTAAATTACCCTTAAATTTTAATTTTTTTATAAAATAATTTCTTTTCCCCGTTTTTTCTATCAAATGAAAGTGTGTTTTTAAAAGCGCTTTATTTTATCTAAACAAAGCGCTTTTTTTAAACACGCATTTCGTTTCGTTTCGTTTTTTTCTTTTGGGGCGTTAGGATGGTAGTCCTGAATTTCGCATCATATGTGAAAGCGTGTTTGCATGTGTCAGCTAAAGAAGCCAGTAGAAAGGCCAAAGATCGCGTTTCGGGTCTGTGATCTCTCTCTCTCTCTCTCTCTAATTTCCGATTCTGATTTGTGGATTTTGAGCTATATAACAGGTACATTGTTGATGGTGATAATTAGTTTGCTTAAGTTTTCTGTTTGGTTCTCAGGGAAAATCAGGGAAAGCAAAGGAAAATGCTTTATCTCATTCTCTCTGATGGGCAAATTTAATTTAATTTATTATCATTATCATTATTATTTAATATTTTAATGTTTCTGGGTTGTGCGCAGTGATAATGAAGAAGTCGCTATTGCCGGTGCAAAGTGTATGTAGTAATGAGAAGCAGATATGTGGAAAAGAAGCTTTGGTGAAGCTTTTGAGATGGCATTTTGGGCATGCTGAGTTTAGGGGGAAGCAATTAGATGCCATTGAAGCAGTTCTATCAGGTTCTGTTTGATCAAACTTCATGAAATATTGATTGATTCCATTAGGTTTCAGAAATTTATTTAGGTCCTGTTTGGGAGTCCCATGGAAATTGAATGGCTCCATTTAAATTTTACATAGCATTGAGCAAATCCATCAACTTTCATGGGGCTACTAAAAAGGTTGAAGCATAACCATAATTGATGGTATAATATCAATTTTTGGAATTCCTCAAATGCCATTTTTCCCGTCATTTGTGATGAGGGCAGCTATTTTTATGAATTGCCTCATTCACAAATTTATATGCAAAAACACAGTGAAACAATTCAATTTTCACAGGGCATCCAAAAAGGTCCCTTAGTATTCCCCTTTGAATTATTTGTTCTGCCTTTTCTTTTTCGTTTTTTTAATATTTACAATCAGTTTGATTGATTAGAACTGTTGAAGAGGAGATAACTTCTAATATTGTATGTTGGTAACTCTGTCTCTTTGTTAGGAAATTCTTTGTAAACTGTTTGTTAGTTGTTGTTTATTCTCTTGTGTAGGAAGAGATTGTTTTTGTCTCATGCCAACTGGAGGGGGAAAGTCGATGTGTTATCAGATCCCTGCCCTGGCCAAACCTGGAATTGTGCTTGTTGTTAGTCCTTTAATAGGTGAGTATTATTTACCTTGATTATTTATATGTTAGAGGACGTTTAAACTACATTAGATCTTGGTTGGTTTTCAATTGCTTGGACACGAATCTAATCGTTTGCATTGGTTCTCCGGTTTTGCTCACAGCCTTGATGGTAAGCATCTGAACTTTAATGTATATGTCATCATTCAGATACACACACACACACACTCACATATTCATTTGTTGTTTTGATATGGTGAGAATGTACCTTTTTTTCTCCTGATCAGGAAAACCAAGTGATGGCATTGAAGGAGAAAGGGATTGCTGCAGAATTTCTCTCGTCAACCCAGACATCACATGTTAGGAATAAGGTAGATAATAGGAATTAAAATGTATCATATTTATGCTTAATCTTATGGCAGATGTTTTATTGTGAAGCTTGGCATGGCAACTCTGGTAGAAGTAACAGTGTGTCTAGAACGGTCAAGCCTTGGTATTTACTAACAGAAAGTTTAAATTATCACAAATAGTATTTACTTAACAAAACATCAGCCACTGTCAAGTTCAATCTTCATCAGGAATTAGCATATTGTCTGTCTCTTGGGTGCCTTTTGTTTCATTCTCATTTGAGTTTCATGCCACTACTATAGTCATCCCTTCATTATGGCCCTAAGTTTTTGCATAGATCTAGTCTTATTAATTGGCTTTATAATGTGATTTTTGGCATGTTTCTGTTAACAACTTCCTATTTTGCATTAAGTTCACCAAAAATATATCCTAGCATTATGTTTCTAATTAGTGATGTTATTGTTCTGATATTTAGATCCATGAAGAACTTGATACTGGAAAGCCATCTTTGAGGCTACTGTATGTAACACCAGAACTGATTGCAACATCAGGATTTATGTCAAAGCTGACAAAGATTCATGCTAGAGGGTTGCTGAATCTGATTGCCATAGATGAGGTGTAAATTTGTATGGCCTATACCAGTAAACATAGTACTCGAGCAGGTTTCAGCCACAATTTATAGGATTTTGTTTTTGTCAAAATTTCAGGCACATTGCATCTCTACATGGGGCCATGATTTCAGGTTTGTAACTTAATTGTGGCAATGAGCAACAATTGATGGTTCTGTCATAGTAGCTTATCCTTGAAAGCATTTTTCAATTGTTTTAATTTGGCTTTTAATCAATCTACTATCTTGCCAATGAAGAATGCACAGCCAAATATCGACTCCTTGGAACCTCCCTTTGTGAATGCCCCATCAGTTAATCCATGACTAATGTGAAAATCTTGGGGTCCAGTGCTGACCTGGTTACCCAGTTACCCCTGGTTCGAGCATAGTGTGTTTTAGAACAAAAGCTGGATCCATTCATAAAATCTGAGAAAGTCCATGGTTTTTAAAAGTTCAAATTTTTCTTTTTTTGATAAAAGGTTACTGAATTGCATAAAAAAATTAGGCCAAAGCCATGTATACGGGGAGTATACCGAAAGGAAAAGAAAAAGAAAGAGCCTAAAGAATCAAACTATCCAAAAAATCTTCCAGAGGAATCTGGCGAAAAAAAACGGCCAGGATCCCCACTCAAAAAGGAAGTAAAAAATGTAATATCTCAGCTTTTCAATACCCCATTTCCCTCCTTCAAAAGTTCTCCTATTTCTCTCTCTCCAAATAGCCCAGAATGTAGCATGCGGCACCACCAATTTCCAAATAACCAAGGCTTCCTTATTCTTGCTTCTGCACCACCAGGAGTGTAAGAGTTGTTGTACTGACCTGGGCATCACCCACTGAATTCCAAACACCTTAAAGCACTGTAGTCCACGATTTCTTAGCAAGCTCACAGTGAAGTAACAGGTGGTCAAATTTTTCTTCAAATTGTTCACTCTAGAATTGAAGTTGCGTTGAAAAAGTTAAATCAAAACCATGCCCCAACAGTTCTTATGTCAATTAAAGCTCCATCGAGGTGTCCTTGATCATGTTTATTTATCTACTTGAGACTCCTTCCTTTATGAAATTCCACTGGATTATCTTTCTAGGGACCCCATATGATGATTTGTCTAACACAATACAGATCATGTGGAAGTTTCTTTTTTCCCCTCTATATTTTTTTCATCAGCTGCCTAGGTAGGAAACCACTTTTCAGGCTGATAGTCTTGGAATGGAGCCCATATAATTTTTTGACATGTTTGTCCCACACCTAAGTCTTTGCTTCTTTGATTTCTGAAAGCATATAAGTATCTTCTAGTGTCATCATATGATTATAAAAAGACATTTGGCCCCCCATGTAATTTTCAGTTTAAACATACTAAGTTTAAACATCCTATAGTATGTTTAAACTGAAAATTAATTTTGGGATGCTTTGTCACTCCCATTCAACTTACGATATCGATTATATAACACCTTTTTTTTTCTTTCTTTTTTTGATCTCTTAATCGTTGACTAAAAATAGTTCCTGGAAAGTATTTTCTGAAATTGGACATTTCTTCTTTGAGGTTTTATTTATCTTGATGGAAAATCATTGATTTTATGCTGTCTATTTATTGCAGGCCTAGCTACCGGAAACTTCAATCTTTGAGGAACCGCCTCCCAGATGTACCAATATTGGCTTTAACTGCTACTGCTGTTCCTAAGTGAGTTTTATTATGCACTCTGCATAGAAAAACTTGCATCTAATATTTCTTGTGTTTGAACAAAATGTCTTTAGATTCTACCCATGTTCATATGAATCATATCGGTCCTCCATTTCGGTTCCCTCACTGCTTTTTCGAACTTTAAAAGATTTTGGGATCCTCAATGCTCGTTTACCTCAATATTTGTACTGGTGGCATGGGCAGGAAAACTTTGTTCTGTTATTGCTAGAAGAAAAACATTGTCTACAAGTAGTGCAATGCTGAAACATTTATGCACTCACACACATACCATGACGTGAATATCTACCAAAGATTGAACTTACATAATTAGCTACGCTGCTACGCATACATGCGTGAACTCCGGAGTAGGTATCAGTTGGTGAGAATTCATTCCTACTCCCATTAGCAGTGAAAATTTGGTTAGGCATGTTATTAGTGCCTAAATTTTGTGTGTATCAATTAGTGGATTATAAGATTTACCTTGTTATTGTACAATGGATTCCGTGAAATGAAAAGTAATCCCACATTGAAATCACACACTTAGTCGTGCATACAGGCATGCAGGCAAATATTTTTGCAGAATTTGGTATTACATGTTGAGAATATGTCCCTAATCTTCTTAGCTAAGAAAATGCGAGTGGGCATCCTAGTCGTGGCTGAAATTTTTGTGTGTCCATCAGTGAAAAATCAGATTTAAATTTTTATTAATGGTGCAGGAAGAATAAACACCTTCAAATTTGTTGTAAAGAAATTACTACAATCTGCAAAACACTAAACCTTGAAAACCTGGTTCAACTTGAATATTTATCTGATGTTTGGCTAAAAATATTTGATATTTGAATGTGATTCATTGTTTTTCTTTTCCTTCAAATGTTGCTTGTTGACTCACTTAGCCAAGTTCAAAGACAATCAGATCGACTTTACTCATTAATAGGCCTAGTTAAGTTTGAAGCTTTTGTTTACTTAGTTAAGTTAAAAGTTCATCAAGTCATCAGTTTTGAGTTTAAGAACTGTTTACCATTCTATATGGCTCCTCGCTAGTCTATGATGTACTGAATCTGTTGATAGGATTTTATTCTGCACCCTATCCAAAGGATCAGTACCGTCAATTGGGTATATCATATACACACAATTATGGACTAAAACTTTGATTTTTGTGAAAATTTTGTTATCAATGGAGAGTAGACAGTCGATTAGATGAAAATCTTGGTAGAATTTTAAGCAGGACTATTTGCCTCAAGTGCTTATTTTGAAACGCCTGTCAAACTAAATTTAAATGGAATACCATGTCCTCTGATGAAATATAGTCCTTAAATTTGGTTATTTTTTGAATGATTTTCTGATTTTACTTATTTGCTCATGCATTCATTTCTGGAGTTTGCAATTTTTTTTTTTTTTTTTTTTTTTTTTGGGAACTATCTAAGATTTAATGCTCCCCCAACACCCATCCGAGTGCATGCGGGCGGTAAGTACCAAAAAATATTGTTCTTGATAAGGATCTGGGAGCAATATCACTTCCCTGATTGTACTTTTGTTCTGCAGAGTTCAGAAGGAGGTGATAGAATCCTTGTGCTTGCAAAACCCTTTAGTCCTAAAGTCTTCATTTAATCGTCCCAATATATATTATGAAGGTGAGGTCCTGCTTCGTTGATTTGATGCATCCGTTTTGTTTTTTTCTGTTTGAGTTTGTTTTATAATACTGTGGTACTGTCTAAACTTCGAATGCGCTTTATTATTGCATTTGTACTTTCCTAAATCATGTTTTTTGCCATGCTTGCTTTTTCCCCCTAATTATATATGGCTTTGAATATTCTTGTCGATGTAAGTTTGGTGATCTACAACTGTAGTTTATTTCTTTAAGCCTATAACATACTTGGACAGTGCTTGAATGCTCTGATAAAGTGCTAATATGTTCCTCGTTTCGACCAATCCTACATCTATATGGACAAGGCTATTGGATAAAGAAAATCTTTGCCATAAAATGCAAATGTTGCTTTGAGAATATGGCTGATTGTTTTTAGTGTAATTTCGATGGTATTTTGAAAATTAGTTTCTGCCTTTTTAGTATTTTAGATTTCAAAAATTATTTTATGTAAATATTCCTTGATTTAGGTTATAAAAGCTTTGTACAACTTGAAAACTAGCTTTGTGACCAAGGATACCAAAATGATGTCCACTTGTGATTTGTTACAACAGGATTGTAATCATGTCATGCGGTTTGATGCCAACTACTGAGTATGAGAGGGATAAACAACATACACCTAGAAATGGATCAAAGAATCGACCAGCAGCTAAGCAGGATTAATATGTTAAGGATTTTTAAATCAATTAAATGCTAGTTGTCTCTTATTATTCCCATCAGAGTTTGGCACCAACAATAATAGTGAAATTGTGGAGAAATTTTTCCACCTATTTTTTCCAAAGGTAGACCAGCTGAGCCATCTGGGGGTAGAGCACTGACTAACTCCAAAACTGGATCCCTTATCGCAGTGGTTCAGTGATCAGCCTATCTATCACTAGAAATCAGGGAGATTATAAACAAAATTTATGTAAAAAAAAAAAAAAAAATGCTGCATATATGATTAAAGTGTTCAATCAGGGTATAAGTACATTGCAAAAATAATAAGAAAAAGAGAAGAAATGAGTTGAAATAAGAAGATCGGTAAAGAAGCCCTTTCAGATAAGAAATTTTCAAGTGGATGAGATGATTTTCTTAGTGTTCATTTGCTGGATGGCATGGTCTGCATGTCTAAAATTTACTGTTCCTGCACATGAGTTTGTGGTGTCATATGTGTATGCTGGTATTGTTGAAAGTTGAAATTAGATACTTCTATTCTTTATATGCACCTGACTAGATTTTTATAAAATACAGTTCGATACAAAGATCTTTTGGATGACACCTATGCTGATTTGTCTAATCTTCTTAAATTGTGCGGAGATGTCTGTGCAATTGTTTACTGCCTTGAACGTACAACTTGTGATGACTTGTCTGCTCATCTATCAAAGGATGGCATTTCCTGTGCTGGTAAGTAGTATCGAAATGATTCTTTTTTCCCCTTTATCTTTTGTTTTTGATGGGTTGTAAACAATAATTTTTCCCTTTTTTTGCCCCCCTTTTTTTTTAAAAGCGTATCATGCGGGTTTAAACAATAAATTACGGAGCTCTGTTTTGGATGATTGGATATCTTCTAAAATACAAGTTGTCGTGGCAACAGTGGCCTTTGGGTATGATTTCTTCCTGAATTCTACACTGTGGAACCTTTTTTCCTGTACTTAATGTGTTTACTTGCATTATTTGTGTGCAATCTTCTGGCTTATGATTAAAGAATGTTTTTCATAAATCTTTCTATGATGCATGTCTATTTTATAATTAGGGGTTAAAAGGTTTAATTTTGTGTCATTTCGAGGCTGGACAGTGAGCAAGCAGTGACACATTTTTCATTACCCAAAACCAACCTGGTCTTGGATTTTTGATAGGTCATAGGTGCACATGTCCAAAAGTACTTGGTTGAAAATTTAGAAAACATGAACCCAGTACAATTTTACTAATATAAACAATAATTATGTGATTCAACAGGAAACTGGCAATCAATGCCTATTGTCATAGAATATTTGAAAAACGGCTTATTGTTTATTACTTTGTGCTGCACTCTTTGGTTTATCTTATTACTCACAACTCATGACTGACTTGAGCTTGTTATATATCCATTGCTTTCCTTGCTGAACTTCTTGTTGGAGGCACTCTGGTGCATGCCCAATTATTGAGCTACTGGTTTTCCTTCAGGATGGTACACAACTGTTAACTATTTTAATTTCAATGAAATCTGGCCGGTCTATTTTTTCAAGTTTCAGTCCGGAAGATATTAAGAAGATGATTTTTTGAATTATGGCTTATGGATTTAATTTATAGGGTATAGATCGAAAGGATGTCAGAGTTGTTTGCCACTTCAATATTCCAAAGTCTATGGAAGCCTTCTATCAAGAGTCGGGCAGAGCTGGCCGTGATCAATTGCCCTCTAGAAGTCTGTTGTACTATGGAATGGATGACCACAAAAGAATGGTTGGATGAATATCTTCATTTCCTTTCAACTTGCAAGTTCACTTGAATTTTATTTTAAGTATTTAGGAAATATATGTCAGGAATTTATTCTGAGCAAAGCTGAGAACAAGAAGTTACAGTCCTCAAGCTCGCAGGATGGGTTGTCAAAAAAGTCCCTGACTGATTTTAAGAAGGTAGCTTTTTAACCCTTTTATCTAATGTTCGGATGAGCCTTCGTTACTATTGATGTTTCATGGAGTTAGATACAAAATTCAGATGGTTGAGTACTGTGAAGAGTCTGGTTGCCGTAGAAAAAAGATTCTCGAGAGTTTTGGGGAACAGGTATTGAAATCTATGATTATGTGTGATCTTCATAGACATCAGAATGCTATATTTTGCTATTAACAACACTCAAGTAAAGCTTACTTATTTGTCATCTTCTTAAGTAGGTACCCACATCATTGTGTAAAAAAACATGTGATGCCTGCAAACATCCAAATCTGGTTTCCAAGTATTTGGGGGAGCTCGCATCTACTTGTTCCGTTCGCTGGAGCAAAAGATTCTCTCCAATTATTATAAGCAGGTACTTTCTTTTTATTATTATATCAATATAAGTATTTTTTTTTCTACATTAGAAACTTATGATATTGTAAAATCTACCTCATTTGATGCATTGGCTTTTGACATAAGTTGATTGCTATTCCTTTTAAATAGAATTAAAAGGAGAGATTGGACTGCAGATATGTTTGTATGTTTAATCAGATTATGAATTTGGCTTTGTTCTGAGAGAGATTGGCAATGGAAGCTATATTCTTACTTGAAAGAGAAACATATTAGGTTTGTACTTGGAAAAGATTCTCTTAATAGGGTTCCTGGGGAGATAATGTTGTGAGGGCTTTGAATTAGAAGGAATTTCAAAGAGATACTAGTGCAATCCTAGTGATTGTGGGATGAAGGTCCATTGGTATAACTAGTGAGAGAAATTTGAGGAGAGAAGTGAAATTTAAATCAGGGATCAGTTTTGCACTGACATCATTTTTCATTAATGAAGGAATAAGATGGGTAATTTTATTGGGCATTGTTCAAGTAGAGGTCACTGGTGTATATTGTTTGTTGATGAAACTTAGTTTAGGTTTGTGAGAACACATCAGGGGTAACCCTAGTTCATTGTTTAAGTTTGTGAGTACAGATTAGATGTAAACCCTAAGTTTCATAAGCATGGTTAGATTCATTGGAAACATAAGGTTTAAAGATAAGCAAGACCGGTGAAGAAGATATGATGAGCCTTGATTTAGTGGGACATAATGATGCTAGATAGAGCAGATTGGCTATCTGTAGGTTTGGTTGTGAATGCTGTTGTAGCAGAGTGGTAAAGGCATTTGTAGGAATGGGTTGGGGTTTAAGGTTCAATCTTATTGTTGAGCGAAAAGGGAAAAAGAGATTTATATTTTGGTTTATATGGTGGATCATTATTCTAAAGTAAGTTAAATTTTAGGGTAAATTGCAGAAAACCCCCCTGAAGTACGGGAGGGTTAGCAGATAACCCCCCTTATGTTTTAGTTTTGTCAATGTGCCCCCTAGTTCAATTAGAAGACAAAACCAATCATTGATGGTCACTCAATTGGACATGATTTCGGTAGGGTTCTAGCAATTTTGGGCGACATGAGTCCGTTAATGGTATCACGTGCGTAGCTAAGTGACTAATTTTCGTCAATTTTCATTAATGGCGAGTGATGGTGTGGCACATTGCCAAAAATTAAAACATAAGGGAGGCACATTGACAAAACATAAGGGGGGTTATCTGCTGACCCCCCAATACTTCAGGGGGGTTTTCTGCAATTTACCCTAAATTTTATTAGTGTAACTAATTTTATTTTTATTTTTCTCTGTTTTTATTTTTATTTTTGTTTTTATTTTTTTTATTTCAGCTCCTCAAATACGATTGATGATGAGCAATTCACTGAATTTTGGAATCGTGATGACGAAGCAAGTGGTTCTGAGGATGAAATATCTGATTCTGATGGTATATCATATTTCTCCTAGATTTCATCAGATGCTGAATATTTTATCAATTGCTTCTCTTTTGATCTTAGGAGTAGCTTAGAATTGTATTTTTATTTTATTTCGCCATCATTTTCTGATCATTTTAACTAGTTGAATCTTTCCAATGCCAGATGGTGTCGAGGTTGTCAAGAACCTGGCCAAGTCAAAGTTACCATCAAAAACAGTATTAAATGAGAAAATTGAGTTATTGCAGCATGCAGAAGAGAACTATTATCAGAATAAAAAATCTGACAAAGAGGTTTGTTCTCACATCCTCTATGTCCAGTGTCATCTTGGAGAATTAACTGTGGCTTATAATTGGTGAGGGTGACAGACACGAGCAACTGCTAGATAATGCAATCTAGCAAATAATAATTTTTTCTGTTGGACTTTGGGCACTTAAATGATTTTTTCACCATATCCCTTAACCCGCTAAGGGAGCTGAATTGTCAAGGGTTGGACCATCAGATCCTTTTTCAATTTTTTCCTTTTTCTTTTTTTGAATGTAAATTTTTTGTCATTAGGTAGGATTGAACTTATGTTGTCTGCTGCATAGTAGCAACTAGTTACCACTAGACCAAGATACTGGTGGTTTGGAGAAGGGATTGGAATATCATGGGATCAATGACATGGTTTTCTGATTGTTGTGGAGTTTTATGAATTATTCTATCTTCTTCTTCTCATCCTCCTCTGCTTCTCCTTTTGACTTCACTGGTTGAGGATTTGTTCACATTGCTCTTTAACCGCAGTCAAGCTTTTTCTGTCACATTGAAATGTCAATTTAAACTTCTAGCATGGAATTTGATCTATATGATGGCATATAAATCTTATGCGAAAATTTTCCAAATCATGTTACATTTTGTGATGATGTAGAGGAAAATGATTCTTGATGCCACTCTTTGATGCCACTGTTGCTAGTTTGCTACTCTTTGATGCCACTGTTGTATGTCACCTTTTCCATTGTGACAAACAGAGCCAAAGGGAAATGAAAGGTGCCAAAAAAAGTAGCAATGCTACAAAGGTATACTTGATTTACTGAACTATCGTCCCTAAAAATTCTCTGTGACTAAAGAATCTCTCTTGGTCCATCTTGTTGAAAAAATGTTTTGATATGTTTTCATGGCATGGGGATAATGGGATACTATAGGATTAACATGAAATCTGACATTGTTATCTTCCCCACAAAGCACCTTTAGTTTGCCTTTTTAAGCTTTCTTCCCCTTTAATTACTTGTCTTTCGAATGGTGACTGTCTCTATCGTCGATGGCAGCCTTTTGTCTTACAACTCCTTCCTTCGTGCCTACTCTTTTAAATACACAATAAATCTGTTCCCATAATTTTGGCAGTTAGAAGTTCCAAATTTAATGTGGGTCCTACTGGTGTTCACATACCATATAGACCATCATCTCTTTGGTATACCATACTCCACTCAGAGGGATTTGGGACTTACTGGCCATCTAACTCTAAAGAGGGGAATTGACAGCTTATCTAATTTGCACAGCATATCATACATTCACCATTTATCTAACCTGTACAACATATGATGCATTCATCGTTAATGATTACAATGTATTCTCTTTGTTGCGTGCATGTTCAGGTTTGCCCATTGAAAATAAAATTCGATTTGAACTTCTAATAATGCACTTTGGAGATGCATGTCCAGCAGTAATGGATGGTGTTGTCTTTACTAAGAGTCCCATGTATTAGATAAAAATCTGATTCACTAAATTGCAGGTTTTTTACTTCTGAATAAGCAAGCATGTTTAATTGGTAGTTGGGTTCATATGCTATAAGTTAACTTCAGTGCCTAGTAGTTTTATCAGTTAAGCTATGTGGAACCTATTTTTCCTGCACAACTGCTAACTTCTAAGTTGACAACAGGTCACTAAGCTGGATAAGAATGCCATATCAGAAACTTTGAGAGAAGCAAGCAACCAAAGATTACTAAATGCTCTAAAACAGACGGAGCAGCGGCTCTGCAACTTAAAGTATGTTTTCCTATGTTTTCCTACTGAATGATTGACTTGCAACCACTTCATTCTAAAATCTTTTCTCTGGTTGAATACACAGAAATTACAGAGCTAGATGGTTTGACCATTTGACTGAGCTCTCAGTCCTCATGTCTCATGTGTGATAATGATGTGAAATCATAATTCATAAATGACCCATTTCGTTCACAGGATCATCTCATTATTTACTCTCTTTTGCAGGTTTGATTTAGAAACATCAGCTACCTTCCTTGAAAATGAGTGCTACAAGAAATACGGAAAGACTGGGAAATCATTCTATTATTCACAGGTGGCAAGTACAGTTAGGTGGCTATCAACCACTGATTTGGCTGAGTTAACAAGTCGGCTAGGCACCAGTATCAGTTCCAATTTGGAGAACATCACCTCTAAAGCAGATTCCCCTCTGTCATCGTCGTCTTTATTAGATCAGGGACCAGTAGAAATTAGTAATGAAGAAATCCATGGAAGTGGTAGATCAGAAACTTATTTAAATGCTTCACCATTACAGAGTTCTTCCCAAGATATGGGGCTGCCACAAATCCCATCTTTCTCTGAGTTTATCAACAGCAGAAAAGCAAAGGACAACCAATCAAATCTTTTGTCGAGGTCAGGAAAGGAAGCACCTAAAGGAGTTCAGAAGAATCTAGAGAAGAGGATGAGGTTGCAGTAGGTTGAATCTGAGAATTCTCTCCCTTCTCTTTCTTTCTAAAGCAATTAGTCTCTCTTGTTTTTTATTAGTAGATGGACACTTCAAAGCAAAATCTGCTCAAAGTTTTCATTTTCCTAGTCAGATTACTCGTATTAGATTCCGCTCAAAGTAGTAAATATAATTTTTGATTGCTAACATCCTCAATCATAGTGCAGCAGTTACCTGTGGTAGAATATGAAATTTATCATTTCTTGCCCCTCGGGTTACTGATCTGGCCTCATCGTATAGATTCTAGGCTGAGAGGCATCTGCCTTTCATACTAAACAACATTAGTCCATGTTGGCATATCAGTTGTCATGGGAAATTAGCAAGATTTTGTTTGCACTCTGCAAGAATATCACATTACAATTCGTAGCTTGAAAATGCACATTCGTTATCCCATTAGTCACATTTTGCCCGTTAGGTGGGCTTGAATCCAACATTCTACTTCATGGCGGCTACAAGGTACCATTAGGCAATGCCAATTGTGGTCAATGTGATTGGCTTGACACAACTTAATAATTTAACTAGGTAAATGATTATTTGACCACCTCACCCACGGCCTCCCCTATTGCATCTATCAAGAAGTATAGCATAGGGATAGTGGAAGGGCTTTGCTAATGGATCTCTCTGCATTAGAGAGTTGGCAAGACAAAATTTAGTCCAACACTGCAACCATCCATCATTTTTCTTTTAAAAAAAAAAAAAAAAAATTGATACCAATTTTGTTACGTTTTCTTATTGTCCCTCTAGTAAGGGGTTGGACTCATGGTAAAAGGGGCCCCCATATTAGCTTTTCTCCATAGAGATTTTAGTGATTGGGGACAAGCAAGCTGTGAAGAGTTGGGGCTTAGTCATTTAATTTGAAATTAAACAATTTTAATGATATTTCCTTAGTCTGAAAGAACAAATTCATCATTTTGTATTAGAATATTTTAGAAAGTTGAGTCATTAGTCATATTTATGATGATCTCACTTATTCTTTCTGAATTTTTCTTCATTCAAGGTGATGACTTTGTACCCTCAATCCTATATACATACATTAAAATTAATTACTCTAATTTTTATTACAACATCCAAACGTGCCCTTATTTTACCGGGCCATTTTGTGATAGGTTGGACATGTAGCTCACTTTTCTTGTTCAACGAGTAAACCTGAGAAATTCATAAAGAGCTCCGCATCGGCTCTACCTTGGACACAAAGCTTCCTTTTTCTCATACACTACGAATCTCTGTATCCAAGCACAAAAACCAAAGAAACACTCTAAGCCATGAGTCGAGGAAGCGGAGCTGGCTACGATCGTCACATCACCATCTTCTCTCCCGAAGGTCGTCTCTTCCAAGTCGGTAAGCATTCTCGTAAAACATCTCTGTTTGGTTCCCGAGAAAACTTTGGAAACTAAAAAAAAGGGAAAAAAATCAAAATTTTCAAAGTTTTCTCAGCGACCAAACGGAGCATTGGTGCGTCCTGGTTTGTGACGTTTGTGGTTTTCTGAATAATTGGGCAGAGTATGCTTTCAAGGCTGTGAAGGCGGGCGGGGTTACTTCGATTGGCGTTCGTGGAAAAGACACGGTCTGTGTCGTCACGCAGAAGAAGGTTCCGGTGGGTTTATTATTATTGGGCGGTTAAATATAAGGAACTTTGCTTGATTTAGGGTTTTCAATGATGATGCTCATTTTGGTTTTTGTTGTTGAAATATTTGCAGGACAAGCTTTTGGATCAGACGAGTGTTACTCATCTTTTTTCCATCACTAAGCACCTTGGGCTGTTGGCCACCGGCATTACAGGTTTGCTACTCGTTCCTTTTTCACCTTGCTGTATTGAATTTTGAAGAGTGACCAATTTGAAGTACTAATATGTAGAGTTTTGGTTTTCGGTTGACCTTTTAGGGTTAAAAGTTCTAAACTTGATATTTCTACAAATTATTTGTTTGTGAGGGATTAATGCAAATGCTTCTCCTTTCACTTTTCAGCTGATGCAAGGACCTTGGTCCAACAAGCGAGGAATGAAGCAGCCGAGTTTCGTTTTAAATATGGATATGAAATGCCTTTGGATGTATTGGCCAGATGGTATGGTATTTTATTTTATGTAGTGGAATTCTGTGCCAGTTAATTCTGTGTTATGTGGTGATTTCTATGTTAAACTCAATTGCTTAATTAATTGAGTTTTGTATATTTGAACACTAGATCTATCGATTGTATATCTTTGAAGGACCTTTAGAGATATAGCTCGAGGAAGTTTATCATATATTTATGTATATACGAAAATGACATAGCTTGAAGAAGTTTGTCAAAAGGGGGAAAATAAATTGGAAACACAAGTCTAGATTTGAGCGTAAAGCAAATGATTGTAAGCCCAGCTACTTATAGAAGCACAGATACTTTCCCAAGGGGACTTTTCTGTGTTTGGTACATGCCGAACACCAATACTTGTTGGATACACTCAATACATGTTGGATATGCGCATATGTCCCCTTTTTTTTTATTTTTGAGTTTCTAGTAACATTTGGGACACTAATAGGATATGGCTTGGTACATTTAAAAGAATCAAAACATACACATGTTTTTACCAAAGTGCGGGCTATATAAAAAACAAGGTGTAAATGAGGGTTTTGATTACTTGAAGCCACTTGATTCTCATGAAGCAACAAAGTTTAAAAAAAAAATTTCAATTTCAATTTTAAATCATTAATTTTAATCACCAGGTTTAGCAATTATTGGCACAGTGTTCTAAATAAATTGCTAAAAATTAATGTTTTCAATGTATAATATGATTATATAAAAGTATATATATATATATATAGATCTGTGTCCCCGCCACATCCATATTCTAATTTTTATTTATTGTATCACTGCCCGTATTGTGTCGCATTCATATCTCGAACCTGTATCTGCGCTACATAGGCTACCATGTATCTCCACCAGATTTCCCCCTGACAATTTCCTTTAGTATTGAGTGTGTATTGGATTTTCCTAATTCTTCATGTATCTGCCTCACCTGATTGATTTTTTCTTTAGGCTTAATTGATTTGGCTCCAGAGCGTGATCCGAATGATGCTAATGACTTTAAGTAACTAGCTTAGTGATGTATAATTCTTTCTAAATTCAGCAGTACCTTGGGAATCAGGGGTAGGGTTTGTTGTACAAGATTGTTTAGGGATGATTGGGAATTGGTAGAAGAGGGCTTTGGAATAGTTTAGGTTTACTAAAGCTGGTTCATTTGGCTTTGAGGTATGGATTTGGGGCTAGTGTAAGAAAATGTGGCGGAAACAGTGATGGATCATGGATTAAGGTGGTTAGAATTTGAGAAGAAGACACGGAGTCTTCATCCTGTATTTCTTGGAACACTACCTTCTATCATAACTCAGAACTTGGTTGTTAGAAAACTTGAAATTTCTCTTCATGAAGATTTTCTTGGAACTATAATCTTTCTTAAGGGATCTTTTTATTAAGTATTAAGAATGTTTCACTTGCTCCTACATAGTTGAAAATAATTTCATATAATCCATTTATAATCACATGTTTAATGCATACAGGATTGCAGACAAGTCACAAGTTTACACTCAGCATGCTTATATGAGACCTCTTGGAGTAGGTTTGTTTCAACTCTACTATTGTTCATAAAGGTTCTTTTCTTTGAATATTTTAATGCTTCATTCGGTGGAACTTTGTTTCGGTGTTCTTCAAATTTTGGTTACATATTTATATTATGTATTCTCTCTCATGTTTTTCCCATTTTTATTTATATTATGCTATTCTTTCTCACATTTTTCCCATTTTTATTTATATTATGCTATTCTTTCTCACATTTTTCCCATTTTTCGTTTTGAAGTTGCAATGATTTTGGGTATTGATGAAGAAAATGGGCCTCAACTCTTCAAGTGTGATCCCGCTGGTCATTTTTATGGACACAAGGTATATTGAAAATTGTAAACTGAAAGGCGGCTTGTGGGGGAATATTTGTGTTTGCAATATGTATTTATACGGAGCCTATCAGCTTGATCCCATCATTTTGATCAGGCTTAAGCCCATCCCCTTTCATTGATTTTCTTGACCTACCTGATTAACAAACCTAGAAAACCAAGCATGGACAAAATTTTCCTATCGAAAATCTGTTATTAGGTTGGTTTCAGGCATTACAATTGATGAATATCCGTAAATCATTATGTCTTCTTTCTCAAAGCCAAAACCTGTCTTTGCCCACTTTTGATCGTGGGTTGTTTCTTCTACATGAGTGAGTTGGACCTATTTTGAACCGTGAAGTGTGAATTACCAACTTTTGTAGATTTTGATTGCTCGTTCTCAACTGAGAGAACAAGCAGTGCTCTTGTGCTTATGCTGTGAATAGACAATTTTCATTGATTTCTGTTTCAAGTGAAATGCCAGAAGATCTTTTTTCGGGAACTTATTGCTTGGTTGCTTATCACAGGCTACAAGTGCTGGACTAAAAGAACAAGAGGCGGTTAATTTTTTGGAGAAGAAAATGAAAAATGATCCCGCTTTCTCCTATGAGGAAACAGTACAGGTAAATAAACATATCTTGTCATTAGGTCGGCAAGAAGAAAGGCTTACAAGTTATGGCTCCTCCCACTGCCCTGCTTTTTTCCTCTTTTTTTTTTTTTTTTTTTTTTTTTTCCTTTCTTGAGATTGTTTTTAATGTCAAAGTTTAGAAGATGATGAAGTGCTTCTTTCTTCCATTTTTACTTCATTTTTTTTTTTTTTCGGATCCTTTGTTAATTGCAATGGCATATCTACTGCTGTTGAGAGTCATTAATTAAATGCAAGTTTATGGACATTTTTGTGACAATATGTCACAAAAGTGGGGAACGACTCTTAGAGTCTTAGGTAGATGCATGGGGCAATATTAGTGCTCAAGACCACATGATCAAGTCATATTCATTGTTATGCTTTTTTTTTTTTTTCCCCTTTTTTGGCCTCTGAGCTTGCTCTGTTCCTTTTTATGTGCTGTTTTAGATCACCTTCCCATTATGCACTTCAGTAATGGCTACAGAGCAAAGTTAGGCTCTTTATTTGTTTAGGTTGAAAAGCTGTATATATGTACTAGGATTTTTGAGTTTGACCTATTTTATTAGAAAAGGGAGAGGCATAACTGGTCAGTTATATGATGACTTGAAATGCTTGTTTTGCTCAAGCCAAGCCATTGAAGCTTCTTATGACTGGATTAAGCACTATGCAACAATTTTGTTTCCGGGGCAATGTGATGATCTAATACACAGATGTGGAATTTTTTTATAAAATGAGTAATTTTTTCCATTGGGTTGTTTTTTACCAAGAATTTGCCAGAGACCATTACATATGATTTCTGATGGGTTATAACCTTGTTTATAGTTTGTCATGATAGTCTTAAAACTATTTAAAGGTTCTAATCTTGCTACATTGCTTCTGCTGTGTAGACTGCAATTTCTGCTCTGCAATCTGTTCTACAAGAGGATTTCAAGGCTAATGAGATTGAGGTATTGAAGTTTTCTTTATTATATCCAACAATTAGTTATAATTATATAATAAAATCTTCCGTGTTAGCTATCCAACTGTTTGTGTTGGCACTGTTATGCAACTGGTTTCATTTATGTTCTATAGTTTATCAGTGTGATGGGATAAATTTCGAAATATTCTTTCAGTATCTTTGGCTTATTCAATGTCAGTTTGGGAATGGTATTAAAATGTCATTTAAAGAAAGAAATAATTCCATCTTCTGTTCCATAACCTGCCTTTGAGCTTTTATTCTGGAGTTCTTCCCACTATCTTCTTTCCAATAGGAGATGGTGTAGATTTATTAATAGGAAAGATACAGAACATAAACCAGAAGAAAATAGATAGAAATTCAGCCATTAATTCCCTATATTAGTCTCTCTCTCTCTCTCTCTGTCTCCCCCCCCCCCCCCCCCCCCCTTTTCTCTTTTTTTTTTTTTTTTTTTTTTCCTTTGGTGGTGTGTGCAATGCGAACTGAGTTTTGTAGAGGAACTATGACTTTTCATTGTTAAATCCTCAAGCTAGCTTTGTTTTAGAGAGTATGGATTTGCAAATTATGTTTGTCCAGTTTACTTTATATGGTTCAAATTTTTCTGATAAGCACTGTTGTGAATGTTCTGATGTTTGACAGGTGGGAGTTGTGCGAAAAGAGAATAGAGTTTTCAGAGTGTTGTCTGATGAGGAAATTGACGAGCATTTGACGGCCATTATTGAGCGTGACTGATTAAGTGGGAGCATCAAAGCTGCTTGGGGAGATGTTCCTGTTAGTAATTGAGAACATTAAAATGCTTTAATTGATAATTTTGGGGGAGAGGGAGAGAATTCCTGTTACTATCACAAATTTCTCATGTTATTTTTTGAGAATATCATCAAATTAACAAACTATGCTTCTACTCCGATCCTGTTCTGAAGTGCATTTCCCCTATTTTTGCTTTGCGCTTATTTATCCTAGTCCGTGAAAGAGTTCTGAGTATTATCCGGATTTCAATGGTAATTTTCCAATGAAGTTGGAGTTTAGACTACCCAGGTAGAGATGATCTTCATGCTCCAGTGCTGACGTCACAAAGGACATCACCTTTCCATTAGGATCGTCAAACTTCCTGATAATCTCGCCGTTGGCTGCCACATTAACAACCATTGCTTTCTTATACATGCCTCTGACTAGCTCAATCAATTTTGGAAATGTTGCTAGTAAGTATTTGGATGTCTTAGAAGTGTGCACAAATTCCAGCCCATCAGAGGTCAGCTGCAGAATACAGATCTTTCAGGTTAGTTGAAAGGAAAAACCTGTTCTTTATAAATGTTTGAGCTTCATGCTCCAATGTTTACAGCACGAGGCTCATTGAATCATCGGTCACTCTCTTTTATCATTCTGCAATCATTTAATTTTTTTCACAGGATTGAATGTTAAAATACCTGTAGTAGAGCGATCCAGAAAGACCCATCTGGAGCAAGATTAATGTTATCAGGTCCACCTGGAAGATTGTCGGTAAAAATTTCTGTTTTTCCTTCTAGCTCCCCCTTCAGCCAATATTTTAGGCACCTAAATCTGACCCAATTAAGATCGATGTCACAAACTGTGTTTTGCTGCAGTGCTTTACGGTCTGAAAGACAAGCCCATGAAATGGAAATATTTTGATTTCGTTATGGTGTGCAAAATGTACTTACTTCCATGTTTCACAGACCACGAGATAATCTTGGTCCCCTGAGAGTGCAACACCATTAGCAAAGCACAGATTATCTAGTAGTATTGATGTCTCATTGGATGATGGGTTGTACTTGAGAAGCTGTCCATGAGGTTTTGCCTCGAGCACGTCCAGATACCAATCGTGGAGCTCGAATTTGGTGCTTGCTACACTGAAATACACACTTCCGTCTGATGCTTCAATCACATCATCTGCAAACCTGATTGATTAAACCATCCAAAAATTAGACCGAGTTTCTTTTCCCCGTTTGGGGGGTGGGGTGTGGTGTGGTGTGGTGTGGGGGGAGTGGGAATGGGCCATTTTGGAGAATCCAGAGGCATGGGAAGATCACTTCCATCTGTTGGATGAATTGTGCGGCATCCAGGCCCTTGAAAACTATAGGTCCGATTATCATGGGGGGTCATACACATTGAAAAGTGGTAGTCGTTTTTTTTTGGTCAGAGAAAAGTGGTAGTCTTGCATCCCATGTAACGGACAGGTGATTAGGGCTTATCTTGGACAAAGAAAATAGGAAAATTTAGCATACAAATGGAAACATTATTACTGATGGAATGATAGTTTAATGACAATCTTTTCCCTTTTTGAGTAAGTAATCTTGGGTTTAAGTTTTTGAATAAGTATTGATACCTATTTATTAATATTAGGGAGTAATGGTAGGTTTTATCAATTGTCCCCCCTAAAATAAAAAAATAAAATAAAAAATAAAAAATAAAAAATAAAAATAAAAAAAAGGAGGAAAGAAAGAAAACCTAACTAGTGGGCAACAAAAATGGACTTGAAAGGGATTGAAGCAGGTTAGCAAGTAAAATCTGGCATTCATTGTCCAAACGCATGACGACAAGAGCTTGATTGAAAAAATCATGTCGCTACCCCATATACTACCAAGCCCTGATGGGTCCCAACAGGCCACACCTCCGCGTCAATATGGCCCCTTGTTTAGTGTCCACGCTTTCACATTACTGTTTTTTTTTTTTTTTTTTGATAAATAACTTTCACATATTAAGAGATAACGCAATAGCATTTGTCCCTTTCTAATGGGGAATGAAAATTATAGGCCATCTCGGCGTGGAGGTGTGCAGATTCACAAGCCACATGTGCAAGTTGATGCGATATTGCTGGTTCTCGTTCCATCTTGAAGGTGTTTGTTTGAAGGGTCAGCCCCTCCCCCACCAGGGGTAACACTGGACTCGTACAGTCATTTGGCACATTTAGTGTGTCCTAGAGTCAATCACAGTGCGCATACCATATGATGGCACAAAAGAATGATTCTGTCACTGAATCCTTGCCTAAACCATGACGCATAGCAAGCTTTTAATATAGCAAATTGGATGATGAAAACTAGCTGTTACCTTATTTTGGAGCCCTTGACATGTGATGCAAGAACAGTGACACCATCTTCACCAACTTTAAGCACGCCCTGCAAATCAATCATATTGGCCAACAATTTCACATCAGTTAGTGCAACAATTTCACAAGGGGTCATCACTGTTTCTATATAGTCTACAAGTTTTGGTGGCCTGACCTTTTCACAGTCACATACAAGGAGGTCGCCGGCCATTGTTGTCGTGATTCCGAGTAACGTGTGACTTTCGATCATCTTCCAATTTTCCAAGGATCCATTTTTATGCAATCTTTTGATCCAACCATCTCTTGTGGCAGTGTACAGTATACCCTCTTTATCGACACAAACACCTTCTGGGTCCTTTAGAAATCCCTCTCCCATTTTAATCACACTCTACAAGGACAAAACAGAAATCACCGTTAGTGTAGGCATCATGGGGTAAGCAGGGAACAAAAGATTTGAATAAAGATTTTCACCTGTAAGTGGTTGTTCGTGGGATAAAGGGAATTTGAAGCTGCAGCCGGAGGCAATTCAAGTGGGTCTGGAGATATCGATGAGAAAAAGAAGATTTGAAGTATAAAAGCCAGTAAACAAGCAAACAGAAAGCTTGAAAAGGCAAACAAGTAACGTTTTGTGGTGTTTGCCACGGCCGGTCCTTGAAGCTTGGGATCCATAGGCTGGAAATCCTGTTTCAATGGGTTGATTTTGAGGGAAAAACCTTGATGAGGAAGACGTGAATGTAAATGAGAGGCTCAAGCCTCAAGGTGCTATCAGATGAAAGATGCAGTGAACCAGTATTTTGGGCAAAGTTACAGAGTTGTCATTGGCAAAGTTAATTGAAAGCCGTGTCCCAACAAAATGCAGCATGTCAGCATGATGGAACAGAGTATGGAGACCCAATAAACGGGCCTCATCCAATAGACCAAGTAAACCGGGAATCAGCTTGATCCGCAAACTCTAGCCCGTAATTTTTCCAAAATTCTCTCTTTTTAATGCATGACAAACACATGCTGTGGCAGCAACATTTTGACTTCACATGTGGAAAATGTCACAATTGGTTGCTTACATTAATGAATAATGGTGGCCAATCTGGCATTGACATTAACAGGGCCGGTTTTGGGGCAGGCGAGCAAGGCGGCTTCCTAGGCCTTACATTTTGACTAAAAAATGAGAGCCCTATTTTAGGACTAATCCTTATAATAGGTTGAATTTTTTATTTTTTATTTTTCCAAATAGAACTGTTATTGCAACCCCTTAATTTTATTTGCACACCTCACTAATTTTTATTTATCAATGTTTTACAAAAAATATAGAAGGTTTTTATGAAAATTTGTTATGTAATCTACTGGAAAACAACATTGTGAACAACTTTGTAGAATAAAGTTTTTCCAAAAAAATTCTTGTTTAAGTGGATTTTTTTGATAATTTACCATCTATGTTTAATCTTTGGCCAAAAAGTCCACTTAAAATGAAAGATTTTAGAAAAACTTTATTATCCAAAGTTGTTCAAAAGATGTTTTCCAGTGGATTACATGGTTAATTTTTTTAAAAACCTTTTATATTTTTCTAAAATCTTAAAAAATTAAAATCAGTGGGGTGTGCAAACAAACTTTATGTTGGTGCTAGGGAAAAAAAAAAAAAAAAAAAAAAAGAAAAAAAAAAGGGGTATAAAAGGCCCCATTTTAAGAGTTTGTCTAAGGTCTCAAAAAACTCAGAACCAGCCCTGTTGACATAGCATCCTATGTGGAGTGCAAACGACATTTTAGTGTCACAAATTTTATCACAAATTTCAAAGTGCTGCATAAATTATTAATTTGTCCTATTTAATGCATAGTCTATTAATAAGTGTTTTATTGTAAGTCTACCTGAGATGGCCGTTTAAATCCGTAATGGGAGCCTTACATACTCTCACCTAAGAGCCCATCCTACACTAATGTGGCGTCTCCAGTGGACTCTCGATCATTTTTTTGACGTGACGTCCCCACTTGAGACAACCGTTATGTGGTACTAATCTTCATATTCGCAATCATCTTTTAATGCCATGCACATGTGATGCCCATGACAGAAAAAATGGTCGAGCTTGATAGAAAATATTAAAAAATAATATTTAACTAAGCAAACGCGAAAACAAGATGGATTGGATCTATATAGCATGGTAAATCACAATTGAATAAATAATTAATACATACTGGCAGAAGTCGAAAACGTAGTCACTATAGAAATGTTTCTACCTGCAAAAATAGAAAACCTTGACGACGATCATGGTAGTACTATACCCAGCCTTTCTAACTTCTAGATGATAGGGTTCCATAACACACAATGAAATATATAGGAGGCTAAGGTGACGACCACTAACGCTAAGGTAGTTTCCAAATTCAACTAGGACTTAACCTATCATAAGTTTTATGGGTTAAAACACATATAATCAAATCACCACTCATTAAAACCCTATTAATATTACCAAATTATATTCAATCAAACACTCAGAACATATTCATTGTGATTAACAAAAAAACGCTTGATCTATGGGTCCCACTTTTATAAGCTAAAGGTCCAAAAAATTCTTACAAAGCCTCTACTAATGATGTCATGTTAGCGCCAATAGGCCTTCACATGAGCACACATAGGGCTTCTATTACGGATTTAAATGATCATCTAATGTTGACCCACATTGAAACACTTATTAATAGACAATGTATTAAATCAGATAAATTAATAGCTTATGCACCACATTGAAATTCATAGTAAAGGTTGTGACACTATTATGTAAAAATGGGTGAGATTCCACTTGGGATGCCATGTCAACACTAGATGGGCTACCATGTGAGTGTACATGAGATCCCCATTAGTGAACTAAACATCCGTCCCATGTTTACCTACATTGAAATACTTGAAATACTAGTATATAATTAGTGTATTAAATTAGACAAATTAAAAGTTTATGCATTACATTGAAATTTGGGATAAAATTAGTGACACTAATATATATATATATATCATTTAAACAAGTCATCAATATATTAAAAAACAAATGAATGTTTTTCAATGTGGTATTACAACACTACAAAAATCTTCCATAATTATATTCCAAAGCTTCTTAGGAAACCTATTCTTCCAAATATTAACATCATGATAAAAATAACCTAAATTCGCGACAATATCAGCAGCTCTATTAGCTTGTCTATATACATGTCTCATAGCAACATGCTCAAACCTAGAAAGAAGACCTCGAATTTTCTGAACAAGATTGGATATGCTCCAGTGATACTAATCAATGCCACAAATAGCATTAATTACCATCTGAGAGTCTCCTTCAATTTGTAGTCGTCTAATACTTTTTTGAAGTGCCGCCATAATGCCATTTCTAGGAGCAGTATACTCTGCTACCAGAACCGACGCATTTCCTAGCTTAAATGAAGATGCCACAAAAACTCTCCCTCTATCATCTCTAATCGCATATCCCCTCGTCGCCTTTTTCCAATTTGGCTTCCTTAACCCCTCAAAATTAAGCTTCATCCAATTCTTAAGAGGACTCTCTCATCCTATAGACCTGCAAGAAAATTTCGAATTCTACACACGCACCAAAAGAATTATTATAGTTAAATAAAAGATATTGAATACCATCCTTGTTGATTTCCTTGAAACATTTAACAGCTATCTCTAATACAGTAATAGGGTTAGGTTTATGGCCTTGAAAGATTACTTGATTCCGATGATTCCAAATACACTAATAAATTATAGAAATTTTATCTTAAAAAATTTGGAAATTGATATTATCTTTTATCCTTTAAAATTTAATTATTTTTTGTCACATTGATGTTAATTGTATCTTCTTCTTTTTATCTTTTCCTTTTTCTTTTTAAATTTTATTTTAATCTTTTAATCTTTTTATTAAATGGTAAAAAAAAATGTCTAAAAGCGGTGTTACTAACACCGCTTTTAGAGCAATTTTTTTTTTTTTTTTGTTTTGTTTTTTTAACTAACGTAAAAGTCTGTTCAGAACGCTTCTCACGCGATTATGCCCCCCGGCCGAGGCCGTTGCCTTCGGCCGCTGCCTTCCTTCGCCTTCGGCCCTTGCCCGCATCAGGTGACACTCCTCTCTCTCTCTCTCTCTCTCAATATAGGGCTTTGCTAATAGACATCTTCTTCACATACCATGATGTAGGATATCCTTGTTCTTGTCTTTGCAACCATGAGACCCCTTAGCGGGTTCTCTTTTCTACCAATCCAAGGCTTCTGAGTCGGCGGCTCGTTCACTATTTCTCATTTGGTGAAATCCAAATTGAGAGTAGTACCCTTCGCAATTGAAGTTAACAGACGCCTGAAACACATTTGGAAGTAGAATTCTGAAAAATATCGTCTCTAAAATTGCGAATAAGACGTTTGATCAATTGTTCCAACCCGAAATTTCAGGGTTCAGAGGCAATGGGGATATAGCAAGGGACGGGTATCACTGATACCTTGTATATATAATGCTCAAATCAGTCCTTTTTATATTGTTCAGTTTTTGAAGATTTTCTACCATCTATGATATGTAGAATGTGAATTCTCTAAGGATCTTATGTTTCATAGGATTTTGATTGATTACAAACAGTTCATGTTTATAGCCTCATTTCGACAAATTTGATCAATAAAATGCATTGATGGGATTGAAGAAGAGCAGTAGGGTTATGTTTTTGTGAAATAGTTCATTGATGTAGTGTGGTCTACCTGCTCTGTTGATGCATCTCGTTAATGTTGTGTGTACTAGAAGCATATAGCATAAGTATAGCTACTTCCTTGAGGACCTTAACTCAAGGGCAACAAGGCGTATCATATCATGTCTTTATTCTTGGGCAGGCTCTGTTGGGTTTGTTTGGTCATTGTGGCTGCAAAAACTCTTCATATACATATAGCTTCTCCCAAAATAAAATCTCAATCTTGCCTAGCAGGTAAAAGCAGACATGTTTTTAAACATATCTAGCCGAAAAGAGCTCGTTTTCAACAAAAAAATCTAGTAAAGAATTTTTAGGGGTTTTGTTTTGGGTTGCTTGGGGTTTTTTCCCAGTATGTTGAAAGTCTTGTCATGGATCATTAGGGGTTTGGGATTGAAGATTAAAAGAGGGTTGTTAATCGTACCATTTTTGAAGGAAGGTGGGCATGAGTGCATGACCACTGCTATTCTACACCACCCACCCACTCTTTCTCAATCAATGACCAACCCACACTTATAACATACTGATGAAATTCTACTTCCAGAAGGGAACTAAGAAATGGGTTGTGCAGTTTGGGACGAGATGGGGCAGAAGGGTGTTGGCCCATTGATAATTATTATACTGCCTTCCTTGGAGGGCTTGTTAGGCAATGAAGATCAGAAGAGGCTTGTTAATATATAGAAGAAATGATAAAGAAATGAAAGCTCCTCAGCTTGACTACAACAAGTTTGCAACTGCTTCTCTAGAGTTAGCCTCGTCTATCGATTTTCCAAAAGGAAAATTGAACGCCATCTTGGTTTTTGACATTGCCTTTTACAGTTTTATCACTTTAACACAATTGATTCTAAAAAGTAATGTCTTATAACCTTTACTTCAGATGGGATTTTATTATGAGTTAAATTATGGGTCAAATAGCATTTTTCACCAAAAAAAAAAGAAGAAGGAAGCTATCTTGGTTTCTGACATGTAATGACACTTATGTGGACTTTGCTTTGAGCCTTTGTGGCACTTTTAGCCTTGCTCTGATTAATATTGTGTACATTGGGTCAATAACTCCAAATTAGGGGAAGTGAGCTAGAACTATGTTTTTTCTTTAGAAAATATTCCGATCTTGTTTAAAAGTAGAATTCCTTTATTCATGGGGAAGATAAGTAAGCATAGTATTATCTGTACGTGAAACTATCTGTTCTTAGCACTAATTTCTTCATGCTTCATTTTTTGTAGGTTTCAATGGTAATTTTCCGATGAAGTTGGAGCTGAGACTTCCCAAGTAGAGATGGTCTTCATGCTCCAAAGCCGATGTGACAAAGGACATCACCTTTCCATTTGGATCATCAAACTTCCTGATTATCTCACCATCGGCTGCCACATTAATGACCATCGCTTTCTCATTCGTGCCTCTGACTTGGTTGAACAAATTTGGAAATGTTGCTAGCAAATGTTTGCATATCTTGGAAGTGTGCACAAATTTCAGCCCATCAGTAGTCATCTGCAGCATTCAAATCTTTCGGTCAGTTGTAAGGAAACAAACCTGTTCTCTATAAATGTTTGAGCTTTCATACCCCAATGGTTTTAGAATGAGATCATTAGTCACTAACTTCTTATCATTCTGTGATTTAATCTATCGTGGATTTAATGTTCAAATACCTTTATTAAAGCAATCCAGAAAGACCCATCTGGGGCAAGATTAATGTTATCAGGTGCACCGGGAAGATTCTCAATAAATATTTCTGTGTTTCCTTTGTTCTCACCCATCAGCCAATACTTTAGGCACCTATATCTGACCCAAAAATGAGAGAGCATTAACATCTGAACGGGAAAAAGGGTTATGGTACAATGAGGATAGGATATCCCCCTCGAATAGCCAAAGGGCCTATTGGGCTCTCCCTTGAACCCAAAAAAATAAAAATAAAAAATAAAAAAATCTTACTTCCAAGTTTCACAGACAACAAGATAATCTTGGTCCCTTGAGAGTGCGACACCATTAGCGAAGAACAGAGCATTAAGCAGAATTGATGCCTCATTCGATGATGGGTTGTACTTGAGGAGCTGCCCATGAGGTTTTGCCTCGAGCATGTCCAGATACGAGTCATGATACCCAAATTTAGTGCTTGCAACACTGAAATATACACTACCGTCTGATGCTTCGATCACATCATCTGCAAACCTGATTCAACCATCCAAAAATTATAACTGAATTATTATTAGTACTATTTTTGTTTTTCAGAATGGGGGAAAGTAGAATGTATTTCTGGACACGTGACCCAAAACGAGGAAAATATGGCATTCACTATCCAAACAAACGCCGAAAAAAAAGAAAGAAAAAAAAAAGGATAACAAAAGCTTGATTGAAACAGTCATGTTGCTCCATCATATACTACCAAGCCATTGTACATCATCTGTAGCTATTGGTCCCGAAAGGAATAGATTCCCCTACGATAACCAAGTGTTAATAGTCCCCACTTGGCATGAAGCGCTAATTGTGGCCACTTAGTACGAAAGTTGCCACGCCCACATGGCAATATGGCCTGTTGTTTAGCATCAAACCAGAAACTAAGCCACATGCATTTCACATAACTCGTTTCAAACAATCACACGCGGTTGTTCAAATGTCCTTTTCTAAAGTGGGATGAAATTATAGGCCATCTCAGCGTGGAGGCATGCTACTAGTGACAGTGAAATATCTCTTTTGAGTTCGGAACGTGATGGCGTTTGTTTCAAGGATTAGCGCGTCCCCAACAGTGATGGCACTAGATATTTACCACAGTTTGTTACATTTTTGAACCAGAAAACTAGCATAACATATCCCAGCAATAATTAATTAGCTCTTAGAGGGTCTAGAAAAGGCACTTTATTTACTGTTTTATAGATAATTTTACCACCTCAAATCATTTTCTTGCCAATCATACTGCACCATGAGATGGCACAAAAGAATGGCTCTGTTACCTTATCTTGGAGCCATCAACATGTGATGCAAGAACAGTCACTCCATCTTCATTAACCTTGAGCAAGCCCTGCAAATCACATAAGCCCTTTATTTAGTGCCACAATTTCACATGGTCTGTAGCCCGTGGCCTAGTCCTCCACCAATCCTCCGTTAGCTAATAGCCAAGGGCCATTAAGAGAGTATATGGAAGTGGGGCTAGAACCACGCACCATCTTTCTTGAAACTGTTTTATGATCTTACAAGTTTTGGGAGTCTGACCTTTTCGGCATCACATACAAGAAGGTCACCGGCCATTGTTATTGTGACTCCTAATAAGGCGTGACTTTCGATCATCTTCCAATCCTCCAAGGATCCATTTTTATGCAATCTTTTGATCCAGCCATCTCTTGTAGCTGTATAAATTATACCTTCTTTATCCACACAAACATCTTCAGGGGCCTTTAGAAGTCCCTCTCCAATTTTAATCACACTCTACAAGGGACAAAAAAAATATAAAACACCAACAATAGGCACCATGGGCTAAACTCAAAACCAACAGATCTAAAATTAATAAAGCTTAATTTTTCACCTGTAAGTGGTTGTTTTCAGGATAAAGGGACACTGAAGATGCTGGAGGCAGTTCAAGAGGGACTGGAGATATCGGCGAGAAGAAGAAGATTTGAACTATGAGAGCAAGTAGACAAGCTAACAGAAAGCTTGGACATGCCCACATGCAATGTTTTGAGGTCCTTGAGAAGGCGGGTATGCAAGGTTTGGGATCCATGGGCTGGCAATGGTGCTTCAGTGGGGTGACTTTGAGGGAAAAGTCTTGATAAGGAAGATGTGATTGGAAATGAAAGGCCCAAGGTGCTATCAGATAAAAGATACAGTGAAGTAGTGAACCAGACTTCAAAACAATGTAACAAATCAAAAGGGCTGCTGTTATTTTGAGAAAAAGAAGTTGGAATCCGTGTTGGACCCGATGTCCTCGTATTGACTGTAAAATCTTTTTACTCTTAGACTATATTTACCTTATTTAATTCGAATATCAACAAATTGATAGTGGTAACGTACTAATGTTAGTCGTTCAAACATGACAAGAAACCAAATAATAATAATCATTTTGTCTAATAAAAAAATACTCTAAATAATTATATTTTCAGATTATATATATATTAAATTAATCCAAACCAAAAGTCAATCAAGACTTTAGAGGCATGCAACTTGAAAATAATTGAAGCGTCTCGATCTCTCACATACAATTGAAAAAAAAAAAAAAAAAAAAAAAAAAAAAAAAAAAGGAAAAAAGGAAACTATATTTCCTGAATTCAACTAAACTCAGATATCCCTTCTTGTTTTTGTTCAATTGAAAGATAAAACCAATTATCGATGATCAGGCAATTGAATATGATTTTGGCGATGGTTCCAACGATTTTGGATAACACGAGTCTGTTAATGATATCACATGCGTGGCCATGTGACTAATTTTGGTCAATTTTCATTAACGGTAAGTGATAGTAAGGCACATTGCGAAAAATTAAAACATAATAGAGGCATATTGACAAAATTAAAATATAAGGGGAGTTATCTGCTGACCCCCATGCTTCGGGGGTTTTTTGCAATTTACTTCTTTTTTTTTTCTTTTGGTTCTTATTTTTAGGTGAGCAGGGCTAGATGCCCAATCTAAAGGTCAATGGGAGTTGTACTTCTCCCCATGAATAGGAGCATAAACAACGTTACAAAGTAAGGAGTTGTCATTGACAAAGTTAAACCCCATTTTCGAACGAGAATGCACCATGCCAGCATGAAGAACGAGTAAAGAGAACCATCATTGACTAGACCAGAATCTATCCTTTGTATGCTGAAGCTCTCTATTTTCACTGCTGCAATGGGGATGGGCTTAGCAAATTCAAAGGATCAAGGATTAGCCCCAAGTCTGGTTTTTCGTGAATGTCACTTACATTTTGATTATTTGAGTTGAAAAGTAACACTACCATTACAGAATTTTCAATCATGAAAAGAAAACTATGAGCTTGCATGATGCACGAGCACATGAGCCTAAGACTAGAATTAAATATCCACCTATACAAATTGTTAGGATCCACCCAATATGACATTGATTGGCAGACACAAATAACGTACACAATCGCCCCCTACCCCCACTACCACCCCCCTAAAAAAAAAAAAAACAACCTAGCATTGCCATTAGACTAGCACCAAACACACAATCTCTAGTATAATTTGAGACTTTCATGCTAGACATGCATTTGTATGTCTTAGTGTTTAGGTTTGTGTAGTTACACTCTTATCTAAAGACAAAACGGGAATTTTTTTCTTAGAGGGACAAAGCATGAATTAAAAAAAATTTACCATCCTTGAACGAGAATTATAATAAAATTCAAAAAAAAAATGGTCTCTAGCAAGATTTGAGGGCCATGCGTAATTATAAAAGAATATAATTTGGTGGGGCCTTAACGTGGTTCCATCCCTGCTCTAGTTCCTATGGCCTGCAACTTTCCTAATCACTACTTCACTGCAAATCATGGAGCTTAAACCAAGTCATGGCTGTCACCTCCTCATAAACGACAGTTGCTGACTTTAGCAGCTGGACCTTTACCAAACCCAGCCACCAATTTACATTTGGGGTCCCCAAAACATCAATGATTGAGGGCTTTAGAGCTCCTTACCCAACCCAATCCACATCCCTTCACTCATAAGATTTCAATCATACCCACCCCAAATTATGACGTGTGTAAGATATTCCAAGCCTAGTCAACCAATCATTGACCTCTGCTTCACGGTCTTTCCATGACACCATCTGTCATGGAAATGTTATATCCCAACACGAAAGGAAGGAAAAACGCACACAAATCACACTGTATTATTCCTCTGCTCCTCCCATGACACAGCAGAAAACATAGAAAAACAGAGGCAAGATATATACATACACCCACATAAACAAAACCTAAGGCTTTGAGATTCGAATATACCCCAAAACCCAACAAAAAACAAAAACACGAAGCCAGCGCCAGCCAGCCACTCCGTGTTTCCTTAAATTGTTTTCCGTGTTTTTGAAAAACAGAAAAATCATTATTTAGGAGTTTTTTTTTTTTTGTTTTGTTTTTTGTTGAAGCAAATGGCAATTCCTGGTTCAGAGTCTCAGCTACCCGCTATCAAAGTGACCGAAGTCGAGTCGGTGAAATGCGACTCGTGTGAATTCACGGAGGAGTGCACGCCGGCGTACATATCTCGCGTCCGCGAACGGTACCAAGGGCGGTGGATATGCGGCCTCTGCGCTGAGGCGGTGAAGGACGAAGCGACGAGGTCTGAGAGGATGATCACCACCGAAGAAGCTTTAAATAGGCACATCAGTTTCTGTAACAGCTTTAGATCCTCCAGTCCTCCGTCGAGTACGGCGGAGCACCCGATTTCCGCCATGGGACGGATTCTCCGGCGAAGCTTGGACTCTCCCAGACCTCTCCGATCAGCTTCGAGTAGTATGTTGCCGCAGGTCGACGAGGTTGGTCGCCCGTCGCTGGTTCGATCGGGGAGTTGTTTGTCTTCTCTGTCTGGTTGAAAAAAAAATTACTTCCAAAATGCAAAGGTACATATGAATTAGAATTATCGGAAACTTGGCGTCGTGGCTGCAAATGTGGCAATTGCTCATTTGAAAGTTGAAATTCTCTGTTGCTAAAAGATTTTAGGGTTTTAAATTTCCTTTCTTTCTTTCTTTCTTTCTTATACAGAATGCTTTTGGTTAACTTAGTAAAAGTACTTTCTTTTTGTTTTTGTTATTTTAGTTCTCTGGACTTCAATGTATAGAATGTTAGCTGCTATTCTGCAACAGAGTTCAATAAATTCACTGAATTTTGTTGTTCTTGATAACTTGCTGTTTGGTTGCTGAGAAAACAGAGGAAAAGAGCTAGAAAATAAAATTTTGACTGATATGTTTTAGTTTGTTTTGGACTCCAAAAAATGTAAATTATCAACTAAGCTATAGGTAGTAGTTGTATTAGGCTCAGTTAGAATTTAGTTGTAGTTTTCATGGGTACGAAATTTTTAAAAAAAATTAAAAATTCAAAGTTTCAGTTTCATTTCTTTTCTTTTCTTAAAATTTTCTAAGTAGCCAAACAGAGTATAATGGTTAAACTCTATTGAATTAATTACAAGAGACTGTAATGAGGTCTGTATATGGAAAGAAAGCTGGAATCAAGAAATCTTGCAGTGGTTGTTACTAATACTTAAGGTATTATTAGGTGGTTTGGGTCCATTATCTGCTGGGCCAGTTGTGTGAAATAGCTAGTTTGGAAGGTAATTAAATGAGAATCTCAAGGGGTAATCCTGTTTTTCCTAAAACTTAAGCCTCAAGAAACGAAGGGTCTCTCTTGGGCGGCCAACATTTGAGATTATCGTAGGTGTTAACTGATGCGAAGTGAGTGATGGCCTTGTATGTGTTCAAGGTATTAATTAGTCGAAAGGTGCCTCTGTTTGAGTGATGGAGGGGGGATCAAGTGGATAAAAAGGCAAGGTTTTGCTATTTGAACCAAATTTGGTCTTATCATCGCCTGTGAGAGAATTGTATATAAAGAAAAGGATAGGGTTTTGCTATTTGAAGTAGATTTGGTAACACCAAATTTGGGCAGCTTAATCATTTTCTATATAAAGAAAAATACTAAAAAAATTTTAAAAAAAAAAAACACAATGAAATTTGCAGAGAAGATTTTATGCAAGGAAAGAAAGCAATGAGGAGGAGGAGGTATGAAGGTTGATGTCCTCTTGTATTCCTTTTGGTCTATTTAATTTGTGTCCTACATTTACTTTCTTGCCATGAAGTTGTCTGCGAAGTAGAGTAAGGAAGAGTGGTGAAGCTCATGTTAGGATGTGTTCAATCTCCCTCTTCAGACTTTTTCTGGTTCAAACCAATTCACTTTTTAGCAGAGTCTCATGTTTAGCGAACTTGAGGCAGTCCAATCATCAGGGACATTGGTGGCAAATTGGTGCTGTTCTGCAGCTCTGCTAGGGAGATAAGCTTCTGGGTATGCATTGCCTCGAATCCTACCAGGTATGAACTCTGAGAAAATGCTAGAACTGACAAAGAGTATGTGGGTTGGTTACATTTTCTTATGGTTATTTTGGTCGCCTGTCGGCTGTGCCAGCATTGTACTTCCGCAATCACGGCAACATGGGGGAGAGGAAAAGAAAGTAAAAAACATCCCAGGTGCGCGACCCGGGTTGGGTCCGGATTAGTCGGGGCGAAGCTCCGGATACCGGGCGGGGAACCAAAAAAAAAAGAAAGTAAAAAACATCAACTTGTTTACACCTAGTGAGTGGGTAACATGGTTGAGGGGGGCCATGCATCAAAAGTAGAGGCATGGTGCTACTCTTCCATTTCTCTACATGCATACTATATCTTTCTTCCTTCTTTTCGTTAGTTCACTTTAGCTCCAGCTTTTATATATCCTACCATTCAACTGTGATTTTGATAGCTTCGAAAACCGTTAATGTCATCCACTATCTCCATGTAACATTGAGATTGAGAAACATGGTTAAGGCCTAGGGATGTGATTTTGCACTGTGGCATAAAGTTGGTTGGTTTCAATATACTGTAAAACTAGAACATTGCCTTGGACAAAATGCTTGTTTTCAATATCCTGTAAAACTAGAACATTGCCTTAGACAAAATGTTTGTCCTCTACTATCAAGTATGAGATCGACTTTATATAAAAGAGAAATCAATCGTGCCTCTGAAAATGATGGTGGGTCCAATTAAAGAGCCAACACCATCTCCTTTTTAACAAACCCTTTTTTGGTTTTTAGTGGTTTATCACCACCTAGAGCCCCTAATTCTCTCAACAGAGCACTGCTCGGTTGACCAACTTTCACAAAGGATTTCGTTGCCATTGATGTGAAGAGGCCTCAAAACATATATTTTATGCGGCCACAAGAGTAGGCTGCAACTCACGCAGCATGGCAGCCTGGATTGGATTGAAGGGCTAAATTAAAGCCCAAGTGAGGGTGTAAAATCCCTTTCTTTTTTTTTTGTAATCTCCGTAAGATCAAACATTATTTGGAGCCTGTTTTACTCAATAATCTATTAAAAAGATTTCCATTTGCATTTTCTTCAAAAGTTGTTTACCTAACCTAAGCTAGATGGCCATGTCCATTGTCCCTTGTGCTTAATTTAAGCATTTGCACTCCTCTCCATACTAGTTGAAGTCCACCCTAATGGTGAATTATGCATGTATGCCTATAAAAGCAGACTCTACAAGGCATTTCTGTCATTTTTTATTCTCTCAGTGCTATTATTAATTTATTATTTTTGGTCTGGAAGAAAGCCCACTCTAAACCCTTAAACCTCCCCAAGTCCCCAATAATGATGAAGGCGGGATTCGAACCCACTCCTTCGGAATGTTTCAAAAGTTCCACCCAAGGAGAGAATAATCTCTTTTTTTTTTTTTTCTTTTTTTTGGGAAATTAGCCAAAGGTACCTTTTCAGCATAAAGTTAGTCCACTTTTTTTTTTTTTTTTTTTTTTTTTTTGTTCATGCATCAAGTCCACTCCTGGCATAAAACAACCACGCCTAGAGTGCTTTTGGGAATAATGTCTTCAAGAATACCATATTTGCCCTTATTATCGTGGTAAGCAAATAAAGAGGATTTTTCTCAACAATACTAGATTTTTCTCCATTCATTAACAATCTGATTAACATGGTTCCCATACGTGTTAATGCCCCATGATTTTCCGCAACAATCATGGGGATTCCCATGTTTATCACCCTCAAGTCATGAACAGCCGGTTCTACATAGATCATGGTTCATGTTTTCCAATGCAACTGAGGATTAGAGACGTTATTACTTCCGGCGAAGCACTCCGGTTTACCATTCGGAAAGAACAACTTCTACAATTGAAAAAATGGCAAAAAAACGTAAGTTAACTTATTGTTGTCTAGGTTTATGGAGGTAGATCCTTCATTTTGAACAGAAAAATTCAATTTTTGGTTGTTTGATGTTTTTGATACAACGTAACTATTTCTAAGGTTTTTTGGGAAGGGCAAAAATTTCAGATTTTCATGTTTGAGTTTTGAAGGGCAAAAAACCTAGAAATAGTTACCTGTGTTACTATTTTCTCACCATTTTGTGTAACTATTCTCATATTTAGCCCAATATACAAAGCCACCAAAAAAATATAAATCACACTCAAAGTAACCGTCTTCTTTCACAAAATAGTTACACAAAATACGATAGTCGGAACAGATAGAAACAAGAATTTGAAATTTTTTCCCTCTATAACAAACCCTAGTATAGATATAATTACATCGAAACGTTCATACAAAAACCCAAAAAAGTTACATCATTAACACTTGAAAATAGATAAAAATCAATTCTTTGGTTTCGGAACATTGATTTTAGTTACATAAACATGATTAATGGATTTGAACTTATGTTTTTTGGCCATTTTTCGGCTAAAGATGTTGAAGATGTCGCCCCCCAAAAATTAGACTAGTGGATGTCCACTGGCGATGTAAAAGTTGGAACATGTTCAACCCTTGAAGCACTTGAAGCGATGATTAAACCTTCTCCTGCCCTAATTTTAGTTACGTGATTTGCGGAATATTTGAATTTTGTAGTTTTTGCACAAATGAAATTTCCATGTTTCAAGGGATTTTGACCCTCAAACGTGTCAAAAGGGATGTGTTTATGTCAAAGGAAAGGGCATTTTTGTCCGCTAGGTAGAAGGTGGACTTGAAGTTAAGTTTTTTTTTAAAGTGGACTTTAGCCCGTACAAGAATGCACAAATAGACTTATGGCCAAACGCCCCTTTATTTTTTATTTATTATTATTTTTTTCTGGCAATAACCTACTCCTTTGCTTCCGGTGTAACTAATAGTGCAGTTAATTAAAAGAAAATTAAAAATTTTAGGAACCCACTGCATGATTTTGAATATTAGAAGGTAATCTATTAATCCACCAATACTTTAAGAAGGTTTTTTTATAATTTATCCGGACAACAAAAAAAACGATCCAATTGTTTTTAGCCAGATAACCAGACTCCGAATCCATTTTACAGGTGGTGAATTTAGCCCTGATATCTAGGTGGGGATTTGACCTTGGCCCCAACATTTATTTCATACAAAAAGAGCCACCGCCTAGAATCAATGTGTCATACTAATCCATAAGATCAGAAATTCTGGAGCTTTCTTTCAATACATTCTCAATTGGCAGGGAAAGCATATCCTGACAGCAGAATTCGTCTTACTAAGAAAAATTAATACTCTGAACCAATGGTAGTTCATTTGGATATTTGACTCTGGTGTCAGAGAGGTAATTTTGCTTGGTCATTGTGAGGCATAAGTTTGACAGAATAATAAAATACTTTTTACAATGACAAAAAAAGGTCGACTTTATGAGATGTGAAGTCCCCCCTCCATGCAGCTTGCCGACTGGTGATACTGTAACTATCAAAAGCACCAGTGTCGACCACGGGTGCGACGCGTTGTCGTCCTCTTCAAGTAGAAGCTGAAATGGTACCGCCACTACCGGCTAAAGAAAGGGAATTTCATGAAATTACGCAGAAGCTACTTCTCTCTGTTCCCTCACAGGTACCTCTCCAAACCCTCCTACTCACCGCGCTCTTCAGATAGATTTCAGCCCATATAATTCAAATTCTCTTCCTTATTTCCCCTTCTTTGTCTCTCTGGGTAGATATATTTATTTACTTATTTATTGTTGCGTATATATATTCGATTCTAGATCAATACGTCTTCAATTTCAGCTTTGATTCGTTCCTCCAATTCGAATTCAGGGTTTGAACCCTCACAATCTGAAACTTTGTCCCTCCGTTTCTCTGAAATCAGTTTGAATTTCCGGGTATTACGATTCACCATTTTTATTCGTGATCAATCTCTTGGGAATTTAGGGTTAGAGAGAGTAGAAGAATATGGTAGAATTCAAAGGATTTTACCATAGAAGCCATTCTCGATTTCGCGGAGTTTTCAATGGGGTCTGTGCTGTTGTGCTCTTTTTCCTATTCTACAACCAGAAGGATTTTCTTAGAAATCCGTTTCTGGGTACTTCCCCTTCGGTTCTTCCTCCTCGATGGAGATTTAGAGTTGGTTTCGACAATCGGGTTGATCGCATTGCGGTGATTCATAGGCGAATTGCTGAAGTTAATGTCACTTTATCAAGTAACAATTTTACTTCTGATGTTGATGGGACGGTCCGGAATAATTTGACGGTGCAAGATCCCAAACAATGCAATGGCTTGTTTGAACACGAGGGTTATGGGAGCAAGTGCGAGTACCTGATAGCCAATCCAGAGTGCGCGTCCGGAGGATTTTTCAATTACATTGTGTTCTTTTACTGCGATTGCGAGAAATTTAGTATATTGGGGTATGCAGTGTTCTTAATATGGCTTGCTGCTTTGTTTTATTTACTGGGCAATACTGCGGCGGACTACTTCTGTGGTTCTTTGGAGAATCTCTCGAGTCTATTAAAATTGCCGGCAACGGTTGCAGGGGTTACCTTGCTTCCGCTTGGAAATGGAGCTCCCGATGTGTTTGCTAGCATTGCTGCTTTTGTGGGCACGGATTCAGGTGGTGTGGGTCTTAATAGTGTGTTGGGCGGAGCTGTATTTGTTAGTTGTATTGTTGTAGGGACTGTTTCTCTCTTTGTGGCAGAGCAGAGGGTTCAGATTGATAGAAAATGCTTTATCCGAGATGTCTGTTTCTTTCTTTTTACTGTGGTATCCGTTGCTATTGTTTTGGTTGTTGGTGAGGTGAGCATCGGGGGTGCAATTGCGTTTGTTTCAATTTATGTGGTTTATGCTTTCTCCATTGCTGCAAATGAGTTGTTGAGGAAACATGCCCGGAGGTTGAGGTTGGATGCTGTAACGCCATTGCTTCCTGTCAAAGGCAGTGTCTTTTCTAATGGAAGTGAAGAGGATGTTTCTGTTTACACTTCACTGCTTGGGTCTGAATCCGAGAATGATGTACCACATCTCCAATCCAGGCTGCCCCAGTGGATGTGGGCTTCAAGTGTGGCGATTTATTCGAACCAGTCTTTGAAGTCTGGTAAGGAAGATCCCCTGTGGGGTTGGACTGATGAGGACATGCTAAATGACCGCTCGCCCAGCTCCTATTCTAAGATATGTTCATTGCTGGAGATGCCCCTGACACTCCCAAGACGGTTGACAATTCCTATGGTTGAGGAGGAGCGGTGGTCAAAGGGTTATGCTGTGGCCAGCGCTTCATTGGCACCCATTCTTCTTTCATTTCTATGGAACACCCAAGATAACGTTAGTTCTCTGAGTGCAATAATTGCATATGTTATTGGTGTTTCAGTTGGTGGTATACTTGGTGTGCTTGCATTTTTATACACCAGATCTGATCATCCCCCACGCAATTTCTTACTTCCATGGGTTTTGGGGGGATTTTTCATGAGTATTATCTGGTTCTACATGGTTGCAAATGAGCTTGTCGCTCTGCTGGTGGCATTAGGTATAATTTTTGGAATTAACCCATCAATCCTTGGACTAACTGTGTTGGCATGGGGAAACTCAACGGGTGATTTAATGTCGAATGTTGCACTGGCAATGAGTGGTGGAGACGGCGTGCAGATTGCCATGTCAGGGTGTTATGCTGGGCCTATGTTCAACACACTTGTTGGTTTGGGGATCTCGATGCTGCTTGGAGCCTGGTCAAAGAGACCTGCTCCATACATAGTTCCTCGAGACAGTAGCTTGTTTTATACAATAGGATTTCTCGTGACGGGGCTTATTTGGTCGCTCATTGTGTTACCACGGAACGATATGCGCCCTAGCAAGAAGCTAGGTGTTGGCCTTATAACCATATATTTGATTTTTCTGGCTTGTAGGGTCGGCACTGCTATGGGTATTTATCCTCCATATATTTGATCTTTGACAGGGGTCAGTTTATCCTCCTCTTCCCTCTGTTTATCTCACCAAGGGTAGGGAGATTATAGTCTTGCAGATCTTGTATATACACTGAGTTGAAATGGCAATGTCACAGCCATAAATTTATACAGAAAAACAAATCAAAACATCTCCTTGATGATATATTGATATGTTACAAAATTTCACACTAACTCTGAACAAATTTGTTCAAAATCAGCTTTCTCAGCTCTTGTAATTTGTGTGTGATTTTGGGTTCCTTGTAGTTTTGTCTTCTCTATCTGTTGTTGAACATTGCCTTTCACTCAATCCCATTGTTTTGTTATATGTGTATGGTATGTGGGTTGCACACTTGCACTTGGCATGGTAAGGTTTTCATTTTTTTCTATATTAAGTAATTAAGAAGATATTACTGCTGATGCTACAAAATGATCGGTTGGAAATTACGTCATTGTGGTTATGTTTGATGGTTTTTTTTATGTAGATTAAGATGCCAGGTATTTGTTTAAGACCTAGATTGGTTGATATACTCTGAATTTTTTAAACAGCAGGGGTAATTACAGTCGTCCTGAGAAAGGATCCTCTACTTGGGTACACCCATTGCGTAATCTAATGGCTGAAAAAAGTACACACACTCATGGGATAAAGGCTGAAATTTTTAGAGCTGTTGGATGAACCCAAGCACCCAAGTATCCAAGTAGAGGATTTTTTAGAAATATTTCCTTACTGCTAATAAGGTTACTAAACTATGAAGATGAGGAGTTAAAAAATCTTTTGATAGAGTTATTGTTAAAACCACCCTTTTAATTGGGGTTATTGCTTATTTCTCCTCCATTTTTTATTCTTTGCTTGGTAGCAAGAGTATCCAAATTTTTTATCCAAATAATCCTCTGCAACATGATTAATATTCAAAATAAACTTGATTGATGACTGACCTCTAAGAAGTCAAAACTCAAGATCTTTCGCTGCTTCTTAAAACATAAGTCTTTTGAATCATCAGTCCAAGAAAGAATTTAGAATTGGAATCAAAGAAAAATGAAAAAACCCAAATTTCAATTCCCCCATCTACTTTTCTTGTGTGTCTGTCACTCTATGAGGCCAGAGCAGACCCACCGAACCTTATGAGGCCATGGGCCATGAGCCCGTGACTAAGAGTCCAAGACGTTAGGTGCAATAGACTGGATTCCAAACGTGACTGATGTAGCGTTATGTCACTGTTGAGAACAGACGCGAAGAACCTTCGCTTTATCTTCTCTCTCTTTCTCTCTTTATGTACAAATTACTCTGTAGTTTATTGATTTATTTCTGATTGATCAACCCAATTTGGACACATCGAGATTAGGTTTTCGCCAAAAATCAAAGCGAAGATGATGCACATGACCTTCTACTGGAGCAAAAACGTCACCCTCCTGGTCGACTCGTGGAGGACCAATTCATGGACGAGTTACGCCCTCACCTTACTCGCCTGCTTCCTCTTCTCCCTCTTCTACCAGAACTTGGAAGCCAAACGTCTCAGATTCAAAACCCTAACCTCCAACAACCCTTCCTCCCCCTCTATCGCCACTCCTCTCCTCTCCAAACTCCCCCGAGGCCGCAGCCCGTGGGCCGACCCGGCGAGGTTCGCATCGGCGTTTCTGTTCGGAGTTACCTCGGCGATCGGCTACCTCCTGATGCTGGCGATCATGTCGTTTAATGGAGGCGTGTTTGTTGCTGTTGTTTTGGGGCTTTCTGTTGGGTATTTCTTGTTCAGGAGCGGAGATGAGGAAAAGGTGGCGCCGGTTGTGGAGAACGCGTGCGCTTGTTCCTGAAAGGTTTCGACTTTCTCTGCAATTCTCTGTATGTATCGATGCTCTATATAATTGTGTGGGTTTTTCTTCTGAATCTGTATGTATTGATTTGGGTTTATAATTATCATGATACATGATGAATACGTCGTCTTTTTTATTGGGAAAGTTGCAATTTTAGATTTTGAGATCTGACTATTTCGAAACTGCTGAAATCTTATTCGTCGGACTAGAATGGACCTTTTCTCGAAGAACTCGTGAAAGATTTGGTTTTTGATAGGAAATGAATAAAACGAATTATGGAATGGAAAATGCTTTCCATGATAGTCCGTCATTCCAAATGACAAACACTTGGGAGACGTCAACACAAATTTTGAGGGCATTAGGCAAGGTGATCCAGATTCATCCCATATCTCTATTGTTTGTGGTGAAAGTCTTTTGAGGGACATCATCCCACGGGCATTTAAGAGGAAATCTGCCTTTTTGACCCAACATAGAACCTAAACCTCGAGGAGACTAGCACAGCAACCACTGCCATGGTCCCCACTTAAATCTTAGGTTGCCCTAGCGGGACCTGAGATCGTGCGTCTAACTACACAATCACGAGTTTGCCCTTACCAACTGGACTAACTACCCAAGGGTGGGTAAATGCTTTTAATTAAAGCTTAAAATTCTGTATCTTATGTTTGTTAATGATTTTGCCAAGGCAAATCATCGAGCAGCTTATAAAATTTGGAGGGTCTTGAGATTATAACTATTGAGCGTTCTAGCTGACGAGTTAACCTTCACGAGTTTTGTTTCCATATTTCTAAGAATGTTTTCAAGAGGGAAAAGAAAGAGCTTGGTTGAGCCCCCGAGGTCTTAGTGAGAAATAATCTTGGTAAGTATTTTGGTCTTCCATAAATTACTTTTAGAATTACTCAACACTTCCTTTGAGGATATTGTTAGTAAATGCAGGAACGAACTTAGGGGCTGGAAATATAATCTTCTTGATTCAGATTTATGCAAAACCTTCTCTGTTTTTACAGCTTATTCAAAAAATACATCTAAAGGAGTAAAACATGTCAACCATATCTCATTCAATTGACATAAAGAAAGCATGGTTAACATCAGCTGGATGGGGAGACCTCTAATCTCTTGTGCTTTGATGGGAACAAGAGAGCACGATCTCCTTTGCTAATTTCTGATTTAGCACTTGGTAGATTCATGGTATATGTTGTCCAGAACAGCGATGATTCCAAAAACAAAGGCCTGGTCAATGCCAGGCTTTACCACTACATGGTAGAGATCCTTGCTTGTCATTACCTCCTTCACCTCCTTATTCACTCCAACCTGTACTACATGAGCAACAAATCCACAAGTTATTATCTAATAATCGCCAAACCTATAGGAAGAGTGGCTTGATTGGGTTCTAGCATGAATTATGATGACCCTTTTTTTTCTTTGCCTTTTTTATACGTAAGAATTCAGATACTTAAATTAATCAGTGTCGAAGTACCTCTGCAATCACGTTGCCCTTGTGGTCGACCATGCTGCACTGCTTTATCAGGGAAATAGCCTTTGATCTCAAAATCCCAGTCATTGTTGGATGTCCTGGGTTCCGTCGAGATCCTGATTGCATTGTTCCTTGCAAAACATGATTTGGGCTCTTTCAATTTGAAAACGGGCTTCTGCAATCCTTCATAGTCTGTAGTGTAACCTTTCCATTGTTTATGGATGCTTAGTGCCTGAACCATTCCTCCCTGGAATAGAAAATGTCAGCTTTTAAGTTCTTCCATGCTTTAACATCGCTTTTTCTCTCTTAATAAATATAGCCAAGCAAAAGCCTCATTGAGAGGAAATTGTGTTAAGCGCCCCGGAACTTGGAAACGACTTTTAATAGATTGTACCAGCTAAGCTAGTTGGCATAAGGTTTTGGACCATGCGTGATAAATGTCAGATTCTGAAGAGAGTCTAGCTTGTGTGATGGTTTTGGACACGTGTTTGACATAAGGTTTCCGTATTATTTTGGCACATGAACTTGTTTCTAGGCCTTTAGTCTTTGCTTTTGCAACTGATGAATATTATGTATGCATGTTCCTATCTAGTATAAACCTTGGAATTAGGATGGAGAAGCGAAGCATCTCCATTGCCATGGTACCATTTATTAGCATGTCTCATTACATAACGTTCTTCATGCATGTAGCATTGATGCATGCCCTAATGTACATAGAGTTATGTAAAGAAAACTCCCGTGAAAGATGATAAATTTAGAATATTACCTTTCTGTGGATGAGAAGCAAAGCCTCTCCATTGCTGTCCCTTAGAATAAGCTCCCCTTTTGTGCCAAGAACTCCACATCCATCTACCCTGAAAACAACCTTTTGGCTACAATCCGTGACCACAAAACCTCCTCCATTTACAACATGTGGCCTCCTCCTCACGACTAGCACTACTTGGGAAGATGAACAGAATATCTTGCTAACGATGGACATGATGTTGGCCTTTGCACCCATATATCTCTCTCTCTCTCTCTCTTCTTTTAGAATTCTTGTGCACTTGTCAATTAAGTTACTTACTGCTTAATACAAGTATATTTATACAATAATCCATCCATGTATGTAAGAAGTAAGGGAGATGTATTGCTTTAATACAAGCAATCATGCAATATATTCTGTATATGTGAGGGAGAGGTGGAGAAGGCTTTGTTGCTTTCTCCATATTCGAAGGTTTGGCGAGCTTTGACTGTGTAAGCATCGTGATGATATCTGGAATAATCCTTTTTGAGTGTAGCTATCATACATCAAGGTTACATGTTGAAGATGAGGATTAGTGGATGACTATGTTTAGGGTGGCCTCTTAGCCAATCACAAGACGCGTTGGGCGCGTTGATTGGAAATTTCTCCTTAAGAGGGAAGGGTTCATGGCTCAAAATCATATCCATGTACCCAGAAAAAGAAACAAAAGGGTAACCTAAGCTAAGAAATTCAATAAAGGGTTCGTAAGCTTTTTGAAATTTGGCAGCTCAATGACTTTCTACGAGGGAATATTTTAAAACACATCAAACTTTTATTGATGGAAGGAAGTTTGTGTGGGAGGTTTCCTTACTCGGGTTGTCTTCTGAAAATTGATTTGGACTGACTTTTGTGTGCCCAAGATTCCTGCATGTGATTTTTTTGGAAATTTTGTTGCAAATCACAAAACGCTGTACATTTCATGAGTGTATACCTCACCTGATGGTATAGAAATTATCCTTTTAGCTTAAGCGCTTAACCCGGCCAGTTAGGGAGTCTCTACTGCCATAATCATGCCTACTTCGCGTATAATTGAACCCCATTAACAAGACGCAAGCAACCAAATGTGAATGGAGAACAATTTGATATAAACCTCCATGTTTATTGTGGTGTGCCTTACGAAAAAAATGAATAACTTTTGTTTCCAAACAACCTGCAAAGGCCGGAGTACGTTTATTTTACATGCATTTATGCATGTTTAGAATCTTTAAGGACTATATGAATAAACGCACCCTTAATTTTACTGTCAATTATGGTGATAGCTCCATAATTGATTCTACTTTGGACAATGATTTTGTGCCTTGAAAGCACAGCAAAACACAAAGAAAATCCATTGAACTTTCTAGCTACAAAGCCTCGCCCTACTAGAGTGATTCTTATTCCCAACCAATGGACCAATGGTACATATGCCTCTTCAAGGATACACGAAACCAATATTAGGCGCGATCCAATTGGACCTAAAAAATTGTACAAGACCCACCACACTAGACAAATACTACCAAGTAGTAGGAGGGCAATCCTCCAAAAAAAAATTGTTGGAGGGCAATCCAAGAAGCCCTGTTAAAGCAGGCACAGCTCAAGCAAAAATTAAAGAGCTAGCCTTTAATGCGTAAATTCTGCATGAAATAAAGAGAGAGTCCTGCACCATGTGCAGTTCACGCGATTTCCATTTAAGTGGCATATCAGAGACATTTTCATTGATTGCACAGCCAAAATGGACGCGTTTAGGGGGTTATGGAGTCTTCCACTTCTCTGCATTTTCCATCGATCGTATAATTTAAGCGTATTCCAAAAAATAAAATAAAAATTAGAAAGAATTCAAATGCATCGATATTGTCTTACATTCAAGGTTCCATTTGGAAATTAGGTTAGAGGGAGTGAATTAGCAAATGGTTGTTTGATTTATAGGAATTAGGAAATTCATTGAAGAAAAAAAAAGGTTAAAAAAAGAAAAGAAAAGGAAATTCATTGTCAGTATCATAACGCTATGTTTGGATAAGGAATTTTTAAGTAGAATTTGTTTTCGAAATAGGAATTTGTAAAATTTTTATAAGGATGAAATGGACAAAATTCTTACAAAAATTTTACAAATTCCATCTCAAAAACAAATTCCACCTAAAAATTCCTTATCCGAACATAGCGTAAGTGTGATTCATCGTATATTTATGTTTTACACGTTTGTTTTAACTTCCACTCGCTAAATCTTTAAAAAATAATAATAATAATAATAAATAAATAAATGCATATCACCTTTCATTAGGATAGAAACTTGATTTGAAATTATTCCAAAGAATAATTACTTTAAAATGTTTGTAGATTTTTCTCATAAAATTGATTTTGCCATCTTTATCCTTATATATATAGAATATATGTACAAGCCTACAAGGTGTATCCAACATTTTATTAACTCCATGGTAAACATCCCCTCAAAAAGAAATAAAAAAAATGCATTGCGAATAAAAGAATAATCACCCAATACACGAAAAACTAGAATCATCCGAGGAGAGTTCACAAAACTTGGTGAAAGTAATTAAATCTCGAATAGGGTTGAGTAACTCAAACACAAGACAAGGTTGGTTCTAACTTTGAGAGTAAGTCAAATTACGTGGGTTTCCTTAAAAGTTTATTCGTGAGCTCTCTCCATTTTAAGAGGGATTGCGTAAATCTCAAGGCATGCCCGGATAATCCCTTTTAAGAGTTCTTACATAAACAAATTTCACATTTATTCACATGTGCTGATCATAGTTTAATGTTTTCTCTCATTCTAACAGTATAATCAAAATTTTTATCAACTTAAATTATTGTTAATTGAATCTTTACTAATAAGAAATATTAGTTTTGGTGTATATATCAATCTTATGTATTATTTTTATCACTTCTATTCATTGCTACTTAATAAAATTATTGGTAATTGGCATTCTTTTTTATTATTAAAATGAGAAAACCTTTTGAACAAACTACGAATTCATATGAGATCTTACAACTAGATAATTTCAAGATGGATACTACTTGGCTCCTCACAGTGTAATAAAATATAACTACCAAGCAGTTATGCGGGGATTGGTCTCTTTATATATATATATATATATATATTTTAAAATAATAGCTGCATAAAAATGCTATAAAATAGTTGTTTAGAAAATTTAAATTTAAGAGAAATTGAAAGAGATAACCATTGCACCAGTTGGGAAAGTAGACATCTATTTAGATGTCAAACGGTTTATGAAATTGAAAAAGACAACTTTTTAAAAAACAACTAAAAGGTAAATAAAAAGCCACGTGGTTTTATAAAAAATTGACACGTGGTGATAATAAACACTACTTTTATATATATATATATATATATATATATGTAAATACAAATATGTTAACACGTGAATATAAATATATGAACACATATTTATATTCCTTTGGACATATAAAGAAATATATGTGGACATATGAATGCATGTTTATAATAACATAATATAATGATACATATATATATATATGTAATAAATTCTTATTTGTTTTATTAGACATGTGGTATAATATGAGTAGAAAAGGAAAAGAGTTCTTCTTCTATTATGAGGAGTCAAGTATTATATTTTCAAAATTCATAAAAGTTAGGAAATTTTATATGAATAAGAGTAGAATCCAACACCTTAATTTTGACATATTCAACAAGCTTCGGTATATTCAACGAGCTAAAGTGCAAAACCAATTGGTGAGTGCTGAACCTGAAAAAAAAGGTGCAAGCACTCAAGCCCCTGTGAGCTTTGACTTAAAGTAACCAAACAAAGGGTGGGGGTGCACGTGTCACCTTGCGCACCGAACATCAGCATCACATCACAGATGTAGTAAAGCGACAATGATTGCTCGCTTCTCCCCAATACGACACACACGCACAACCCCCCGGCTCACGTTAACCCGTGGCGCCTACAACGTCTAACTTGTGCCACCCGGATCAACTTTGAGGGGGCTTCGTTGGAAACGAGCGCGCAAAGCGTCAAAAGATTATGAGTCGTCGTGTCAGTGTGGGTCCTACTTGCACATCTGTGGGTCCCTTTCACAGTTTCCAATTTTCCACGTCCTCTTTTTCGGTGTTCCCACATTTTCCCTCTTTTTAAAAGGTGTGCCTCACGCGAACCCAGTGCGAGTGGCTGTCACGCTTGTCATTCTCTGTGAACTTGGCGCCCCATTAGAGCCATTTTCATGAGACCATGGTTTGCTTTGTGCAGAAGTAGTTGGCCGTCAATAAATACCTATACTATTATATTATAAAAAGGTATAAGATAAAATACAAAAAAATCATCAATTTAATTTTAGGGACAATCACATTTATGATTAAAATAATCATTTTTATAGATGATCTTAAATTTTATACATTTTTTTTTTTAGAAGTTCTCAAGACCATATCGTTTATTTAACAATGATTACTCGTAATACTCCCAATTGTCTAAATCTTATTTTTTCTTATCTTTTAAAATTTTTTTTTCTCTCCCGTTGATCCTTTTTTCAGACGAGGGCTTTTTTTGGCACACGCGTTGCCAACGTCTATATGTATATATATAAGTTTTAAAATTAGGTTAATGTCAGAAAATCACATCATTTATTGTAGAAAATATATGTAAAAAAATTATACGTATAACACTATTCATTATAGATCAATAAAAAAAGGCAAATCGGAATATATAAGTTCTAATATATTTATTTTATGGAGTTTTAGTGAAAATGTTTTACATAAAGTTGCATTTAGTTTCATCTTTATTAGATTGTAACATGGGTGAGGTAACCCCATCGTTGTATACAAAAAAATTTCCTACAAGTTGATAGGAAAATTTTGTCAAATTAAGATACTATTAAGTGAAAGAATATCAAAGTTTAAGGGCATGTAATCGAATCATGTGGTATGCTATGACGAAATATTTTATATAAAATCATAGAATAAATTTTTTAAAAAAAATTATCTATCCAATTGCGGATTGAATATCTTGAAGTTGGTGCAAAATTTGCTATGATCAAGGAATAAGGTAGCCAATGCACCTACGAGGGCACCTTACACATTCATTTCCACTTCATAATTGCACTTTGGACGCTTCTTTAAGGTATGGGGTTGGTCTTACCTAATTCATTATACATGAGGGATATGACCATACAAGGGTGGGACTCGTACGAGTGACATGCCTTAATCCTCTAATAAGAACAGTGCTTTTCTTCAATTATTTTTACCATCTTTTGTTTTTTTCTAATCATCTCCCATGGAGTGATCAGACTCTACAGAGAAAATGGGAAATTTTTTGGAAAGAACAGTATTTTCCCTCTAATAATTAAAAGCAGGTAATCATAATTAGTCAGAGTCGCATTATCAGACAAATTCGTTGTCTACCTGAAAATTAGATAATTATAATATATTCCACAAATTATTGGAGGCTAAAACAGACAAAATATTTTATTTTGTGTTTGCTTAAAGTTTGAAATTCAGGTTCCTACTTGAAGAAGTCTAAGACAAGCTAGGTTGGGTGAATATCAGGTCCTATATTTTAAATCCCACGTTTGGCCTATAAAGAGAGCCTTGGCTTAGACTGAATGAGCCTCCAAGCATGGTTTGCCGGGCCAAAAATTGCTTAAACCTCACTCAAAGGTTTTCAGACCATGTCCTCGTTGCAGTGGGCTACACTTTTCGAAAGTATAAATTTTTTGTCCATACACATCATTGAGCACTCATTTTCATCCATCCAAAGGTACTTTTTATTTTTTAATTTTTTATATAACGAGGTTTTATGTGTTTTGCTCCCAGACTAATTTAGTTGGCAACATGAAATTCATGAAGATGACTTACAAGAGTAGTAAGAATTGGTTTATGAAGATGACTTACAAGAAAAGGAGTAAGAAGTGAAGCTAAGATCTCTTTCAAATTTGATTCATCTCTTAAGATTTTGATTCAAAGATACATATAAGTTATATAATTATAGGGTAGTATGATTCACCTATGCATAATATAAAAGCGAGACTAGTTTGGTTGTATTAGAGTGAGGCTTACCATCGAATTTTTTTATGCAAAATGCTTTTGCGTTCGTGCATAGGCAACATAGAATTATTTTTTCTCTTATCTGACCAAAGCATGTCTGACTAATTTCACTTCACAAAATTTGGGCTGCATTATTTTAAAGTATTCAAGGTTGAAGTTTTGTTATATATTAAAATTAAAATTAAAATTAAATTAAACGCATTGCACTTTAAAGGCGGTGCCACGTGTTAAATTTTTTTAAAAAGGGTATATGCATGAAGTCTTAACCTGCGTTAGGCAGGGGGAAAAGGGGAGGGGAGGGGAGGGGGAAAAGGAAGGAAAGGAAAGGATGCCAAATCCTTTGTTTAGTTGGGAGGAAAAAGAAGGAAATGAAAATTTGAAAGATTGGGCTTCCTTCCCGCCCACCAAATTATTCAGCCCAAAAACAGACGGAACGGTGAAAAGAAATATGGACCGTTATATAATCTGACCAAACTACCCTTGAATGGTAACAAAAAGAGAAAATGTCAATCTTTTCTTCTTCTTTTTTCCGTTTCTCTGATAAACTAAAATATCATTAGATAATTAGAAAAAATATAAACAAAACATTACACCATAACTATCTTATACGAAAATCTACCAAATAAATGGTTAATATATATATTGATGTTTTCATTTATAACAAAAATAGGAAAATGAGGACATAAATATATTAGTTAGAACATCATATGATAATCATCACTAGCCTGTGTAGTTAATGTGGCATCTCTCTCCTGCTTAAACAGAGAAGTGAGGGTTTGGGCTGTGGACACTTGATCCACTGAAGACACAATGTGGATAAAATGTATGAAGTAGGAGTCATTTAGAAAATATAAAAACTCAATTAGCAACATATCAATTTTACCAGATTTTATTTATTTATTTATTTTATTTTTTTGTAAAGTCTTTCTTTTTTGTTAAATGATAAATGTCACATTCATAGGATCAAGTAACATTGGCATTTTAAGACAAAAAAGGAGCTTAATTTTTCTCGTAAATGGTAATATAATCCTGTCATTGGCCATCAGTTGATAGCATAGGGGCGTGTAAATTCCATGGCTTTAGCATTTTCTTTTTCTCTTGATTGCTTTCAATAAATAAATCAATTAAGTAATTACTCTTATTTAAATAAAAAATAAAAAATATTGCTTAATTTTTTTCAGAGTGTGATAATGTGGGATGTTTTAACTTTGCAAAATGCTATGCCGTAAAGTGTTTTTTTTTTTAATTTTTATTTCATAATATGATGATCAAAAATTGAAAATTTGAATTTAAATAATTATATCCAATACTAATATGCGATCTCATTTAATTTAATTTAATTTAATTAATTAATTTTTTTGAATTCGAGAAAAACTTTTGTGGGATATGTAGCATTCTTTTTTTTTTTTTATCTTTCCACTTTCATATGAAAAAAACTTCTTTAAAAAGAACATGAAGAAAATGACCATTTTCCTTTGGAAAAAAGAGAGAGGGACTGAGGAAGTGACAGGTACGGACTGAACCTAGTGATGGCGCAATGGTAAGTTGTCCGGTGAACCAAAACACGCACCTTTTCTCTTTCCTACACAGCGGTCACGTGCGGTCAGAAGGTACGGCGTCGCGTTTTTCGTCTCTCACAGAGACGGAGTGAGAGAGAGAAAGGAAGGTGGAGAGACAGAGGGAGGCAGAGAAAGCAGCACTCTTCACCGTTTAAAGTTGTTCAAGGTTGAAACTTGAAACCCCCTACTCAACCTATACCCCAAAAACCCCAATGCTCACGTACCAAAACCCCGCAGGCTTTTTTCACACAAACCCACATCTTCAACCACCCCCAAAACTCAAAAAGAAAAAATGAAAAAAAAGAGAAAAGGAAGATGGGTGTCTCGAGAAAGTAACAGATCTTTCATTTGTTATTTGTTTTTAACTATATATATATATATATATATATATATATATATATAGACCATTGATAGGTGGTGGCGCAAAAACTAATGAATAATTAATAAGAATGACCCTCTTTTCAGCCTTATTATTACTACACTTTTTTTTTGGTTAAATATTATTACTACACTTACTAGGCCTTAAACCCTCTCTGCAACATTACATTAAATGCTCTACGTCTGCCGTATTTCGCCAGACCTTTTGCTCTGTGTCGTAATTATCCCTTTGTCAGACACCCAAACACGCCCCTAAATTTACTTCACCTGTCTGTCTCACACCCTTTTCTGTATTGCCATTCTTTACCTAAACTTTCTTGCACCCCCCACTGCTTTTACTACTGCTTGTTGAATTTTTTCTACTGCTAGTACTGCTACTTCTGTTGGTCTGTGCTCTGTGGGTGGGTGTTATTTAGTCTGGGTTTTAGGTGATTGAGCTTGGAAAGTTGTTGCTGGCAAGTGGGTAGTGGTGGGAAATCGATGGCTGTTGCTTCAGGTGGGTCTTCTTCGGTGCCTTCTTTGCCGCCGCCGTGTCCTAAGTCGCCGCCGGAGTATCCGGATTTGTACGGGAAGCGTCGGGAGATGGCTAAGGTTATGATGCTTGAAAGAGAAATTGGTTTTCTTGAGGTTAGCTTTTAATCTGCTTGATTGCTTACTTCTAATGATCGTTTATATATTTATATATATATGTACGTTTTATGTGTATGCTGCTCTGTTTCATTGCTCGAAAATTGTAGGAAAGAAATGGGTGTTGTAAGATTTTGAATTTTCTTTTATATTCTTACGGTTTCTCGGGAATCAAACAGAGGATAATGAAATAGTTAAAAGAAACTCCGAAAGTATGTGATTAGTAAATCTTCTAATGATTTGAAACGCTAGCGGTTCTGGACTAATCTGAGAGGAATGTCCCTGTCTTGTTGCTGATAGGAGTTATTGTCTTTGGCTGATATGAATTCTCTAGTACCAATTTGAAGAGGTGTAAGCAGCATTGTTGTAAACATTGACATTTAACGGTCTGTTTGGGAAGAACTTCTGATGAAGATGGGTATTTGTCATTCTTTAGTTGGATGGTCTTCGGTTTCATAGGTGAGTAGATGGCAATTAGCTTATGATGGTGCAGAGAACTTTCTCTGCTGATTGATTGAATGGAATTCAGGTTAATGTTTTGTTGATTCGAGAAATAAGGTCCTCTCTAGCCTGCGAAAGAACCTAATTTGCACGTAAAATTGGTCCACGCATCAATTCCCGATTGTCTGGTTCCATGAAGTAGGAAGGATGAATTCCTTTCCTCTGCTATCCGAGTGAGCGCAAAGAATTTGAAGGACTTATAGACTATCTTTCTTGTATTCTGCATAACTGCAAAAACTGTAGAAACCAATTGATGGAATTGACTATGTGATGTTACCCTACCAGTAATTTTACACACAAATGTACATGATCATACATTATTAGCCTATGGCTTTATTATAGGTTGGGTATACTCTTGTGGGTTAGTACACCAGTATTCAATTGGTTTTCGAATAGGATATCACCTATTTTGCTTCTAATTTTGGCGTACTGCTGTGATATATCACTAGTTTAAGAGAATTAACACTCTGTCTATCTCTACATTTGTAGGAATTTTCATGCCATTATGTAGGTCTTTGTGTACTCTGATTAGGATAATTGGTGACACATAGTTGCTGCTGCTAGATATATACATTAACACACAAACATTGAGAAAGTGTTGTGTGAAATATTTTTGATTGCATGAGATAATGCAAGAAATAAACTTTTACCTGTTTTTCGATTTTCCAATTCATATCATAAATTTTTCTCACCCAGAGGTTGTGGCCTCATATTAACTTCTTGTTTTTTATTTTTGGAGTGGCAATAATAAAATTGATTTTTTTTTTTTTTTTTTTTTGGTGAGCAGGAGGAATTAAAATCTGTTGAAGGGCTTCAACCTGCTTCTAGATGCTGCAAAGAGTATGCTTGAATTTTCTGTTGCATTGTCTTACATCCTGTTTAACATATTTTTCATGTGACACAAGTTCATTCATGTATTTTCATTATCTATGTCTTTGTTCAACCTTAAAATTATTTGGAGACACAATTCATCTATTGTTAACTAACCTGCAATTGATTGGACATAACAACTTGGCAGGGTTACCGAATTTGTGGTGGGAAACTCAGATCCTTTAATACCTACGTAAGCATGTTGTCATCAATTTTATCCTTGAAGTTTAAAATGGGTTTGTAATCGTTACATTTTTCTCTTTCAATGCAGAAATCGGAAGAGTCGTAGGTCACGTCGCTTCTGGAAGTGGCTCTGGTACCTTCTTCTCATCCTTTTCTTTTTGTGTTCTCTACTTATATAGTAGTTTTATCTGCACTCCCATTTTTGGTGCACACAATGCCATATTGGGAATCAGAAGTTATTAATTGGAACTTTAGTCATGGAGTGTAAAATGCATAAAGGTGTACTAATTGTGCCTTAGATTCAGATTGAGAGTTTAAGGAAATCCTTGGACACAAATTCAAAATACTTTGCTAGAGACAGTTAGCTTACCAGGAAGGTAAAGCTGGCATCAGTACCTGAGTCATTACAAATTCTGCTCTCAGACTGCATTTAAGTGGAAAATAGAAAAAATGAAGAGGGCCAATGAACCTATTTTGGATTACAATCTTATGTAGACTATTCAAAATTTTGTTGTATACCCTTTTCTCTCGATAAATTTTCTGGATAAATTCAACCAGAATCCAGTTGAGTTGTGAAAATTGACATGGTAGCCTGCATATTATTGTTCACCTCAGTATTAATTGACAGAGAAATGAATTAAGAAACTAATTCTAATCAGAAGCACATATCGAAGAGAAATGCACATCCTGTTTCGATGTCTTATCTCTTGTGCAAGCATCTCGTTGACCTTAATTTCAATTTGCAGAATTGTCTAAAAGTTTAATCTGAACAAAAGTGCCCATCATTAAAGGATATCCACATTTTCTATTGGAGTCCATCTTGTACAAGCAAGTTCAATGCTTAGTAAAATACTTCCTCTCATATGGCACGACTTCCTTTGGTTTGCAGTAAAAGATCCTGTTTCAACTTCTCATGGATTTGCTGTTGTGGGTGCCCACTTCATTTTGAAATGCCGCGGTGCTGTGACTGCAATTGCTGTGACTGCCATCTGTGTGATTGCAATCTGTGTGACTGCAATTGCTGTGATTGCAATTTGTGTCACTGCAATTTATGCAGCTGCCATTCATGTCTCAGCTGTTCATTGCCAAAGTGGAAATGTTGCTGTTGGCCCCGCTCGCATTGCTTTAAGAAGACTTCATGCTGCAGGAGAAGTTGCATTTTTCAATGTCCTTCATGCCCCAGTTGCTCTTGCAGCAGATGGAAATGCTCTTGGCCTAAATGCCCAAAGGTACGCTGTTGTTGTAGTTGTACAAAAATCTGTTGTAACCCTTGCTATTTATGTTACTAGTATATTTGTCCAGTTCTATATAAAACTTTGTCCTTCAATGTGCCATTTAATATCTATTGCAGTATATAGAACTTTGTTCGTCTACATGCCATTCAATTTCTATTTATAGGTTTTCTTGTGGGCTTTAGGTAAATATTTGAAGGATATAATAATGTTGCACATCCTGTGGTCTATATCATTGGACCAGTAGCGAGAAATTGCCCCTTTTATCATATAGTTGATTTTCCAATTGATGATCTACCATCGGCAACTGTTCTCATAACCGAGGAAAATTTAAAAAGCAATGTGAAAAACCATAAAATTTGGAATGGGCTTAGTGCAATTTTCATAATCATGTAGAGGAAATTGATATGGATTGGAATTTTGGGGTTGTTGAATTATAAATAGATTGAAGTAGGATGGGCTTAGTACATTCACACGTTGGTTGGTTTATGGTACCTTCTTTGCCCATTTGTTCCTCTATTATGTATTGGCACTTTTTTTTTTTTCCTTATTATTATATTTTCTTCACGTTCACAAACCTTGAGAAAATGCACATATATATTTTTTTTGGGGGGTTATGGACAAAAACATCATAGGAGTCTATTTTTACAGTGTTAGCAGGTAAAATCCTTGAAATTTGTTTACCTTATCCTTTGTACCCCCTTCCATGCCTGGGGCCACGTTTGCATCTTACAAATTATTTGGGACTCGCTAAATTCTCGGTTTTGCTAAGTGTGTCTTATCCTTAAAAGACCAAGTCATTTAAATGATTTTCGCCATTTGATCGGTAGTCCTCTCCTATCCTCTCCTATGCGAGATATATAACCAGAAGTCTTGCTACTGTTCAAACAATTTTAATCGAATAACCAAATTGTTAAAATTATTCAACTAAGTTGATTTTCAAAAGGTATTATGCATTTAGTAAGACCCAGTATTTGGTGGGTTTTGATAATTTTTTTAATGCTAATTCAGCCTCAATTATGTGGAGGCGCGAGATGATCAAAGAGTTGGATTGAGTCATGACAGGCAATGAGACTCTGCCCTTTCAGATCATTGGTCCTACAAGTAACTCATTATTTGATTCAAATAATTGAATTGACAAGCCAAGTCTTAAATGGTTCAGAGTTGCCATCATATTTCAATTCCTGCAGCAGTAGTACCACAGGAATGCAGGATGTAGGGATACTTTCCTTGGATTCTCTGAATTAGAGCCATTCGAGCTCTAAGGCCAATCGTGGTTGGTTTGCCTTATTTTGCATAAGCCAAGTTAGGCAGGATATGATTTTGTTATCTGGCCTGGCTAACATGCGAGGTTATAACAGGAAAATGGTTTAGAATTAATGTATGTCTTGCATTGAGGTTAATGTAAGTTGTACGAGTGGCCAGTCATTGCAGGGGTTGAAATCTCGATCGGAAACGGCTATTGCAATCCCCCATTTTTATCACCCCACCCCTTATCTTTTAGGTTTTTAAGATTTTATGCAAAACATAAAAGGTTTTTTTATGAAAACTAGCCGTGATATCCATAAGAAAATATCATTTTGAACAACTTTGTAGAAGAAAGTTTTTCTAAAATCTATCGTTTAAATGTACTTTTTAACTATTTATAACATTTTTTTCATTTTTTTCTAAAAAGTCTTTCTAAATGATAGATTTTGAAAAAATTTTCTTCTGCAAAGTTACTTAAAATGATGTTTTCTAATGAATCAAATGATCAGGTTTTTGTAAAAACCTTTTATATTTTTCATGAAATCTTAAAAACCAAAAAAAGAAAAGAGGTGAGATGATAAAAATAAGGGTTGCAATTGTCGTTCCCATCTAGATCTTGTCTTTCCAGCCCAACCCAACAACCCTCCCCCAACCCCCGACTCTCAAAACAAAAAAAAAAAACCAAAAGAAAGCAAAAAAAAAAAAAAAAAAAAATGAGGAGGGAGGGCTGGGAGGGGATGTATCCCTTATGTGATAGGGTGCATGGTTGGTACCCAAATATCTATATCAACATTGGGGAGTGGAGACTACATTTTTGTACAAAATTTGTAACAACAGTTCAACGTGGTTGAAAATTTGGTTAGTAATTATCATCATGTCAGATTATGAGAGAGAAATGGACAGTGTAAGACTGATAGGAGTGTCCATTGGGTAGAGCTGTAGAGCCTAGCTATCAACTACGCATAGCCCATAGAAATGGTTGATGGGCTCCCTATTCCCTAACTGACTCGCATGTCAATGGGCAGGCTTATGGCTTTGTGAGTATTTTTTCACTTCTGCTTCATTCTGTAATCATACTGTTACCATTGAAAGACGTGTAGATGTCAAATATACGCACAGAAACCATGCTATATGCCAGCATATTACATTAGTTTAGTAGCACGAAAGTAAATAATAACTAATCAAATACTGACTTTGGCCCTCTCAATGAGTCAATTCTCATTCGAATGGCAAAACCAATACTTAATTCACCTCGTAAAGCCCATCGGCAGAGCCTACAACAGAAAGCCCATATAAAAAAGGTTGGAAAACCATGCAATCTCACAATTGGGTCCATGCAAAAGCAATTGGGCTTCTAACTTGGTGTTGGGCATTGCTCCATACTAAATAACCAAAGGAGCTCCCAGTCATCGGATTTCCACCCTTCTTCGCCACAAACGTTACAGTGTATCTCTGCCTCTCCCCTACATTTTTGAAAACAAGCGTTGTGGGCTTCACCGTCACCCCAACCCTTGGAGGCCCAGTAACGGTTACGTTATATACAGACCCTGCAGCTCCCACATTGGTCAATACTCGAGTGTACCGCACAACCCTCGTGGTCCTCGAGTTCCCAAACAGGACCGAGAAAGACGGGTAGTTGAGTTGGCCTGGGCTGGACTTGGTGGACTTCTTCGAACACGTGATGTTGGGCCGCTTAACGATGATTTTCATTTGATCGACAGTGTAGCCCAGGGAGCACAAGAATGCAACATAGTCCTCGGTTGAGATATCGTAAACCAGGCCTGGAGAGAGGGCTTTCTTCGGGTCCACATGGCCAGATCCATGAGCCCATGGGGTTGATAATGCACCCCCTGCTGCATCATGGAGAGGGGAATTGTTGTTGTCCTGGGTGTAGGCAGTAGTCATGAGTGCAGATTTAATTGCGCTTGGACTCCAATTTGGATGGGCTGCCTTGAGCAATCCTGCCAGCCCACTAATGTGTGGGCAAGACATGGACGTGCCTATATGAATCATCACAGTAGACAAAATCAGAATTATGTCAAGTAATAATACCATCATTACAGTTCAAATACAAAGAGACGTAAGGAGTAAGTAACCCTTTTAGGTGGGCCCATACCACTACATTGATTGGTAACAAAAAACAAGAAAAAGTCCAGTAGGATCAGCTCACAATCTTTTTGGTAGGCCAGTTTATCAATTTTTCTGACTACTAGTGTTATCTCAACCATCCGCACTCAAGTTTTTTTTATAAAAGAGAAGTAATGGCAAATCCCTCCAAAACTGGCCCATCCCACCAACTCAAAGCTATGATTTTAACAAGAGTCAAGGAGACGACATTTTACTGACATTTTTATACCATCTATTTCTCTACCATTGATCCAACGGCTATAAATTTTTCTTTGACGTTGGATGAATGATAAACAAATGGCATAAAATTGGTGAACAAAATTTTGTTCACCAATTTTAACAAAATGAGTTTTGTTTGGAAGTTTATGTTTCTTAGCAAGAGTTTTATCAAAATGAAGTTTTTCCATTTGTTCAACAAGCAAGTCAGTCGCAACTAGTCCAGTCAAAGCACCCTCAAGAAACCCATATTCCCTTGAGTCTACCCTCACAACCAACTTACAACCAACTGGCTATAAAATGTATGCATGTATTTTTGAAAGGGAAGTGCTAATCACAGTTAGCATGGTTGGATCTGATTGTCTCACTATGATTGGTGCGTGACATGCACACTCATGAGACCCATGACAAGTGCATGTCATGCACCACTCACAATGTGACGGTCAGCACCTGTGATGGACACTCCTCATTTCTAGTGTCTACTGTTGTAAATCCCAATAAGATATGCGAAGGACCACCTTAATGTGCATGGCTGAGCACATTGATCTAATCCATGTAATAGATAGATAGCTTCACAATCTAAGGCATATACTGATGCAATTATCTAGGGCAGGGTCTATCTGTGAGCTTTGGTGCCTGTTTGCCATGTATTTTGAAAACTGATTTCGGAAACACATTTTCAAAAAACAAAAACAAATGATGAGAACAAAACAATTTTTCAAAGTGCTTTCCAAAACATAATATTTTTATTTTTCTTCAATTCTATAAACAAAAAAACTGTTTTCAGATTACTCTAAATATTTTTCACATTTCGGACTGCACCATCATTATTAACAGAAAACAGCAACGAGAATCTGAGAAAAGCAAGTGTACCACATGATATAGCCGTTGGCATACCTGACATGATATTGAACTGAGTTTTCCTCGTGTCCCTCTCCAAGCCCGTGGGCCCAATCGCCTCTGACCAAGCAGCCAAGATATTTACCCCAGGCCCAATCACATCGGGCTTCAAAATCTGCGGCGTCACCGTATTGGGCCCTCTCGAACTGAACGCCGCCACCACAGGCGAAGGCCGCACATTCAACACTGTCCCCCCGAAGCTCAACACAGCCGTGGGATTCGGATCAGACCGCACATACTCTCTGATCAAATCACCCACTTTCTTCCCCACCGCCACCGCCGGCAGCAAGTGGCTGTCCGCCACCAACTCCTCACCACTCGCCGCCGTGTTCGCGAGTATCATCCCAACCCCACCCGCATCGCGTACAACCTCACCTTTCTCAACACGTGCGTTGATTCCTCTATCGCAAACCACCACCTTCCCACGTACTTCGTTCGGTTCAAGCGAACCGGGCAAGCACATGTTGCTCGTGCTATTGCTCCCCTTGTTGTAAACCAAACCGACCGGTTTATTACCCATTCCTCGTCCACTGTAAAGGGAGACCCCCGTCAAATTCTTCTCGTTTCCGAGCACTGCGTAAGCCGGGAAGTCCCGGTCTAGAGTTCCAGCACCAACGGTCATGATCCATGGAGAGAGATTTGCCAGTGAAGCTTTAGCGGGACCACTGTTCCCAGCCGAGCAAGAGACGAAAATGCCCTTCTCCATGGCTGTGAATGCTCCAATGGCGATGGGATCACGGTAATACGGTGCGGACCCACCTCCGAGCGAGAGCGAGAGCACATCTACACCGTCGATTATGGCCTGTTCCATCCCTGCAATTATGTCGGATCCAAAGCACCCAGTGCTCCAACAAACCTTGTAGGCGGCGACACGCGCGTGCGTGGCCATTCCACGCGCGTTGCCACTCGCGTAACCGAGTAGGCTCGCGTTGGCAACGAGGGCTCCGGCGGCTGTACTCGCCGTGTGAGTCCCGTGTCCGTCATTGTCTCGGGGTGACTCGATTTCCTTCGGTCTTTTCACGAAGCTACCGCCGGAGGCCATGCGGTATCCTTTTGAGAAGATACGAGCGCCGATGAGTTTCTTGTTGCAGAGCGAAGGTTTGAAATCGGATCCACTCTCGCACTTGCCGCGCCACCGTGACGGCAAGTCGGTCATGCCCGTGTCGTCGAAGCTCTTCGATTCGGGCCAGACACCCGTGTCGAGGACGCCAATGATGACGTCCTGAGACGCCTGGTTAAGGTCCTGTGGACGGTGGCCATCCCACGAGCCGAAGTCGGTTTCGAGACCAAGAAACTCCGGTGTGCGAGTGGTGTGTAGAGTGTAAACTGTCTCCTCGTATACACCAAGGACGGAGTCGGATCGACGGAGAGATTCGGCGTCGTCTGGGTTGAGAGAAGCGGCGAAGCCGTGGTAGGCGGTGGTGTAGGTGTAAAGGAGAGAGTCGGAGGTGGTGGAGTTGGAGAGGGATTGAAGGTTTGAAGCGTACCAGTCGTGGTGGGTGGCGTAGGATGCGGGTTTGTCTTGATATCTCATGTGCACTATGTAAGTCTGTTTTGCCATTACTGAGAGGCATTGGAGAAGAGAAACCAAAAAGAACCAGGCCATGGAGCCCATTGCTAGAAAGAGAGAGAGAGAGAGAGTGAGAGATTGAAAGGGTGATCGTTCTGTTCGTTTATTGGGGTTTAGAAAACAGGGGAAGGAAGATATAACAGTCACTGCTGCCGTGACTGTCAGAGTGGATAGAAGAGTAAGACGACTCATGTCTGGTATATAAATGGGTATGGTATGTAATGAGTCCTCACATTTGCATTAATTACGGTAAGGCCATAATCTCTTGTTCCGAGTGGTGATTTACACGTCTAAAGGCTGGATGTGCATAACACCAAATCCTAAGTTCCTAGAGTTCTTTTGTTTCACTGGAATTATAATAAAATAAAATAAAATTCCATTGGTGAGTAACAGCGTTTACTATTGAAATCTTATTTTATTTTATTCCTCCTTGATTCTAGTCACTAAGCAACCTTAGCGTTCATTCAGTTTGGCTAGAATTAGAATAGAATAAAATGAGATTTCATCGATGAGCGATTACACTTATTATTGGAATCTCATTTCATTCTATTCCCCCCTCCCATTCATTGTAGTCACTATGCGACCTTAGAGACGTGGCCACAATCTATTACCATCTTATTGTGGTTAAAAGAAATATAAGGTTGGGCAAATATATATACATATATATAGTTTCAAGTACATTAACAAGAAAAGAAGATGAAGGAAAAAGGGCCTAGCTTCTCAAAATTGACAATGGCACTTCAATTTAAGTATGCATCCATCCCTCTTAATTGCGAAGGATATAAACGTTGCTAAAGAAATCCACGGTTAACACAATTCCAACGTGTTCCTCCTAATTTCAGTTGCCACAAATTCAAATATGCTGATGTCCAAATAGGCAAAAAAAAAAAAAAAAAAAAGAGAAAAGAAAAGGAGGAAGGCCATTTGTTGGTCTAAGTAATTGAGATTGTAGGTAATAACAACTACACTCGAATTAAATCTGCACCTTTTACTTGTTGAAGGAGGAGGTTGGAGGCTTGAATTTTTTTGCCCAAGTTTTTAGAAAAACTAAACAAGAAAACAAAAACGTGAGCCTTGCAATAGAATGTACATAGTAGAAATGGAAATGAAAACTACACATAAAAAGGAACCCTTATTATCCCTTAACACTCCACATTACTATTTGCAATTAGATTATTATTGGTCATGGAGGACTCTAATGTACAAGATCCTTGGCTCAGGTAGCATCAGTCTTACTCTCTTGGGAATAGAACGAATTGGGTTAAGTTATACAACCAAGAAAGTAATTGGTTGGAAGCATTGTAATTTTAATAATGTAAATGAGATACACCAATCCATTATGAATATGGTTGGGGTATTTCATTTACATTGTGCAATTCTTCCAACCATTCAGTACTCTTACCATTTCAGTTGCACTTTGATTAGGCATTTATGGCACTAACCTAAATGCAAACTAACCCAATGCTGACTAATTGCAACAAGGTAAATGCAATTGTCATGAACAACTACAATTGCTCTCCAACTACTACTCCAATATTGGTTTTTCAATGTCTAACTTTTTCTGTCATTTGGTTCCTTTTTTATTTATTATTATTATTTTTTTATATACGACGAGGTTCTTACGCATTTGATTAATCCTCGTCTTACATACACCAAGTAATTATAAGACATAAGTTTATGGGATAGCTCTGTGGGAGCTAGAGTGGTGAGAATTGAGTTCAGGACCATCAAAAAGCCCCAAGACCACATGGTCCACCCCTTGGGGTTCCGTTATTTGGTCCCTTAGAAAGCTAAAATTGATTGTATTTAAATTTTTCGAAAGTATATCCAAGATTTTAAAATATTTTTTCATTGGATTGTCGATATTTTATGAAATTGGTGAAATAAAATTAAATATTTATATCAGAAACCCTAAAAAAGATAGGTTATTTCAAATTGTATTTATTTTTACCATTGATGATTTTTGTTTTATTGTAATTGTAATTAATTTTTTTCGTCTCTGGGTGGATACAGAAGTTGCCATTTTTCGGCTAGGTAGAAAGGTTGCCAATAGCCCAATATGGGTGCTCTTTATGAGAATAGGATGGTGGTGTGGCTTGCATTACATTTTCAAGATACGTTGGTATTCATCAATAGAGACCACTGCACAGCTTGAGACGCGTCTTTTGATGGCCCACACAAATCTAATTAGCCCACCGTCGCACATGGCCAGAGTGTGTAAGCCGCCGGCCATGGAGGACGTGAAAGTGATGGTGTGGTACTACAGGTACGTTGACAATGCTACGTATAAACAAAGTCTCGAAATAAATTTTTGCGGTCCTGAAGGGAGAGAGTAGCAAGATTAGTCTTGAATTAGTTCAACCAGTGGCAATTAATATTTTCTACCTGACTCTGGCTACTTGGAGTGTGTCTCCCAGGTAACTATGACACGGTCACTTGGTGTCATGGTTCACAGGTTAAGTGGAATTGTAGGATTAAAAGGTATTTTAACAATCCTATTTTATTTGACTCTAATTAACCCGTGACACCACATCAGTTGTGTCACAGTTACATATAAGCTTTTCTCGCCTATTTGTCATGTGTTGTCTTCCATATTATGAGATCAATCTACGTTAATGATGATTTAGTTGTTTGATCCCTTGCAATTTACAAATAATGTGAGTGTAACTATAACAAAATTTTTCAGTCCTCACTTGATTTTCAATCAAAGAATAGTTTTGTTGACGTAACGTGAAGCGTATTGAAGAATAAAGACATCACCTTCTTTTTAAAGAGAATAACAATTTGAATCCACGAATAGAGAAATAGTTAAAAACTCTAAAATAATAATCTCAGTAATCAAAAATTAACCTTAGAATGAAAGAAAGTAGCATATATACAAGCTGCAAGTCAAAGTCCTAGTTGAAGAAGTAAACTTAAAGGAGATAAACGAAATTAAGGAAAAAATACCAAAAATAGAAAATTTCAATTAATAACATAAATTGAAAATGCGTAACTTAAAGAGCAAGTTGGCAAAAACGATGACCCAAAACGACAATTGTAACTCCCAAAATTAAGCAATAGATTTTCTCCAAATATAAGAAAAATCCGTTTTTGAAAGTCAAAACAAAGAAATTTGCTTGTAAAGCGGTGTATATCATAGCCTTAATTAAGCCATGAGTATTGATCAATACATCAACTCTAATTGACCCACTCAATTTCACACAATTGTGACATTTTGGTTTCCTCACCTTACTAGTAGTTTTTATAGTTTTGCTTTTGACAATCCACAGGGAAAATGAGCTCTTTACCAAGCTATTCTACATCAATTTTTTTTTTGGCACTAACCATGGGTGTTTGAGTTTATAGGCCAAGGTCCCACCCTATTATTATGTAGCAAGTAATTTAGAATAATAAAGTAGACAACAACTCGAATAGATGGAACGTACTCTTTCTACACAGAATGCAATCATGCCCCAATGACGCTCTAAGGGACAAAATTAGACTCCATGGAAAGAAAAAAATCCCCCTTCCCCCACGGAGCCCACCGAAAAGAAATTCGTCCGAAAGCAGCACCTAGACCTAAACTGTACAAAATGATACAAATTATGTTGGAATTCTGGCACAATACAACATTAATAACCCCACAAAACACACCACATTGATCCCAACACATGTCCTTCAAATTACCATATCATCAATCTATCATATGATTCAAAACAAACCTTATTCAAATCTTGGACCTAGGATTTGGCTCTGAGTGTTGGTGGGATCATATGATTCATGGATGCTAGCTAAAGCCAGGGAGTCAACCCGGTGGTGTAGCATCAGCAGCTATTTGAAGCCTGGACGAGGGCATCTTCATTTTTAGAATTTTAAAAGGCCAAAAAATGAAATTGGCTTCTTAATCGTGGGGATGAGAGAGAGAGTGAGTGGTCCAGGGCCACGCTAGCAAACGGCTAGATTTTTAGGTAGTTGCACTTTTTGACCGGAAAATCCAAGGTGTTAGTAACAAACATCACTCTTTGCGTAACAGTGGAAGTATCCGTATTCGCTCCTGTACGAACTCGCTTCCTCTCATTGACAGCTGTTTATTGAAGAGCGCGACCTTCCACATCTAATCTAATCTACGACGGGGTATGATCTACAGTCACGGCGGTCAATCATCATTTCTAAGAGCTTCTAAGAAGACCGCTGCTCGCTACGCGTGTTATCACTTATCATCGGTAATAGCACGGCACCTATTTGGGGGGGTTTGGTTGAATTTTTGTTTACTTGCTATATCTTCTCAAGTTTTCCACATCAGCAAAGCAATTAGAGTCACTCTTCCATATACTCCCTTCTTCACATAATAAGATAAATTCCATAAATAACTAACTCAAAAAAAGGTTAAGACTCGAATTCAAAATCTTCAGTTCTTACGGCACTAATTTCAAAAGCTATTGGATTTTTCTTGTCCTTTAATTTTTTGAGTAAAAGACGGAAATGCATTAATAAAAAATTAAGCATACAAAAAATTATTGATTCATCCATTTGAATTTCAAGGGTACTCTTGTGGAAGGAAAATGCAGGGAGCAAAACCAATTAGAGGGAAAGGGGGACACATGGGCCTTGGAAGTTTGGAAATAAGAGTGGAAGGCAGTGAGGCTACTGAGGCAGCGCGTGTTAGTTGAGTAAAGTGAAAAGGCGTAGGCAACTAGGCAATGTTTCCATTTCATAAATTCAATTATTAGTAGAAAAAGTAAAAGACGCACATGAGTGATGAGTAACGAGAGATTGGCCCATCACTACTAACCGCAGATAGTGGCGCCATTCCAGCCTACAAATTCTCTCTCTCCCTCTCACGCCCACACTGAAAACCTGCAGGAATGCCGCACGCTTTATAATAACTTCCAGACTTCCAATCAATTAAGCGCACTTTCTTCTGAGGAAGAGGGAGCCAGCTTGTGAGCTCTTTTTTTTATAATTTATTCAATAAATTTATCTCATCCAATCCCATTTTCACTTCTTACTAACAAATTTATATTAGATATTAATAAATACGAAATGGGTGATAAACTTATTCGCAAATAGAGAAATTAATTAGACCAAATGTTCGGATAAATATTAAAAAAAAAAAAAAATTGAAAAACTAGTATTGCAAGCATAGGTCGTTTGCGGAAAACTCAAATCAAAGCCCATGTTGCCTCTGGTGGCCTATTGTTTATATTTTATCTCGAGTAATCATGACCACTATGATTCTAGTCCCTTCACCATCTGGTCGACAAACCCTTACACATGCCAATAAATTATGTCATTTCAAATTTTTATAACTCAAGGAAGGTTTTAAATAGAGAAGGGTGTATCCTCTAGACATTGTCTTTTTGATTCCTTGTAATGATCACTGCTTGTGTAGTTGTATGGATGTAAGACATCTCACACGGATTGTTGGAAGAATAGTTTGGATTCAAACTTCAGTAAAAGTAAGACCTGAGATACCTCTAATTGGTAAAAAAAAGAAAAAAAACATATACACACGAAAGATACTAAATTTTTATATTAATTGCGTATCACATTAATTGATAGAAGAAGCACGGGTGGATATATTAGTCATGTTTAGCGTTTTCGAAAATCGAATGCCTATCTTGATCTTGGCATTTCTTTTCATCAAAATGTTAGTTTTTGGAAATCCTTGGATGAAATAGAATTAATAGCCTATAAAAAGGTTGGAGACTTTAAATTGGAGCGGAAAATGTAGACCTAGAGTGTTATAATATCAGATATTGATCCATCTACCAATAAACATGAACACAGCATGCATGATGGCAATAAATATGAGGATGTAAATATTCGATAAATGATCAAAATTAGGATTGAATTGCAGTTGCACACAATTAAAGTTGACACCCATTTATTCAGGCCGGGAGGAGAGAAAGTTAAAATGAAACCCTTATATTGTTCTAAGTTTTTTTTTTTTTTTTTTGGTAAGAAAATTTTATTTACTGTGAAAAAATTACACCCACCATAAGAACAAGATGTCATGTAAATTAAATGGTAAAATATGTGTGTTGTATCTTCCGATTGGGTTTTGAATTCTTGTAACTTTGTAAGACACCTATTTTCATTTTACTAATCCGTTAATTATATAAAATAATTGTATATATATATTTTTGTTTGGTACCCAGCAATATTTGTAAGAAAAATGTAACCCACATAATCAATAGCAATAAAATTTCATTGGGTCAGAATGACAGGTCATAATTTCCATACAATGTTTCAAAAACCTTTTTTTTTTTCTATGTGTAAAACTACATCAGCTTAAATATCATAATTATAAAACGATATTAAGGGTCATTATCGTATAACACCAACGAGAATTAATGCCATAACTTTATATCCAATTGCTAATGGACTCATAATTTAAAGGCTTTAGCATTTTATTATTTATTTATTTTTTATATTTTGTTTTGATACAATTTGAGAGAATCGAAAGCCTAACTTATCCTAATTCTATCATTTTCTCTGTCCTCCCTCGCTACTAGACTAGTCCTACAACACCACAATTTACACGAGTGGTACAAGGGCTAATATCAATATAGTTAATAGGTTAAGGGTAGGTGAGATGAGTTGGGCCCAAATAATTATGGCGTTGGGATTTTCTTAAAGGACTCAGACATAAGTGAGAAAGAAAAAGGTAACGCACGCAAAAGAACTAAAGAAGAGAGAATTATTTGAGGAGAGGCCCATCTCTCCCCATCTTTGTGCAACAACTCTATTTCACCACGCCCATGTGCAAATCTTTTACACTTCTTTAATCATTTAGCCTTTATTTTTGGTGACTCATTCTTCACTCACTCTCACTTATGCTCATCTTTTATAATCGTTCTCATGGGAGGGAGGGAGACCCAACACACCACCTGTAGGAGTCGTCCCTACACATTAGTAGTGGAGTACGGTGTTCCAAAATTTTCCACACTCCTCAGTTTTGAGTGGCCTAATTCTGGCCTAATTCCCTCTACCCATCCTATCCTATCCATGAAGGGTTGCCGATGTGACTGTAAAGTGCCAAAAAACAGGGGAACCCCTGAAGAACAGTGTACTGACATGCGGCAGTGGTGTCTGTCGAAGAACAAGCAGCTGATGTATAGTGAATGTTCCAATGCCACAGGCGTGTGCTTGTGGAATGATAAGTTGGAATCCAAATCAGTGTAAAGCTAACGGAGTTCTAGTAAAAATTTCCTGCTTCCCACAAGATTACAAGATCAACCGAATGGCCAACAATATTATTTGGTACCATAGGATTCCCATGATGTCCTGCAAGAATATATGACGAATCTTATATTGATGGGATAAATTACATGAAAACTGCATTTGATTTAAGAAAGGAAAATAATCGTGGGTAAATGTGAACGCAGGTGCGTGCATTTCAAGAGAGGTGGTGTATTATTGAATAAAACACAATCATGTCCCTCTTTGGGAGTGCACATCTCAAAGGCGGTGAATGAAAAATGAGATTTGCGTGTACAAATCAGAAAGTTCCCTTCCTGTTTCCTCTTGTTTGTTTGTGAGTTGGCACATGGAGAGATGCGTTTTTTCTCACCCCCGATGAGAGCATTGGTTGTCGGATCTGCCTTCCAAAATGTTTTGATATCATGTACTCTGCATTTCATCAATAAATTCCCCTAGATAAAAACCCTTCAGACCTTCGGTGTGTGTGTTTGTGAGAGATACTCTTCATCTTATTCTGAATCTGGGGAGTAGAAGCAGTGAGGAACAAGAGGTGGAATTTCAAAAGCAAAATAAATTAAAATTAAAGTAGATGAAGAAAGTTGAAAGCCTTAGGGTTTTAACAAGAATATGACAAAGTGGTGTTATGATGGTCATGAGAACATGTGAACATTACCTTAGCACGTCGGCAACACATGTTTTTACTTATGTCTCAGTTGTAGAAGTAATAATAGATTATCATGAAAACATTTTCTTTTAAGAATGCATCGTATTAAAATGAAGTTGATAATGATTATAAAACATGTCAAAATGGTTGAAAAAAACCTCTAAGGGGTGATTAAGTTGTATTTGGTAACAGTAATATCTATCTGAGGCACCGTCTCATAGGTACAAAAGAATCTCAAGTTCGATTACCCATGGGTTAGTCAGGAATGCATTTTTAGATGAAGTTCTATAATACCCACAAAGAAAGAAGAAAAAAGTATTGTACCTTAAGTGGTAATTGATCAAATTTTATGATAATGTGATCACATTTTATGATAATTTGATCAAATTACTAAAAAACCGTAATCAATGACTACTTTTGGTACCGTACCTAACTTTTATTGTGGGTACCAAAACAATACCCTGCTGTAATGGATGTAAAGTGAATAGTGATAGTCAAAGGATTACTGGCATGGAAAGTCCAATGGCTCATTGGCAATGGAAAAGAGGAAAAAGAAAAAGAAAAAGAAAAAGAAAATAGTGCTAGAAATCCCTAGAATGCAGTATGCTTTCATAGATAGACCTCAATTATGTAAAAGTGGGCCTAATATGGTGACAGGTGATACGAAGGGTCTCCTGCTGCAGAGTGTTGCGTCTCTGTCTGGCACCCGTAGGGCCAAATAAACAAAGTGAGCAATAGAATGTGTGATGAAATATTTTGCTAAAAGATAAATACCCTAACCTACCGAAAGGACAGAAGACAAGATAAAGAATGAGCAGTAATGCCAGAGAGAGAGAGAGTTTAAAATTTTACTTTGAAACCAAAGTGAAAAAACGCATGTAGAATCCAATGAAATTATGGGAAGATGAAGACAAAGTTTGAAAGCACTAGGATCGAGCAAACGACACTGTTTGGAATTCCCAAAAGTCTGAGCTGCTTTGAACCTGCCAATCGTTTTACCATCAAATCCCTGGCCAATGCCACGTAGAGTGCGGTTCCAGAATATGTTCGAGTTTAAAGTGAAAGTGTAACCGACATACAGTCGATCGTCGCTTTGGCCGAGTGGTTAAGGCGTGTGCCTGCTAAGTACATGGGGTTTCCCCGCGAGAGTTCGAATCTCTCAGGCGACGATTTCCAAGTTCTGTTGTCTTTCAATTTTTGTTATTTATCTCACTCACTGTACACAATCACAATCTTTCAATTTTGGTTACTTATCTCACTCACTGTACACAATCACAATCATAGGATGATTCCATAATTCAGCCGCTGAAGAACCTGAGGGCCAGGTGGGGGCAGTACTGCAGTAGTCTAGAGATGGCAATGGGATGGGATCATGGGATTGCTAGGTCTGCCCCCATCCCGATCACAATGGGACGGGTTGTATTTAAAATTCAAGTGCAAGGATGGGAATGGGAATGAAAGAGTAAACCCGTGACGGGTTCAGGGTAGGGATAGAGTAATATAAAAACTTGTCCTGCCTCGTCTCGCTTCGACCCTGACACAGTTCAGTGTAGATAATTCTTCAAGATATTATATTTATGGGTCAGCATCCATGGACTCAATTTTTGCACCTCATTTTTAAGCCATTGAATTCACAAATTCAACGGTATTCCAGAAAGTTGACGTGGTCAAGTTCTACTCACCATTTGACAAATCAGTTGAAGTGCAAAAATAAAGTGCTTTATATATCCTATATATATATATATATACACCATAAATTCCAAGCCATACTCTTCAACAAACATTGTTAGACAAGTGTAATAGCTCATATTATACAGAAATTAAAGAGTATAAAATGATTATTCACTTCCACTGTGGGATATTAGAAGTACATTGTTTGGTACAACAATGCTACTTGGGATGCAAGTGGCACACGATTGTAAATGCCCTTTGTTTCACATAAAGAATTCTCTATAATCTAGAGGACGCACCTATATTCACTATCAAGTGAGCCACATATATGCTGCAACTAGTTTTGGTTGATAGTGTAACTTTAAATTTATAAAAGTTTTTCCCTAGTGGGACACTCACTTCAGCCCGCCACTTCTTGTAGTCTTGTCCTATTTTGCTCGATGCAGGTTTGTGCCGGGTTTGAGATTAGGTTTTAACTTTGTGGACGGGGTTAAGATTAGGGTGCCCATCCCAAACCCACCCCGTTGCCATCACTAGGGCACACTCAAACAATTAGCCTAAGCGGGGTGGAAAAGACATAAAGTCCGAGTGGGAAAAGGGTCAAATTCTAGCAGTGACCCCCCATCTTTACGGACAAACTCCCAAGATGAATGAACCATTTTTTTTGCCCCAAAAAAGCCTTACGATTGGAATGCCAATTGGGTGTTCCCAAGGTTGATGAACGCATTGGCCAGTTCCTGTGCAATTGTAACCTACCAGCCCTTTAGTAAGTCTGATATGGGATTGTATTTGACATTACGAGGCTTGCACAACAGCTATCAGAAGGAAGGTCTTCAAATCGCTTGGTCCAGATGTTTGACCAGAAAAGAGTCGGTTGGGCAGAGAAGACGGTGATCTACCTATTGATGGCTAAGAGAGTTCCCTCCTCTAGCACTCCTTTTCAAGGTTAGGTTACCACCTGCTGAATAGTGCAGTAATGTGCCTCTTCAACACCCGTTTGCACTTGGAAATCATTCAAGGGCTATTGAACCGTTCAATTATATCATGCAATATTCCAATGTTAAATGTTCGCATCTCAAGCAGATAACAAAAGGAAAATATCACAGTATTCTCTGACGTCACAACCCCAACAAGGTCACAGAAACTAGCAGCTAGCAGAGAACTGGGGAAAAATCTCGTATTCCCCACCAGGAGTCTCATTTCCAGTTGGTCGAACCCCTCTCTGGTCCAACCATGAACCATTAAAGAACTTATCAGATTGTAACACAGAATTCGAAAGAGATGGAGCTCAACCTTGCAAGAACAAACAACCCTTTGCATGCACTGTAATGTTGGCTATTAACGTAACCAAAAAAATGCACACATACAGGTAAATGGCGGAAAAAAAGAAGAAGAAAGAAGGATGTTATTGATGGCATAAAAATATATATCTTCATCCAAATAGGGGGGGAATGCGTGAGAGAGAGAGAGAGAGAGAGAGAGAGCACATCATTCATAGAGAACACTCTTGATTTGATTGAAGCTATTGTACCTAACAGAATCTCATAAAAGTTCACATAATGTGCTTAAAATGTATTCAATTCCGAATACTTACACAGCCAGTATGCTTCTTAAGAATATAGAAGGTGAAATCAACAAAAAGTAAAAGGATAATGGAGAGTGGCATTATAGTCTCGGGGTTTCCACCTGAAACGCCACCACAACAGAATAGCACAATAACAGAAAGGGGCAATAGAGGACCAGTCCACTTGCTCAATCCCACTAGTGGCCATACTTCTGAAACTCCCACTCGCTATTATCTGTCCCAGTAACAACCCAACAAAGGAAATGACAATGAGAAAAGTTCATGATCATATACAGTAAGAGGATAAGAAGGCAGAAAGAGAGTGAGTAAACCATACCCAATGGGCACACTTGACGAGTCTTGAGCCATCGGCTGATGCAGTGAAAGTGAAATGCATGGTTGCAAACCCCTACAGAAATAAAAACCAACATTCTTTCAATCTTTAATATTGGGGTGCACAGGAGCAAAGAGCAGTAACGGTGACCAGTTTAATTTACTATAGACAATATCACAAGAAATTAAATCCAGAAAAAGAAAATACCCGCGCACACCTACATAGTGAGATAGTAACCAGAGGTCAAGCCAAGTTAGTGGAAACAAGAGGTGCTATTAACTACCAACAACCATTTTCTAGTAAATATCAACAACTACAACAAATTTGCTAGGTTTCCTTCAATGGAAAACCAAATCAGACTGATGCAGTTCAATGAAGCTGTGTCATCGTGATTGTGATATAGCACAAACTGAACCAAATGAAGCTTATATAATGAGCTATCTCCCACAAAATGGCAGCCCATTTTTTTTTTAATTTTTAATTTTTTAAAGGATGCCAGTTTCCATCATTTGCAAAAATAATAATCAACAAAGAACCTATACTTCAGTGCTGGAAGAACAATAAAGGGGCTGTCTAATACCATAAGAGGATCGTCATTTCCAGACACCAAATAGAGCCATAAAGTTTATTGAAGTGAATCGTATATGTATCTAAAGTACAGCTCAAATTTGGTACTGGTATTTCAGCCTAAGTTGCAGCTTCTTGATACAAAAGAAAGTCCTACAATTGCATAAAGCATCAACTATCCTCAACTAGACCACAATTAGCATCATATGTAAAACTCTTTTCTGGGAAATTGTTTAGTTCTTTAATGTTCGTTTGTTAGCAAGAAGACGAATTTCAAACCCAAGCCTCCAATACCACGCCAATGACACTTTAGCACCTAATCTAGAAGCATCTTCATCAACAATGTCAATTTGTTCACATAGGTCTACTTCAATTCATCCAAAATTCACATCATTTAAAAACCCGAAGAAGGGGGCCAGGGGAAATTGAAGAAGTTTAAGACTTTGTGGCTGAATTTTTTACAAAGGACTTTGTGGCTAATTATCACAACTTCATTAATAACAATAAAAACAACAAACAAAAACCAAGAGATCCGTATCGAACAAATAGTATCTAAAAAATTCATGTGAGATAAATACCTACTTGTTATAGAAACAAACTTCCAAAGAAATCACGCGACTTCAAAAAATACCTCAAATCCTCAAAGATCCTAAATTCCTCTCAAATCTTCCTCTTGAGGACCAGAATTAACAAATGATACTAAAAGGAGGAAAAAAAAGGATTTGGAAGGCTCAACGGAATTCTCTGCGAAAAAGAAACACCAAAAAGTCCCTATGATTGGCTAACAGAGGGAAAAAATGCTAAGCTTATCACCCAATGTTCACTGATTGAAATTCCCAAAACCTTGATTTTGGGGCATATATCTATGTTACCACCTGGCAACAATGCTATATATCTGGTGACATGTATCCATATTCCCCAAAACTTAGTATCAAGGTCAATCTGTCAAAGGATCCAGACACTTTGTCAGATTAAAAGAAAAAATTGGACCATAAACATTACTGTTGAAGAACTCATTACAACAGGCAGATTAGCTATCAGAGGAGTAACACTAAGCACATGCGTATACCATTTGAGGTGTGACCAATAAAAAATTCAAACGCAAAAGAAATTGAAATTTCTAGAAAGCATCTACAGAATGACTGTCAGAAGGTGTTCCTAAATATTAGTAACCATAGCACTATTAAATAGAATAACCTTATACACTTGAAATAATATTATTACATCATTATTAGTAAGCAATTCAACAAGAAAATTAACAAGATGGATAGTGGCCAAGTAATCATTGATGAACCTTTCAGATTATAAAACAGGGAGTTGCCAAGTTGTCATTTACAAACCTTTCTGATTACAGAACAGATTCATAAGTGAATATTAAAAAGAAATATGATAACAATATACAATTCTTATTAGATTAACAATAGAAAAGCTTTTTTTGATCAGCAATAGAAAAAGCTTTCATATCCACTAATTAGATCTAAACTTCTAGTGCATGGCATACTTGCCAACATCTTTTCTTTAAAAAGTCCAACTGACTGAAAAACAGTAAGATAAATCAAATTTTACAAAAGTTCTTAATCCTCAAGGCGTTAAAACTCTTTGAAGACCCAATCATAAAATCATGGTCATTGTCTCTAACATGACCAAAGACAAGACCCAACGCCCAAAGTGATTTGTAGGAAATATACTTATTCCTAGTCCAGGAGAGTGCTAAAAGGAGCTCTTTAGTTTTAACTAAATAGACACTCTTTAGTTTCTAATAAAGAGGCAAAAAAAAAAAAAAAAAAAAAAAAAAAAGAGTAATGAAGACTCAATATTTAAAATAAATTAAATAAATAAATGAATAATTGAAATCAAAAGACGGCATACAATAGACTGAGTTTAGTGTCTAATGTGTGTAATGAGAGCCCATACAATAGACTGAGTTTAGTTACACTAATGAGGCTTATGAGACTTTCAGGCCAATTTTTTGTCAAATAAATATAACCTATTCAAAAAATACACACCTCAATAGATCAATAGATCATAGATAGTGTATGGTTCATAAAACCTTCAGGCTTTCTACACTTGCTTCACTGCTAACCAAAGGAGTAAACTTTCATATGGTTGAGATATCAACCCCTCATTCTACCACATTATCATCATTTAAGGAATTTTTTTAAAGAAAAAAAATGAACCAGCAAGGTCGCTCAATAATGGCTTCTTCCAAGGAACCCATCTTAAAATTTGTTCATGGACACAGCATACAAACACCCACAATAATCATTATCTTCTAAAGAGGAAAAACTCCATAACATGTCATATATGTGTGTATGTTTGTGTGTCCACATATATAAATACAACATCTTAAACCAAAATCAGGGTTTTAGGGTAGATGCATACCCCAAGCAACTGTGCATTCCTCACTGGTGGCACTGGCTTGGTTAGCCTGGCACTCAATGCCTGAATCATCATCAAACCAGAATAACAACAACATTAAAATCACATACCAAAGCGGAAATCACTTCAATACACACACACACACACACACACACACAATAAAAACGAACAAAAGAATGGTTGAGATCAAATCAATAGAAAAAAAACAAAATTTCAACTCACATAGATCCATGATGTGGTTCCTGCATATCGCACAGTTATCAACAACGATATCTGCACAGATCAATCAAATAAAGCTAATCAATCACATGATCTAAGCAATAAAAAACGCCACAATCACAAACCCTATCTACCTAAATGGATTAATATGTATACATAGATTAGGGTTAGGGTTTAGAAAAGTACCCCAAGCCCAAAGGGCAACAGCGTTCCACTTTTTGATTTCGAATCGCTTGGGCTTCTTAGAAGAAGAGGAAGGTCCGGCGCTGCTCGATGCCTCGCCGACCGGAACCATCGTCACGTCCGACTCCAAAGTAGACATCACTGCAAACCCTAGGGCACGTTTCTCTGTATTTTGGTGTCTACTCTAATTTGTGAAATGAGAGACCGAGTCACGAAAGGGTGGGTCGAAATGGGTAAACGGAACCAATCTAGGAAAGCAAGTTGGAGGCAGTTACTCCAACTCCTAATCTTATTTGGACACCCCGCTAATTTTAATTTGTCAATTTTTTACAAAAAAATATAAATAATTTTTATGATATCATATTTTATTAAAAATATTATTTTGAACAATTTTATTAAAAAAAAGATTTTTTTTTAAAAATTTATTATTTATATGAATTTTTTAGATATTTATAATCTTTGTTGCATTTTTTTATTAAAAAATCGATTTAAACAAAAGATTTTGAAAAAAATTTATCTTCCAAACTTATTCAAAATGATGTTTTCTCATGAATAGAGAGGACATTTTTATAATTTTCTAAAACCTTAAAAAAAATAAAATTAATAAGATGTGTAAATAAAATTAAAGGGTTGCAATATTAGGCCCCATGCAAGTTTCGGGTGGCTTTGGGTGCTGGCCCAACATAGCTTGAATTGGACTTGGGCTACTCTCTCACCCAACTCATCTATCGCCAAGTATAACATTGCCATGCTAGCATAAGAATAGGGGAAAATTTGGGTGCCATTGTGGTAAATAGGTCATACACACTACACAAGGCTCTCATCTATAGTGGGTCTGTAATAGGTTAGTGATAGGTAGTTTTATCCTCATTTTTAGAGAGATAGATTGATTCTTAGACTCGAACTCAACCCGTAATGCATTTTTAGGTGGATGAGCACTTGCAATCATTCTAGGTCCAATCACTTGTGTAGCACCGTGATAACATGTCATAATTTGACCAATATTTGATCCATGCTTTGACACATATGCTAACTCTTATTATCCAAATTTTCGAGCATATATGTATTTTCCCATGTTTTATTGGATGATGTGGTGTCGATATTACAACAAGTTTTTCTCAATTAAACCATTTCAGTTAGATGAGTTTTAACTATATAATTTGGATACATATTTCTAACATGTCATTCTGAAAGCTTTCTCACAATTTTTGGATAAAATCAAATGGCTAAACTGATTAAATCATTCAAGCTAATAATTATTATGCTTGAGGTGTTAAGTAACCCAACTGGAACCCTAGGCCTAAGCCCTTACATTCATTGTAAATTCCTAGAAAGGAGCCCAATCCAAGGGGACAACTAGGCAAAAGAAAATGTTTTTCCAAACTCTTACACTGAAATTCGCAATACCCTTCGAGGTTCTTCCGGGAATTTTCCAAAGTGGACCAAACCAGGTCACAACCCAACACACCATCTAGTTTTACTAGTCATTGACAAAATCACAAAAAGTTATTTTTGAAATGGAATTGAACTTCCTCTGTACAAGACATAAAGACCAGTCAAGCATTTAACTTCATAAAACCCATCAACTATATCCTTCGATTTGGCTAAAGCATTGTGTGCATATATAATTGTCTTTGCAGTACAGCACATTATGCCCCATGATTTCACATATGAAGTTTATAAATGCAATGGGATATTGGAGCAAAAAATCCAACCATTGTAAAGACAGGAAGTTGGTGGGCCCCGGCCCTAAACAAAAATATTGCCTGCGCCGCTTTCAACATTGAAACATCCCCCCACCCCCCCCTTCCTCTCTTCTCTGCCCAAAACAAAATTGCTCAATTGGGTTGTGGCGTTGTGCCCACCGGCCACTGCCCATTAGAGAGCAGACAACATGGGATTCAAATTTATCTTAGGGCAAAAACCAAAAATTTAAAAAGCTTAACAAATCTTTCTTCTTTGCCTTTTTGCCAGGAAGGAAGTTGAGTAGTATTTTTATTCAACCTTTTTTTACCAAATTTATCCTTTTATTTTTTTTCTTTAAAAAAATAAACAAAAATAAAAAATAAAAAAAAAATAGCATAAACCCACCATGTTATCCCATAAGAACAACATTGGATTTTTGAGCTGCAGTGGAACTCTGGTAATCTAGTAAAACATACACCCTCACTCTTTTAAGCAAGCTGGAGAGAGGCCCAATCATTGTGTAAGAAATTTGATCACTTTAATCTTAAATTATAGCGTTGTTCACTCGGTGTGTAACTTATTTGACAATTTCAACGTAATATTGTACGAAAGAGGTCAATATATATTATTATATTCACCAAAAATAAATTGCTCCACTTGAAGTCTCTTCTAGGAATTTGACCTGTTTGCCTCCCATTTGGACCGCAATCATCTGTTGGTACCAGGTCAATTCAACATTTAGACCCGCATTCACCCGTTGATTTCAAGATTCCTCTCTCTCTCTCTCTCTCTCCCTTTTCATAAGAAACTATCGAGGAAAATGTTGAGATTTCCGAATAAACACAAAGATGGCCCCATAGTGGATGGGTATGACACAAACCCTACAATGAATCCCATCTTTTGTGTCTGATAAAAAATCCTGAATTTAAAATCCCTAACAACGCCCAATTCTCAAATACACTTTGCCAAACCTTTCACATACATTGTCAAGAAACCCGGGGTACAGAAAACCAAAAATATTAATTAATTAATTAAATTAAACTAAAATTATACATCATACATGGTGTCTCTAATATTGATATAAGAATGAATGGTGCTATTCCAATGGATGAAACTGATGAATTCATCTTTCCAAGTAAAATCAATGAATTTGTTGTTCTTAATCATTATGATTTTACCATTAACACATCCACTTTAGACAAATAGAAATCATTTTTCATAATATAAATAGAAATCATAAAATTCACCAAATCATTGAGCAAGAATCGAAGTGGATCGAGCTCCATCCACCCTTATTACATCCACCATCCACCTAGTCCCATCATAACATATCCAACGAAGTGTAAGTGACAAGGTGGATGGAACTCGATCCACACCATTACATCCTATGATTAACATTCAGAAACCCAAAACATAATGAGAAAAACAGAACAAAACCAAGGCTAAACAGATAACAAGAAGAAAAAATAATAGAAGGCCAACCACCAGATTCCAGCCGGCACCACTGTCACCCCTCTGTATTGGACGCCGAGTTCTACGCCTTTTAAGGGCTTTGTCTATTCCTTTGTCTCTCTGCATACTTTCCTTAAAAAAAAAACCCACAAATGGGTGCAAAATATGAGAGAGAGAGAGAGAGGGGGAGAGAGGGATTTCTGCAAATAGAAGGAAGAAGAGGAAGGTGGACTTTGAGGCTTTGAGGTCTACTTGCTTTTATACATTTTCTTAGAATGTTTTGTTTTGGAAACGGGGTGCAAGGAATTAAGCTGTCTTACAATTAAGTGTGTATATATATATATTTTATTTTACTATGGGAAAATCCTAATTTGGTGGTAGTTTCTGAGCAGCAACAGAGCAACTTCGCGGGCATTGATCCCGCAAAGAGCTAATTTGGCTTTGGGGGTTTTTTTTTTTTTCTTCATGAAATGGTGCCTGAATTTGGATTTTAAAAGCACTTTGTGCATGGCTTTTTTGGATTTTAAGCGGTGGACGTGTATGCTGGTGTGAAACGTTTGACTAATCAAATAAGCAATGACGTCAAATTACTCAAAGCTCAAAGCTAGAAATTGAATGCCTGTGGGGCCGGCCGGTCTCTTGCAATTAGCCTTGAACAACGGCTTGAAAAATCTATAGAATGTATGAGGCTGGTGCATGTGTCTCACAATTTCACCGATCCATTTGAAGTCCATCTGCAAGTGATGTCAATCCAAGGCAATGAGAATCTGAGAGTATTTTAATTTTTGTGCTCCCCTGCTCTGCTCAGATGAAGATTCCACTCTCCTCTCGAAAACTCGACATAAAATGCATGTTCCCACAAGACCTCTGACAACATTCATTTATATGTAGTTGTGGACTGGTGCGTCTCCCCTAATTTCTCTGGTTGTATTTTTGAATGTCTTATGGAGTATAACAGATATTTCAGTATTTCATCAACATAAATGAAATGGTCTATTTTAAAATTTTAAAATTATCGTCTGAGATTTCAATTCAAACTAATTCTCTAATAACCCATGTCATCCTATAAATCTTTATGGCTATAGACTCTCAAAATTAACCGCGTTCTTGTCTCTGCTGCGGCAACAGTTACATCCGGTTACCTTCTCCCTTCCTACCTCTTTCTCTATCTTCATCTTTCTCCTTTGCTATCTTCATCAATTTACAGACTTGATTAAGAAGTAGGCAGCCAATCAAATTTCACATCAGATATTCTCTGTTTTCCAATTTTCTTTCAGCATTATTAATATGCATTATTATTATTATTATTATTTTATATTCTTCTGATAATAAGCTTCCGTTCTGCGTCATCATTGAAAGATACATTGCATGATCACAACGTTTTCTCCTGATTTCATCACTTTCTTAGTAACCAAACGTACACAGTTCAAGACAATATAAATCATTCATCAAATATTAACCCTTCCTTCTGTCAAACAGAACCTTCACTTGATCACAAAATTAGTCTGGCCGGAGGGTAAACTAGAAACCACTACCAGGCAATAACAATATGGCCGTAAAGATTAAAATTTAGCAAAAATAAATAAATTGCATTCAATGCATACGCAGAGTTGTGTTAAGTGCCTTCTTACGAAAATACAGAAAAAAAATTTACTACCGTATTATAAAGAGAAGAGCCTACTTGGGTGCTCACTTTTGCTTATAAAAAATACCCTCCACGTAAAAGGTTTTTTTTTTCAGTGGTTTGACGGTTAGGGTGTCTGGGTCAGCCACGCACCTTGACTAAATCCTTCCCTGGGCGATCTTAAGGGTGCACTCCCTTACATCGGCCTGATGCATTCAAGAATTAATCCATAGAGTGCTCCCCAAAATAATCAGACCCAAGTTGATAGAATAGAATGGCTCCCCTCCTACTAACTGGACTAACTCTTGGAGTGCTCCCAGAAGAATTGAACCCTATTTTCACAATTTGATTCCCTTTGGACTACTCCCAGAGCCTGAAGTGTTTGGCAATACTTAGCGAGTGTGGAATGGAAGGAGTGGAAGACTGCACATGCTCAAAGGATTAGTCGGCGTCAAAGTCTTGGATACCTACGTTGACTAACCAAAAAAAAAAAAAAAAAACGAAATTTGTTAAACCTTGTCAACATTTAATTTGTTTTGTGTGGCACATAAAAGGGGGGCAAATTATTTGCAGATATTTTAATAAGGAAACATGCTCAACACAAGTGCCAAGTAAGTAAGCCTTGGGCATGTGAGCTTTTGTGTTCCATCATTACCATTAAAGCTAATTGTGTTCGGAAGAGACTCGAAAGCCGAATAGGATTTTCTGGGTATTGCTCAAACTCGGTTTTCCATGAGTGACGTTTAGTTTTATGAACAGCAAATAAAGATTAGCCGCACTGACATTTTAAAATGAATTAGGTGAAAAGCAAAATGGTGGAGTGATTAGATTATTCAGCAATTATTGAGAGAGAGAGATATTTAGGTAGGTGCTAACTTGAAAAGCATAGCACATTTTACATGGCACAGATTTAAAATGGTTACTGACATTTTTTAAGATGGATTATGAAAAAGGCAAAAAGGAATTGTGATAAGATGATTCAGCACCATAATAGGTAAGTTAATTATTGAAAATTCAGACAGAGAGAGAGAAGAGTGGTCACCAGATAAATGGCAATATCGTTCCATTAATCCTTCTGACAAGACCAGTTAGGTGGAAAAAATTATAAAATAGATTAAGTTATTAATTAGTAACACATGATAATCACAAGGGTACAGTTACTTCTATAAAGAAGAAACCAATTAAATCAATAAGCAATGGCCAATGTTTAGAAGGTGGGTAAGACTTTTAGCTATTACTCTGTATCATTTTGACTAGTTACATTTAACTAGTGAATACTCACTAGTTAAAATATTTTTAGATAAAAAAAAATGACACTTTCCTTCTCTCTATACACCATTCCCTCTTTCTCTTTCTCTGCATCAGATGATTAAATTGAGAAAGATTACTAATAAAAAATTTGAAATAGCTAAAAAAAAAAAAAAAGAAAAAAACTAATACTCTTGGAGTACTCATTTGGATAGGTAACTAGTTATTTTGAAAAATGTCATTTTGCAAGATAAAGTAGGGAAAAAAAAAAAAAAAAAAAGATGCTAGAGAAGTAAGTAGCTAGTCAATTTAAATTTCCTTTCAAAGGATCTACCAGATAAATTATCTTAAAGATTAAAAAAATAATTGTAGGTTGCCTTAATTCTATATATATACTCCCACCTCCCCAAACTCTGATCACCACCACAACCAAAATAACCACCGATGGAGGTTCCTCTTTCATGGGCTGTTTTAGCCATGGCATCGCTAGCTGCTCTAGCCCTTCTCTCAAAAATAGTCAGTTACCGACATAACCAAAAAAAGTTTCCACCAGGTCCCAAACCATGGCCAATCATTGGAAACCTTAACCTACTCGGTTCACTCCCACACCAATCCCTCCACAAATTAGCCCAAAAATACGGACCCATTATGCAACTCAAGTTTGGCTCTTTCCCAGTCGTGGTCGCCACATCCTCTGAAATGGCAAAACAATTTCTAAAAACGCATGATCACATCTTTGCCTCTCGACCACAAACCTCCGCAGGCAAATTCACAAACTATAACTCTTCAGATATCGTTTGGGCACCTTACGGGCCATATTTGCGCCAAGGGCGGAAGATATTCCTCACTGAGCTATTTAGCACCAAAAGACTCGAGTCTTATGAGTACATTCGGGCCGAGGAGATGCGAGCTTTCATTTCCCATCTCCACACCATGTCAGGTAAGCCAGTTACGCCTAGAGACCATCTTTCACGCCTTGGTCTCAGCGTTATAAGCAGAATTTCACTGGGTAGGAAGTACTTTGGCGAATGCAAAACTGAGAGTTCAATAGTGACGTATGAAGAATTTCAAGAGATGTTGGATGAGTGGTTCTTGCTTAATGGTGAGTTGAATATTGGGGATTGCATACCGTGGCTCAATTTTCTTGACTTGCAGGGTTATGTGAAACGAATGAAGGCTGTGAGTAAGAAATTTGATAGGTTTCTTGATCATGTGCTTGATGAACACAAGGCCAAGAGGGAAGCTGCAGCGAAGGATTTTGTGGCCAAGGATCTGGTGGACGTGCTTTTGCAGCGAGCTGATGATCCTAATCTTGAGGTTAAGCTCACTCGTGATAGTGTGAAGGCCTTAACACAGGTGTGTCTTATGTCTCCAATCTTCTTGTCTTTAATCTCTGAAAGCACTAGGACCTTTTTAATGTCTAAAGGTTCTCTCTGGCCAATCAACCAAATATCATATGTTGAGAACTCCTTTTTTTCCTTTTATTTTAAACGGCAAAAAGAAAATACAGAGTTTTAGGTTAAAAGAAGTTTCACACACCATAAAAGAAACAAACATCACCACACCCACACATAAAGATGACATTCCCACAGACAACCCCAGCTATAACAGAAACAAAAAATCTTAGACAAAACAACAAACACCTAAGCTGCAATCAAACAAATACTTAAAATTAGACCAACCAGAACACACCATGAGTAACAAGATATTTCTTAGCAAAAAAAGAAATTAAAAAAAAAAAAGGAAATATGATTTTATTAATAACACCCAATAAATAGAAGTCATTGAATCATGTAGCTTCATCAAATTCATATGCACGTTTTTCATGGCAAGATGGAGAGAATAATTGAATCATATTCAGCCATACACATCATAACAAAAAGACAATCACGTACTGTAAGTCGTTCAAATCAGGCCTGCCCCTTTGCTATCCAGTGACAGTTCCCCTTTTTGGTTCATTCATGATCAGGACCTATTTACTGCCGGCACACATACTTCAGCAAACATTGTGGAATGGGCAATGTCCGAACTCTTGAAACAACCCCACATCTTAAAAAAGGCAACTGAAGAGGTCGATAGAGTTGTTGGCAGAGAGAGATGGGTGGAAGAGAAAGACATCCCACAGCTTCCTTACATTGACAAAATCATGAAAGAGACAATGAGGAAACATCCGCCGGCTGTATTGATCCCACCCCATTTGGCTCTTGAAGATTGCAATGTAGCTGGTTATGATATTTGCAAGGGAACTAGAGTTTTGATTGACATATGGAGTATAGGGAGAGACCCAAAATTATGGGATGCACCCGAAGAGTTCCGCCCAGAGAGGTTTTTGGATAAGGCGATGGACGTGAAGGGACAGAGTTTTGAGCTATTGCCATTTGGGTCAGGGAGGAGGATGTGCCCTGGCTACGGCCTTGGAATAAAGATGACTCTATCAACCTTGGCCAACATGATACAAGGATTCAATTGGAGGTTGCCTGACAATATGAAGATAGAAGATTTAAGCATGGAGGAGGTTTTTGGAATCATAGTACCTCTAAAAATCCCACTTGTTGCAGTCATAGAGCCTCGACTACCGCTTCATCTCTATTAGTGAATTTGATATGGTGCCCAATGCAACTTGACCCAATTTTTTTGCTCGAAGTGATGTGATGCTTGGCCAATCAATTCGCATACTAATTGGGCCAGTAAATTTAGACTCTATTATTTTCCTATGTATTATGGTTTGAATTATATATTTTTATCAATTTCATCTCACTGTAGTTCTATTTTTAATGTATTGTAATCAAGCTTCAAGGCTTTGTTTTAATGAAAAATTTAATCTTAAGAAACATACCAAGGGTGAGAGTGAACTTTGGACCATTAGGCAGGGGCTGTCTTTGCTATGGGATTCAGGGGAGCGCTCTGTTGTTATTGAGACTGACTTACAAGTCTCCATTGATCTCATCAGCTTTGCCCCCAATCGTCATCACTTTGATGTTGTCCTCATCAATGACTGCTGTGCTTTAACATCTACAGCCTGGATATGTAAAATTCAACACACTCTTAGAGAGGGCAACAAGTTGTAATTTTCAAGTTCTTTTTTCTCCCCCTCATGGGATTTGTACTTATCTTTTTGAAGATCTGGCTGGTATTTCTACCATCAGATCTAGCTTACTGCTTTAATAAATATCCTTTGAACCAAAAAAAGAAAAAAAAGGTATAGCTATGTTTTTTAACCTCTGGCATATATATATGTATATTACCTATAAAATGCTGAATTTTAGAAAAACTTTTGAACGGCCAATATACCCTTATTTAAAAAAAAAAAAAAAAAAAATACATATCTACCATTCCTTTAATTGAAACACATAGTAAACATTTTTATCATTTGGTAACAAATGAAAGTTAGATTTTAACTCAAACTCTTAACAAATTAAAGTTAGATTCTTACACAAATTCTTTTTCCTAGAGCAACTGTCAAGTTGCATGATAATATATATGAATATAAACTCTTTAAATATTCCGTTTTATGAAGAGAAAATTTTTTTTTGAGTGTATATCTAAAGAGTTTTTAATCTTTCGTTGACAATTTTGATATAAAATAAAATGTACTTTTGAATTTTAAACTTTATCTTTTACGAAAAAAATATAAAATCTTTATGTATTTATTATTTTGTAGAACTAATATTATTTAAAAATATTCACGTGCAACGCACGTGTGCTATATCTAGTGTGTGTGTGTGTATATATATATATATATATATATATATAGAGAGAGAGAGAGAGAGAGAGAGAGAGAGAGAGAGAGTTTCCTTTTTATGAGGCTAACACAATTTTGCGTTGGGTCTTCCTTCAAAACTCTACATATGACTTGAATTTTACAAAACCAACCTTTGGAGTAGATCTGCTTTATATGAAAGTCATGCATGCCAAAAATAAAGTTAATCCGATATTGAGAATTGCGTCATCCATAAATGTAAGTTTTGGTTCATATAGCAATTAGTTTCGGATCAACTTAATATTTGGCATGCATCACCTACATGATAAAGCTATCTAATTTAATAATTGGTTTTGCAAAATATGGATCTCATATAAAGTTTTGGAAAGTAATCTAACGCAAAATTAGGTCAAATTAGGTTAACCTGATAAGAAGGAACATATATATATATATATTATTAATAATAATAGACATATATAAAACACAGTGTTACCATTATTGGTTTTTGAAATGATGTGTTGTTGTAACAACAACAACAAAACAAAAAAAAAAAAAAAAAAAGAACGTAAAAGTGGTGTTACGAACGCCGCTTTTAAAAAGTGGCTTTGGTAATGACACTTTGCAAAGCGTTGTTACTTATGACACCTTTTAAACGCCGCTTTCAGAAAGCGTGACTAGGAAAGCTATTTTCAATAAGATATTTTCGAGGCTGTAAATGTTCGTCCATATGAACCCATCCCTGACTCCTCTCTTTTCCTCAGCAACTCTATCCAAAATGTGCCACTAACAAACCCTAACCCTAACACTAGTCTTCATCCTCCACAGATTCTTCTAAGACATGTCATCAATGGCGAACTCACCCCAATCCACCATGCATTCCTCTGCCACTGATTTCAAGCTCCAAACGCCATGCCAGAAACCCTCCAACTAAGAGGCAAAATTGATAAACACCATCAATAGCATTTGCAGAGTTTACCAGACTCAGTCCTTTCCCGCAACCAACGTTTTATCGACAAGATGGAAAAACTTATGAACCAAAGTCCCTACTCTTGACTTTCACGACGAGGGGTTGCTGGATTCACATGAACTTGGTGCATTTTGTGTACAGGCTACAGAGTTTTGGTTCTTGGCAATAATGCTTCGTCTATTAAAAGATTTGCCCTCTAAATGTTATGCGCAATGGAAATTCTTGTATCAACAGTGTATCTATATATATTTAATTTATTTTACTGACGGGATATCCTAATTTGGTGGTAGATTCTGGGCAGCAACAGAGCAACTTGGCGGACATTGATCAGCAAAGAGCTAATTTGGCTTTGGGTTTTTTGATGAAATGGTGCTTCAATTTGGATTTTAAAAGCACTTTGTGCATGGCTTTTTTGGATTTAAGCGGTAGACGTGCTAATCAAATAAGCGACGTGCTAATCAAATAAGCAATGACATTAAATTCCCCCAATGCATAAAGCTAGAAATCAGATGCCCGTGGGGCCGGCCGGTGTCTTGCACTTAGAATGTATGAGGCTGGTGCGGTGTTCACAATTCCCCCCCCCCCCCTCTCTCTCAAAAACCAAAAAAAAGAATAGTACTTATATGAGTAATAGAAATTTAAGGCTATGTTTAGTATGCCGCATAAACCAGATAAGATAAATAAATAATTTTCATGTGTATTGTGTTCTTTTGAAATAATGATATATTATCCATAGGATAATTATATTCTCTATACGCAAGAGATAATAAACTCCTTGAACGCGATGGTATATTTAATTTTATCCTAGAATATTCAAGAGACCCTCTTATACATTTCAAACAAAGCAACTAAAGATTTTTTCTTCATTCAATAATTCTATCCTAACCAACCATTTAATCCGGCATACCAAACATGGCCTACCAATTTGCTAAGCATTATCATTCATGTGGAGACTAATAAGAATTATTATTATTTTTTTATTTCCAATAAGGGTTTTCGAGATTTAACTCCTACTGAGATTTCAACCCAAACTAATTTTCTAACGGCTATGTGACCCATAAACGGCTATGGACTCTCACGTTCCTGTCTTTGCATGGCAACTACAGCTAGTTACATCCTGTTACCTTCTCCCTTCCTTCATCTTTGTCTATCGTCATCTTTTTTTTTTTTTTTTTTTTTTTTTTTATTATCGATTCAAGCTCTATCTTCATCTTTCTCCTTTGCTATCTTCATCAATTTACAGACTTGATTTAGAAGTAGCAGCCAATCAAATTTCACATAAGGGACTCTCTGTTTTCCAATTTTCTTTCACATTATTAATCTGCATTATTTTTTTTCTCTTGTTGTGATATCAGGCCCAATCAATTTTCCTCTCAACTCTCTACTAGTCTACCGCATAATCAGAAACCACCCTTACACTAATCCTATTTTTTCTCTTCTTCTAAAAACTATAACTGGGTTGCTCCCCAATGCAGCAAGCCACCAACCATGGGCCAAGCTCTCTCTTTATTTTTTTCTTAAAATTTAAAAATTTTCCTTTATCTTATTAGTTTATTTACTTTTGGTCATTTAGTTTTGTAACTTATGCCGTGTCATTGTAATATTACATTTACTCTTTCTAACCATTTCAGGTGCAGGTTACTTTACGTCTCTTACTGCTCTGATTTTGAATATATATATAAAATAGTTATACATCTAATTTGTCGGAGAGAAGAGGATGAAGGAACCACAAGGCGAAGAGGGTTTTTTCAATTCTCAAGAGGTTCTTATTTTTCTCGGGTTGTGTTACTGCTTTGCCGATGTGCAATGCATTCGGTGCTTCTTGTTCTCTGATTTATTTGGATTTGGGGTTGTGCTATAGCTTCTTGATGTGCCATGTAGGAGTGTTCGTGGTTCGGTTTGAGGGTAGATTTCAAACCAAACCATTATATTTCGGTTTTGTTCTTATCAAATCAAAATCAAACCATACTACAAAAAAACCAAACCAAACCAAACCAAAAAATTTCGGTTTGGTTCGGTTCGGTTTCGGTTTTAACCTATCAAGTAGCAACAAATCATCATGAATAATTGTTTACCCCTAACAAAATGGAAAAAATGACAATCCAAACTTCAAATAAAAACAGTTTTAATAAAATCATTACATTAGCAACTAAAAAAAGCATTAAACATTGTATCAAAACAGAAACAAAGAGCGAGAGGCGGGGGGAGTAGAGAGCGAGAGGCTGAGCACAAAGTAGCAAACTTTAGTTTGATTATTTACTCAATAGGTTTTGTATTCCTACTATATTACTACCTATTTTACCCTTGTTTGAATAGGAAATTTACAAATTGAACTTTAATATATATGTATATGTATATAATATTTTTTCGGTTTTTTCGGTTTGGTTTGGTTTTTTAAAAATGAAAACCAAAACTAAACCAATTTAATTCGGTTTTCTAAAATCAAAACCAAAACCAAACCTAAGGAAAGAAAAACTAAACCAAATCAACCGGTTTGATTTGGTTCTCGGTTTTAACTTAAACCATGAACATCCCCAGTGCCATGCATCCAGCGCACTCTTTGAATGCATTTATCTTTACTACTATGATAAAAGGGAAGAGGAGAATTAGTGTCTTCACTTTTCCTTTCCCAAAAACACCCTTAATATATACAATATTTCCCATTTTCTAAAGAGGATTTAAGTAGTAAATAAATAACAAAAATTAGGGCAAAACAGTTATGTCACCCCGGCCCCATTCTCCCTTGGGTCTCTCACAACTTTCTCCCATACGGGCAAGTGATTGCTCCTAAACATCTCCCATAAATGTACTTCAACATGTGGATATATATTAGATAGTAATAATAGAATTTCCTCCGTTGGTGTGTTTTTCTGTGCTACTATGGATTTTGACTATTCAGTTTAGAGTATGCCTTTAGTGTGAAATTCCTTGTTTTTCTAATATTTTACTGTTGACTTGCAGGACTTGTCTCAACAGCCTCTAGCTCAAGAGTTAATTGCGACCAAGAGTTTATTGTACTCCAACACAGATTTAATTTTTTTATTTTCCAATTCCAATGACCTTCCTCTGCTTCCATTCGAAATTGTAAATGAAAAAAATGTCACTTCACCCATCTTTTGTCATCTATCTTTATCACTCATTTTATGTATCAAAAGTATATAAGTGAAAACCATCATGTGGAACCTAGTGTGAAATAAAAAAAAAATTACCACATATGGATGGGTGAGATAACGTGGGTGAAATAACAGGACTCAGATTCAGTGTTGAGCTTACAAATCTCAGCAAATCTCAGCACGGTGTTGAGGTGATCTCAACCGTCCACTTTAGATCTGGACAGTTGATATTAAAATATAAAAAAAGTGTTGTCGAAATTACCTAAATACCCTTATGAGCATCATTTTTGATCTTTAATCTCAACCGTCCAAATCTAAGATGGACGGATGAGATCACCTCAACACCGTGATGAGCTTTTTTAAATTCAGCATTGAATCCAAACCCGAAATAACATAGTCCATTGTAAATTAGTGTAGCATAATGTCCAACTACTTTGTATTATTTTATCATGAGAAAATCTCTTTTTGAACCTCAATATTGTAATATATACAGTACGGTGAAAGTGATCCGATCATGATTCAGCTCCGCAAATTTATTGTAAACTCAAACACACATGGAGAGAGAAGCTTCGGTCACGTGATAATCGGAAATATTGCTCCATGTATTCCTACCAACAAGGCAACAACACCACCCACTTGGGTGAAATACAAAATTACAGACGCAACTTGTGTGAAGAAGAAACCAATAAGAAATGCCTAATGTTTAAAAGGTGTGTTGAACGCTCGTTTTTGTTGCAGGAAAAGTATATTTATCAATCACTAGCTGCACTGTAGCGATAAATATATTAAGATTCCCTAAGTGGAAGTAAGCAACTAATCACTTCGGCTGTTGTCCCTATGAAAATCAAACAATTATGGATCAAGTATTTTTTAGAAATTTATGAAATACTATAGTATTTTGGATTTAATTTCACCCTCAATTAAGAAAACTATCATCATTTTTAAAATATATATATTTTAGTAATTTATACCTTTGATACTATGTAAAACACACTAAAATTGTTTGACTTTCATTTGGACTCCAAATGAGCCCTAAATGAGTAATCTAATGATTAAAGAATAATTGTAGGTAGATTCTATACATGCATGGATTTTGTGATGGAATCATTTAATTTGATGATCCATACTCCACGTCTATAAATGGAGCCGTAGGCCTACATGCACTAGGAACAAATACGAAAAATGTGTTAGTGGTACTCTTGCTGCTCTTTTCTATTCAAAAGTATAAGGGGAGGTGGGGTGTCCACGTCATCTGATCATGGCATGTTTTCTATGGATCACCTTTTAAGTGTTTGAAGGAAGGGGAGATAAAAAAAACTAAGGTAGATAAGCTTTTCGCTAGCTCGTTCAATTATATATACTCTACGTATCTGCCAAATCACTTACCATCACAACCACAATCACTACCAATGGAGGCTGCACCTTCTTGGGCTGTTTTGGCCATGGCATGCCTAGCTGCTCTAGCCCTCCTTTCCAAATTGTTCATTTTCCAACATAAGTACCGACACAAATTCCCACCTGGTCCCAAACCTTGGCCGATCATTGGCAACTTAAACCTCATGGGTTCCCTCCCCCACCATTCCCTTCACAAACTAGCCCAAAAATATGGACCAATTATGCAACTTAAATTCGGCTCCACCCCTGTCGTGGTTGCCTCATCAACCGAAATGGCAAAAGTTTTTCTAAGGACGAAGGATCACATTTTTGCCTCTAGACCCAAAACAGCCGCTGGCAAGTATACCACTTATAACTTCTCCGATATCACATGGGCACCTTATGGCCCATATTGGCGCCAAGCGCGAAAAATATTCTTCACCGAGCTCTTTAGCTCGAAAAGACTCGAGTCATATAAGTATATTCGGGTTGAGGAGATGCGAGCCTTTTTGTCTCGTCTCAATTCATTATCAGGAAAGCCAGTTATGCTTAGGCATCATCTGCCTCTCCTTACTCTCAGCATTATGAGCAGAATTGTACTGGGTAAGAAGTACTTCAGCGAATCGAAATCGAGGAGTGAAATAGTGACGCTTGAAGAATTTGAAGGGATGTTAGACGAGTTGTTCTTGCTGAATGGTGTGTTGAATATTGGGGATTGGATACCGTGGCTGGATTTTTTAGACTTGCAGGGTTACGTGAAGAGAATGAAGGCTTTGTGTAAGAAATTTGATAGGTTTCATGATCATGTGATTGAGGAACACAAGGCCAGGAGAGAAGCGGAAGGGGAGGATTATGTGGCTAAGGATATGGTGGACGTGCTATTGCAGGTAGCTGACGATCCTAATCTTGAGGTTCAGCTCACACCTGATGGTGTCAAGGCGTTAACGCTGGTACGTTTTATTTATTTAAATTCTATCCATGTTTTTCCTTGAATATGTGACATACTCACCTTAATATGTAAACTATTAGCCCGTTATACCACATCAACCCAATAACATTGACACAAACTGTTAGTTTACCAAATTTGTTCTCTCCAAATTGGCCGCCGGATGACAATTCCTTATTTTGTTCATCCATGTACGTTCAGGACCTATTAGGTGGTGGCACGGATACCTCAGCAACAACAGTGGAATGGGCAATGTCTGAACTCTTGAAACATCCACACATTTTCAAAAAGGGGACTGAAGAGCTGGATAGAGTAATTGGGAGAGAGAGATGGGTGGAAGAGGAAGACATCCCACAACTTCCTTATATAGATGCAATTGTGAAGGAAACAATGAGGATGCATCCAGTGGCTGTAGTCCTGGCACCCCATCTGGCTCTTCAAGATTGCAATGTAGCCGGTTATGACATCCTAAAAGGAACTACTGTTTTCACAAACGTATGGAGTATGGGGAGAGACCCTACAATATGGGATGCTCCCGAAGAGTTCTGCCCAGAGAGGTTTTTAGGTAACCCAATTGAAGTGAATGGGCACAGTTTTGAACTATTGCCATTTGGGTCAGGGCGGAGGATGTGCCCTGGCTACAGCCTTGGACTAAAGATGGTTCAATCGAGCTTGGCCAACATGATACATGGATTCAACTGGAAATTACCTGATAATATGAAGATACAAGATTTAAGCATGGAGGAGGTTTATGGACTAACTACACCTCGGAAAATCCCACTTGTTGCGGTCGTGGAGCCTCGACTCCCGCTTCATCTTTATTAATCAGTTGTTAATCTTAATTAGTAGAATAAAACCAGGGCATCAATATACGTTGGATGATGTTCGCATTGTGATTGTGATTGTAAGTGTGCAATATTATTGTGATAATCAGTGGGATCGAGCTTTAACATTGTAAAAATAAATAAATAAATAAAATTGTGAAGAAGCTCATTAAGCTTAATTCCTACCCTATTGTTTTTGCAAGGCAGAAATGAGCCCCATGCATTAATGTAGAGATGGGCCATTGATCAAGAAAATGGGCTCTAAAATTGGCACGTCATGCTACTGTACCAAAAAAGGAAAAAAAAAGGCCTAAAGGCTAGATATATATTGTAACTTTTTAATGTGTAGGCACACTATTTGGTCATTGAATTATTGATGCACATGATGGTTTATGTCATGCGGCGCACCATGTCCATCCAAGTTGTTAAAGTTTAACAACTCGACAACATTTAATTTATTTTGTGTGGCACATAGAAGGGGCCAAATTATTGGCAGACATTCTAATAGAGGAAACCATACATGTAAATATTCCATTATAACCCCAAGACTGGTAAGCAACAAGATAGCGAGAGAGAGAATCTTGAGGGGTGAATTGAGTGGTTTTAGGGATCTTTTGCCAAACAAGCGGTTTGGGTTCAACACTCACCACTCTTCCTTAAAGCCACTCTTATAAACTTTGTCCAATGATTATCCAGTGTATATGGGGACTCCTTAGCTGAATCTATCTTGAATCTGCATCACTGCATGTATCTTCATCGAGTCTTGTAAATTTCCCTTATGGTGGATCTAATTGGGTCCACGGATTTAGAGGTTTTCCACCCTTGGGTAGGGGAGTAAAACGGGCTGGGCTGCACTGGACCGGGCTGGCTCCTCTTCATGTCAGTTGGATTGGGCTCGTGCTAGGTCTAGTCAGGCTTCAGTATTATTGGAACTGGGGAACAGCTATTGCAACCACACATTCTTATCACCTCACCCCTTTCCTTTTGGTTTTTAAGGTTTCATGAAAAATATAAAAGGTTTTTACAAAAACCAGCCGCTTGGTCTACTAGAAAACATCATTTTAAACAACTTTTGAAGAAAGTTTTTCCAAAATCTATCGTTTAGCTAAAATTTTTAGCAAAAAAATGAAATAAAGGTTATAAATGACTAAAAAATATATTTAAACGATAAATTTAAGAAAAACTTTCTTCTACAAAGTTGTTCAAAATGATGTTTTCTAAGTGAATATTACGACTGGTTTTCATAAAACCTTTTATATTTTGCATAAGACCTTAAAAACCTAAAGGATGGGGGGTGGGGTGATAAGAATGGGGGGTTGCAATAGCCGCTTCCTTCGAGCTAGGCTGAAGGAAAAAAGCTAAGCCCGTGTCGGATCTTGGGTTTAAGACATGCTTCGAGCTTATGTCGGGCCTCAAGCTAGGCCAAATTCAGACTAATTTATTCTTTATGATTTTTTTATTTTATTAAATAACATTTAAACTCTATAAAGTTTCTATACATAAATTTTTTATAATTTATAAAGACATTTGCAAACATTATATTAATGTTTATTTGATCTGATAACTTTTAATGGAAAATGCTATTACACCCACATTTTATCACCCATCTTTACTACCCATCTTATGTTTAAAAAGTGGATAGGTAATGTTATTTCACCCATATTCTCTCACCTTTTACGTGATAGTTTCTCCTTATTTCATGCTACTCCCCGTATGACTACTCTTACTTATACACTTTTGATATATAAGGTGAATGATAAAAATAGATAGCAAAAAATTGGTGAAATAGCATTTTCCAAAGTTCTGAATTAGTGAAAATTACCATGTAAGGGTCGCAAATATGGAAAAATGAGCAATATACCAATAGGTGGAGGAATATAGGTGAAATAGTACTTACTTTTTTTTCTTTTTTATTTTTTTTATAAATGGTAGAACCTACCGTTACAGCAAATAAGATCGGCCGCACTGACATTTTAAAATGGATTTAATTTCGATATCGATTTAAACTAATATTATTTTGAAAAGTGTTTTCATATGGCAAACATAAAGATCGACACTGACACTTAAAATGGAATATGTACAGCAAATAAGATCGGCCGCACTGACATTTTAAAATGGATTTTGTCCAAAGCAAAATGGTGGAGTGATCGGATTGCTCAGCAATTATTTTGAGAGAGAGAGATTTTGGTCACGTGATAACTGTCAATTCCGGCAAGACGAGTTGGGTGGAGAAAATCATAAAATATATCAAGGTGTTAATGAAACATGATCATCGTTATAAAAAAAATAAATAAATAAAAAGATAAAATAAAATATGATAATCAACTTTAAGAAGAAACTGATTAGCAATGGGCAATGGGCAATGTTTAGAACGTGGCAAGACTTTTGTTGCATTTAGTAATCATATTTGGTAGAGTTAAAGTTAGTTAAGATTTAGCGCTAAGCTAAAAAAGCTCAGCATGGTGATAAGGTGATCCAAGCCATTGAGTTTGGATTTTAACCGTCAAAATTAAAGGATAAAAAATGTATTGTTGAAATGACAAAGATGACTTCATAATTAAGTAACTTTTGTTTATCTTTAAATCCGAAACATTAAATTTGGATTTTCACAGACTCAGACTAATCGCATCCTTTCTATGCCCTTAATAATATGCCTGATGGCTAATTATTTTCCCCGGCTTTCCCAAAAGACAGCTATGTTTTTTATTGGAGAAGGTCTATTTCCACACATCTTTTAAAAGTAATTTATTTATAATCCAGGTCTCTTTTTAAGTTTTGCAAGCTAATCCACACCCACTCCAATGAGGTTTTGCAAAAAAGAATAGGCCCACCATTTTTTGTTGTCTTGGGTTGTCGGTTGGTTTCGTGTTTAAATTTAGAAATTGGAAAAAAAAAAAAAAAAAAAAAAAAGAAGTTTATACTTGCTCATTCAACTATATATACTCCCCCTACCCCTAACTCCAATCACCACCACAACCCACAATCACCTGCAGCGATGGAGTTTCCTGCTTCTTGGGCTATTTTAGCCTTTGTTTGGCTAGCTGCTCTGCCCCTTGTGTCAAAAATGTTCAGTTTCCTACACAAGCAACAAAAACTTCCACCAGGTCCCAAACCATGGCCCATCATTGGCAACTTAAATCTCATGGGTCCATTACTCCACCGATCCCTTCACAAATTATCCCAAAAATACGGACCCATAATGCAACTCAAGTTCGGTTCCTTCCCAGTGGTGGTGGCCTCATCCCCCCAAATGGCAAAACAGTTTCTAAAAACACATGATCACATCTTTGCCTCCCGCCCCAAAACCGCCGCAGGCAGATACACCAATTATAACTACTCCGACATCTTATGTGCACCTTACGGCCCTTATGTGCACCAAGGCCGTAAGATTTTCCTCACTCAGCTATTTACCACCAAAAGACTCGACTCTTATGAGTACATTCGGGTCGAGGAGATGCGAGAATTTTTGTCTCGTCTCCACGCCTTGTCGGGTAAGCCAATTGTGCTTAGAGATCATCTTTCACGCCTTAATCTAAGCGTTATAAGCAGGATCGTTCTGGGTAAAAATTACTTCAGTGAATCCAAATCCGAGAGTGAAATAGCTACGCTCACAGAATTTCAAGGGATGCTTGATGAGTGGGTCTTGCTGAATGGTCGGTTGAATATTGGGGATTGGATACCGTGGCTTGGTTTTTTAGACTTGCAGAGTTACGTGAAGCGAATGAAGGCTTTGCGTAAGAGATTTGATAGGTTTCATGATTATGTGATTGATGAACACCAGGCCATGAGGGAAGCTGCAGGGACAGATTTTGTGCCCAAGGATATGGTGGACGTGCTGTTGCAGCTGGCTGATGATCCTAATCTTGAGGTTAAGCTCACTCGTGATTGTCTCAAGGGGCTTACACAGGTACTCCATTTTATTTTCTCCAATCCTCTTTCCTTCCATTTTTGAAATGAATAAATAAATAAATCATAACCACTACCAGTCGTTCAAATCACCCCTTTGGCCTTTGCTATCCGATCACAATTCCTCGTTTAATTTGGTTCATTCATGATCAGGAATTACTAGCTGGTGGCACGGAAAGCGCAGCAATTACAGTGGAATGGGCAATGTCGGAATTATTGAAACATCCGCACATCTTGGAAAGAGCAACTGAAGAGCTCGATAGGGTTGTTGGGAGAGAGAGATGGGTGGAAGAGAAAGACATCCCACAACTTCCATACATAGACACAATTATGAAAGAGACAATGAGGATGCATCCAGTGTCTGCAATGCTTGCACCCCATTTGGCTCTTGAAAATTGCAATGTAGCTGGGTATGACATTCGCAAGGGAACTCGAATTTTCATAAACATATGGAGTATAGGGAGAGATCCAACAGTGTGGGATGCAACCGAAGAGTTCCGCCCAGAGAGGTTTTTAGGTAAGGCGATTGACGTGAAGGGACAGAGTTTTGAGCTATTGCCATTTGGGTCAGGGAGGAGGATGTGCCCTGGCTACAGCCTTGGACTGAGGATGATACGGACAAGCTTGGCCAACATTATACATGGATTCAACTGGAGATTACTTGACAATATGAAAATTGAAGAGTTAAGCATGGAGGAGGTTTTTGGACTTTCAACACTTCGAAAGATCCCACTGGAAGCTGTCATGGAGCCTCGACTCTCGCTTCATCTTTATTAGTTGTGAATGTCATCCACTGACATTCTCTTCACTTGTTAAGTGAGTAATCTTGAATTCAAGCTTATGGAGATGCCTTAACACCCATCTGTTGATGATAGGGATCAGGCTTCAGGGTAGATTCTATTGATTGAAAAAATAAAAATAAAAAAATGTTTGTCTTATAGTCAAAGGCCCCACATCGATTAGCTGAGGTTTGTCTTAGGAGTTTATAAGGTTCCATACATCTATAGTTTGATCTCCTTCAAGAGCTAGGTCTTTTTGGAGGTTTAGTGCTTTATGGGATCTTGGGCTTTCCTTTGGTCTATGTTACATGTATGGGCTTACTCATTTGTGTGTTGTGTGTGTTTCCTACGTGTGCTTAGCAAAAAAAATTACCTTATTTGAGATGAAAGAGACCGTCTTAAATAAGACAAATGATAAAGAAAATCATTTCATTAATGATAAAGAAAATCAGTACACACCCAAAGAGATCGAAGAACCCCCAAAAGAAAGAAAACATAACAGAGCATCCTCTTGAAAGAACTCAACAGAGCATCCTCCAAAACTTCATAGAGCATCCAGAATACCAAAAACCCAGCAAAAATAAACTCCGAAAAGAAAAGAGAACCTAACAGAGCATCTCCCTATTAAAACAGACATAGGCCAATAAGTAACGTAACCCTGCCTAAAATGTGAGACTGGTCCACAACGATACTTTTTAACAAAATGTATGAATCTTTTCAAATGATCGACACAAGACAGGGCTAACTCTATAATCATACAGAGATGATTTTCGGCACAGAAATTAGCCAACACAAAAACTAGACCTTACACCTGCGCTGCCTACCTTTATGATGGGTACATAATTATAAAAAAGAAACAAAGGGGAGAAAAAAGAAGAAGAAGAATAGTGTGTCAATCTAAATTAATGTTTTTAATTTTTATACTTGGTAAGTAGAAACTTTGTAGCACATTTCACATGGCACAGATTAAGATGGGGAATGACATTTTAAAATGGATTATGTATAAGGTAAAAAGGTGTAGTGATCAGATGATTTAGCACCATAATAGATTAAGATATTAGTAAAACATGATAATCACAAGGGTACAGATACTTCTATAAAGAAGAAACCAATTTGCAATGGCCAATGTTTAAAAGGAGGGTAAGACTTTTAGCTATTATCATTTTGGTTAGCTATATTTAGCTAGCGAATGTTCACTATTTAAACTATTTTTAGTTTTAAAAATGAGACTTTCCTTCTCTCTATACACCATTCCCTCTTTCTCTCTCTCTACCAAATGATTAGATCAAGAAAGATTTCTAATAAAAAATTTGAAACAGTTAAAAAAAATTAATACACTTGGAGTATGCACTTGGATAGCTAGCTAGCTATTTTGAAAATTGTCATTTTGCTATCTAAAGTAGCAAAAAAAATAGCCAGTACTTTGGAGATGCTAGGAAATAAGTAGCCAATCAATTTAAATTTCCTTTCAAAGGATCTACCAAATAAATTATCTTAAAGATTAAAAAAATAATTGTAGGTTGCCTTAATTTCTATATATATACTCCCACCTCCCAAAACTCTTTGCTGCGACTTTAATAATGCTTCCAAGTGCATGATGTCGCGAAGTAATAAATTCTCGGTGAGTCCGAGGTCGAATCACAGAGAAGAGGAATAATTAGTAGAGAAGATTGAAAAAAGATTTTAGAAATTTGGTTGCTTGATTGCAGAAAATTAGTTTGATTGAAAACAATAATTTAAAAACACTAAGGTTTAGAGGTCCACTCACAACAAGTATTAGATATTTGAGAACGACTCAATTTTATGACTCAACTGAGATTCATATGAAGGATGATCCCAGTCGGATGATTTAACAATTAATTTTATTTAAAACAATTCTAAAAATATAGATTCATAAAATTGATTGATTTATTGCATGAGAAAACTAGTAATTTAATTTGCAGGGAATTCTAAGCATTCACCGTACCCGGAATTAACGATAAATAAAAGAATTATACATAATAAATACTTTACAAAATAATCAAAATCAATCAAAACTACAAAGCCTTACATTAAATCCATGAAAGAGTCATTAAACAAATACCAAACAATGTTGTGGCTTCACTCCTAACTTTAGCAAAACGTTTAGCTACTCATAATAATTGAAAACTAGAAAATACAAGAGAGGTAGAAGAAGAAGAATAAGAGAGGTGGGAAAAGAAGAGAAGAGGAGGAGTTATATAGGTGCGGCCGCCTTTTCCTTTCCATGTACTCTTAGGAGTTCCAAGGAAAAGAGGAGAAAAATTAGGAAACAAATTGGGAATCTCGTTTTTTTTAGCAGGGCTAACTTGTTACCCGTTTTTTACCTACTAAACATCGAAATCATGAAATATTCGTGAAATACAATATTGTTGGGCTTTAACTTATCTTTCCAGGAACACCAATTTCGCATCAATTGGATTTCGGAGTCAAAAGTTATGGACAAAATACGGTAACTGCTCAAATTTTCTTTTTAATATTCTTTCCAACTTTGAGGTTGCCAATTCCTTTGCTAAAATCTTCTAAAATTAATGTACTTCAACCTTGCAAAGTTTCCATATAGTTCCAAATAAATAAAGAATGCTTGACCATAGGAAATTTGCTTCCTACAAAAATAAAACACACATTAATACACAACTTTAAGCATAAGAGCATGTATGAAGAGAACTCATGTATAATGTGTAAAATGAGAAATTAAGTGCCAAATGAATGTGATAATGCCTACTAAAAGTATAACATTAATGCAATTTTAAGCTATTATCTCTCTTATCACCACCACAACCAAAATCACCACCGATGGAGCTTCCTCCTTCATGGGCTGTTTTAGCCATGGCATGGCTGGCTGCTCTAACCCTTCTCTCAAAAATATTCAGGTACCAACATAACCAACAAAAGTTTCCACCAGGTCCCAAACCATGGCCAATCATTGGAAACCTTAACCTCATCGGTTCCCTCCCACACCAATCCCTCCACTAATTAGCCCAAAAATACGGACCCATTATGCAACTCAAGTTTGGCTCTTTCCCAGTTGTGGTCGCCACATCCCCTGAAATGGCAAAACAATTTCTAAAAACGCATGATCACATCTTTGCCTCTCGACCCCAAACCGCCGCAGCCAAATTCACAAACTATAACTCTTTAGATATCTTATGGGCACCTTACGGGCCATATTTGCGCCAAGGGCGGAAGATTTTCCTCACTGAGCTATTTAGCACCAAAAGACTCGAGTCTTATGAGTACATTTGGATCGAGGAGATGCGAGCTTTCATTTCCCATCTCCACACCATGTCAGGTAAGCCGGTTATGCTTAGAGACCATCTTTCACGCCTTGGTCTCAGCGTTATAAGCAGAATTTCACTGGGTAGGAAGTACTTTGGCGAATGCAAATCCAAGAGTTCAATAGTGACGTATGAAGAATTTCAAGAGATGTTGGATGAGTGGTTCTTGCTTAATGGTCAGTTGAATATTGGGGATTGCATACCGTGGCGCAATTTTTTTGACTTGCAGGGTTATGTGTGTAAAGACCATGTTTTTAATGTTGTCATATTCCGTGCCAAAGGATGGTTGAGTCTTGGGTTGATTGAAGATTGATGAAGTTGCAAAGTTAAGACAAAGCGTGGAGTTTAAAGCTTCGACTCACAATTGTTCTTAGGAAAAGTAAGTGACTGTAGAAGCCTAAGTTTTAATGTTTAAAAATCATTTCAAATCATTTTCAATATTTCTTTATTTATAAAAATGGTTTTGAAAAAGAATTTTTAGCTTCTGAGGTTTTTCTTCCTAGGTGGATCGATCCATGGCTTATGCGGATTGATCTATGGTATTTTAAAATGCAGATTCTGCTACTGCCTAGGTGGATCGATCCATGGTTTTCGTGGATCGATCCATACTGTTCTAGAAATGCGGTTTTGATTCTGTCAACGCGGATCGATCCGGCATGACCTCGGATCGATCCGGGATCGTAAAAATCAGTTTTTAAAGTATTTAAAACCTTCCTATTTGATCCTAAAACGAATCCCAGTCTTTTGGGGTTTCTTAGTCTCTATATATAGAGGCTATTACAATAGAGGAAGGGAAGCAAGCCTCTCTCTTTTAGGGTTTTCATTGTTCATCTTCTTAAAACCTCTCTAGAGCACTTTAACCTAGGTTTTTCACTCATATGCTCTAGAGACCTTCAAACCACACACCATTCACAACCTTGGATGATTGTGAGACCGTTGCAACGGTGATCGAGCTTGCGAGTTCGTGATTGAAGGCATCGCTGTGAAAGAGGTTGGTTGCGACCAAAGCCGTGACGACAGAGATCGATCGTGTATAATCGTGGGAGTGAAGACAACTGCATGAGTCCTTGTGTGGTCTGTAAGTGTGTCTTGTACTCGTTTATTTTATAGTGGATTTGCTTCAACTGGACGAGGTCCCGTGGTTTTTCCCATCTAGGGTTTTCCACGTAAAAATCTCTTGTGCCATTGTTAATTGCTTTTATGCTTGCTGTACGTGTAACTGATTTATTTGTGGTAAAAGAGATTAATTGACTTGAAATCAAATTTGGGTAAGATTTATACATAATACCTATTCAACCCCCCTTCTAGGTATTGTAGGCTTGGTAAAACCGGAATTTCAATGTGAAACGAATGAAGGCTGTGAGTAAGAAATTTGAAAGGTTTCTTGATCATGTGCTTGATGAACGCAAGGCCAGGAGGGAAGCTGCAGCGAAGGATTTTGCGGCCAAGGATATGGTGGTTGTGCTTTTGCAGCTAGCTGATGATCCTAATCTTGAGGTTAAGCTCACTCGTGATAGTGTGAAGGCGTTAACACAGGTGTGTCTTATGTCTCCAATCTTCTTGTCTAATCTCTGAAAGCACTAGGACTTGTTTAATGTCTAAAGGTTCTCTCTGGCCAATCATCCAAATATCATATGTTGAGAACTCCTTTTTTTTCCTTTTATTTTAAAGGGCAAAAAAAAAAAAAAAAAAAAAAATACAGAGTTTTAGGTTTAAAAGAAGTTTCACACACCATAAAAGAAATAAACATCACCACACCCACACATAAAGATGACATTCCCACAGAGACAACCCCAGCTATAACAGAAACAAAAAAATCTTAGACAAAACAACAAACACCTAAGCTGCACCTAAGCTGCAATCAAACAAATACTTACAATCAGACCAACCAGAACACACCATGAGTAACGAGATTTTTCTTAGCAAAAAAAGAAAAGAAAAAAACGAAATATGATTTTATTAATAACACCCAATAAATAGAAGTCATTGAATCATGTAGCTTCATCAAATTCATATGCATGTTTTTCATGGCAAGATGGAAAGAATAATTGAATCATATTCAGCTATACACATCATAACAAAAAGATAATCACGTACTGTAAGTCGTTCAAATCAGGCCTGCCCCTTTGCTATCCAATGACAGTTCCCCTTTTTGGTTCATTCATGATCAGGACCTATTTACTGCCGGCACAGATACTTCAGCAAACACTGTGGAATGGGCAATGTCCGAACTCTTGAAACAACCCCACATCTTAAAAAAGGCAACTGAAGAGGTCGATAGAGTTGTTGGCAGAGAGAGATGGGTGGAAGACAAAGATATCCCACAGCTTCCTTACTTAGACAAAATCATGAAAGAGACAATGAGGAAACATCCGCCGGCTGTATTGCTCGCAACCCATTTGGCTCTTGAAGATTGCAATGTAGCTGGTTATGATATTTGCAAGGGAACTAGAGTTTTGATTGACATATGGAGTATAGGGAGAGACCCAAAATTATGGGATGCACCCGAAGAGTTCCGCCCAGACAGGTTTCTGGGTAAGGCGATGGACGTGAAGGGACAGAGTTTTGAGCTATTGCCATTTGGGTCAGGGAGGAGGATGTGCCCTGGCTACAGCCTTGGAATAAAGATGACTCTATCAACCTTGGCCAACATGATACAAGGATTCAATTGGAGGTTACCTGACAATATGAAGATGGAAGATTTAAGCATGGACGAGGTTTTTGGAATCATAGTACCTCCAAAAATCCCACTTGTTGCAGTAATAGAGCCTCGACTACCGCTTCATCTATATTAGTGAATTTGATATGGTGCCCAATGCAACTTGACCCAAATTTTTTGCTCAAAGTGATGTGATGCTTGGCCAATCAATTCGCATATTAATTGGGCCGGTAAATTTAGACTCTTTATTATTTTCCTATGTATTATGGTTTGAATTCTATATTTTTATCAATTTCATCTCACTGTAGTTCTATTTTTAATGTGTTGTAATCAAGCTTCAAGGCTTTGTTTTAATGAAAAAAACACAACTAAAATATATATATATATATATATATATATATATATATATAGTTAGTTTTCATCTTATAAGGTTAACCTAACACAATTTTTCGTTAGGTCTTCGTTCCAAACTCTACATATGACTTGAATTTTACAAAACCAACCTTTGGAGTAGATCTGCTTTATATGAAAGTCGATCTACTTTATATGAAAGTCATGCATGCTAAAAATTAAGTTAATTCGATATTAAGAATTGTGTCATCCATAAATGTAAGTTTTGGGTCATATAGCAATTAGTTTCGGATCAACTTAATATTTGGTATGCATCACCTAAATGATAAAGCTATCTAATTTAATAATTGGTTTTGCAAAATATGGATCACATATAAAGTTTTGGAAAACTTAGGTCAGGTTAGGTTAACCTGATAAGAAGGAATATGTATATATAAATATATAAATTTCCTTTTTTTTTTTTTGTTAATAATAATAGACATATATAAAACATGGTGTCACTATTATTGCTTTTTAAAATGATGTGTTGCAACAACAACAAAAAAACAAACAAACAAACAAAAAAATATTTATTTAAAAAAAAAAAAAAAAAGAGTTGATAAAAGCGGCTTTTAAAAAGTGGCTTTGGTAATGACGCTTTTGCAAAGCGTTGTTACTTATGTCGCTTTTTAAACGCTGCTTTCACAGAGCGTGACTAGTAAAGCTATTTTAAATAAATATTTTAGGGGCTATAAATGTTCGTCCATATGTCCCCATCCCTGGCCCCTCTCTCTTCCTTAGCAACTCTATCCAAAACGTGCCACTAACAAACCCTAACCCTAACACTAGTCCTCACCCTCCACATATTCTTCTAAGACATGTCATCAATGGCGAACTCACCCCAATCCACCACGCATTCCTCTGCCACTGATTTCAAGCTCCAAACGCCAGAAACCCTCCAACGAAGATGCAAAATTGATAAACACCATCGATAGCATCTGCAGAGTTTACTAGACTCGGTCCTTTCCCGCGACCAGCGTTTTGTCGACAAGATGGAAAAACTTATGGACCAAAGTCCCTACTCTTGACTTTGACGATGAGGGGTTGCTGGATTCACATGAACTTGGTGCATTTTGTGTACAGACTACAGAGTTTTGGTTCTTGGCAATAATGCTTCGTCTATTAAAAGATTTGCCCTCTAAATGTTTTGCGCAATGGAAATTCTTGTATCAACAGTGTATCTATATATATTTAATTTATTTTACTGACGGATATCCTAATTTGGTGGTAGATTCTGGGCCGCAACAGAGCAACTTGGCGGACATTGATCAGCAAAGAGCTAATTTGGCTTGGGGTTATTTGATGAAATGGTGCTTCAATTTGGATTTTAAAAGCACTTTGTGCATGGCTTTTTTGGATTTAAGCGGTGGACGTGCTAATCAAATAAGCAATGACATTAAATTCCCCCAAAGGTCAAAGCTAGAAATTAGATGCCCGTGGGGCTGGCTGGTGTCTTGCAATTAGAATGTGTGAGGCTGGTGCATGTGTCTACAATCCCAGCCACACCCCCCCGCCCGCCAAAGAATAGTACTTATATAAGTAATAGAAATTTAAGGTTATGTTTAATATGCTGGATAGACCGGATAAGATAAACAAATAATTTTCATGTGTTTTGTGTTCTTTTTAAATAATGATATATTATCCATAGGATAGTTATATTCTCCATATGCAAGGGATAATAAACCCCTTGAGGGGAGATGGTATATTTAATTTTATCCTAAAATATCTAAGAGACCATCTTCTACACTTCAAACAAAGCAACTAAAGATTTTTTTTCATCTAACAATTCTATCTTATCCAACCATTTAATCTGGCATACCATACCAAACATAGCCTGCCAATTTACTCAGCATTATCACTCGATCACATGGAGACTAGTAAGACTTATTTTATTTTTTATTATCGATAAAGGATTTCCGAGGCTTTACTCCTATTGGGATTTTAACCCAAACTAATTCTCCAACGGCCATGTGACCCATAAACGGCTATGGACTCTCACATTCCTGTCTTTGTGCGGCAACCGCTAGTTACATCCTGTTACCTTCTCCCTTCCTTCCTCTTTCTCTATCTTCATCTTTGTTTTTTTTCGATTCAAACTCTATCTTCATCTTTCTCCTTTGCTATCTTCATCAATTTACAAACTTGATTTAGAAGTAGCAGCCAATCAAATTTCACATAAGGAATTCTCTGTTTTCCAATTTTCTTTCACATTATTAATCTGCAATATTTTTTTCTCTTGTTGTGATATCAGGCCCAATCAATTTACCTCTCGACTCTCTCTACTAGTCTACCGCATAACCAGAACCACCCTTATACTAATCCTATTTTTTCTCTTCTTCTAAAAACTGTTGCTGGGTTGCTCCCCAATGCAGCAAGCCAGCAACCATGAGCCAAGCTCCCTCTCTCTCTCTTTTTTTTTTTTTTTTTTTAAATTTTTAAATCTTATTAGTTTATTACTTTTGACCATTTGGTTTTGTAACTTATGCGGTGTCATTATAATATTTCATTTACTCTTTCTAACCATTTCAGGTGCAGGTTAATTTACGTCTCTTATTGCTCTGATTTTGAATATCTATTCTAATACTATAATTAAGAGTTTTGCTGACCTCATCCATAGATGACGTGGCAAGCTCATAACCTTTCCCTCCAAAATTCCTTTCTCTCATTCATTTTGGGCCCACATGGTGGTATCAGTAGGATTTTTTTTTTCCTTCCTTTTCCGTACCACCCCTCTTCTCCTCTTTCTCTCTCTCTCTCTCTCTCTCTCTTTGCCCACTCATCAGATACGTACACTCCTCTCATACTCCTCTCTCTCCCTCTCTCTCCCCCTCACACCCATATGAAACCCAAATCCCAAATCCATACCCATTTTTTTTATGGCCACTGTCATCATCATCATTAAGATTGAATCTTGTGTTTTTTTTTTTTTTCCCATCATCTTTGTCATGGCATACGCATCCAACAACTGTTGTAATCAACGGGGTTACCATGGCTGCCGCAACCAAGAGGGCTGCTATGCTCCATGAGTTGTAGATCTGGAGTGGTGTAGATTTGGGAGGAGATGAGGACAAGGACGGCGACAGCACTGGGACGACGACAGTGATCAGATCAGCCACGACGACGGTGTCTTATGGAGGCGCAACGACGATGGGGATGGTGAGAACCACGACGGCGATGACTTTCCCTTCGCATCGGCAACAAGATCAGCGAAGGCGACGAGATTGGCGACAGCGACAAAATTCCTACGGCCAATGAAATTATTTGACCAAAAAAAAAAAAAAAGCTATGAAATTGCAGATGATTTTTTGAGAGAGAGAGAGAGAGAGAGAGAGAGATGGGGATGAGATGAGATGAGAAGAGAATGGGAATAATGATTTTTGTGAGGGGGTGGGCTCCACGGGCATTGATTTTTTTCTTTCTTTGGCTGGAATTAGCATTCCCTCTTGTGGGGGTGGAATGCTTATTCCATCATTTTGATGGAATGGCCAATCTCAAAAAACAAGGATTCCGTTCCTTCGGCGAACAAACACTCCATTTTTTTTTTTTTACTAATGGAATAAGTATTCCATTCCATCCCCTAAACCCACGTACCAAACACAACCTTAGTTTATTATAGAAACAATTATTGTGTTTTGATGGGTTTTTGAAAGTATATTTGACAAAAGTTCAATCAATGATTAAATATTTTTCCTTCAACTTATATTCTTTGGGATTTTCGCCTTTGTTTAAATAGGTTGTCACGTCTTCACTAAGCATTTGAGTTGACGATATTTTTTTGTAATTTTTACACATCACACGGGTCTTTGCTGGTTAGAAAATTATATCATGGATCACTAACATTTTTTTAAAATATTTATATTTTTGAACATATGAGTTGTCCTCATTTCTTTTTTGCCAATAGGGTATAACTTTCACTTGGTATCAATTAACGCCTAGATGAAATGTAACTAGTGATGGTCCTAATAGGGAATGAGAAGTTAAACCTGCTACATTGTCTCAGAGTTTGCTATTCCCGCGCATCGCGCGGGTACCTTCTAGTTGAATATATATAATAGTTATACATCTAATTTGTCAGAGAGAAGAGGATAGAGAAAACACAAGGCGAAGAGGGTTTTTTCAATTCTCAACAGGTTCTTCTTATTTTTCTGGGGTTGTGTTACAGCTTGCCGATGTGCAATGCACTCGGTGCTTCTTTTTCTGTGATTTATTTGGGGTTGTGCTATAGCTTCTTGATGTGCCATGCATCCAGCACATTCTTTGAACGCATTTATCTCTCTTTTTTTTTTTTTTTTTTTTTTTTTTTTTTTTTTTTTTGGTCAAGATCCAGTGTTTTCCCAAAGTTTTCAACCAGGGACTAATCACTGTTTGCAGGGGGAGGGAACCGTTGGCCAAGGGCTTTTTTTTACCAAGGTGCTACGACTCGAACTCGGGATCTTTCACCTTCACTCGAGCCAACCACCTTAGAACCTAACTTCTTTACCACTAGGCCTATCCTTCCTGGTTCATTTATCTTTACTACTATGATAAAGGGGAAAGGAGAATTAGTGTCTTCACTTTTCTTTTCCCAAAAACACCCTTAATATATACAAGATTTCCCATTTTCTAAAGAGGATGTATTTAGTAAATAAATAACAAAAATTAGGGCAAAACAGTAAAGTCACCCCGGCCTCATTCTCCCTTGGGTCTCTCACAGCTTTCTCCCATACGGGCAAGTGGATTGAAACATCTCCCATAAATGTACTTCAACATGTGGATATATATTAGATAGTAATAGTAGAATTTCCTCCATTGTTGTGTTTTTCTGTGCTACTATGGAGTTTGACTATTCGGTTTAGAGTATGCCTTTAGTGTGAAATTCCTTGTTTTTCTAAGATAATGTTCATTCTCAATTAGTGTAAGCATGATGTCCAACTACTTTATATTCTTCTATTATAAGAAAATCTCTTTTTGAACCTCAATTTAATACATACAGTACGATGAAAGTGATCCGATAATGATTCAGCTCCGCTAAATTATTGAGAAGTCAAACGCACACGGAGAGAGAAGTTTTGGTCACGTGATAATCGGAAATATTGCTCCATGTATTCCTACCAACAACACCGCCCAGGATGCAACTTGTGTGAAGAAGAAACCAATTAGAAATGCCTAATGTTTAAAAGGTGTGTTGGATGTTTTTGCTGCAGGAAAAGTATTTTTATCAATAACTAGCTGCACTGTAGCGATAAATAAATTAAGATTTTGTGATATGTTGCTAACTTATTCCAATTTAATATGAGATTTCGGATCGAATCGAGAATCGGTGTATCAATAACGATTCAATCCGAGATCTCTTAACTGGTAGAGCAGAGGATTGAAAATCCTTGTGTCACCAGTTCAAATCTAGTTCGTGGTTTAATTTTTATGAGTAGTTATCCTATAAATTAATTGATATGGATCAACACATGTATTCATTAATAGTCTTTGGGGAAAAGAGAGTTCTATATTTTGTTCCACGACAAATAATTATTTAATTCTTGCATTTCAAAGAATTTCCTTGATACATCATAACAATGATTTCGGGATTTGCTAAGAATCACCTTCATTACATGAACTGGGGACACGATTTTCAATCTTTTGCTTTACCAGCTAAGTTATCCTGACCATTCTTGACGCAACCAATTCAATAAGAGACCTCAAATCAAATCAATATTGATGCACCAATTTGATCTAAGATCTCATATTGAATTGGAATAAGTTTGGCAGCAGATCACAAAATCTTGGTGATCTCTAACATCAATCTCTATAGAGAAAACTTATCATGAACACAAACATGCATGCATTAATGTTTTTCCAAATTTTTTTTGGATCAATTATGTTACTATATAATGGTAACATATTGAAATCACAAATCGCGTTGCACATGATTAATCACTAGCATGAAGATCCAGACTCAAAAAAACATGGGACTAAAAGGTGAAAGTGACCAGATGATTCGACACCTTATGAGTACGTCATGATTATTGAAAAAAACACACATGCGCGGAGAAAGAAGTTTTGGTCACGTGATGATGGAAATATTGCTCCATATCTTCCTAACTAACAACACCGCCCAGTTGGGTGAAATACAAATTTACAAAATATATGTCATCACAAGATGCAACTTGTGTGAAGAAGAAACCAATTAGAAATGCCTAATGTTTAAAAGGTGTGTTGGACGTACGTTTTTGTTGCAGGAAAAGTATATTTATCGATCACTAGCTGCACTGTAGCGATAAATAAATTAAGATTCCCTGAGTGGAAGTAAGCAGATAATCACTTTGGCTTTTTTTTATTAGAGGATTTATTAAAAGGCCGTCTGTTGTCCCTATGAAAATTAAACAATTATAGACCAAGTATTTTTAGAAATTTATGAACTGCTAGTATTTTGAATTTAATTTCACCCTCAATTATGAAAACTATCATCATTTTTAAAATATATATATTTCAGTAATTTATACACTTGATACTATGTAGAACACACTAAAATTGTTTAACTTTCATTTGGACTCCAAATGAGCCCTAAATGAGTAATATAATGATTAAAGAATAATTGTAGGTAGTCTCTATGCATGCATGGATTTTGTGATGGAATCATTTAATTTGATGATCCATACTCCACGTCTATAAATGGAGCCCTAGGCCTACATGCACTAGGAACAACTAATCATTTAATACTATGTAAGTGCTTAGCGGAAAGGGAGATAAAAAATAAAATAAAGTAGATAAGCTTTTCGCTAGCTCGTTCAATTATATATAGAATGAGGCTATTGCCATCACACGAAGTACTCAAAACCCCCATTAGTTTATACTTTTTGAGATTTTATGAAAAATATAAAAGGTTTTTATGAAAACTAATAGCATTGTTCACTAGAAAACATCATTCTGAACAAATTTGTAAAAGAAATTTTTTTCAAAATCATATCTATCATTTAAGCAAACTTTTTAGCCATTTACAATCTTTATTTCATTTTCCATCAAAAGTTGACAAAAAGTCTACTTAATGACAAATTTTGGAAAAACTTTCTTTTACAAAGTTATCCGGAATAATGTTTTTTAGTAAACTATGTGATTTGTTTTCATAAATTTCTTTTATATTTTTCATAAAACTTTGAAAATGTAAATTAAATGGGGGGTTTAGAGTATTTTATGTGGTGGCAATAGCCTGGCCCTTATATATACTCCTACCTATCTCCCAAATCTCTTGCCATCACAACCACAATCACCACCAATGGAGGCTGCACCTTCTTGGGCTGTTTTGGCCATGGCATGCCTAGCTGCTCTAGCCCTCCTTTCCAAATTGTTCATCTTCCAACATAAGTACCAACACAAATTCCCACCAGGTCCCAAACCTTGGCCGATCATTGGCAACTTAAACCTCATGGGTTCCCTCCCCCACCATTCCCTTCACAAACTAGCCCAAAAATATGGACCAATTATGCAACTTAAATTCGGCTCCTGCCCTGTCGTGGTTGCCTCATCAACCGAAATGGCAAAAGTTTTTCTAAGGACGAAGGATCACATTTTTGCCTCTAGACCCAAAACAGCCGCTGGCAAGTATACCACTTATAACTACTCCGATATCACATGGGCACCTTATGGCCCATATTGGCGCCAAGCGCGAAAAATATTCTTCACCGAGCTCTTTAGCTCGAAAAGACTCGAGTCGTATAAGTATATCCGGGTTGAGGAGATGGGAGCCTTTTTGTCTCGTCTCAATTCATTATCAGGAAAGCCAGTTATGCTTAGGCATCATCTGCCTCTCCTTACTCTCAGCATTATAAGCAGAATTGTACTGGGTAAGAAGTACATCACCGAATCGAAATCAGGGAGTGAAATAGTGACGCTTGAAGAATTTGAAGGGATGTTGGACGAGTTGTTCTTGCTGAATGGTGTGTTGAATATTGGGGATTGGATACCGTGGCTGGATTTTTTGGACTTGCAGGGTTACGTGAAGAGAATGAAGGCTTTGTGTAAGAAATTTGATAGGTTTCTTGATCATGTGATTGGGGAACACAAGGCCAGGAGAGAAGCGGAAGGGGAGGATTATGTGGCTAAGGATATGGTGGACGTGCTGTTGCAGGTAGCTGCTGATCCTAATCTTGAGGTTCAGCTCACACCTGATGGTGTCAAGGCGTTGACACTGGTACGTTTTATTTATTTAAATTCTATCCATGTTTTTCCTTGAATATGTGACATACTCACCTTAATATGTTAACTATTAGCCCGTTATACCACATCAACCCAATAACATGACACAAACTGTTAGTTTACCAAATTTGTTCTCTCCAAATTGGCCGTCGGATGACAATTCCTTATTTTGTTCATCCATGTTCAGGACCTATTAGGTGGTGGCACGGATACCTCCGCAACTACAGTGGAATGGGCAATGTCTGAACTCTTGAAACATCCACACATTTTCAAAAAGGGGACTGAAGAGCTGGATAGAGTAATTGGGAGAGAGAGATGGGTGGAAGAGGAAGACATCCCACAACTTCCTTATATAGATGCAATTGTGAAGGAAACAATGAGGATGCATCCAGTGGCTGCAATCCTGGCACCCCATCTGGCTCTTCAAGATTGCAATGTAGCCGGTTATGACATCCGAAAAGGAACTATTGTTTTCACAAACGTATGGAGTATAGGGAGAGACCCTACAATATGGGATGCACCCGAAGAGTTCTGCCCAGAGAGGTTTTTAGGTAACCCAATTGAAGTGAATGGGCACAGTTTTGAACTATTGCCATTTGGGTCAGGGCGGAGGATGTGCCCTGGCTACAGCCTTGGACTAAAGATGGTTCAATCGAGCTTGGCCAACATGATACATGGATTCAACTGGAAATTACCTGATAATATGAAGATACAAGATTTAAGCATGGAGGAGGTTTATGGACTAACTACACCTCGGAAAATCCCACTGGTTGCGGTCGTGGAGCCTCGACTCCCGCTTCATCTTTATTAATCAGTTGTTAATCTTAATTAGTAGAATAAAACCAGGGCATCAATATACGTTGGATGATGTTCGCATTGTAATTGTCATTGTAAGTGTGTAATATTATTGTGATAATCAGCGGATCGAACTTTAACATTGTAAAAATAAATAAATAAATAAAGTTGTGAAGAAGCTCATTAAGCTTAATTCCTACCCTTTTGTTTTTGCAAGGCAGAAATGAGCCCCATGCATTAATGTAGAGATGGGCCATTGATCAAGAAAATGGGCTCTAAAATTGGCACGTCCGATCAGGAATATTTTGAAATTAAGGAACTCCCAAGAGATGGGTCGAGATAAATCTTGGAAGACAGAAGTGACCCTTCGGAGCATCAACATCAAACATGCTACTGTACCAAAAAAAAAAAAGGCCTAAGGCTAGATATATATCGTACCTTTTTAATGTGTAGGCACACTGTTTGGTCATTGAATCATTGATGCACATGATGGTTTATGTCATGCGGCGCACCATGTCCATCCAAGTTGTTAAAGCTTGACAACATTTAATTTATTTTGTGTGGCACATAGAAGGGGCCAAATTATTGGCAGACATTCTAATAGAGGAAACCATACATGTAAATATTCCATTATAACCCCAAGACTGGTAAGGAACAAGATAGCAAGAGAGAGAATTTTGAGGGGATGAATTGAGTGGTCTTAGGGATCTTTTGCCAAACAAGAGGTTTGGATTCAACACTTACAACTCCCCCTTAAGGCCACTCCTGTAAACTTTGTCCAATGATTATCCAATGTATATAGGACGAAAGGATTGCATGTGTTCGGAAACAACATTGTCTCCAAGAATAAGGGGACTCCTTAACTGAATCTATTCTTGAATCTGCATCACTGCATGTTTGTCTTCATCGAGTCTTGTAAATTTCCTTTATGGTGGATCTAATTGGGTCCACGGATTAGAGGTTTTCCACATTTGGGTAGGGGAGTAAAATGGGCTGGGCTGTACTGGACCGGGCTGGCTCCTTTTCATGTCAGTTGGATTGGGCTCGTGCTAGCTCTAGTTAGGTTTTAGTATTAGGGAACGGCTATTGCAACCCCACAAAGCTATTTTTTGCCCCCACCTGATTTCCCCACCCCCCCAATTTATATGCCCACCCCTCTCAAAGTCTAAAATACCCCTCCTTCTAAATAAACCCAAACCCTAACCCTTCTCCCCCATCCCTCTCCCCCACCCCACACAACAACCAGATCTGGAACGGCAACGACGAAGGCGGACGGTGAGCACAAGCACCGGCGGACGGTGAGCACGAGCACCGGCTGACGGCGAGCACGAGCACGAGCACGAGCACCCCTCTTTCTTTTCTTTTTTATCCTATGCTGGTCAAATCTGTGCAAGGGAGGTTTTTTTTTCAAAACCTCCATTTTCTCCAGCGAGGACGTTCTTCCTCTTCTTTCTTTCTTTCTTTCTTTTCATCTGCTGGTCTGTGTATTTTCCGGCGAGGGAGGTTTTTTTTTCAAAACCTCCATTTTTTCCAGCGACAGGAGGGAAGAGAAAGAAAACGAAAGAAAAAAAAGAGGTTGCCAACGGGAGGGAAGAGGAGAAGAAAAGGAAAAGAAAAGGAAAGAAGAAGAAAAAAAAAAAAAAAAGAAGAAGAAGAGGGTTCCGACAGGAGGGAGGGAGGGAGAAAGGGGAGTGAGGGCTGCCGGTGTGGGAGAGGGGTTCTGGAAAGGAAAGAAAAAAAAATAGAAGAAGAGAAGAAAAGGGAAGAGGAGGAAGGAAGAAGAGGGTCGCCGATGGGGTGGGGTGCCGGAGCCTCGCCATCGCCGGTGGGGTGGGGTGGGGTGGGTGAGGGTCCTTAAGTCCTTTTTAGTAATTTTGCATGATAATTTTTTTAATTAAAAAACATGGGGGGTCAACTTAGAGCATTGGGGGGTTGCAATAACCGTTTCCTTAGTATTATTCAGGCTAGCCCAAAGGAAAAAAACCTAAGCCCGAATCAGATCTCGGGTTTAAGAAATGTTTCGAGCTTATGTCGGGTCTCAAGCTAAGCCTAATTCTAACTAATTTATTCTTTATGATTTTTTTTATTAAATAACATTTAAACTCTATAAAGTTTCTATATGTAAAATTTTTATAATTTATAAAGACATTTGCAAACATTATATTAATGTTTATTTGATTTGATAACTTTTAATGGAAAATGCTATTACACCCACATTTTATCATCCATCTTTAATATTTAAATGTTTTAATATTTAATTTTTTCAATGAAAAATGCTATTACACCCACATTTTATCACCCATCTTTACTACCCATCTTATGTTTAAAAAGTGGATAGGTAATGCTATTTCACCCATATGATTGCTCTCACTTACACACTTTTGATATATAAGTTGAATGATAAAAATAGATAGCAAAAAATGGGTAAAATAGCATTTTCCAAAGTTTTGAATTAGTGAAAATTATCATGTGTGGGCCACAAATATGGAAAAATGAGCAACATATGAATTAATGAATGGGTAGCGGAATATAGGTGAAATAGTACTTAATTTTTTATTCTTATAGATGGTAGAACCTACCGTTACCTTTAAGATTCTAACACCCCTTAATTTCGATATCGATTTAAATTAATATTATTTCGAAAAGTGTTTTCATATGGCAAACATAAAGATCGTCACTGACATTTAAAATGGATTATGTACAGCAAACAAGATCGGCCGCACTGACATTTTAAAATGGATTTTGTCCAAAGCAAAATGGTGGATTTGGGTGGAGAAAATCATAAAATACATCAAGGTGTTAATGAAACATGATCATCGTTACAAAAAGAAAAAAAAATGATAATCAACTTTAAGGTAGCAATCTCTTCCTTAAGAAGAAAGCGATTAACAATGGGCAATGGGCAATGTTTAGAACGTGGCAAGACTTTTGTTGCATTTAGTAATCATATTTGGTGGAGTTAAATTGAGTTAAGATTTAGCGCAAAGCTAAAAAAGCTTAGCATGGTGACAAGGTGATCCGAGCCATTGAGTTTGGATTTTAACAGTCAAAATTAAAGGATAAAAAATGTATTGTTGAAATGACCAAAATAACTTTATAATTAAGCTAGTAACTTCTGTTTATCTTTAAATCCAAAACATTAAATTTGGATTTTAACGGACTCAGATTGATCACATCCCTTTTTATGTCCTTAATAATATGCTCGATGGCTAATTATTTTCCCCGGTTTGGCTTTCCCAAAAGACAGCTATTTTTTTTTGGAGAAGGTCTATTTCCACACTTTTAAAAAAAAAATTATTTATAATCCACGTCTCTTTTTAAGTTTTGCTAGCTAATCCACACCCACTCCAATGAGGTTTAGCAAAAAAGAATAGGCCCACCATTTTTTGTTGTCTTGGGTTGTCGGTTGGTTTCGTGTTTAAATTTAGAAATTAAAAAAAAAAAAAAAGAAAAAAAAAATGAAGTTTACACTTGCTCATTCAACCATATGTACCACCACAACCCACAATCACAATCACCTGCAGCGATGGAGTGGGTGTGGATTAGCTACAAAAACTTTCACGAGGTCCCAAATCATGGCCCATCATTGGCAACTTACAGTCCTGATCAGGTCAGCACGTGTTAATATAAGTTATATCAATACCATGCATTAGGAGTTGTACTCCGTACATTGACCTAATGTACACCATAACCCACTAATGCATAAGGTACAACCTACACTGTAGGTATTGATATAAGTTATATCAGCACGTGCTTACCTGATCATCATCCTGGCAACTTAAATCTCATAGGTCCATTACTTCACCGATCCCTTCACAAATTATGCCAAAAATACGGACCCATAATGCAACTCAAGTTCGGTTCCTTCCCAGTGGTGGTGGCCTCATCTCCCCCCCCCCCCCAAATGGCAAAACAGTTTCTAAAAACACATGATCAAATCTTTGCCTCCCGCCCCAAAACCGCCGCAGGCAGATACACCAATTATAACTACTCCGACATCTTATGTGCACCTTACGGCCCTTATGTGCACCAAGGCCGTAAGATTTTCCTCACTCAGCTATTTACCACCAAAAGACTCGACTCTTATGAGTACATTCGGGTCGAGGAGATGCGAGCATTTTTGTCTCGTCTCCACGCCTTGTCGGGTAAGCCAATTGTGCTTAGAGATCATCTTTCACGTCTTAATCTAAGCGTTATAAGCAGGATCGTTCTGGGTAAAAATTACTTCAGCGAATCCAAATTCGAGAGTGAAATAGCTACGCTCACAGAATTTCAAGGGATGCTTGATGAGTGGGTCTTGCTTAATGGTCGGTTGAATATTGGGGATTGGATACCGTGGCTCGGTTTTTTAGACTTGCAGGGTTACGTGAAGCGAATGAAGGCTTTGCGTGAGAGATTTGATAGGTTTCATGATTATGTGATTGATGAACATCAGGCCGTGAGGGAAGCAGCAGGGACAGATTTTGTGGCCAAGGATATGGTGGACGTGCTGTTGCAGCTGGCTGATGATCCTAATCTTGAGGTTAAGCTCACCCGTGATTGTCGCAAGGGGCTTACACAGGTACTCCATTTTATTTTCTCCAATCCTCTTTCCTTCCATTTTTGAAATGAATAAATAAATCATAACCCCTACTAGTCGTTCAAATCACCCCTTCGGCCTTTGCTATCCGATCACAATTCCTCGTTTAATTTGGTTCATTCATGATCAGGAATTACTAGCTGGTGGCACGGAAAGCGCATCAATTACAGTGGAATGGGCAATGTCGGAATTATCAAAACATCCACACATCTTGGAAAGAGCAACTGAAGAGCTCGATAGAGTTGTTGGGAGAGAGAGATGGGTGGAAGAGAAAGACATCCCACAACTTCCATACATCACAATTATGAAAGAGAAAATGAGGATGCATCCAGTGCCTGCAATGCTTGCACCTCATTTGGCTCTTGAAAATTGCAATGTAGCTGGGTATGACATTCGCAAGGGAACTCGAATTTTCATAAACATATGGAGTATAGGGAGAGATCCAACAGTGTGGGATGCAACCGAAGAGTTCCGCCCAGAGAGGTTTTTAGGTAAGGCGATTGACGTGAAGGGACAGAGTTTTGAGCTATTGCCATTTGGGTCAGGAAGGAGGATGTGCCCTGGCTACAGCCTTGGACTGAGAATGATACGGACACGCTTGGCCAACATCATACATGGATTCAACTGGAGAATACTTGACAATATGAAAATTGAAGAGTTAAGCATGGAGGAGCTTTTTGGACTTTCAACACTTCGAAAGATCCCACTTGAAGCTATCATAGAGCCTCGACTCTCGCTTCATCTTTATTAGTTGTGAATGTGATCTACCGACATTCTCCTCACTTGTTAAGTGAGTAATCTTGAATTCAAGCTTATGGAGATGCCTTAACACCCATTTGTTGATGATAGGGATCAGGATTCAGGGTAGATTCTATTGAAAAAAAAAAAAATGTTTGTCTTATAGTCAAAGGCCTCACATCAACTAGCCAAGGTTTGTCTTAAGAGTTTATAAGGTTCCATACTTTCACAGTTCCACTTCTCTTTCAAGAGTTAGGTCGTTTTGGAGGTTTGAGTGCTTTATGGGATCTTGGACTTTCCTTTGGTCTATATTACGTGTAACATGTGTGGGCTTACTCATTTGTGTGTTGTGTGTGTTTCTTATGTGTGCTTAGCAAAAAAAATGTACCTTTGAAATGAAGGAGACTGTCTTAAATAAGACAAATGATAAAGAAAATCAGTACACACCCAAAGAGATCAAAGAACCCCCAAAAGCAAGGAAACATAACAGAGCATCCTCCTGAAAGAACTCAACAGAGCATCCTCCTAAACTTCATAGAGCATCCAGAATACCAAAAACCCAGAAAAAAAAAAACTCCGAAAAGAAAAGAGAACCTAACAGAGCATCTCCCTATTAAAACAGACATAGGCCAATAAGTAACGTAGCCCTGCCTAAAATGTGAGACTCGTCCACGATGATACTTTTTAACAAAATGTATGAATCTTTTCAAATGATCGACACAAGACAGGGCTAACTCCATAATCATACAGACATGATTTTTGGCACAGAAATTAGCCAACACAAATACTAGACCTTACACCTACGATGTCTACCTTTATGATGGGTACATAATTATAAAAAAAAAAAAAAACAAAGGGGAGAAAAAAGAAGAAGAGTAGTGTGTCAATCTAAATTAATGTTTTTAATTTTTATACTTGGTAAGTAGGAACCTTAACCCTCTGTTTGGTTCACGGATTTTAGGACGGAAAGGAAAAAAAATTTGAGGGAATCTAGTTTCTCTTGTTTGGTTGCAAGGGAAAAATAGATGGAAAAAAAATGTAAGGGAAAATAAGGGGGAAAAATCCAATAATAATTTTCCTTTTGAAAACATGAGGAAAGTTGGAAACTACCATGGAAAATTTTATCGGGCTAAACTGTCTCAATCCTTTGAGAACAGAAATGACTCTCACTCTTCTGCCTCCCTCTGTTCGAGGATGCCTCGCCCATAGCAAACCGTGGACCGCTGTTAACAATCGATCGGCAGCCACTGTCGGCAACATCTTACCGTCGATCGTTGTCCATGATCTCTGTGGTCTTTTCAATTGTATGATGGCTCATCTAGGCTCCTTGGCTTCCATTGCCATTTCTTATGTGGGATTTTAATGATTCTATTTTGTAAATTTTAGCTTATTCCGATTGATATTGTTTTGGTTTGGCCCTTTGGCTTTGGTTTGAAACCAGTTGCATCCAAACTATTTGATAAAATTATTGAAAGAGAGAAAATTTTTTGGTTAAAGGTTGCTTTGTAGAGCTTGCTCTATCTCTCTAAAAACAAACAAATGAATAAATAGATAAATCTGCTATACAAAATGAACACTTCGGCTACAAAAATATATGGAAGAGTACTGTGTTATGCTTTGAGAATATGTGTGGAGCTTGATCCCCATCATAAGCTGCTGGGTTTGTTATATAGTCTTTGATGCATTCTTGCTTTACATGGATGGAGATCTATGTTGGTTTCTGTATTTGTTTGGTTGGACTTTAATATTTCTGGTGGGGGAAAAATAAAATGTTGGGATGATGCTATCAAATTCATGATATCCATGTAGTCATAGATGATCACTCTAGTGTTGATTCCTTAGTTAACTACACAAATAATTGGTTTTCTATGGTATTATGCACTTTATGAATTATTCAAGTAGTAAGTATTGATGATATTAAGAGCCTGATTTCTAGTGTCATATAGTTGTAAAGCCAAAAAGAATCACATGACACCTTCAACTTCACACCAAGTGCTTTGTTTTATGTTAGTCTTTTGGCTTATAATGGTTTGGACTAATTTGGCAAAAAAAAGTGTTTAGTTATAATGAGTGTTGGAAAGCAGGGCATTTTTTTTTTTTTTTTTCATTTTATAGCATGACAGTATTTGGCCATTTTAGCCATTTGAAAAATTTAAAGTGTGTATGGATTTTTCTTTCTTTTCAGTTTTCCCTCAAAAACCAAACATAAAAAAATCACTTTCCTTAAGAATTCACATTTTTTTCCTCACATTTTTCCTCAACAACCAAACACAAGAAAATTTTGTATTTTCCACACATTTTCTTTCCTTCCAATTTTTTTTTCCTTATATTTTCTTTCCCTTAAAAAATCTGCAGACCAAACACAGCCTAAAAGTGTAGCACATTTCACATGGCACAGATTAAGATGGGGACTGACATTTTTAAATGGATTATGTGTAAGGTAAAAAGGTGTAGTGATCAGATGATTCAGCACCATAATAGATTAAGATATTAGTAAAACATGATAATCACAAGGGTACAGATACTTCTATAGAGAAGAAACCAATTAGCAATGGCCAATGTTTAAAAGGAGGGTAAAACTTTTAGCTATTATCATTTTGGTTAGCTACATTTAGCTAGCGAATGTTCACTACCTAAACTATTTTTAGTTTAAAAATGCGACTTTCCTTCTCTCTATACACCATTCCCTCTTTCTCTCTCTCTAACAAATGATTAGATCAAGAAAGATTACCAATAAAAAATTTGAAACAGTTAAAATAAACCAGTACACTTGGAGTACGCACTTGGATAGCTAACTAGCTATTTTGGAAATTGTCATTTTGCTACCTAAAGTAGCAAGAAAATAGCTAGTACTTTGGAGATGCTAGGAAGTAAGTAGCCAATCAATTTAAATTTCCTTTCAAAGGATCTACCAAATAAATTATCCCAAAGATTAAAAAAATAATTGTGGGTTGCCTTAAATTCTATATATATACTCCCACCTCCCAAAACTCTTATCACCACCACAACCAAAATCACCACCGATGGAGGTTCCTCCTTCATGGGCTGTTTTAGCCATGGCATGGCTGGCTGCTCTAACCCTTCTCTCAAAAATATTCAGGTACCAACAAAACCAACAAAAGTTTCCACCAGGTCCCAAACCATGGCCAATCATTGGAAACCTTAACCTCATTGGTTCCCTCCCACACCAATCCCTCCACTAATTAGCCCAAAAATACGAACCCATTATGCAAGTCAAGTTTGGCTCTTTCCCAGTTGTGGTCGCCACATCCCCTGAAATGGCAAAACAATTTCTAAAAACGCATGATCACATCTTTGCCTCTCGACCCTAAACCGCCGCAGCAAATTCACAAACTATAACTCTTCAGATATCTTATGGGCACCTTACGGGCCATATTTGCGCCAAGGGCAGAAGATATTCCTCACTGAGCTATTTAGCACCAAAGACTCGTGTCTTATGAGTACATTCGGGTCGAGGAGATGCGAGCTTTCATTTCCCATCTCCACACCATGTCAGGTAAGCCGGTTATGCTTAGAGATCATCTTTTGCGCCTTGGTCTCAGCGTTATAAGCAGAATTTCACAGGGTGGGAAGTACTTTGGCGAATGCAAATCCGAATGTTCAATAGTGACGTATGAAGAATTTCAAGAGATGTTGGATGAGTGGTTCTTGCTTAATGGTCAGTTGAATATTGGGGATTGCATACCACGCGTGGCTCAATTTTTTTGACTTGCAGGGTCATGTGAAACGAATGAAGGCTGTGAGTAAGAAATTTGATAGGTTTCTTGATCATGTGCTTGATGAACACAAGGCCAGGAGGGAAGCTGCAGCGAAGGATTTTGTGGCCAAGGATATGGTGGACGTGCTTTTGCAGCTAGCTGATGATCCTAATCTTGAGGTTAAGCTCACTCGTGATAGTGTGAAGGCCTTAACACAGGTGTGTCTTATTTCTCCAATCTTCTTGTCTTTAATCTCTGAAAGCACTAGGACTGGTTTAATGTCTAAAGGTTCTCTGACCAATCATCCAAATATCACATGTTGAGAACTCCTTTTTTTCCTTTTATATTAAAGGGCAAAAAAAAAAAAAAAACGTAGTTTTAGATTTAAAAGAAGTTTCACACACCATAAAAGAAATAAACATCACCACACCCACATAAAGATGACACTCCCACAGGGACAACCCCAGCTATGACATAGACAAAAAATCTTCGCAAAACAACAAACACCTAAGCTGCAAGCAAACAAAAACTTACAATCAGACCAACTAGAACACACCATGAGTAACGAGATTTTTCTTAGCAAAAATGAAAAAAAAAGGATATATGATTTTATGAATAATACCCAATTAATAGAAGTCATTGAATCATGTAGCTTCATCAAATTCATATGCATGTTTTTCATGGCAAGATGGAGAGAATAATTGGATCATATTCAGCTATACACATCATAACAAAAAGATAATCACGTACTGTAAGTCGTTCAAATCAGTCCTGCCCCTATGCTATCCAATGACAGTTCCCCTTTTTGGTTCATTCATGATCAGGACCTATTTGCTGCCGGCACAGATACTTCAGCAAACACTGTGGAATGGGCAATGTCCGAACTCTTGAAACAACCCCACATCTTAAAAAAGGCAACTGAAGAGGTCGATAGAGTTGTTGGCAGAGAGAGATGGGTGGAAGAGAAAGACATCCCACAGCTTCCTTACTTAGACAAAATCATGAAAGAGACAATGAGGAAACATCCGCCGGCTGTATTGCTCGCACCCCATTTGGCTCTTGAAGATTGTAATGTAGCTGGTTATGATATTTGCAAGGGAACTAGAGTTTTGATTGACATATGGAGTATAGGGAGAGACCCAAAATTATGTGATGCACCCGAAGAGTTCCGCCCAGAGAGGTTTTTGGGTAGGGCGATGGACGAGAAGGGACAGAGTTTTGAGCTATTGCCATTTGGGTCAGGGAGGAGGATGTGCCCTGGCTACAGCCTTGGAATAAAGATGACTCTATCAACCTTGGCCAACATGATACAATGATTCAATCGGAGGTTAATTACCTGACAATATGAAGATAGAAGATTTAAGCATGGAGGAGGTTTTTGGAATCACAGTACCTCCAAAAATCCCACTTGTTGCAGTCATAGAACCTCAACTACCGCTTCATCTCTATTGGTAAATTTGATATGGTGCCTAATGCAACTTGACCCAAATCTTTTGCTCAAAGTGATGTGATGCTTGTCACTCTGTTCTGATGTTCTCTTTCCGGAGTGGAAGAAGCTTTGCTGGTTCTTTTCCTTTTTTCTTTTCCCCTCTTTTTTGAAATCAGTCCAGGGCGTAATGTAAGGTATTTATTATAGCGGAAAAGTAACCCAACACCCCAGCTTATAATATAAAGTAGATAAAAAACATCAAGGTTGAAATAAAACCCACCTCCAGGTAAAATTAGAAGATCATTTGTGCTAGATATCCAAGAAGTAAATTGGTATAATAAAAAAAATGAATCAGTACAATTTTGGATGATAAAATGAAATATGAAAAGTTAGGGGAAAAAACCTTGCATTAAAAAGAAAAGAAAATCAAAATTCACCAATCAAAGTAACAACACAAGCTGTTGAGAACCGAAAAAAATGAATTGACAATTTTGCAATGCGAGGGATATTTAATAGAATACAATGGTTCTTAAGGATTGAAGGAGGGATATTTTCTATAAAGTCTTGATGACTTGAAAATTGAAGAAAATGCAGTAAATGAAATGATCAAAGCTTTTAGCAGGCCAAAGTACTTTTAAGAGTGCCGTAGAAACTCATAAGAAAGTCATGACCTCAACCAAACCCCACTATGCTCTTTCAGGTAAAATTGGCAAATCATTTGCACTTGAAATCTAAGAAGCAATGGGGCATAATAACAATGCATCAGTACAATTTGGATGAGGAAAAATAAAAGGATAAAAGAGGAAAAGTCAAAGGAAAAAACCTCTTGTAGTAAGAAAACTTTAAAATTACAGTTATTTGATCAACATTTTCCATAATATATATCTTCTTGTCATCATTACTGCTACTTATGACACCACTTTTACCCCAACTTCTACCAAAATTGCCCTTGCCATTAACATCAGCCTATAAAGTGTTTCTATGTTCAATCTTTATTTTGTATAGCATTTCTCTTAAAATATGTTTATAAATTTACATTACTAAAATAGCAAGGTACGTACAAATCTTCACATATATCATGTAATGCCATTTTACCTAGGTATATATGAATTTAAAAAAAAAAAAAAAAAAAAAAAAGGTAGGAAAATGGAGTAAGAGGGATCTATGGAGTTCATACAATTGTCATTTCATTATGAATTCCATGAAAACTGCTATGTAGAATTGCTCTGGTTGAAGAGAGAAAAAGGATGAATATGAAGCAAACAATAGTAAAAACAAAAACAAAAAAAAGGTTCCCTACATTTCTTGATTAATTTTCAAAAATGACAATCAAGCAAAAAAAAATGGAAAAATCAACCAAGCAAAGAGGGGGGAAAAATGGTAAACATCCTTTTGGTTGCCGCAAAAATGTAGAAAAAGAAAACACTAAACCCTAATTTCCTTTTACATAAGCAAATTAAGACTAAAATTCTGTTAACTTACTTACTCTAATGACTCAAAATTCCTAAAATAAATTGGATGATTTATGAGGAGGGAGAGAATAAAGAGGGTGAAATTTCATAACTGGACAGCAGTTCGAAAATCCAGACTTTCAATGCGTCACTATAGTGCTACAAGTCCACCTTGAACATTTTCATAATCCCAAGAAAGCAAAATAAAATGCATAAGGAAGAAGAAAAGAGTGGGAAAATGGGGCGAGCAAAAAGGGAGGAAAAAGAGAGAGCAAATTATTGAACAAATTCATAATCAAGGCGTAGGTTCGATTAAAAAAATGCTCACAAAAATTGATATTGGCCAAATAAACACTAAAATAAAATTCAAAAACATTAAAACTTGAATCAAACCCATTTTGGGGGAGAGACCGTTCCTAGGTAGCAAAGGCAGCATAACCTTTGAAGATGAATCAAAACCCCCTAAAATGGAACCAATAAAGGGGGAAAAATCAATTAAAAGAAGGAAAGAGGAAGAAGAAGAAGAAGAAGAAGAGGAGAGAAGTAGGCGACATATCTGAGCTGTGGAGGAAGACATGGTTAAGAGGCCAACTGATTTGAAATTTGAAACCCCTTTAAGAAATTTGAACCCTAAATTGAAAGATAGAGAGCTTAATATGGGTTTAAGACTCCAATTACAAAATTTAAAATGAGCTTAAGAGAGAGAGAGAAGGAGAGGGATTTTTAAATTTTGAAATGAGCTTGAGAGAAAGAGAGAGAGAGAGAGAGAGAGAGAGAGAGAGAGAGAGAGTACCTAATAAGAGAGGAAAGAAGGAGATGAGAGGGAGGCGTATGGGACAAAGGAGTAAAAGAATGAAGAAAAAAAAAACACAACAAAGAGGATGTACACGTAGGATTGTTACTGTTCACCAACAGTAACCAAAGGCCCCCGGCGTATTATATAGGTAAAGATCATCTATCATATATATCTATATATATATATATATATATACTAGTTTATAACCCGTGCGTTGCGCGGGTGAAGTTTGTAAAAATAAATATTGTGAAAAATAAAAATTATAGATATATATATATATATAGCACTGATCAGGACAATGCGTGTTGATATAAGTTATATCAGTATCACAGTATCATGCATTGGGAGTTATACCCCTTACATTAACGCAATATATCCCTTAACCCATTAATGCATGAGGTACAACCCCTAATGCGGGTATTGATATGATTTATATCAGCACATGCTTACCCGATCACCATGACTCAGGAATCAAGTCTCAAGTTCGTGTCTTCACTCCCTCATTATCAGATGCATAGACTTGCGGATAGTTTGTGCGTTATGAGGTATTAGTTTGGGCCTAACAGTTTGAGATACCCCTTGTTTAGTAAAAATGTATTTGCACAATTTTTTAAGCATTTTTATAGTTTTGTAAGTAATTTGTACAATTTTCTATGGATTTTTACCGTTTCCATATAATGATTATCTCCTTAATTGTAGCAATAAATATGGTAGTTTACAAAGTTTAAGATGAACATTATATAGTGTGGGGTTTTCGATTCTCTCACATGAAAACAAAGAGATATGTGGTGAATACCAAACGACAATTTACTTGCATGAAAAGGAGCAGTGAACACCAAAAAAAAAGTTGGGGAAATTACTTTTTGATGACTACTTCTTAACTTAATACTAGACAAAGTAAGGTAGTAGTCATTTTGAAACACGTATACAGTCAATTTGTAACAAATTGACAGAGAATGACTTCTGTTTGGTATTAAAATGGAAAGTGGTCACTAAAAAGGCAATTTTCTCAAAAGTCACTAAAAGTAACTTTTTGGAAAAATTACGTTTTAGTGATCAACTTTCAATGTAATATGAAAAAAAAGAAATTAGTAGTCATTTCACGCATGTATATAGTTAAGTTGTAGCAAGTTGACAGCTTACATCATTTATTGGCATTAGGCTATAAAAAGATCACCAAAAGGTAATTTTTCGAAAAAAATTCACTGTAGAGCATAGAGCTGCAACTCGATACGGGACGATCCGGGACAAGGGTATTTTTGGATCGTCCCAAAGTAATTCGAGACTTGAAAATTGGTACCGGAACCGAACCGAATTGTATATTGTCCCGTCCTGAAAAATACTGGTCTGAAACGGTCCGGTTCTCGGTATTTATTAGTTTGTTTTCTCTGAGTAAAAAATTAAAAATAACTAATTCCAATCAAATATTGTCAGCTTGATTAGCCACAAAAATGGGCTACTTCATTGCACATTTGCACTTGGCCGTCAATGATTTACATATACCTGCTCTTCCACAAAATGGGCTACATAAAATCATAAAGTCATAAATACATAATCATTAATTATAATTTATTGATTCATTCATAGCAGTGATAGCACAATAAACTAATAAGTCCAATTGTCCACGCTTACTCATAATTCAAAACGGAAATATTCCGAAATAATATATATATATATATATATATCACCAGTACTCAGTCTCGGAATTTGGTTTGGGAATTCGGTATGGGACTGTTCTAAACACCCTTAAACCAAGTCCCGTTCCGAAAAAATTCAGTTTTTAAAAAAAGTCTCGAATCCCGAACCGAACACCGTTTGTCCCATCCCGAACCGGACCAAATTGCTCCGAACGGTGCGGTCCTTGGAATTCCCTGAACCAAATTGCACCCCTAGTAGAGCATGTGATTTAATATATATAATAATAAAAAAAGACGACGACGCGTGGCAGCTATAGGAGGACCATTCCTCCATTATATATATGTAAAGCTTTGATAATGTGCGGGAAATCCCAGATATCCCGTTCGATCACAGCCGTCAGTGAGCGACACGCGCGGGCACGTGAATGCGCGAGTGTCGCTCAAAGACAGCCGTGATTGAACGAGATAATTCGGGATATCCCGCATATAATCAGCCCTCTATATATATATATATATATATATATAAGATGATGATTAGGTAAGTACGTGTTGATATAACTATTATCAACATCCGCATTGGAAGTTATACCTTGTACATTTGTGAGATATGAAGTACATTGGACCAATACAAGGGATACAACCCCTAATGTATGGTGCTGATATAACTCATGTGCTGATGGGAAGGAACATAACCATATATATATAATAATGCAATGATTCCCAATATCTTCTCCACCGAACATATTCTTATATACAATCCCACCGAAAGCAAATGTACACTTTTAAAATATGGGTGGATGAACTCTACTGCCACCTCCTCAATGATTGTAAAAATTATACTCCCTCCGTTCCTAAATAAGTATCCTATTTTCCTTTTTGGGATGTTTCAAAATAATTGTCATATTTCAAAAGTCAATGGTCATTTTTTGTTCATTTCTTAAAATACCCTTAAAAAGGTGTTCTCATTTTTTCTAATATTTTACATACTTGAGGGCAAAATTGGAATTTCAAAACATATACATTGATGTAAAAGCATTTAATAGGATTTTCTTAAAAAGCGTGTTTTTTCAAAGGGGACACTTAATTTGGAACGGAAGAAGTATTATTTTAATCAAAATAATATTGGCTCATCATTACATTTATCATTCCACGACCCATTGAGAAGTTCCACCGGAGTGCTATATAAGTGCATCACTATATAATGATATAATATATATAAATTTTAAACAGGTCATCACACAACACATGATTGGCTTCTTGTTAGTTAAAAATATTCCAAGGAGACATCCACTAAGGCTATGTTTGTTACGACAGAATGGAATGGTAATTCCATTCTCCAAAAAAATGCGAACGTTTGGTTGCATAAGAGAATGGAATGGTTATTCTCTTATGGGGTCTATTCCCTCCAATAAGACTATTGGATGGAATAGCCATTCCTTTCCAAATCAAGAGGAATGGCAATTCCCTCCTTTCAATGAGGAAAAATCTTTAAAAATAGGTTTCACATTTACTTTTTCATTTCATTCTCACCCCTTACCAAACATTAAAATGGAATGTCTATTCTCATTCCATTCCCATTCTCATTCTCATTTTCATTTCCATTTCATTCCATTCCTTCAAACCAAACGCAGCCCAAGTCATGCTCAAGTGGGGTCAAGTAAATCACGCCCTTTTGTTTTTGCAAGGCAGAATTGAGCCCCACGCATTAATGTAGAGGTGGGCCATTGATCAAGAAAATGGGCACTAAAATTGGCATATGTCGGCTAGGAATATTTTGGAAATTAAGGAACTCCCAAGTCCCAAGAGACGGATCGAGATAAATCTTGGAAGACAGAAGTCACCCGTCGGAGCATCAACATCCCATGCATTAATGTAGAGGTGGGCCATTGATCAAGAAAATGGGCACTAAAATTGGCATATCGGCCCGGAATATTTTGGAAATTAAGGAACTCCCAAGTCCGAAGAGATGGATCGAGATAAATCTTGGAAGACAGAAGTGACCCGTCGGAGCATCAACATCAAACATGATACTGTACCCAAAAAAAAAGAAAAGAAGAGGCCTAAGGCTAGATATATATCGTACCTTTTTAATGTGTAGGCACACTATTTGGTCATTGAATTATTGATGCACATAATGTGTAGGCACACTATTTGATCAATCAATAATTGATGCACGTGATGGTTTATGTCATGTCCATCCAATTTGTTAAAGCTTAATCCCAAGGGGTTGTTAAGGTAGTGGCAAGTCGAATCTTAATAAGTGTATCTAAAAACGTATGTTGGGTGTTCAAAACTTCAAAGCTTTGATTCTTTTTAGACTACTCCCAGAGCCCGAAGGGTTTGGTAATATCCAACGAGTGTAGGATGGGAGAATTGCACATGCTCAAGGGATTAGTCAATGTCAAAGCCTTAGATACCCTTGTTTACAAAAAAAATATAAAAAATAAATAAATAAAAATAAATAAATGTTAAACCTTGTCAACATTTAATTTGTTTTGTGTGGCACATAGAACGGGGGCAAATTATTGGCAGATGTTCTAATAAGGAAACATGCTTAACACATTTGCCAAGTAAGTAAGCCTTGGACATGTGAGCTTTTGTGTTCCATCATTACCATTAAAGCTAATTGTGTTAGAAGGAGATTCGAAAGCCGCATAGGATTTTCTGGGTATTGCTCAAACTCGGTTTTCCATGAGTGAGGTTTAGTTTTATGGACAGAAAATATAGATTGGCCGCACTGACATTTTAAAATGGATTACGTGAAAGGCAAAATGGTGGAGTGATCAGATTACTCAGCAATTATTGAGAGAGAGAGATTTTGGAAAGTACTAACTTAAAAAGTGTAGCACAATTCACATAGAAAGTACTAACTTGAAAAGTGCAGCACATTTCCAAAATAGGGACTGACATTTTTTAAGATGGATTATGCAAAAGGCAAAGAGGAATAGTGATCAGATGATTCAGCACCATAATAGGTAAGTTAATTATTGAAAACTCAGACAGAGAGAGAGAGGGGAGTGGTCACGTGATAAATGGCAATATCGTTCCATTAATCCTTTTGGCAAGACCAGCTAGGTGGAAAAAAATTATAAAATAGATTTAAGGTATTAGTAACACATGATAATCACAAGGGTACAGTTACTTCTATAAAGAAAAAACCAATTAAATCAACTAGCAATGGCCAATGTTTAAAAGGTGGGTAAGACTTTTAGTTATTACTCCATATCATTTTGACCAGGTACATTTAGTTAGTGAATGCTTACTAACTAAAATATTTTTAGATAAAAAAAATGAATCTTTCTGTACACCATTTCCTCTTTCTCTCTCTCCGCCAGATGATTAGATTAAAAAATATTACTAATAAAAAATTTGAAATAGTTTTAAATAATAAAAAAAATAAAAAACTAATTCCCTTGGAGTACTCACTTGGATAGCTAGCTAATTATTTGAAAAGTGTCATTTTGGAAGCTAAAGTTGTAACGCTCCAAAATTTATATACCATAAACACGTACAATTTTTATGAGCTCCGTACAAATAAATTCTTTAAAAAAAATACATGCCTTTCAAAAACACAGAGTATTTTGCGCAGTTGCGGGTAGCGATGGTTAACCCAAAACTCATCATCAATATACATTGGCCAACCAAATGAATAAAATTATATCAGCTTTAAATAAAAATAAATGTACACGATAACTTCTCCAAATCTTGACCCTAATTCTACTACGTGTTTCCAACAATTATCACCTGAAAATATATTGGGGTGAGCGAACAACAGCCCAGTAAGAAATCCAATTCTTATACAATAAATAAGGTTTCAAAAATCACATGCAAGCATTTATATATTCAAAATAATATATAAATCAAATAATATGATTTCCAAATCATCAACCTCAAATATAATCCAACTGACAATAAAATTAACCATCATATTCCACGACATCAAATAGTATCACCATCAATAATTATCACTTTACATAAATCAAATCTTAACATATATTTCAAAATAATTATTATTCACTGTACAAAAATTAAACCCCCTATCTCAAAAATGAGTGAATAAAATGAATAACCACCACTATAGACACATAAATCTGCTCAAAAATATAAAATCCATACTCGCATGCGTGATTAGAACTCTCCTGATCCGACAACAGATCGTTGGCCCTCTGGCTCTCTTGCTTCCTCCCTCCCAGCTCATTACACTCTTTCTCTCCTCCCTTCTCTATTTATTTCCTTCCTTATTCTCTCTCCTCCTTCATTTCTTCTTTTCTTTCTTCCATCTGTACGTCCTATCTCCTGCCATCCTCTTTCAATTTTTTTTCTTTCCTCTTTCAATTTTTTTTCTTTTCTTCTATTCACACGCCACTTTCTTCCTTTCATTCATTTCTTCTCTTCTTCTCTTCTTTCTTTTCTTCTCTTTCTCACGCCACTTTTTTTTCTTCTCACCTAATCCATTTATTTTATTTGACTTTCTTACTCTTTCTTTCTTTTCTTTCTTTCTCTCTTTTCTCCTGATCCTCTTTTCTTCTTTCCACACGGAAAACTAAGCTTCTCTCTTTTTTTCTTCTTCTTTTCACGTGCATCTCTCCTTTCCCTATTTTTTTCTTCTTTTGACTTTTCCTTCCTCCTATATATATATATATATATATATATAGGATGATGATCAGGTAAGCACGTGCTGATATAACTTATGTCAAAACCTGCAATGGGAGTTATACTTTATGCATTAGTGGGATGTGAGGTACATTGAATCAATACAAGGGGTACAACCCCCAATGCATAGTGCTGATGTAATTTATATTAACACGTGCTGATGGGATCACTTCTACACGTGCTGATATAACTTATGTCAAAACCTGCAATGGGAGTTATACTTTATGCATTAGTGGGATGTGAGGTACATTGAATCAATACAAGGGTACAACCCCCAATGCATAGTGCTGATGTAACTTATATTAACACGTGCTGATGGGATCACTTCTATATATATATATATATATATATATGGTGATCCCATCAACACGTACTGATATAAGTTACATCAGTACTATGCATTAGAGGTTGTACCCTTTGCATTGATTTAATACACCTCACATCTCACTAATGCACAAGGTACAACTTTCAATGCAAGTTTTAATATAAGTTATATCAGCACGTGCTTACCTGATCATCATCCTATATATATATATATATATATATAAGGAAGTAAGTAGCTAGTCAATTTAAATTTCCTTTCAAAGGATCTACCAAAAGAATTATCTTATAGACTAAAAAAATAATTGTAGGTTGCCTTAATTTCTATATATATACTCCCACCTCTCCAAACTCAGATCACCACCACAACCAAAATCACCACCGATGGAGGTTTCTCCTTCATGGGCTGTTTTAGCCATGGCAGGGCTAGTTGCTCTAGCCCTTCTCTCAAAAATATTCAGTTACCGACATAACCAACAAAAGTTTCCACCAGGTCCCAAACCATGGCCAATCATTGGAAACCTTAATCTCATCGGTTCACTCCCACACCAATCCCTCCACAAATTAGCCCAAAAATACGGACCCATTATGCAACTCAAGTTTGGCTTCTTCGCAGTTGTGGTCGCCTCATCCCCTGAAATGGCAAAACAATTTCTAAAAACGCATGATCACATCTTTGCCTCCCGGCCCCAAACCGCTGCAGCCAAATACACAAACTACAACTCTTCAGATATCCTATGGGCGCCTTTTGGGCCATATTTGCGCCAAGGGCGGAAGATATTCCTCACTGAGCTATTTAACTCGAAAAGATTGCAGTCTTTTGAGTACATACGGGCTGAGGAGATGCGAGCTTTTGTTTCCCATCTCTACACCCTGTCAGGAGAGCCAGTTATGCTAAGAGACCATCTTTCACGCCTTACTCTCAGCGTTATAAGCAGAATTTCACTGGGTAAGAAGTATGTTGGCGAATGCAAATCCGAGAGTTCCATAGTGACGCATGAAGAATTTCAAGCGATGTTGGATGAGTGGTTCTTGCTTAATGGTCAGTTGAATATTGGGGATTGGATACCATGGCTCAATTTTTTTGACTTGCAGGGTTACGTGAAACGAATGAAGGCTGTGAGTAAGAAATTTGATAGGTTCCTTGATCATGTGCTTGATGAACACAAGGCCAGGAGGGAAGCTGCAGTGAAGGATTTTGTGGCCAAGGATATGGTGGACGTGCTTTTGGAGCTGGCTGATGATCCTAATCTTGAGGTTAAGCTCACTCGTGATAGTGTGAAGGCCTTAACACAGGTGTGTCTTATTAATTTCTCCAATCTTCTAGTCTTTAATCTCTGAAACGACTGGATTGTTTAATGTCTAGAGGTTATCTCTGACCAATCATCCAAATATCATATGTTGAGAAACTCTTTTTATATATATACTAGTTGGTCGTTGCGTTGCACGTCGACCATTTTACCTTGAGGGGAAACATGTTGCTACTAACATTTAAGCAATATTTTGATATATATGTTATTTTATGAGGGGTTATAGTACTTGGACATCATCCTTTTTTTTTCCTTTTTCTTTTTTTTTGGGAAGACACTATCTTTATAAACACACGAAGTATAAAAAATATATTTTATTATATGTAAGTTCATATTAGATGAGAGTTCTCGGTTAGCATGCTTGGTTCTATAAAATAAAAAAAAGTTCCCACGTTTTGCAAAACTCTCTCGCCTCTGCATTAGATTATCTTAAGTTGTGGCCTTATTATCCCAAATTTGCCATTTCTTACACATTAGTCCTAAATTAAATTAGATTTTATTTACATTTTAAATTAAATTAAATAAGTAAATAAAAAAAAATATCCAAACAATCGTCCCATGCCAGTGTAACTACCCCTATATTAGAATTGTTAAAATAATCATTGGAAATGATATATTTTAATACCATTTTATATATTTTATCATTTTGCTACTTTAAACACAGTTAAAGATTATTTAATCTATATGTTGCAAAATCTGCTATATGATGAGATTATAGCCATTCACTCTCACAATCACAATCACAACCATTAATCGCTCTCTCGATCATTTACCATCAAAATCCCCAATCTAGTGAATACCGTCCACCCAACCACATTTCTCTCAACCATCCATACTCCCATCCCCTTCTCATTTCCAACCACTCTAGTGAACAGCCTCCTCCCCACCATGTTCTCTCTCTTTCTCATCATCAAACTCACCTAGACCTGAGTTGTTTTGTCTCAATTGTGCTCGATAAAGACGATCTTTGGATTCCTCAGGATCCCTCAAAATATAGTCAGTTTTTTTTTTTTTTTTTTTTTCGTGGGGTTCACGCAGACATTGAAAAGAGTGGTGAGTTTTTAATACTTTTTTTTTTCTCACAGAGTTTTAGCTATAGTTGTATGAGGCACGAATACTTCATAAACCTCAATGAATCTGTGTCAAATACCAATACATTTAGGATATTGTCTGATACATATCTGATACTCTCTGTATGTATTAGAATAGTAACACACATTACCACATCATTCAATACACCTCGGATAGTTTGGGATTCCTTTATGGTTAGTTTGTATAAATTTATTTTTTAAATAAAAGGGGTAAATTAATTTAGGAATGTATAATACTCATACTTGGACTAAAACTATAAACCCATTTTAGTGCTCTCATCTTCATTCTCTTCCGACTCTATCTCTTTCTTATGTCAGCCATTGTAGAGCAACAAAGCTCTAAATGGCTACTTTGTAATGCTAATGTCAATCTAGTTATTTTCTATTAATGATGAACATAGCTAATGCTTATGAATGTTTTTTTTTTTTTACATTTATTCTTGAATATTAATTGATTTTATAGATATTTCAAACTTTTTTATGCTTCTAATTAAGTTTTAAAACTAAATATTAACATTCACTGCCATACTATATCTTACATTTGTTGACAATTGTTGAATCAGCATATCCATGTCGCATTGTATCCATATCCTTGCCTCATAGATAGTTTTTTTCTTTTATAATTATTTCAAACCTTTTTATGCTCCTAATTAAGTTTTTAGACCAAATATTAACATTCACTGCCATACTATATCTTACATTTGTTGACAATTGTTGAATCAGCATATCCATATCGCATTGTATCCATATCCTTTGCCTCATAGATAGTTGTTTTCTTTTATAATTTTTTCCGATATATATATATATATATATATATGTTTTTTTTAATAAAAAAAAATTGGTGATTTAAGTAAAGATTCCAAAAAATTTTCATTTCCTCTTAGCCATACTTGATTAATCACCACCAAAATTCTGGTGACAATTTTTGGATTTCTTTGCTTTTGTTTTCCCAAGTGTGTTTTTTTATTTAAAATTTTGTTAATAATTTTCACTTATTTCTCTCTCACTTTTTTTTTTTTTTTTTTTGATTCATCACAATCTTTGCAAGGTAAACTCATTCATGGCTTCTTATTTTTTTATTTTTTTATTTTTTAAGCGAAACTAATCCCCCGTAATTTTTAGGGGTCATTATCTAGATTTTTTTTTTTTGGTTTCACGTAGAGATTGAAAAGAGAGTGGAGAATTTTTCATACTTTTTTTCCCTCGATCACATAGAGTTTAATCCATAGTTGTTTTTTTCTTTTTTTTTTCCCCCCCGCTTCACAGTTTTTTTTTTTTTTAATAAATATTTTGGTGAAAGATTGCAAAGTTTCATGTTTTTTTTTCTTCCCTTCACATGATTATATATATTTTAATTTGGCATTCAAACAAAAATTATAAATTTTCATAAAAATAAATAAATAAATATCTAAGCGCAAGAAGAACATTGAAAAACACATGGTAGTATTTATAACCAAAGACCAGTAATTTAATTTGAGAGAAACAGAAGTGCTAGATAGCAGTCTTTAAGTGATTAATTTTACCAAAGATCAGTAATTAAAATAAATAATAAATAATACAAATAAATTTAAAAAAAAAAAAAAAAGGAGAGAGAGGGAGATAGAGATTAATAGAAAGAAAAGAAACTCACAAGTTTGAGTATGTGAGGCATTATGTCACCAGAAAGATGTTTCGAAGCTTGGGCTTCCTTGCAATGCCGTTCATTTATCTTCAAACCCCACAAAGTAATGAGTTATTCAAACCAAATACATGATATATAAAATAAAATTATTAAAATAAAAAATAAAAACCAAGATGATCCAATCAAATTAAATATAAACAAAAGGATTATGAGAAGTAGGAGAAGAAAAATAATACGTTAGTGGGCGTGTTATTTATGTGTTAGCATTAAAGAAGAAGAAGAAGAAGAAGAAGACGAAGAAGAAGAAGAAGAAGAAGAATATGCAATGTAAGAATTAGAAGTTGAAGGATTCAACCAAAAAAGAGAAAGGGAGGTTGAACGTAAGGGAGAGAAGGAGTAGGAGGAGAGATATTGGGAGATGTTCCTAGTTAGGGTATGTGAGATTTTGTAGAATTTCCTTTCCTATATATATTAAAAAGGATAGTTTTGTTGAATGGGAGACTTAAGCTTCTAGAATGTGCATGGGAGAGTGAAGTATCTTTTATTATATATATATGGTGAGCAAAGTTATGGGCACATTGGAGAATTCCAAGCTTTTAGAATTTCCAGCTTTTATATTAGATTTTCGTACCTTGGGTTTTTTTTAGATTTTTTTGTTGTTAAAGTATGGTTTTGATGGACTAAGGGTATTATTGTCTTTCTGTTATATATTAAGGGCATTTTAGAGAATCAAAAGTTTTTTCTACATTCGCCCTTTTATAGGTAGTATATATATATATGTGTGTGTGTGTGTGTGTGTGGGGGCCAAAAAGAAAAAAAATTAGCGGGTTTTGGATTTAAGAGAAGTTTCATACACCATAAAATAAAATAAAAGAATAAGTATCACCACACCCACACATAAAGATGACACTCCCTACACTCCCACAAAAGACAGCCCCAGCTATAACAGAAACCAAAATTTTAGACAAAGCAACAAACACCTAAGCTGCAATCAAACAAAAACTTACAATCAGACCAGCTCGAACACACCATGAGCAACGATATAGTATGATTTTATCAATAACACCCAAATGGGCCCATAGTAATTTCCTTGAAGATCTTGTCTTCATTCATATCCTCAATAATTGGAAATAAAAATCATTTGTGGCTCCACTAAATTCAGATGCACGTTTTCATGGCAAGATGGAGAGAATAATTGAAATTCCAGTACTATCAATTTGGTGACCAAATGAATTCAATTTTCCCTGCTCATATAGTCATATTCAAATAGTATACATATCATATTTAAAAGATAATCACACACTGTTAGTCGTTCAAATCAGGCCTGCCCCTTTGCTATCCAATGACAATTCCTTCTTTTGGGTTCATTCATGACCAGGACCTAATCACTGCCGGCACAGATACTTCAGCAAACACTGTGGAATGGGCAATGTCCGAACTCTTGAAACAGCCCAACATCTTAAGAAAGGCAACTGAAGAGGTCGATAGAGTGGTTGGGAGAGAGAGATGGGTGGAAGAGAAAGACATCCCACAGCTTCCTTACATATACACAATCATGAAAGAGACAATGAGGAAACATCCGGTGGCTGTCTTGCTGGCACCCCATTTGGCTCTTGAAGATTGCAATGTAGCTGGTTATGGCATTTGCAAGGGAACCAGAGTTTTTATTAACACATGGAGTATAGGGAGAGACCCAAAATTGTGGGATGCACCCGAAGAGTTCCGCCCAGAGAGGTTTTTAGGTAAGGCGATGGACGTGAAGGGACAGAGTTTTGAGCTATTGCCATTTGGGTCAGGGAGGAGGATGTGCCCTGGCTACAGCTTTGGAATAAAGATGATTCTATCAACCTTGGCCAACATGATACATGGATTCAACTGGAGATTAGCTGAGAATACGAAGAAAGAAGATTTAAGCATGGAGGAGGTTTTTGGAATCACAGTACCTCGAAAAATCCCACTTGTTGCACTCATGGAGCCCCGACTCCCCCTTCATCTCTATCAAAGTGGATTTTGATATTGAGCAAAGAGGCCTTTATTGGCACCCAAAGACTTGCTCTTCATCCCCCACTTATTTTACAATTTAAGGTCTTATGAAAAATATATAAAGTTTTCATAAAACTGATCACATATTCTATTAGAAAATGTCATTTTGAGCAACTTTTTAGAAGAGAGTTTTCCCAAAATCTATCGTTTAAGCATACTTTTTTGTCATTTATAGTATTCGCTTCATAAATGACTAAAAAGTCTACTTAAAAGATAGATTTTGAAAAAACTTTCTTCTAAAAAGTTATTCAAAATGATGTTTTCTAATAGAAAGCGCAATCAGTTTTTATGAAAATTTTATATATTTTTCATAAAATTTTAAAGTATAAAATAAGTGGGGGATGAAAAGCAAGTTTTTGGGTGCCAATAGAGGCCTTCATTGAGCAATGCTTGTTAATCCAAATCATATGCTCCAAGTGATGTGACCGTTTGGGTAACCGATCAAAAATGAAACGATCAGAAATTTCATTGTAAGCACTACTTCCTTTAATCGGTTAACAAGGCCACTCGAACATTATTTTGGCGAGTAAATTTGGATTCTATAGTATTTTTCCATATATTATGGTTTGAATTATAAATTTTTATCAATTTCATCTCACTGTATTTCTATTTTCAATGCACTGTAATCATGCTTTAAGGCTTTATTTCAATGGAAAGTTTAGTCTTGGGAAAAATTCTAATGGCACTTGGGTCTAGCTATATGTTCCGTTTCAATAATATAACGTAGGACTTGCAAAGGTCTTGATTTTGAACCTACCTAAGTGTGGGTTCACCATCTTTTGGGGTAATACTCCAGAGCTTCACCGGAATAGATAGAACTTGCATCATATGAAAGACAAACCCAATTCGGAATAAGATTACAAGCTTCAAAGATAATGAGTGACCATAAGAATAAGAGGGGGGCTATTGCAACCCCTCAATTTTATTTGTAAATCTCATTTCTTTTTACTTTTTAAGTTTTTATGAAAAATATAAAAGATTTTTTATGAAAATTGGCCACGATGTCCATTAGAAAACATTATTTTAAATAATTTTTAGTCATTTATGAAGCGAATTGCTTTTTAAAATGAGATAAAGGCTAAGTCGATCATGGCGAGGCTCATGCTCTACCCCTCCAGCTAGTTCTGACTGTCCACGTGATACGGACATCCAATTGTAGTAGTTCCTCGTACTGGTGGGCAGGGGTGGAGCCACTTTAGGGGCTTACCTATGCTAGCCCGGTCTTTAGTCCAGGTAAGCTCCGCCGAAATTTTTTTTTTTGATATGTATTAGAAGTGGATTTTACCATTTTAACCCAGAGAAGATTTTGCCTTAACCTAAGACTTTAACCTTGCCTTTATCCTAACTCAGGCAAATTTCAATGCCTTTATCCTAACTTAAGTGAATTTCAATTCCCAACTCCGCTCCTGGGTGACAAAGATGAGCCAGGCCAAGAGGGTTTTGACGTATTGTTATAAAATTGATGCTTTATCCCTTTCGGTTTTCCTTTTGCAGGCGATTGACAGGGATCCTTAGCCATCTACCTCTACCTCTTCTACTTTCCAATTCATGGATAATCGATTTTGTTATCACGTTAACGGTCCTTTGTTAGTGGAGATGAGATGTTAAAGTCAATAACTCAGTACTAGTCACTATGCTATCAGGATAAGACTAGCTGTAAGAGGCTAGGCCTTGTATTTGGATCTTATAGGCTTGTGATTGCCTTGGTGTAATCCCTCTAGAATTTGTTTAGTGTCCATTTCAAAATTAAACAATTTAATAAAATAAAAAGGTCTTTTCCCATTTCCCCTTTAGGACTTGTAGGCATTTTAAAGTTTACAAGTTTAGCAAGGTTAATAGATCTAATGTTAAGGAGGCCCACAATAAAGCTATGATGGCTAGCTTGAGGAAGCATTATTTACTGGGGATCCAGCTCTCTTTTGTATGATCTCATGGCAAATTATTGAAGCTCTTTCTATTTTTACTAAAAATAAATAAAATTTAGAAATTATCAAAAACATAAATCTATTACCTTAAATAAATAAATTTAAGAAAACTATGATTCATCACAAATATTATATCCCATGCCATATTGTCCAAATATTAAGTTAGTTATGACTTCATATGTTTATACACGTGTCCTAGATTTTTAAATTAAAAAATTAATATTTACATTTATCCAGGTGACATTCTCAGAAGAAGTATTTTATAGTCCTACATTGAATATGAGGACCCTCCATTAAAAATACTTTTGGGTTAGGTTATCTTTCAAAACTCCACATATGATTTGAAATTTACAAAACCAACCTTTGGAGTAGATTTGTTTTATATGAAAGTCATGTATGCCAAAAATTAAGTTAATCCGATATTGAGATTTGCGTCATCCATAAATGTAAAAAAACTAAACGATTGTCATTGATTTAAAAATATAAGTTTTGATTCATATACCAATAAGTCTCGGATCAACTTAATTTTGGTATGCATCACTTACATAATAAAGTTATCTAATTTAATAATTGATTTCGCAAAATATGGATCACATATAAAGTTTTGGAAAGTAACGTATCTCGAAGTTAGGTCAAGTTAGGTTAACCAAGAAGGAATTAATATGAATATATATATATTTGTTAATAATAATAGACATATAAAGCACGGTCTTACTATTATTGCTTTTTAAAATGATGTGTTAAAAAAAAATCATGGTAAAAGCAGTGTTAGTAACGCTGCTTTTAAAACTGGCTTTGCTAATGACGCTTTTAGAAAGCGTTGTTACTTATGACCCTTTTTAAACGCGCTTTACAGCTAGCGCTGTTTTCAATGAGATATTTTCGGAGCTACAAATGTTCGCCCATGTGACCCCATGTCCCCATCCCTGACCCTTCTCTCTTCCTTAACAGCTCTATCCAAAATGTGCCACTAACGAACCCTAACTCTAACACTAGTCCTCAACCTCCACAGATTCTTCCAAGACATGTTATCAAATGGCGAACTCACCCGAATCAACCACGCATTCCTCTGCCACTGATTTCAAGCTCCAAACGCCAGAAACCCTCCAACGAAGAAGCGGCATTGATAAACACCATCGATAGCATCTGCAGAGTTTACCAGACTCAGTCCTTTCCCGCGACCGATGGAAAAACTAATGGACTTTGGTCCCTACTCTTGACTTTGACGATGAGGGGCTGCTGGGATACACATGAACTTGGTGCATTTTGTGTATAGACTACAGAGTTTTGGTTCTTGGCAACAATGCTTCGTCTATTAAAAGATTTGCCCTCTAAATGTTATGCGCAATGCCACCCATTCTTCCATTTCAATGCGTGGGTTTATGCCATAATAACACACAGGCGTTGAAGAACTCGAGATAGGGCTGTTTCTTGGACAACCCGTCGAATTGCCCCGTCGCCAACTCACTTGTAAGACACTCCACATGATTTTGAAACTGATTGATGAAAACAGACATAGGCCTATAAGTTGCTTACCCTAACACTCCTAAAACAACTTAACAGGCCATCCTCCTAACAATGCAAAACTCCCAGCAGAAATAAACTCCCAAAATAAAACGGAACCTAACAGAGCATCCCCCTATCAGCCAACACAAAAACTAGTGCTAACTTGAAAAGTGTAGCACATTTCACATGACAAATGACAATATTTTAAAATGGATTATGCACGAGGCAAAAAGGTATAGTGATAGGATGATTCAGCACCACATTAGGTAAATTAATTATTAGAAACACGTGACAAATGGCAATATCGTTCCATTCTTCTGGCAAGACTAGATTGGTGGCCAACCGGCCAAGATTATAAAATATATTATTTTTTCTGATATAATATAAAATATATTGAGGTATTAGTAAAACGTGATAATCACAAGGGTACAATTACTTCAATAAAGGAGAAACCCATTTGCAACAGCCAATGTTTAAAAGGAGGGAATTATTAATTAATTAATTACGGTTCCTCCACTATGGATGGCCCAATAAATACTCCCACCTCCCCAAACTCTGATCACCACCACAACAACCACAATCACTACCAATGGAGGTTCCTCCTTCATGGGCTGTTTTAGCCATGACATGGCTGGCTGCTCTAGCCCTTCTCTCAAAAATATTCAGGTACCGACATAACCAACAAAAGTTTCCACCAGGTCCCAAACCATGGCCAATCATTGGAAACCTTAACCTCATCGGTTCACTCCCACACCAATCCCTCCACAAATTAGCCCAAAAATACGGACCCATTATGCAACTCAAGTTTGGCTCTTTCGCAGTTGTGGTCGCCTCATCCCCTGAAATGGCAAAACAATTTCTAAAAACGCATGATCACATTTTTGCCTCCCGACCCCAAACCGCTGCAGCCAAATACACAAACTACAACTCTTCGGATATCTTATGGGCACCTTTTGGGCCATATTTGCGCCAAGGGCGGAAGATATTCCTCACAGAGCTATTTAGCTCGAAAAGACTGCAGTCTTTTGAGTACATACGGGTTGAGGAGATGCGAGCTTTTGTTTCCCATCTCTACACCTTGTCAGGAAAGCCAGTTATGCTAAGAGACCATCTTTCACGCCTTACACTCAGCGTTATAAGCAGAATTTCACTGGGTAAGAAGTATTTTGGCGAATGCAAATCCGAGAGTTCCATAGTGACGCATGAAGAATTTCAAGAGATGTTGGATGAGTGGTTCTTGCTTAATGGTCAGTTGAATATTGGGGATTGGATACCATGGCTCAATTTTTTTGATTTGCAGGGTTACGTCAAACGAATGAAGGCTGTGAGTAAGAAATTTGATAGGTTCCTTGATCAAGTGCTTGATGAACACAAGGCCAGGAGGGAAGCTGCAGTGAAAGATTTTATGGCCAAGGATATGGTGGACGTGCTTTTGGAGTTAGCTGATGATCCTAATCTTGAGGTTAAGCTCACTCGTGATAGTGTGAAGGCCTTAACACAGGTGTGTCTTATTTCTCCAATCTTCTAGTCTTTAATCTCTGAAATGACTAGGATTGTTTAATGTCTAGAGGCTATCTCTGACCCATCATCCAAATATCATATGTTGAGAAACTCTTTCATATATATATATATATATGGGCCAAAAAAAAAAAAAAAAATAGCGAGTTTTGGATTTAAAAGAAGTTTCATACACCATAAAATAAAATAAAAAAAATAAGTATCACCACACCCACACATAAAGATGACACTCCCTACGCTCCCACAAAAGACAGCCCCAGCTATGACAGAAACCAAAATTTTAGACAAAGCAACAAACACCTAAGCTGCAATCAAACAGAAACTTACAATCAGACCAGCTCGAACACACCGTGAGCAACGAAATAGTATGATTTTATCAATAACACCCAAATGGGCCCATAGTAATTTCCTTGAAGATCTTATCTTTTCATTCATATCCTCAATAATTGGAAATAAAAATCATTTGTGGCTCCACTAAATTCAGATGCACGTTTTCATGGCAAGATGGAGAGAATAATTGAAATTCCAGTACTATCAATTTGGTGAACAAATGAATTCAATTTTCCCTGCTCATATAGTCATATTCAAATAGTATGTGCTATACATATCATATTTAAAAGATAATCACACACCGTTAGTCGTTCAAATCAGGCCTGCCCCTTTGCTATCCAATGACAATTCCTTCTTTTGGGTTCATTCATGATCAGGACCTAATCACTGCCGGCACAGATACTTCAGCAAACACTGTGGAATGGGCAATGTCCGAACTCTTGAAACAACCCGACATCTTAAGAAAGGCAACTGAAGAGGTCGATAGAGTGGTTGGGAGAGAGAGATGGGTGGAAGAGAAAGACATCCCACAGCTTCCTTACATATACACAATCATGAAAGAGACAATGAGGAAACATCCGGCGGCTGTATTGCTGGCACCCCATTTGGCTCTTGAAGATTGCAATGTAGCTGGTTATGGCATTTGCAAGGGAACCAGAGTTTTTATTAACACATGGAGTATAGGGAGAGACCCAAAATTGTGGGATGCACCCGAAGAGTTCCGCCCAGAGAGGTTTTTAGGTAAGGCGATGGACGTGAAGGGACAGAGTTTTGAGCTATTGCCATTTGGGTCAGGGAGGAGGATGTGCCCTGGCTACAGCTTTGGAATCAGGATGATTCTATCAACCTTGGCCAACATGATACATGGATTCAACTGGAGATTAGCTGAGAATACGAAGATAGAAGATTTAAGTATGGAGGAGGTTTTTGGAATCACAGTACCTCGAAAAATCCCACTTGTTGCACTCATGGAGCCCCGACTTCCCCTTCATCTCTATCAGAGTATTAGTAGCGAATTTTGATATGGAGCAATGCTTGCTAATCCAAATCCTTTGCTCCAAGTGGTGTGACCGTTTGGCTAACCGATCAAAATGAAACGATCAGAAATTTCATTGAAAGCGTAACTGCCTTTAATGGGTTAACAAGGCCACTCGAACATTATTTTGGCGAGTAAATTTGGATTCTTTAGTATTTTTCCATATATTATGGTTTGAATTGTAAGTTTTTATCAATTTCATCTCACTGTATTTATATTTTCAATGTATTGTAATCATGCTTTAAGGCTTTGTTTTAATGGAAAGTTTAGTCTTGGGAAAAATTCTAACTGCTCGTGGGTCTAGTTATATGTCCCGTTTGAATAATAATATAACATGGGACTTGCAAAGGTCTTGATTTTGAGCCTACCTAAGTGTGGGTTCAACATCTTTTAGGGTAATACTCTAGAGCTGCACCGAAATAAATAGAACTTGCATCATATGAAAGATTGACCCAATTAGGAATAAGATTACAGTCTTCGAAGATAGTGAGTGACCATAAGAATAAGATGGGGCTATTGCAACCCCTCAAATTTATTTGTAAGTCCCACTTCTTCTCACTTTTTAAATTTTTATGAAAAATATAAAAGGTTTTTTTATTAAAATTGGTCACGATGTACACTAGAAAACATTATTTTGAACAATTTTGTAAAATAAAAGTTTTTCAAAATCTGTCGTTTAAAAGCAATTTTAGGCCATTTACAATTTTTATTTCATTTTTACATAAACAAAATTATAAATAGCCAAAAGTCCACTTAAACGACAAATTTTGAAGAAAAATTTGTACAAAGTTTTCAAAATGATGTTTTCTAGAGAAACTTGTGATTTTTTTTCATAAAAAAATTTAAATTTTTCATAAAACCTTAAAAAAATGAAGAAAAAAAAAAAAAGATTTACAAATAAAGTTGAGGGTTTGCAATAGCCTCCTCTAGAATAGGGATGTCAATTATGCCTGCAGGCCTATATCGGCTAGGCTTGAAAATTGGCTTAGGCTTAGACTAAGGCCCATTTAGGCTTGGCCCAACATAATGACCCAAGCCCAAGCCCCAATAGTCAGCCCAGCCTAAATTTGAGGCCTACAGCCTCTTATCAGCCAGACTGAAAAAAATGGGGACAGGTTTTTATGAAAAGTCTCCTATTGTCCTTTAAATGGACTTTTTTACCGGAGGTTTTACATTATTTATTTTTCTTAAGCGATCTTGCTGAGTTACCAATCCCTAATAGTTTATGTAAGAAGTCTTTTTTTTATTTTATTTTATTTTTTTTGCTGCTGCTGTGAAGAACATAAAAAAACTAACGTTTATGTAAAAATCCTTGTACCTGCATAGATAGCGTTAACTACGAAAATCAAATTGATGACCACTACAAAGCATGCTTGATCATTTGACTAACCACCAAGGACGCATAAAACATTAAGGAGGAAAACCCTAGAGGCCAAGTCTAGCTTCCGGATCAAAGACATGGCGAGGCTCATGCTCTACCCCTCTAGCTAGCTCTGACTGTCCATGTGACAAAGACATCCAATTGTAGTAGTTCCTTGCACTGGTGGGTGACAAAGATGAGCCATGCCAAGAGAGTTTTGACGTATTGTTATAAAATTGATGCTTTATCGATCCCTTTCGGTTTCCTTTTATAGGCGATTGACAGGGATCCTTAGCCATCTACCTTTACCTCTTCTACTTTCCAATTCATGGATATTCGATTTTGTTATCATGCTAACAGTCCTTTGTTATACCTTGTTTTCCCATTCTCTTTAGGCTATGTTTGTTTGGTTGGAATGGAATCTAATTTCATGTTTAAAATAGTCTTGGAATAAAATGAGATTAAAATAAATATTGCTAAAGAAATATCATTATAATTCACTACTACTATTTGATTTTATTCCTATTTAATTATCTCATCCAAACATGTTGTTTGAAATGAATTGGAATGTAATTTAATTCTATTCCAATAAAACAAACATAGCATTAGGAGAGATGAGATGTTAAAGTCAACAACTCAGTACTAGTCATTATGCTGTCAGGATAAGACTATAAGAGGCTAGGCCTTGTATTTGGATCCTTATAGGCTTGTGATTGCCTTGGTGTTATCCCTTTAGAATTTGTTTAATGTCCACTTCAAAACTAAACAATTTAATAAAATAAAAAGGTCTTTTCCCATTTCCCTTTTAGGACTTAAAGGCATTTTAAAGTTTACAAGTTGAGCAAAGTTAATAGATCTAATGTTCAGGAGGCCCACAGTAAAGCTATGATGGCTAGGTTGGGGAAGGAATCTTGACTGGGGATCCAGCTCTCTTTTGTATGATCTCATGGCAAATTATTGAAGCTCTTTCTATTTTTACCAAAAATAAATAAATTTAGAAAATATCAAAAGCAAAAACCTATAATCTTGAATTAATAAATTTTTTTTTTAAAAAAAATATATGATTCAATCACAAATATTATACCCATGCCATATCGTTCAAATATTAAATTAGTACATTATGACTTCATATGTTTATACGTGTCCTAGATTTTTAAATTAAAAAGTTAATATTTACATTTATCCAGGTGACAATATTCTTAGAAGAAGTATTTTATAATCCTACATTGAATATGAGGACCCTCCACTGAAAATACTTTTGGGTTTGACTACCACGAGAAACACGACATTTAGCCACAGACTAAAAGACGCTACGATAAAATCTCCATCAGTCGGTGTAGGCGTGTAGCACATTTCACGTGCGTGGCATATAACTATGTGGAAAATCCTAAGACGGAACCCAGATTAATTTCTAGAATGGATTATACATGTATAAGGTAGGAAAAAAAAAAAATTAAAACAAGAAGCATTTTCTTTTTTGGTAACATGGATGAGAATTTGATCCTCTTTAATTAATTACTAAACTGATCTCCCAAATAGCATTCTTTTGAATCGTATTAAGTGACCTTCAAAATTCTACCAATGATTCGTATTTTGCAAAATCAATCGTTGAATTAGATAACCTTCTTGTATGTGCAATGTATGCCAAAAACCAAGTTGATCCGAAACGGATTAATTACTGTTTCCAAAACTTAACATTTTCAATCAATAATTATAACAATAACTCATTAATGAACATTTATGGATGAAGTAAATCTTAATTTCAGATCAACTTCATTTTTAGCATGCATAATCAGTATAAGAAGGAGATTTAATTCAACGGGTCGTTTCAAAAAATAAAAGATTGGCACTGTTAAAGTTTGGACATGCACCTAATGCAAAATTGCATAAAACATGAAATATTCTATCAGGTTGGACCCAAAAAAAAATGATGGAATGAATTAGGTGTGGTCTTATCTTATATAATCAGCGATATACTCCATATATTTACATGGTAACCAAAAATAGAAAGACTGTTTTACGGGCATAAATAATTCGTGTCTTTTTGCAATTTTTTATACTACAACGTGCTATTTGTGTTTACTGATCCCCACCACCGATTTGAGTGCTCACCAAAATGAGAATAAAAAAATAAATTAGAGAATCTTCACACTAGGTCATTCAATTATATATATTCAATTCCCACCTCCCAAAACTCACCATCACCATCACCACCACCACAACCATAACCACCACCAATGGAGGCTCCTCCTTCTTGGGCTGTCCTAGCCGTGGCATGGCTAGCTACTCTAACCCTTCTCTCAAAAATCTTCAATTTCCGACGATATATCCACCAAAATTTCCCACCGGGTCCAAAACCATGGCCGATCATCGGCAACCTTAACCTCATCGGTCCCCTCCCCCACCAATCCCTTCACAAATTAGCCCAAAAATACGGACCCATAATGCAGCTCAAATTCGGTTCTTTCCCAGTCATCGTGGCCTCATCCACCGAAATGGCAAAGCAATTTCTAAAAACACACGACCACATCTTTGCCTCTCGACCCAAAAATGCTGCTGGCAAATACACCACCTATAACTACTCCAATATCACTTGGGCCCCTTATGGCCCGTATTGGCGCCAAGGCCGAAAAATATACCTCACTGAGCTGTTTAGCTCGAAAAGGCTCGAGTCCTATGAGTACATTCGGGTGGAAGAGAGGCGAGCTTTTGTGTCCCGTCTCTATGCATTGACGGGACATCCAATCATGCTGAAAGACCATCTCTCGCGGGTGACTCTCAGCATTATAAGCAGAATTGTATTGGGTAAGAAGTATTTCAGCGAATCGAGGTCGGAGAGTGAAATCGTGACGCTCGAGGAATTTCAAGAGATGTTGGACGAGTTGTTTTTGCTGAATGGTGTGTTGAATATTGGGGATTGGATACCGTGGCTGGATTTTCTGGACTTGCAGGGTTACGTGAAGAGGATGAAGGCTTTGTGTAGGAAGTTTGATAGGTTTCATGACCATGTGTTTGATGAACACAAGGCTAGGATGGAAGCAGAAGGGAAGGATTTTGTGGGTAAGGATATGGTGGATGTGTTGTTGCAGTTGGCTGATGATCCTAATCTTGAAGTTCAGCTCACCAGTGATGGTGTCAAGGGGTTTACACAGGTACTTTTCATTTCTCCAATCTTCGTTCTCTCAATCTTTGCTCATGCATGTTAATACGTTACATCAATTTTTTTTCTAATTACAATTCAATGCAAATGACTACTAATTTTTTTAGTAAATGACTGCTAATTTAACGAAGAATGACTATTAACGGTAATTATTTACCTATATCAAGACTAATCTGTAATTCCCCCTATTTTTTATTGGGTAATGCTACATTTCCTTACATTTTATCCTACTATGTGAATTTAAAATAATTTTAATTTTTAGGATTTAATCATATGAGTTCCACAACTTTATTCTTTTAAATACATATAGCAGAACAAAGTGTGGGACAAGATAGCATTACTCTTTTTTATTTGAGTTAAGAATGATTAAAAGTTCATATTTTAATGACCCATTAAATTATGTCATTTTATTGCTCTCCGTTACGTTTAAAATAAAGAATGGAAAAAAAAAATGGAGACAACACGAATAGTTCTGCAACTTCCCCTCTCACATGTGAGAGATACATGGGTCAAAAAAACGACAAGAAGACATGGGTCAAAAAATAAAAGGTCAAAAACAACCATCGGCAGAGGGCTGCAACTTCCTCTCTCACATGTGAGAGACACATGCCATGCCGTATGTCCCAGTGCCTCATTCAGTCGATCATACGAAGTGTAAATTTTAATTTGCTGGGCTCTGTTATGGCTAAAAGACACACTTTGGGCCCAACATGTCAACTACAATGTCCGATTCACGTCCTTTGCACACGTGTGTCCCATGTCTCTATGTTCAGTCATTTTAAAATTGTCTGAAATTATCAAGAAATTAAAAAAAAATTATATTGATAAATCCATATATTCGGATAGTGAGGAAGCAAATAATTGGATTCAGAGCCTATGATTCTTAAATTATGATCATTTGCTAACTAAACTACTGTCACAATCTAGCTACCGAGTATTTAGCAATTGAAACAAGAATTGTTTGAAACATGCATAATCAACAATCATAGATGCCATGCCTGCCCATAACATAGTCTGTACCTCGGCTAAATTCAATTGGACTGTTCTCATGTCAAGATGGAGAGAATAATTGAACTTCATGTGGTTAGCATTTCCAGATTTGGCAATGTTAATCTCTGGCCGGTGTGCTATTGGTTTGGTTCGGTCCACACCAATACAATTTTTCCTTCTCACATTCAGCCATATATGTCTTTATTACTAATATTACCGATCAAATATGTTGGATGCCTAGATGACTTGCTGACAACTGATCTCGCTTAAAAGAGAAAAAGTTATATGTAATTGTGATACAGACTGATGTAATATTACAAGTCAATGAGAATGAAGTAAAATAAGATTTTTACGGTCCTTTTTTATCTAAAAATTCTCACTCTACTTTATTCCTAAGCCTTTACCATGTCACAATTACATGGGAGATTCACTCGAGGTACAGATAGAGATTGGTCTATCCTATATTGAAGGGTCATCCCATCCAAAGATTAAGAGGTGGGCCTAGCCAGAATGGGCCTCACTCTTATATTTGCATAGAATGATTCAGGGTAGGGCCCACCCAAAATGGGTCCCACTCACTTACCATCCAATGACAATTCCTTGTTTGGTTCATTCATAATTAGGACCTTATAGCCGGTGGCACTGATACCTCAGCAACTACTGTGGAATGGGCAATGTCCGAGCTCTTGAAACAACCACACCTCTTTAAAAAGGCAATCGAAGAGTTGGACAGAGTTATTGGTAGAGATAGATGGGTGGAAGAGAAAGACCTGCCACAACTTCCTTATATAGATGCCATTGTGAAAGAAACAATGAGGATACATCCGGTGGCTGTGATGCTTGCACCCCATTTGGCTCTCGAAGATTGCAATGTAGCCGGTTACGATATTTGCAAAGGAACCAGAGTCTTTATAAACACATGGAGTATAGGGAGAGACCCAACACTATGGGATGCACCCGAAGAGTTTCGGCCAGAGAGGTTTTTGGGTAAGCCCATCGATGTGAAGGGACAGAATTTTGAACTATTGCCATTTGGGTCTGGGAGGAGGATGTGCCCAGGCTATAGCCTTGGACTAAAGATGATCCGATCAAGTTTGGCCACCATGATACATGGATTCAACTGGAGATTACCCAACAATATGAAGATAGAAGATCTAAGCATGGACGAGGTTTATGGACTATCAACACCTCGAAAGATCCCACTTGTTGCCGTCATGGAGCCTCGACTCCCGCTTCATCTTTATTAGTCTTGAATGTGAGATAAATATATGTATGTATGAAATTATGCCATCTCCATATACTACTTTTATGACGTACTTTAATCACCAACCCATTAAGGCTTTGTTTTAAATCTTATATATGTGGTAGAATAAAAGGAAGCCTAGGGCATCAATATTGTTGGATGATGCGTGTAGGATTGTGAAAATGTTATTTTAGTAGAACGTTATGGATAAATATATCATTGAAGTGGTCCAAATTAACTGAAACTACCTCTGCATTGGCAGCACAAGAAAGTTCAATAATATACCAACATTACAACTCTCGAGCTCGGGTTAATTATACATGCCTCATGTCATTATAGGGCAACGATACCCTTCTTTCATAGGTGTTTCATTTCTCCATTCATGCCAACAAAGCCTAAGCTTATAAGTTACGGAGTATTAAAATTTTATATTAACATACATTTTAATTTTAGACTTGGATAATTAATTCCAACTTAGCTATTGTAACTAACAAAGAATAAGAATACATTTCCACTCCAACTAATTCAACCGTTGATTTAGGCACGTGCTATGCCAACTAGCTCAAACATTGATTTATAAGTGATTAAATTTTTATGATAACTTACATTCCAATTTTAGACTTGCATAAAAATTCCAACTTTAGCTATTATAAATGCAAAATAATTAAATCAAATTAAAATCTAAATTTCCACGAGCACATGTCTTGCACTTGTTACTCCAACTGGTCATTCTAAGTAAGTAGTTGGAAATTTTGGTGATTTGATTGATATCTATAACCATGTTGCAGTGTTGATGGTTTCGATTGTAGCGGCCATTAATCTCTTTCTTCGATTCCATTTCTAGTTTACCAACTTTCACATCTTGCTTAGGCAATTCACTTTCGGTTGGAACTGTGTACACAAAGGGCCCAACTGGAATGTCATCATCAAAGTCTAATAGAGGCTTCATAGTGTTAACCACAGTTGTCATTGTTGGTCTGCGCTTTGGCCGGTGGCTCAGGCATTGATAAGCCAATGCAGCTGCCTTTTGAGCTCCTTTCTCAGAGTATTGGCCCTCAAGCCTTGGGTCCATTATACGGTTGAGCTTTTGAGGATCATTTAGTAATGGCCTTGCCCACTCTACTAGGTTTTGCTCTCTGTGAGGATGGCTCGTGTCCACCGACCTTCTCCCTGTTAGAAGCTCCAAGAGTACTACTCCAAAGCTATACACATCGCTCATTGTTGTCAATTGACCTGAAAACAATGAAATTAAGTTGGAGTAAAGTTGATTTCAAGATATATACCCAAAAGAATTTCAAAGTTCAAAGTCCTGAAACTTGAAACGTATATATGGTTCAAAAAATAATGAATTACCTGTCATGGTGTATTCAGGAGCAGCATAGCCTTGTGTGCCCATAACTCGTTTGGAAGCATGCCTGTCATCACCTTCTCGACCATCTGTTGCTAACCCAAAATCAGAGAGTTTGGGAGTGTAATCCTGGAAAGAATATGAATGAAACAAATTCAATAATAGGAATAGAAGATATATTGCTTCAAAAAACGGCCGGTAATTTACCAACAACCCCCCCCCCCCCGGGCGCGGCGGCGGGGCCCCCTCCTCTAGTACGGGTCCTCTTTCTGTACAGAAAAGAAGGCTCCTTTTTATGGATTCTAATGAAAAAACAGGTCTCAAAATAAGAAAATTAAAATCTTACACTGTCTAACAAAATATTTGAAGGTTTAAAATCTCGATGTATAACGGGCTTTTGTGCCTCGTGAAGGAAGGCAAGGCCCTTCGCTGCTCCAAGAACAATTTTCATTCTTGTTGACCATGGAAGTGACATAGAATATCCTGCATGAGGAGAGATTAGACATTATTTCTTCTATGGTAACACCTGAAAATAGAGAGAAGAATGTGAATCCACACCAAGTGCATGTCCTTCCTCGAATGCAAAGGATTTTCTATGTTTATTGGCATTATTTTGATACTTCATAAGATTCGTTTGGATAAGTTTATACTTCTTGTTTTTTAATTGTAAAAATAAAAAAATAAATTTTTTTTTATAGTTTTTTACAGTGCAAAATTTTTATTATTACTTTTAAAAATTGAGATAGCAAGAATTTCTTATTACCTCAATTTTTTAAAGTAACTTCCAAAATTTTTCTTACTCAAAAACTTTTTTTTTATACTTCAAAAAAAAAAAGGGAAGAGAAGACAGAAAGTAGAAGTTTATCCAAATGGGTCCTTAATTGTGCTTAATGAAAAAGAGGAGTAGTGTTCTTGGCGTGCTTACTTTTTATTTTCCAAAATAATTCTATATTTTTCCAAATATTCCCTACATCCAACAACTCAAGTGATTATATATATATATATATATATAAACACCTTAAGGTGATGATTGAAAAAACTGAAAATATAATTAATCTCACTTGGTTGGAGAGATCGATAAGTAACCAACATATTATTTTAAAGAAATTAAACATTTTAAACTTCAAATGATCGCGTAACATTAAACCCTTTGAAGAGCATAGTTGTTTGAAATGATAAACTACATAAATGTAAATTAAAGAATATATATACTTCCAAAGAGTTGAATCTCTAAGCTGCCTCGTGGGATGTACTCATATACTAGGAGCTTGTGTTTATCTTCGCAACAATACCCGATCAGCTTCACAAGATGCGGGTGCCTCAATTGGCCAAGAAGAATCACCTCCGTCTGTCAAAAAGAAATAATTAATATTGATAAATCAATTCAATCTTAGAAATAGGAGTCCTAGTTCATTCAATTCTATATTCATCAAAAGAAAAAATAAATAAATAAATAAATAGAAGAAGAAATAAAGAAATAAAGAATTGATTATATACATATATGCATTCTCGTATTTATATAATTATAAACATGTCTTCAACTTCCCATGTCCACATATATGTGATTGCATGTCCTCTTGTTTGTATTAAAAAATTCAGGGTAAATTACAGATGACCCCCCTAGAGTATGGGGGGTCAACAGATAATCTCTCTTATATTTTAATTTTACTAATGTGACCCTAAGCTCATTTGAGATACTTTTTTTTTTTTTTTTTTTTTTTTTGACCTTAACGGTAACAGAAAATATGATACACTATGATGGGGGTTTGGGTTCGGAGAAAGAAAGGAGGGTATTTTTTACAATTACCCGTATCATGTGAATAGCACGTGATTATTTTCCATCAATTTTTATCAACAGCGAGTAACAATGAGGCACATAGATAAAAATTAAAACATATGAGAGGCACATTGATAAAATTAAAATATAAAGGGGTAATCTGCTAACCCTCCCATATTTCAATGCGTTATCTACAATTTACCCAAAATTTTATAATTTTTTAATTATTTATAAAACGTGATATGAAATGAATGGAAATCAACAGGGGCTTCTCGCAGGTATTGTCAAAAAAATAATAATGATTATTATAATAATAATTTAAAATTTAAAATAAAAACAAAAAATTTGAAGAGTCGGGTTACGCACCAGCCACTCCCTATGGCCTTGCAAGCCATCTGGATCCAAGAGCTTCACGGCCACGGGCTGAGCCTGCAAACCAGGCCTAAGCTTGTCATTAATGAAGCCCTTATGAACCGGTCCAAACCCACCTTCACCAAGAAAGTTACTCGATGAGAAGTTGTGTGTTATCAGCCTCAGCTCAGCCATCGTAAAAACATGAAGGTTTGATCCAGCAAGAGAATTGGAGATGTCCTTTGAGAGCGTGGAGGCAGACCTACCGAAATCCAACTGCAAAAGCCTCTGAAAAGAAGATAGTTTCGTGGCCTCTTTCTTGGGCATGGACGACAGGTTCTCACTACTCTTGTAACAGCTTGGCACCACAGATCTCCACATGGTTTTCTTGACAGTCATCTCTTATCGGAGATTACTAGTCGTTGTGATTAATTATGTGAAGTCTGAGCTAGATTTTGATCAAATGAACGAGAAGACGAAGTACAGAAGATTCTATGGGGTGGGGAGAAATGAGCACTAGATTAATTTGGAAGACTTAAATGGATAGCTTTTGCTTTGATAAAATAAAAACCTATTCCATAATAGTATGTTAATGTAAAAAGTTACGACGAGACATCAAAACACGAAAGGAATGATAGAATTTATGTGTTGGGTTTGCCAAATCTACGTGCCCATATGTGGATTGGTTATAGTACCACAAGACTTGAGCTTTTGCTTTAACAACATGATTTGGACAAAACGTACTATAAATTATAAAATATATTTAAGGTTGGACAAAGACACATGAACATCACGAGAGCGCAACTTTTCTAAAGAAGAAGAAACTGAATGGCAATTGCCAATTGCCAGTGTTTAGAAGGTGGGTAAAACTGTTCTGTTGATTTTCATCATTGAAGGATCCACTAGCTAAACAAACTCTATATAATGACAGGATTAGGGGCCGGACTTAATTTTTACACTTAATTTTTTATATTAGTTGATTTGTCAAATAATAAATGGAGTTTAACCATTTCAAGTTTCAACGTTATAAAGTATTGTTAGATCTTATGAATCTATCGGTTTAAGATTAAATCCCTCAATCTTGACCCATATTATATATATTTCAACATTTTGTTACAATGGAGGAATTGAACCCTAGACCTAAGCATAAAAAAAAAAACAAAAACGGAGAAAATGGTGCTCGTTAAGGGCAATGTAGCACAATAATAAAAGCATAGCATTACTTTACAAGAGGGGGATGGGGTCATGGGTTGAATTTTGATCATGAAAAAATAATAATAATAATAATAATAATAATCTCACAAAAACCTAGACAGAATTTCATAGAATAAAGGCTGCGGCACACTAAAAATATTTTGAGTATGAGGATCATTGGTTATTAATTAATTGGTAAGTTATATAGCATACTTCTTTTCAATTTTCATGTGTTTTTAATATGCACGTTTCCCTCTTTCCACTCTTCTTCTCTTTTTCATTAGTCAAGATTGGGTAATCACTAAGAAGTTATTGGTGTTTAATATAATATTGTTAGTCTTTTTATAAAGATAATCGAAACGTGAACTTTATTTACTGTTTAAGGGAACAGCTAACATACTTGCCTCCAACTTGTTCCTCAAATCCTACGTATATTAAAAGAATTTAAGGTGCGTAGTTGAGTTAACTTCTTACTAATTCTTTATCGTTTTTTGCATGTTCTTTTAACAATAGGTTATAAAAAGAAAAAAGGGAAAATTTTAGATTGAGTAATAATTTGTATTCAACTGTAATTATTTTCTGCAGCCGACCAATCTAAATTCCCCCAAATTGGATGCAACAATGTGAAAAGTAGCGCACATTGCTATTCTCCAATAGTCCAATCTTGATTCCTTCAATTATTTGAAATATGATATCTACTTTTACTACAAATCAACTTTTAATTTATTTCACTTTTGACGTGCTCTCATCACTTTTTTTGAATTAAGTGAAGTGATCTTCCATGCAATGAAATAAATTACCAGACTTGTTTAAATAAATAAAAAAATTATGATAAAGAAATTCGTTGGGAAACCTTTATTCTCCTCACAACCCATATAGATCTGGTAAGTCCAAAATTCATAACAATCATAAAACCTTGTGTGAGCAGTCCCAATACGTTTAACAAGAGTTGAATTCAAAACCTGTGATTCTTAGGGTGTAATCCCTGGCCAACAAAGCTACCCTTGAAGTTAAAATAGCAAAAATTTGAAGTTTACTTTCAAGACTAATGAATGGGCCAATTTGCACATCACACTTTATTTGGTTTTGAAGTGGTGTAGAAATTGATTTGCATTAGCCCATCACGTACTACATGCCTGCCTGGCCTCGGATAATATTAGCACATCATCCGTCTGTACTACTCTTGTACGATATAAACTAGTCACATAATCTATTAGAAAACATTATTTTGGATAACTTTATTAAAGAAAATTTTTTCAAAATCTGTCATTTAAGTAAAGGTTTTAGCAATTTTTCATAAAAAATGAAATAAAAATTGTAATTGGGCAAAATGTTCACTTAAATGATAAATTTTGGGAAAAAAAATTTTCTACAAAATTATCCAGAATGATGTTTTCTAGTGAAAAACGCAGCTAGTTTTCACAGAAACCTTTTAAATTTTTCATAAAACCTTAAAAAGTGTAAATTAAAAGGGTCGTAGAATATTTTATGTGATGACAATAGCCTCCCTCTAATTAAAATCACGCATAATGGCATAAGGCTTTGTTTCAATGAAAAATTAAATCTCTAGAAAAAAGGAGAGCATCAAAGTGGGATCAATGAGACGCGTTTTCTGCTCTGTTTGCTTCTTCAAATTCCGAAGGGTAATTTGTCTCCATTCTGAAAAATAATCAGCCTTTTTGGTCTTGTTTGTCAAATATTTCAGCTCAATTGGCATGCTTAGTTCAGGGCCTTTAATGGTAGTATGGTTTGTTAGGTCAGGATAATTAATGGTCCTGATAGAGAAACTACCTATGTGTTGGCAGAACCCAGAAGATAAATATCCCATTAAAATAATCTAAATTAATAGCCTCCAAAATAAAGGAAGGTGACTTCCTTTATTACTTTTCAAGAGATAAGCCTGCTGTCAATAATTACCCAAAAATAAAAATAAAAAAAGGCTTGCTGTCAATGTCTCAGTTGTCTCACATAGTATGAACAAAAGATAATTCAATTGCACTACTTAACCAACATTTCAATTAGCGTTAATTCAAAGACTTTGAGGAGTTTGAGGACTCAATGTATAATGAGACCATTAGATGGGTCCTAAAAAAACTGTGATGAGTTTTGAGGAGTGTGTAAACGTTATTCGGTATCTTTATCATTCCATTAGGACCATTAGTAAATCTGTTGGGCTCGTAATTATAATTTCAAATGTTCCCTAACACCACCAAAAAAAAATAAAATAAAATAAAATAAGATGGTCATGCAGATTGCAGAATATTACAATGTCCATGGACAAGGATGCAGCCAGTGAAAGAGTTTGTCCCTCTCTTAGTCTACTTACATTGAATGACGCAACTCAAGGGATTTGAAGGTTGTCTTGAAGCAATGGATCTCTATAATCGTACAACCACTAAAAAAGGCTTGCTGTCAATTAATGTCTCAGTCGTCTCACAAAGTATGAACAAAAATAATTCAATTACACTACTTAACCAACATTTCAATTGTTGTGTTAATTCAAAGACTTTGGGGACTCAATGTATACAATGAGACCCACAATCTGATAGGGTCCTAAAAAAATTGTGGTACGCTTTGAGGAGTGTGTAATCTTATATGGTATCTTCATTGGTGGAGTCAAGGAGGCCTTTGGGGGCATGTGCCTCATTCACCTTAGACAATTTTTTTTTAAAAAAAAATTTTGGGGTGAAATTACCATTTAATTACTACTTCCCAATATAATGCTAAAAAACAAAAAAGTGGTAGTCATTTGAGCATATATATAATCAATTTGTAATAAGTTGACAAAAAAAATCTTTTTTTGGTATTACATCAGAAAATGATTACCAAAAAATAATTTTGTTTTTAAAGAAAAAAAAAAAAGAATCTCCAGATCTTTCAATTTCCACTTCATAAAATTATAACACAGTACCCATATTGAAGATAACTTCCAACTCTACCCCTGAATATCTTTATCATTCCATTAGTACGTGGATTCTAATTATAATTTCAAATGTTCTCTCACAGCCACATGCGAAGAAAAAAGAAAAATGGTCATGCAGAATATTACGATGTCCATAAACAAGGATGCAGCCAGCTAAGAGTCTATCCCTCTCTTAGTTTACGTACATTGAATGACGCAAATCAAGGGATTTGATGGTTTGTCTTGAAGCAATGGATCTCTATTATCGTACAACCACTAAACATGAGTGGTGGCTCATATAAAAATGATTTCATCTTGAAGGTTGTTTAAGTGGCAGCTAATCACCAATAATATCTTAAAATTGTGTTTAAAGTGCTTAGCTGTATTTGCTTATGTTGGTATTCTGCCATTGATTAACATATCTAACCAAGATTAGTGCCCAATCCCACTTCTGAATCTCATAATCATTTTGCTTCATTAAAAATCAAACTTCCTTTTTCCCAGATACGACTACAAAAATACTAATAATAAAACAAAAAAAGGCCTAATTGGGGAAAGAATTAATTCAAATAATCAAGATGCTCACAAGAATCCTTACACTAGATTCAATGGCTAGAACTCGGAAACACTATGCGATTGAAGATGACCCCCTTGATCAATCCCTATTTACAGTGTGATTTACAATTTATTCTAGTCTACGTTCCCTTGCCTCGCCTCTACGGTGCAACGGGGAGTTCAATCCGTTTCTGTGATTTTGGTGAAGTTTATTTTCTGAGTAAATGGTTGGAGATTTGGGTGATTTGATCCTATGTCTATGACCACGATGGTTTTGGTGGTTTTGGTGATTGTGGCCACTCTCTTTCTTGTGGCCACTCTCTTTCCTCGATTCCCTTTTTGGTTCGCCTTCTTTTTCATCTTGCTTTGGAGAGTCGTCGCTTTGGGTTGGAACTGTGTACACGAAGGTCCCAACTGGGATGTCATCAAAGTCTATGAGAGGCTCCAAAGTCTTGACCACAGTACTCATTGTTGGTCTGTGCTTGGGCCGGTGGCTAAGGCATTGATAAGCCAATGCAGCTGCCTTTTGGGCCCCTTTCTCGGAGTACAGGCCTTCAAGCCTTGGGTCCATTATCCGGTTGAGTTTTCGAATGTCATTCAGCGACGGTCTTGCCCACTCTACTAGGTTCTGTTCTCTGTGAGGACGGCTCTTGTCCACAGACCTCCTCCCAGTCAGAAGCTCCAAGAGTACTACTCCAAAGCTATACACATCGCTCATTGCCGTCAGATGACCTGAAAACAACCAAAATTGGCATAAATTATTTAGTAACATTTCGAAATTCTCTAGAAGAAAATGTAACCGAAAGAACATCAAATTCAAGTATATTAGAGCTTAAAAGTTCATGAATTACCGGTCATGATGTATTCAGGAGCAGCATAGCCTTGTGTGCCCATAACTCGTGTGGAAACGTGCGTGTCATCGCCTTCTGGCCCATCCTTTGCTAGCCCGAAATCTGAGAGTTTGGGAGTGTAATCCTGCAAAAATTATGAATGAAAGTTTAGTCATTGGAGAAGAGGACTCAGAGAATGTTTTGTTGTACCCTGACATAGGATTAGGTTTGAGAATAAGAAAAATGTAGAATCTTACAGAGCCTAACAAGATGTTTGAAGCTTTAAAATCCCGGTATATAACAGGCTTTTCCGCCTCATGGAGGAAGGCGAGGCCCTTCGCTGCTCCAAGCGCAATTTTCATTCTCGTTGACCATGGAAGTGACACTGAATATCCTGCACACCCAGAAAACGTTAAGACATTAATTCTTCTATTGCTCCATGCTTCCCAAAGAAGGAAAAAAAAAAGAAAAAAAAGGGTCCACTGTGTGAATCTTTCTAGCATACAATTTGTTAGTATTATTGCAGCGTACAAAGTTGAAATTGGAGTCTTTGAAGGGAAAAAAAAAAATTCAGGAATTGATTTCCACCAAAGGAAACAAAGAGAGGATTGCTTTTACTCTTTAGCTTATAAATGGGGCAAGTGATTTTTCCTACCGAGCCTGAAACAGGACTTATGAAGTGTTCGTTTCCTATTTTCTTTTTCTTTTTTCCTCTTTTTAATTCCAATACCCGTGTCGGATTCAACAGCTAGTAGCATTATTTAGACCAAGGAAGATACGATTAGATCACCTAATTACCCATACTTTTATGGGTATACCAGAACATTTGACTACTGGCCGGTTAATCATTGACATGGCAATCCGATCCAGTGATGGGCATCCACTAAGAATCTTCCCAAGTGAGGACAAAAGGCATAGAATTCCGTCTCCAAAAATTTCAAATTCTCACTCATACAAAAAAACAAAAAAAAAAAAATCAACCAAACCCTAGGGTTGGAAAAAATGTGACCCTCTAGGGTTTGGTTGATTTTCTTTTCTTTTTTTCTTTTTTTTCATCATCTAATTCATCTCTAGCCCAATTATATATAAAAAACCAAATAAATAGTAAATAGTTTAGGATTAATAAATTGCCTGAAGTACATGTGTGTAATCTACAACTATATATAACATAGTTCCGATCAGGTGAGCATGTGTTCACCTAACTTATGTTAGCATCATACATTAGGGGTTGTACCCCGTGTATTAACTCAATGCACCCATTAATATTGCATGATGTACAACCCCTAATATGGGATTGATATAATTTATATATGTGTGTGTATGATGTGAGTATTAAACATTTTGAAGAGCAAATTTTGAAACGGTAAACCAAGATTGGAAAGAGGGAGCATACTTCTAAACAGTTGATTCTCTAAGCTGCCTCGCGGCATATATTCGTATACTAGGAGCCTATGTTCATCTTCGCAACAGTATCCAATAAGCTTCACAAGATGCGGGTGCCTCAATTGCCCAAGAAAAATCACTTCCGTCTGTCAAAAAGGAAGAACATAGATAAAATTAGTTCGATCAATATTTAAAAATGGAAACTCCATAATCATTCACGTCTGCATTCACCACAGAAACATATATCACAAGAAATTGATATTTTAAGTATATTATAAGAACAAATTGTCCCCCCCAACCCCCAAAAAAATAATAAATAAAATAAAAAGAGTGGATAAACAAATCAAGCATTGAAAAGGTCATATAAAAGAATAAGTCCATTTGCCTAAAGTATCCAGTAGTTTTGCATCAAGCCATTTTCTGGCATGAAGCCATTTGAAGGATGGAGCGAGGGCATTTGGCCATTTGCCAAAGCTGTTGTAGTAAAGTTTTTCCGGGTCAAGGCATTTAAAGGATAGTGTGGAGGAGTGATCGATGGTGTCGGTTCTTATTAAATACAATAAGAAAAAATTATATAAAACTAAATAAAGAAAGAACAAGGGCATTCCAGAAAATACGCACCAGCCATTCCTTATGACCCTGCAAGCCCTCCAAATCCAGGAGCTTAACCGCCACAGGCTGAGCCTGCAAACCATGCCTAAGCTTATCATCAATGAACCCCTTATGAACCGGTCCGAACCCACCTTCACCAAGAAAGTTACTCGACGAGAAGCTCTGCGTGATCACCCTCAGCTCAGCCAACGTAAAAACATGGATGTTTGATCCGGCAAGAGAAATGGACAGGTCTTCTGAGAGGGTAGAGATACTCAAATCCGATACCGAAAGCCTCTGAAATGAACTTTGCTTAGACACTGCTTTCTTGGGCTTCGGCGGCGGCGTCTCATTCTTGTAACAACTTGGCACGATCGATCTCCATGTGATTTTCTTGACAGTCATATCTTCTTGAAAGACAACTTAAATTCAAACTCCGCGATCCTCCTCGCCGTTGCCACGAAAATTTTGAGAGCTTTTGAGACCAAATAAATGAATGAGAAGAGAAGCTAGCAGAGGAAGATATATATGAAGGTGGTGGAGATGAGAACTGGGATTGAAAGACTTTTATATGGGAAAGTGGGGCTAAACCTAATATTCAAAATCACCAACTGCTCTCCAATCCAAACATGGCCAAAGAGGTTTGCAACTCGATCCTTTCTACCACACCGTGTTGATTTTTTCTAATTCCTCTATTTGTTTCTTTGCTTTTTTTATTTCTCTTCCTCTTACTATTTGGAATTGTTCTAAACTTCGTTATATAAGTAGTCATAGATATTTAATATTTAGTGGTCCATTAGTCTCAAGTCTTCATATTTGGTTAGGACAAAAGGACGTGGTTGCCCCCTTGACTTTTGTTCTTTTAAAAACTCCTTTTTTTTTTTCTTTTTTTTTTTTTCCACTTTGTGGAACGTTTTTATGTGGTATAGCTGTCTCCAGGCTATGCTTTTTTGTTTGCTAATAAGAAGAAGCCAAAAACTGATAATCCAAGAGAGTGACCAATTTGCTTTAATTGCACATTAGAAGTTTTTTTTTTCCTTTTTCATGATTATGATATTAGAATATTACTGTGTCTATTAAGAAATAGAATATGCTTGAGTTACTTATTTTATCGACTAATGCGATAATGATAAATTAGTAATTAAAAAAAAATTAAAAAAACAAACAAATGAATGAGAAAAGAAAAAAGTTTGTTCTCTTCCGTTTCAAACTTAAAAAAGATGGTGAATGCTACATCATACGATGAATGATTCTAATAAAACCATTTAGAGTATTTCATTAATAGTACTCTTAAGAAATGAATTGATTTATTTGCTACTGGACTTTGGATTTATTGATGGAGGCTAATTTTAAAATTGAGATTAGCTAACTTAGAAGTTTTTTTACTTTGTGAAACGATTTGGTACTTTCCTCCCACGAGGGTTGTAAATAAAAAATAAAGGAAATCAAATTGCACAAGCAAAGAGACATAGTCCAGCTATCTTTAAATTTTGGTGGGAAAATACTGCTGCTTTTTCAGTCAAAAGGATAATTTCGTCAAATAAGGAATGTGCTGTTTGCACTTCGTAGGACAAAGGTAGGTCTGATTGCATAGTAGTGTAGCTTCTAGAAGCAATACTCAGATTTTTTTTTTTTTTTTTTTAAAAAAAAAACCCTAAAATGACTTAGCAATTTTTTATTTTTGTGCTAAAAACTACTCCTAAGAAGTCTATATTACACCCTTTTTAAAATTTGGCCCCGTTTTCTAATTTGAAAAATTACATATTACATTCAAGTACACATAATGACATAAATAAATTATATGTAAGTAATTTTACTCACCCTTGTTATTCGAAATTAAAGAAGTATAGTGCTGTACTATCTAAATATATAAAACATTTTTAAAAAAAATAAAAAAAAATGAGATGGAATATGAGAAACATAATGGTTTTATTTACCGAATTGGTTTACCAGTTGAAATGTCAATTACAAGATGATAAATAACGAGAAAAATATATACCATTGCTAAAATAAAAGTTACGCTATGTTTGGATAAGGAATTTGTAGGTGGAATTTCTTTTGAGATGGAATTTGTAAAATTTTTATAAGGATTTTGTCTATCTCATCCTTATAAAAATTTTACAAATTCTATTTTAAAAGCAAATTCTATCTAGAAATTCTTTATCCAAACATAACATTAAGGACAATGTGACAAGAGGGACATCTCTTTTTTTTTTGTTTTTTTTTTTTCCTCACAATCATTTGAACTTATCCTCACCCACAACCCTCAACACCTCCTAACATCTCACAAAAAAAAAAAAAAAAAAAAAAAAAAAAAAAAAAAAAAAAGAGGATATTTAATGAACTTGAATATAAAATCATTAAATTACTGAGTGAGGAAAATACTAATAAGGGTATTATGCCCTAGGCCGCAAGGGTCAAATTTGAAAGTGATCGAGTGCAATTGCCCTTTACTATTTGAAAAAGAAAATCAAGGCGCCTACTCGATGGACATTTTGCCTTGTGGTAATTGGACGATCATGATGATAATATGAAGTTGACTTTGGAATGCACAGGTGGGGACCACCTGACGGTGGGTGCGGCGTCATTCTTACATTTTCTGCCGATGGACATGGACTCCCCATTGTCGTGTATTAGGTCAGCAAAAGAAGCTTCCTTACCTTAAACAGAAGATCCAGAAGGAGTTCAATAATCCAGGGGTATTTCTGTCAATGAGGGAGTAGGTAAGTAGGGTCCATCTTTCGTGTCGTCATCTTTCAAAGTCAATGGGCAGTATCGTCATTCCATGCGGAACATTACGAACCGCGTTAGCACACAAGGGTCTAAAAATTGGATCCTTGCCTATGCCTAAGAGAAAGTCAAACAGCAGAAGCCGAGAAATTATCGATGGAAAATCAAACTATTTCAAGAAATTAATCTGTTTTGAGGATTTTTCTACGTGTAAATGTGTGCTAATGAAATCATTAAATATGGATTAACAATCTCGTTAGCATCAATTTTTTATAGTTTATTCAAACATTAACACATGTTCCTTTATGAAACTATTAAGTATTAACCTGATTAACAAGTTCACATTTTCTCTAATTTTAAATTTTTTTTTTTTTTCCCAAGATGGTTACACCGTCCAAAGGAAAATAAAAAAATAAAAAAAAAAGGTTAGCCAAAGCCCAAGTAACGAGGAAGTTATCACAATGATTTCCTTCCTGAAGAATTTGAATGAGATTATACGTCCAATTCTTTAAAAGAAATTCACAATTTGTCGGTGGTTCCAAAAAATGTATGAGAAGTTGTAAAAGAAATTCACAATTTTTTTTTTTTTTTTTTTTGGTTTGGGTTATTAAAGCTCTCAAGAACAAAAAGTTGTTTTTCGAGGCAATCTTTTTTAACTTTTTCTTAAAATAATTTTTTTATTGTTTTATTTTTTTATTTTTTTTAATTTTTTTTTTATTTTTAAAAGTACTTTCAAGTGGCTGTATAAGTGTAATATTTTATTTTTTTTTGTTGTTTTATAATTTGATTTACAACATTGTTTCAATTAATATAAATTTTAAGATCGTTTATCCAAAAAAAAAGAGGTGGCTGTACAAGTGTGATATTTTACACTTATTGTTGCTTCCAAAAGGAAAATAGATACTTTCAAAATACTAACCAAACAATGCCTTAGTTCAAGGTCAAAACGTATACTTACAAGATAAAAGTCTGCCTGATTTTGTTATGTTAGGTTAGTCCTAGATGTTTGTTGAATTAATTATAAAATTAATGCATAACAAGCTTATTCTACGTTAATACGTTATGAATTTTGACATGATAACAACTCCAAAAATTTGGTTTAGAATGGTGACTTATGGGCTCTTTTCAGTTACAAGGAGATAGTGACACTTTAAGTGGGGCTGCGGGGCTACAAAAAATTAGTCATATATAATTACTTAAAAATCCTTAATCACTAGTACTTAAAGAGTTTAGATTAAATGTATCAACACTAGTGCTGGCTTAGGAGGAAAGCTAGCTATTAAATCATGTTTAGGAAAATAATATCCATGCCGGCCTGAAGCCTCTTTCAAGGGAAGTTGCAGGTGTCCTTTTCACATGATTTTAGTAGAACCCACTTGGCTAGCTAGGTTGGAATGCAATCTTCATTCCTGACGCGATTAATACCTAACAAATCTTGTATTGTACACCATCAATTTTTTAATTTATACATAATGAATCTAATGATAAAATTAATTTATTGATTATCGATTGATGCTATATTATCATTATCATTATTTATTATTATTATTATTATTATTTGATTTGATTTTAAAGGGTCAGTAAATCAAGGTGAACAAATCAATCATACCACAACCACCTTACCTTATTTATGGAATGTTACCAAACACCTGAAAATAATCAAAATAATTGAAAATTTTATATTTACATTGACCCAAAGTCACCTCCCCCCCACCCCCACCCCCAAATTGCCATCATTATGTTTTGCTTTTCAAGAGATTAAGTGAATGCTTAGATCAATCAAAACTTACTGAATATTGGTGTTGTACCAAAAAGATGATGATATATGCACCAAGAAAAGTCTCAATTCAATCTCTAATGATTGATTCACACTGAATAATACTTGGTTATTGACCAATAAGAAAGAACCTCTTTCTAACCAATGATGTAGGGCATTTTATAATTGCACTTGTCTTTGAACATTAATTTGTCTGCGAGTTCATTATAAGGTGTTGTTCTACTTAATTTTATATTAGAAAATACTATCCAAATCTATATCTATACTACCTATAAAAGGCTGAATCTCAGAAAAACTTTTGAACGACCAATATACCCTTATTTTGAAAAAAATAAAAATACATATCTACCCTTTAATTGAAACATATAGTAAACATTCTTATCATTTGGTAATAAATAAAAGTTAAATTTTAACTCGAATTCTTAACAAATTAAAGATAGATTCTTAATCAAATTCTTTTTTTTTAGAGCAACTATCAAGTTGCATGATAGTATATATGAATATAAACTCTTTAAATATTTTGTTTTATGAAGAAAAAAAATAATTAATTGTATATCTAAAGAGTTTAATCTTTCGTTGACAATTTTGATTATTAAAAAACAATTGTACTTTTGAATTTTAAACTTTATCTGTTATTAAAAAATAGAAAATCCTTATGTATTTATTATTTTATATAACTAATATTATTTAAAAATATTCACGTGCAAGGCACGTGTGTTATATTTAGTTATATTAAATAATCCCACTAAAGTAGCTTAAATAGTCAAAAACAACTGTTTATAAATTGAAGGTCTCTTGATCAAATTTTGGCCTCCTATATCTATCAAATAAGCAATTTGCTATGACGACAGGGATCAATCTAGTCTTAAAAGACTGGTACTTCATTTAGCCTTTCATTTATATTTATCTACTATTAATAAAAGTTTTTTAAATTGAAAATTTTTTTATTCATACTTTTGTCATCATTTAAAATTATAAGTACACTTCCACCCTTATTAATTTAGAATCAATTTGTATTTATTTACTATTTCTTGTTATATCGATTTTTTATCTATATATTAATCCAATTTTATCTCAGACCCAACTCCCCTCAACTTTATCTCATTAATTATCCCACACATACAAGAAGAATTAACCACGTGTCCCATTGTTGGTGTCACGCATATCAATGATCAAACTCCGAGTAGAAATATGGTAACCTGATGTGTTGGATCCAACCACCGGAGACTTTGGTACACCGGTGTAAAGAAACTCCGTCAGCCTTATCTGGTATAGTACACGTGTAAAACGGTTGATCCCTTCAGGGTTTCCATGGGAACAACAAAACTTTAACATCAAAGCATGCGTGGGAAAATTTTGTTAGGCAGAGGAAATGTATAGTGTACACACGGAACATTCTATAAGCGTGTTCACAGCAGAGATTCGATCCCTTGGTCCACGGTCAAATCTTCTATTGCCCAAAACCATTTTTTCTACATTTTTTAAAATAGTCATTACGCTTGATTAGGTAGGATTAGCTCAAGCTCATCGGGTAACATTAATAGTTTTTGGGACTTAAAAATTTGACCCACCTTTTTTCATGATCCTTAAGTTTGTTGTGGGCATATAGAAACGCATACAAAGGTGGTGTTGATCTTCTCCTAGTTTTTAGAATAAGTCGGTTCAATGATTTGAATATTATCGTGTTGACAAAAAAACATGAGGTATTTAAAGCTCTTGACTTGGCATCTCTCTCTCCATTATCCACTTTCTTGGAAAAAAATTAGCACACAGTTGTGTTTGATTTCAACATTTATTATGCCACAACAACAATAGCATGTTATCATTGGTCGTACTAAAATTTATTTCACAAAACCTCTCAAATTTTTGGACCCTAAGTGAAAATACTTCGAAATATATATAGCACTAGTCAAATGCTTGGATTTATGGTTATTTGCTCAAACTAATCTTTTATAATTTGTATGATTGATTTCTAAAATGATGCTTCTCACACATATAGCATAACCCGGCTCCGGCCCGTCAGTTATTAGGTCTATTTATGTGCACGAGACAATGGTACCTATCGTCTCACAAGTGAGAATCTTACAATTCTCTTAAAAATCGAATTCACACACAAAGGCGTGTTGGTCCAAGCGTAGGCCACAATAATGTACAATTCAAGAGGTTTGATTGTCAAAATATTCTCCAAACATCTTGTCACCTAAAAAGAAAATTGCCGCATTGAAAAAAAAAAAAAAAAGCCTTTCTCTTTGCCTCTCTTACGATCACACTGACAAACACCGATGAAACCGTCCAACTTGTAAGTTATTGTAGAAGCTTTTAAAATTCTAGTTAGGTTGATTTCAATAGTTTTTTTTTTCTCAAAAATCAATTTGGTAAGGAGACATCCATTCGACCACTCTGGCTTGGCCGGCAATTAAATATTAGTCCTGGCAAGTGGCAACACTAATTTTGGGCATAAAGTCCCTAATTACCAACACCTCCGACGGTTAAGGGACCTGTTAAGGGGTTGGGTACCACACTACCACACTGTACAGAAACACTAATCGACATGCCCCAAAACAGAACTACATGTCTACATGTATTTGCTCTGGTTTTGGACTGTGTGAGTCCAAGTGCATGTGATGGCATGACAAAGGGTTTTCTTTTTTTTTTTTTTTTTTAAGTACAAAAAGTGTCTAAGCTTTTCACGCTTTAAATTTTTAACACACGATAATACAAACACGTATGAAAAGTACTTAGGTTTTCTTGCCGCCTCATCATCCCTCCCCCTATCTCCCATCCCTTTCGCTAGGGGGTAGGACCTAAGCTTCACGAGGGGTAGGACCTCGGCAGACCCCACATTCATGTAAAGTCTTATTATGTTGTGATGTGATGGGAAGGGAGGCTGGTGGTGTCCATTCTTTGTAGGAAGACCGGAAAGGTAGGCAGGATGAGACTGCGAGATGTCTTGTGGTGTAGCCGTGTCGGTACATGAACCAACTAAACTCTCCTTTCAAATTCATTTCGACTTTTACCCAATTATATATGAATGAAGAATTATTTTATTATTATTATTGTGTGGAAATGTCTCTGAACCAAGGTTACAGCTCGGGATAGAAGACTCATACTAGAAACGCTAACACGTGACAAAGACAATTCAACCAAACCAACCACAACGCACGTGACCCTTCTCCTACAACCCAACTCGGGCCAAGGAGTTAAACCGCGTTATTTGACACATGGTTAATACCACACGGTAGGATCTGCTGCAAACCACGTGATCTCCCAACTCAGGACCTTACTCTTATCTCGGGACACCTGTCCTATGACTCACACTACAATCCAAATCCTACTACAGTCCAAAACTGTCACAGCAGCTGTAATTCCTGACACAGCGATTACTAGAAACCATGGTTCCATGACTAACCATGATCAACAAACCACGGTCAGACGGTTATGGGTAAACCATGGTCAGATCTGACCTAATCAAGGCAGTTACCTGACCTCACATGGTCAGTCCGTATAGGTGGGTATAAAAAGAATATGATACAGCCTAATTTGGTAAGCTACAGTACCCTAATACTCTGAGATTCATTTTCTTCCTTACTTCATTTTCCCCAATATAGTTTTCTGACTTAAACTTTGGAGAGGGCACGGCCAAAACCCACCTTGGCCTACCCTCTGACCCATTTTCCAAGCTTGTGATTGCAGGTCCAGGTGAGGGAGTAAGCTCCATCATCAACACGTAGTTCGAAGAGCAGTTTTTACCCCGTACAATTATCATTTGACAAAAATATCATTTTCACATTTAAATCCGTCAAAGAACAAAATTACATAAGCAACCATCATTGATCATATAATTTATCAACTCTAGGGGTGACTAGGCTTTTTAGGCCAATTCCCAAAATGCCTTTATGGAATTCCTTAATATATATCTTAGTAATTCACCGAACATGAGAAACACATGGATCATCGATCTGGCTTTGAAAGAAAACGAAGCATCAACCTCCGAATTGGATCAATTTTTCTTTAACAAATAAGGAATAAATCCTAACAAAGGGGTGGTTAAGCAGCCCAAACGAACCGCCCTACCTGACTACAACATGGGGATAGAAAGCGACAAAGCATAAGTGTTTGTACATAGCAATCAAGAAAACACAAGTTATAATCATATAATAGTATCTAAAAATATATCTTGGGGATGCCCTAAATCGCTAATGGTTAGGATGACACAACTTTAATGTTAACGGAGAGATTCAAACAAGGAAAGGCTCACAGTGGATACCTAGTGTCACGGGCTCAATGTTTTGACCCAATACCTGTGCGGCACTTAAGCTTCAAAAATGCTCTAGAATATTCTAGATTAATCTAGCTCCCTATTGTCTAGAGTTGTATAGAGAACTCCGGAACATTCTAGAGACTTTATCCAATTAAGTGGGGTCCACCATTTACACGCTTGCCATGTCACTAGGCACCCAAAGATGAGGAAACTAGGGTGTAGTAAGTGATGAAATGAAAATGAAAATTCAACGAATTTCTAAGAATTGATGATATAACATAAAAAATAGTCATAATGATCGACTTTAACATTCTAAAATCTTCTAATTCAAAGTGATATATATGTATCTTCAATTTTATGTAAAATACATTGAATAGTTTAATTTCTATTTGGACATCCAAATGAGCCCAGAACATTTCTCAGTTTTTCAATTCTATGAAATAACACCCAGAATTTTTTCTTTCTTTTAAAGGTCGCTTACGTGCTAAATGTGGCCCAACAACCTACTTGATTTTTTATCAAATTCTGTGCTTCCCATTGTCGGATAAAAGTATGGTTTACCAAGTTGGACCCAGTATGGGCCCAAAGGTTCACGGCACGAACCCAAGACAGACGGCCCATCTATAGTGTTGTGAAAACCAGTATAAGAAGATCCCTACTTAAAATAATTTCAAGAAAAATGCTGTGTGCTCTAACTATTCCTTCCCCTAGCTCTCATATATGGTGGTGGAGGGTGCTTGTAAAGTTGGGACACGTAGCATTATCCTATCATGAATGCCAAAATTGGACGATTTTTGAAGCATTATCATTTTCATGTGGAAAAAAAGTGAAATTATTTCGAAGAGTCTTTCACCATTTGTAACAAAATTATATTTTCATATATAGGGTTTGGCTCTTTCGCACGCCATCTCATATGTAATCCAAACCATATATATATATATAGTTACTAAGGGTCTATTTAGGAACCTTAAAAAATGGATCAAATTAAGTTTACTCAATCCTTAATTATTAACTAGTTTTCAAATAAACCAACTCACTATTAATTTGAAAAGAAAAAAAAAAACTGTATTTATATATTCTTTTCAACAGAAAGTAGAAGTGATTAAAAAAAATTAAAAAAAAAAGATACTTACCAATAATGTAAAATCAAAACCGATCAAATTTATCATCAACTAATCAGATTTTTCCGTTTGCCAAATAACTTCTTAGATATTGAAATACTCTAATTATCCCAATATTTTCCTGTTAATATATTTTCAAAATTTTATTTTTATTTTTCCTTCTTTGGGAATGCTTGTATTTTTTCTTGGTGAGCTAACAGGGTGAGGTTTCATTGGTGACAAGAAGCCCGATGGCACCTCGATTTTTATCTTCAGGATTTGTTTGACGAGTCCATGCAGAAACAACCATACATTTGGAATCTTGGACGTTACAAAAATGTCATATTGGACTCTTATGAGGAGTATGAGTGAGGCCCAGTCACGAGACTCCACGTTGGTGCAAGGGTGCCTATCACATTGGTGGTGAATACCGACTTGATGTGACACGACCCGAGCTCCTTCTCAAGTTGTCATGCCTTCCATCATATCCTTTGTTGTTTTTCTCATTATTATAATAATAATAATAATAAAAAATCCACACAAAGGGCCAAACCAATCTTGTCCTCACCCATTCCACGAGACAGAATCATTTGATACTTTCAAAATGACGTGCAAGTGGAGAACACAAAGATGGAGAATTTGTAGTGATGGCGTATGAGTCGTCTTTGAATGGTCCTCCAAATTTACATTGGCCAATTCCGTAAGCAGACTGGTATCACGAGTATGATAAAAATCTTCAGATTCTTGATAGCTCCCGTGTGGATTTATTTATTTATTGTTTAAGTCGAGGGATGAAACTTTCATCTCCATTATAGAAAAAAAAAAAAAAAAAAAAAAAAAAAAAAAAACTAATATATAATCTGATATAATATCATAAGTTGATAAGTATAAAGGAAAATGAGATTGTAAGAATAATAGAATATTTTTTAATCCCACATACAATCTTACTTTACATTGCTCTTATTAACCTATGAGTCTATGACACCACGTGATCGTGTCACAGCTATATGGAAGATTCATGCTCCCCTACATGCCATCTAATCTACAAGGTTAAATACTCCACTCGGTCCTAAATTATTGGTCTCTTTTTTTTTTGGAAATGTTTCAAAATTATTGTCACATTTCAAAAGTCAATTATTTTATTTTTTTATTTTCTAAAATACCCTTAAAAGGGTATTCATTTTTTCCAATGTTTTGAATACTTGAGAGATAAATTGGAATGTCAAGACATATATATTAATGTAAAAGCATTTAATAGGGTTTTATAATTAAGAAAAAAATCTTTAAAAAATAGAAAAGAAAAAAGAAACAACCAACTAAGAATGGAGGGATTATATGAGATAAAGACTTCTCACAAAAACATGTTCATTGGCTGGCATAGTGCTACTACTAACCAATTGCAATCCCATACTTCTCATGACACTCTAAAGCATTTAATGAATGACATCTCTTAAGGAAGGCATGTCAACTTGATGTGAGTGTCTTTTAAGCAAACACATGCTAATTGGAGTTGAAGTTAGAGTGTTTATCACATTTTTGACGTTTTCTTATTTTGGGGTTTCTTATTTGGCGGGCGGGCGGGCGGGCGGGCGGCCCGGGGGTGGTGGGGGGGGTGGGGGGCATCAAGTAAGCCTGAGATTAATTTATTCAAGAATGGGAGAACTCCACATGTTCATAACGCAGCATCACGTGTATACACATCTCATGTTGTGTCTAGTTATATTGCTACACTGGTTTCTTCCTAGAAGTCCTCCCCAAAATAATTTTTTGAGGAGAGGTGCAATTTTTTATATTAGTGAACGAAATATTTAAATGAACAATTCAATAAATCAATAAATAAACCCTTGTGAATGGAGTTTCCTTGACAGTTAAATCAATAAATAAATAAACCCTCGTGAATGGAGTGTTCCTAACAATTGTCGAGAAAACAGATATCATTTCAATCCTATTTATTCTATAATGCTTAATTCTGGTTAACTTTGAACTAGCTCGCATTTTATACTAACACTTTTTTTGGGGAAATTAGCAATTACCCTTATTTTGGGATTGTTTTTAACCAAAGCCCCATCGTAAGAGTTTTTAACTTCATAACCCTTTTTTTTTTTTTTAGTAATTCTTTAAGCATAAGGAAATCATTTTTAAAAAAAAATATCTGTTTTAACCTTTTATATTTATGGTACATTTTTTTTCAAACTGAATTCATTTACGAAGAAGAAGAAGAAGAAGAAGAAAAGGGGGAGGGGGGGAAGGAAAGAGAGAGAGAGAGAGAAGTGGCAGTGGCTAATGAAGAAGGGTTGGAACAACGCTAGCAATGCTCGTGCAGTGCGAAGATCTGGATTTGAAGAAGAAGCAGAATGGGAGCGATGCTCGTGCGGTGTGGTGCGAAAATCTGGATCTGGAATAGCGTCGGTGATGCTCATGCTTGTGCGCCCCACCATGGCTATCATCTTCTTCTTCTTCTTTTCATCTCCAAACTCCAGATCTGTTCTTCTTCTTCTTCTTTTTTCATTTTTTTTTTTTGCAATTTCAGATTTTTTTTTTTTTTTTTTTTTTTTTGCAATTTCAGATTTGGTCAATTTTTGGGAACTGCTATTATAATGTTTTTTATGACGTTTTTTTATTTTATTTTTAAAGAACAGTTAATTAAGAAATGAAGGGAATATATAAGATAAGACTTCTTACAAAAGCATGTTCATTAGCTGGCATAGTGCTACTACTAACCAATTGCTATCCAATACTTCTCATGACACTTTAAAGCATTTAATGAATGACATCTCTTAAGGAAGGCATGTCAACTTGATGTGAGTGTCTCTTAAGCAAACACATGCTAATTGGAGTTGAAATTAGAGTGTTTATCACATTTTTTATGTTTTCTTATTTTGGGGAGGGGGAGTTCGCACAATGTGCATCAAGTAAGCCCGAGAATAATTTATTCAAGAATGTGAGAACTCCGCATGTTCATAACGAGGTTTGAACTTATAACTTCTTATAGGAAGGGATCTAGAGATACCAATACACTACAAGGGCGAGTAATTACTCAGCATCACATATATATATACACAACTTATGTTGTGTCTAGTTATATTGCTACACTGCTTTCTTCCTAGAAGTCCCTTGAAGTCCTCCCCAAAATAATTTTTTAAAGAGAGGTGCAATTTTTTATGTTAATGAACTAAATATTAAAATAAACAATTCAATAAATAAATAAAACCCTCGTGAATGGAGTGTTCCTAACAATTGTCAAGGAAACAGACATCATTTCAATCCTATTTATTTTATGATGCTCAATTCTGGTTAGCTTTGAACTAGCTCGCATTTTATACTAACATTTTTTTCCCTCTAAACAAATCACTCAATATGACATCCTTTTGCATGCGAAAATAAAACAAAATGTCACCTTGATATAACAGCATTTGGTACCATTTTAGGCTAGTTTAAACAACTTTAAACATGTTATCGGTATTTTTTATTTATTTATTTATTAGAAGACACTATCTAATTTCAAGTTTTACGGGATCATTTTTCAAGTATGTGACGTGATTAAAACTAATTTTAGAAAAAAAAAGCAATAAAATTGGTTGGATAGAGACCCAAAATAAGTAATAAGATTGCCTTCTTATTTATTAGAAGACACTGTCTAATTTCAAGTTTTTGCGGGATCATTTTCCAAGTTTGTGAAGTAATTAAAACTAATTTTAGAAAAAGAAAGCAATAAAATTGGTTGGATAGAGACCCAAAATAAGTAATAAGATTGCTTTTACACATTATGATCATGTTCGATACATTGGATTAAAAGACAAGATTAAATAAAATTGCGTCTAGAATAGATAAGAACTTGAAATTGATCTAATACTATGTTTGAATAAGGAACTTTTAGATGGAATTTGTCTTTGAGATAGAATTTGTAAAATTTTTATAAGGATGATATGGACAAAATTCTTATAAAAATTTTACAAATTTCATCTCAAAGACAAATTTCAAATAGAAATTTTTTATCCAAACATAATGTAGTTTTTGTAGATATTATGATATTTTTAGGGAATCTTCAACAAATAAGAAAAGAAAAAAAAAATTGCAGATAAAATTTACAATTGGATGTAACAATCGTTGTGACAGCGAAAGCCCGGGCCGTTACAACAACACATGAAAAAAATTTCCACGTCATCATATACGTCAATCATTGGAGTATAATATACGTACAAGTTACCAACACAGTGACGTGGCAAGTAATAACTGGCTGCCCAGCCTTAGGAAAAATCTGCTATCTGCCACCATTGAAATTGAATCTCCTTCCCATATAAACCAATCGCAGTTCTCGTGTCTCTCACAACCCCACCCCCACCCCCACAAACTTTGGAGAGAGAGAGAGAGAGAAAGAGCAGGGGAGAGAGAAACAGATGGCTCGCATCACCTTGGTCCTGTCCTTTCTCCTGCTATGCTGCTACGCCGCCGCCGGCGGATCAAGCTTCTTCGACGACTCCAACCCCATCAGATTAGTATCGGACGATCTCCGTGACTTCGAGTCCTCTGTTCTTCAAGTCGTCGGCAACACCCGTCGTGCCCTCTCCTTCGCCCGTTTCGCTCACAGGTGCGTTACTCTAATCCTTCACTACCGTACGATCCATGATCTGGTTTGGTTATAGTTTTGTTAGAAGTCAACTGAAATGGGCCGGCCGGTGGAAATTTCAGGTATGGAAAGAAGTACGAGACGGTGGAAGAGATGAAGCTCCGGTTTGAGATTTTCTCAGAGAATCTGAAACTGATCAGATCGTCTAACAAAAAGGGCTTGCCTTACACTCTTGCTGTTAATCGTGAGTGATAATTTTTCTGTGCAATTATTTATAATTTTAGTGGTAATATAGGCTTGACTTTTCTCATAGAGAGAATCACCGTCTGATTCGACAGATTAAAGTTTTTGAATTTCGCTTCCTTTTTTCTTTTTCGGTGATTAATTGGAGCTTGACATGTTATGCTTGATTCAATGAGTTTTCCTTGCAATCTCGAACCAGTATTCAATCCAATTAAAAAAAGAAAAGAAGAAAGATAGAATTGAGGAGAATAAAAAATGTTTTTTTGAAGATGCCATCCACTTCAATGGTACACCATACGGCCTTGCATACCCCATGCCTGGTTTCGAATTTCCATAGGGGTCTTCATTCTGTTAACCCATTAGTTACAAGTGGAAGGTTGAGTCTCCCTTAATTTGTTATGGAGATCCAGTAGCAAACTCAAATTTTTTACTCAAATCTTTGAAGTCTTGAGGATTTTGAGTCTCCCTGTTTGAGTAAAAGACTGAAGTTGATTTTTGGTCATTTTTACTCAAGTCTTTGAAGCCTTGAGGATTTGAGCAAGGGTTTGAGTCTCCCTTGATTTGATACAGATTTGAGTCAAAGGCTGGAGCTGATTTTTGTCCATTTTACTCAAATTTAAATTTGAGCAAGGACTCCGGGGAATTTTTTTTTTCTTTTAAACTATTGTTATATAAAGGAGAAAATAACATTTGGATTCTCCATTGATTTTGTTTGTTCTTTTCTGCTTCTTGCAGTTGAAGCCTTTGACGAGTGCTTATTCTCTCCTTTATTCATTTACAACTAGCTCTTTTTATACCCCTCCTTTAGATGAAATTGGGACATTAGACAACCTGACACTTATATTTTGACTGTGTCAATTTTTTCGCGCAGACTTTGCTGATTGGAGCTGGGAAGAGTTCCATAAATACAGGTTGGGAGCTGCCCAAAACTGCTCCGCCACCGCAAAGGGCAATCACAAGCTCACTGATGTTATCCTTCCTGAAACGGTACTTGTACTGAAAAACTTTACATTGTTTAGCAGCAATGTTATCCTTCTACTTCATAGTTAGATACTCTGTTTAAAAGAACTGGATCAAGCAATCAACTAACACATCCAGCAACTTATACTCGTTGAAGCTGTGAGCACATCTAATTTCATCCACATACACCTCTAATTCCCCATATCACAATTTGTTGGAACCTGGAAGTTCCCAATCACGTAGTAATATTTTTGGCTTGAGCCTGCCATTTGGCTGCAAAGTAAAATTAATTGAAGTACATAAACAACCTTGCTTTTCAGTGAAAGGATATGGGTGTCCCTCCAGTCTTATTTTTTTGAAAATTCTTGTCATAGTGCTACAAAAATTTTCCACTCTTGTGAATTGTGATATGTTTGCAATTACAATATATGTTGAGAAATAAATGTTACAGTACTTGTAGAATCATTTTAATAGTGAATGTTGAACATTTTTCACTATAATATATATATAGATATATAATGATCTGGATTGTTGAGTTGAACAATTTTGCTAGAATTACAATCTCATATTTGTTTGTCTTTTGCTATATATAGAAAGACTGGAGAGAAACAGGTATAGTCAGCCCAATTAAAGATCAAGGCCATTGTGGATCTTGCTGGACTTTCAGGTTGGCTTTAGTCAAAGTTCAGGCATACAATTCGCAGAAATAAGGCAATCTTCTCTAACCATTTTTGTCCTTTTAACATTCAATATTTTCCTATTGCAGCACCACTGGAGCTCTGGAGGCAGCTTATGCACAGGCATTTGGGAAAGGAATCTCTTTGTCTGAGCAACAGCTTGTGGACTGCGCTAGAGCTTTTAATAACTTTGGCTGCAGCGGTGGGTTGCCATCCCAAGCCTTTGAGTACATCAAATACAATGGCGGCCTTGACACTGAGGAAGCATACCCTTACACTGGGAAGGATGGCTCCTGCAAATTCTCATCAGAAAATGTTGGTGTCACGGTCGTTGACTCTGTCAACATTACCCTCGTAAGTTTAATGAACTCTCTTTTTTCAACCTGAAAATGATAAATCTATATGTTTATTTCATGTCTCTTGACACATTAAACATCCCTGATCACTGAACTAAGCTGGTCGAATCCAATAAGGTTCACTCTATAAAAAACATAATCATATCGTTCTTGATTTGCTTCCCAGCCCAAATTTTGGATTGGACAGCAAGTTTAATTATATTTAGGCACCAGAAATACAATGGGTAGCAAGAATATAAACTTGCTAGACATTTTTGAAATGTTCTTGTGGAGTTCCTAATTTCTAAATATAAATGCAGGGGGCTGAAGATGAACTAAAACATGCAGTAGCAATGGTTCGGCCAGTGAGTGTGGCATTTCAGGTGGTGAGTGGTTTCCGATTTTACAATGAAGGAGTCTACACCAGTGATACATGTGGCACAACTCCCATGGTGAGTTTTTCTGATTTGAGGAGTGAGAGATTATCTATATGGGAAATGAGTGAAGATCCGTCAGCAAATTATGTTTACCATGTTATAATTATTCTGGTAGAATTTAACCAATAGATTTAGTATGTATTGAGGTTCTGAAGTTAAAGAAATCAAGAGCCCTACATACTTATTCTGAAGGTGATATAAAATGAGTGATAATTTTTACATCAAGGATTTAAGTTGAGGTTGTTTTAGGTTTAAATTGCATCTCATTGCTATATTAGTTTTCTCAATTCCACTTGGCTCTTATGTGCCATGTCAACATAGGCATATTGAGATTTATAAATGTGCACACATGTATGAACGCATGCATCTGATCATTCACATTGCAATACCATCGCAATTCACCACATGCGCATGCAGAGACAGTAACACACTCATATGATGCATGAAAGCTTTTTTCTAACATTTCACTGGTTTTATTTGGCAGGATGTGAACCATGCTGTTCTTGCAGTTGGGTATGGAGTTGAAAATGGTGTCCCATATTGGCTCATAAAGAACTCGTGGGGAGAAGAATGGGGTGACAATGGCTACTTCAAGATGGAGTTGGGGAAAAACATGTGTGGTAAGTTTCTGAGCTATCTCTACCTTGTAAACCAACGCACACCAGTTAGATAGACATGCCTGATGTTTCGACTGATGAAAAGATTATGGGAGTCTAACAAGGACCACCTTGATAAGATGATTAGAATTAATTTTACTTTTGGTATCATCCACTAAAAGACTGCATGCACACAGTTCCATGTGTAGAGGTGGTTTACAGTAACATCCTGTATGTGTGCCTTATACATTGAGGCTTAATAAATGTATCAATTAAGATTGAAAGTTCAGATGGTTAGAACCAATACACACCACTTAGTTTAAAAGCTTTAACTGATATTTATTGTTTTGTTGCAGGTGTGGCAACTTGTGCATCATACCCTGTTGTTGCTTAGTCTGTTGCTGAGGAAATGGTTGGGCTCTTTCTGTGAATTTGTGGTATAATGTCCCCTTGTTTCATTCTGGCATGTAGTAGTTGTCCATCTTTAAGGTAAAGAGTCATGGTGTACTGATGATGGTGCAGGCTTGATAGACAAAAATAAGACCCAAGACAAATGTCCCTCTTAAAATGATAATTGTGATGTACTCGTCAAAGACCCTATGTAAATTTCTCTATGAATGGTGTTATGTAGATCTCTTGCCAATACATAAATAGATATCAATGCATTTCCTTTGGTATTTGCTTAGCATTTTTAATTTGCTTTATCGTGGTGAGAATTGGGGAAGCTGCAGTGTCGTTGTGAGTTCACCACCAGTTCCTCACTGTTGCTCATTCCTCAAGTTGATGAATGGGGGGTGCCTACTGTCCATCTCTTGCTTCTGTGGAGTTGAAAGGGCTGTTCCCCTGCCTGCCAAATATTCATCTGAAATTGTAACAAATGTTGTGGCTTGCAGCCCTCAGGACTCACTCATGAAGAATTTAGGTCAACAGTGAAACAACAACTCATTGCCTCGATAATTTTGAACATTTTATAACCAAGGAAGTACTTATAGTCTTATGTTTTTACGCTTGCACATGAACGTGCATAGGTACATGTTTGGGTAAGGGCCTGTAATGGTTTGTGAAAATGTTTTTAGTCTTCATTTTTTGTGAAAATGTTCTAGAAATGAAGGGAAGTCCAAGCCAAAGAAAAACACATTTTCACTACACGGAATTTCACTATGTTATAACAAAACAGAATCCTGAATGAAATTACAAGAAAATAAAAAGGAAATTCAAACAATACATCTAAATCTGAACTGTATGTAGGATTGATGCATAGCGGCTACACTAACACGAGATATATACAATAAATTGGTCCAAATCCAATATTTTCCTCCATTTTCGAGGGTAATCAGAACTTCTCCATGGCATTCCAGCGTTGTAGTCATTCTAGGCAATTTCAAAACTTACACTCCTTTATAACATTGAACCCAAAACCAATGTCTCCTCCTGTATTTTACAGTATCCAGAAGGACCAGAACTAAACATGAATTCAACTAAAGGAATGCACAATAATTTATTGATCCACATGCCCAATTTCATGTACGGGAATCCCAATTGAAATGCATCAGGACAACCTTTTTTTTTTTCTTTTGCACTTTTTCCTATATTGGTCTGAAAGGAGACCAAGGCCCAATTATGAGAAAATAAAACGAGGTGAATTCAGCCCAATTACATCACCCAAAATAAAGTGGGGACAAGCTAAGGAGGAGCTGTAGAAATCGTTATAAAGCTGAGGGACTTAAAATAGGTAACGGATATTGCAACTTCAAAACTTTATTTGTATATCTTATTAATTTTAATATTTTTAAGGTTAAAAAACGATAAAAGGTTTTTTATGAAAATTAGTCGCGATATTTATTAGGAAACGTCATTTTGAACAACTTTACAGAAAAAAGTTATTTCAAAATATGTTGTTTAAGTGGTTTTTTGGCCACTTACTGTCTCTATTTTAATTTTTACCAAAAAGTCAATTTAAACTATAGATTTTGGAAAATTTTTTTCTACAAAGTTGTCTAAAATGATGTTTTCTATTATGGGAACACTTTTCACAAAAATTTTAAAAAATCAAAATTAACGGGGTTGCAATAACCGCACCCCTGAAAAAATTGAAGAGGGTTTAGCTCTCTGGAAGCATGTTTTAGAATGCATTGCTAGGCCTTTTGCCTTTGGAATTTCAGCTACAGCCATGTATAAGAGAGGTCCATAGTCCTCTAAGGGGAACCGAGCGGAGACAACAAGCTAAAGAAAGCCCAAGATCAAGCCCGCTAAAAGTCAATTTCAGCCCTGCTCGTTTCAACGAAAACGCGACACCATCTTCCTTTTCAACAGGAGGAAGAAGATCGGATAAAAACCCGAGATCCACTGTCAACTCTCTCCAAAAATCACGAACACAACGAAATGAAATCAATCCAATATTGTTTTTGAAAAACAGTTGTTGATTTCGAAAAACAGAAAAAAAAAAAAAAAAAAAAACAACCTCCCTGCAACATGTCGACCGACAGACACGCTTCTGCACCTTCCGCATCTCCTGAAGAAAACACCCTGTAAGTCGATTTTTAGTCATTAGTATTGTGTTTGCGAAAAAAAAAAAAAATTTATTTGATTTTTTTGTTGCGAATGCGTTTGGTTTTGATCGGTTCGGCGATGGTTGAGTTTCCCAGTTCAATTCCTGGCTTGGGTTTTTGCTAAAACCATGAAAAATTATGATATTCAAAATTTTCTGCATTTTTTTTAGCGACATTACGAATTCCTGAGGGGTTCCTGTTTTCAGCATTTCATCTCTCAATTTATTTTTTTATCGTGTTTTTCTTTTCCCGAGAACCAAACAGAAAGCAAGTGGCCATTGGAAAATGTGGAAGTTTGAACCCTTTATTTACTTTTTTTTTTTTTCTAATCTAATTCAGGCATTGCTTTTTAGCAGTGTCAACTTTCTGTAGAATTTTTGCTTGTGTTGCTGATGGATGGTGACTTGTGCTACTCTAGGTTTCTCGATGTACTACACGAGGCGCCTCTATTTGGTCACCGGAAGTCCACAAGAGTACTTGGGAGTGTTTTTTACTGTATTCTATTGGCAAGTAGAAATCTTTTCCATTTAAAAGTTCAATACTTGCATGATTATTAGTGGCGAGTATAATTTATTTTTATCTGTTGGAAATAAAATGTGGAAACTACTGATTTGTTCTAGGCAGGTTATGCTACTTTGGCAGCAGCAGCTCCATGGATATTTTCTTCTATACAGGAATATGTCCCGAAATTGCTTTGCAGCTGTGGTGTTGTTTTTTTGTTAGTCACAGGTTTTTTAACCCAAGCTCTCCCTAATTAAAAATACTAATTTCTCGGTGTGCTTAATCTAATATATCTATTGTTAAAAAATGATAGCTCCTTTTCCTACTTCTGCTTTGAAGTGTATTTCTTTCCTGGATTAACTTCTGCGTGTAGCAAATTCGATCCCATTAGTTATTTATTTATTATATTTCTATTTAAATATCTACATGAGTCCTAGGACCCGGTTAGTTAGTCAATCTAGTTTTTTATCATTTTCAGCATTTATGCAGCATGATATACTTAGCACTATAATACCTGGGTGATTCTTTCTTATTCTTTTGATGGTTATTTGCCTTCTGATCTAGCTTCACTGCACCTCATAATTTCACTTTTCAGTTTTAATGTTCCCCGTACTGTAGCTTGGTATTGACTAGGTATGCTGCTAACTTAGGAAGTCACTCCTTCACTAAAGATTGGTTTTCACTGTATTTTCAGGTATTTTTCAACAATATCTGGTATACCAAGTACAGAAAATACGCTTACAGGTAATCTTTATTGATTTCTTAGTTAATTAATAATTTTCCTGTGATTTTTATCTCTCAGAAATTATCAGGATGCATGTTTTATTTCTTAACACATTAAAACATTGAGCACTTACAGATGTTAAATTGTATTAAAGATTATGAAATTTATCTATACTTTCACTACCATCTACAACATAATCATTTTTAATCTTAATTTCTTCTATGGCCTTCAGATTAGTGGTAGGCATATAATGCAATATGCCTATTTTAAAATACGTGAAATCAGTCCTTGACATTGCTACCAGCTTTTCATACTTGAGCATATTGCTGTCCATTTTTCCACCCATAGCAGTATATTATATAAGAATGTAGTGAATGTAAAACGAAGATGTGAATTACTGTATATTGCTGCACAATACATGAGATTTCTTCTTACAACTTATGAATTGTAGGATGGCTTTTTTATACTTAATGGATTTAATGACCTCTATGCATTCAAAACTTCTCTCATTGCAGTAATTTGGAAAAACAATGGAACTATAGATAGGTTTTATCTTCACAAAGGCACTATATATTTGTATGGACTACTATTGCCATAATCTTCTTTTAATTTAAATCAAATCTTAACGTCAGATACGATCATAAAATAAATACTTTAGATGAAACAATTGAGGGGCTGACTATGTCTTGTCCATGGATTGCATGATCATAGATTGTGCTTTCATGCTTCATGTGTCCATAATTAAGTGCCTAGACTGTAGAGTGCTGAGCCAGAGCAAGAGAGAGAACTCCCTTCGTCCCTAAAAGAATGATATTCTTTCCTTTTTTGGCTGTCCCAAAATGTTTGATCACTTTGAAAAGACAAGGCATGACTCAAATTAACTTTTCCACAATACCCTCTTTTATATAAAAAAAAATTACATTTAAAACACAAGTCAGTGTCTAATAGGAGGGTAATATTGGAAAGTCAAAATTAAACAATTGACATGCCAATGCATTTCCTTATTATTTATGTTTTTTTGAAGTGATCATTCTTTTTGAGACAGAGGGAGTAAAGGTCTCATAGGTTTTCTTTTGAAAAGTGGTCACCACAGCATGGTTGAGTGGGAAGAAAATAGTGAGCATTATGGAGAGAGCAAGAGATGAACAATATAGGGATTTTGTTATATGGTATTGGGTTTGTTTTTTACATTTTAACTAGAGTTTAGACATCTGGGGGTTTGTGTGGGTCATATATATTGGCGAGAGAGAGAGAGAGAGAGAGAGAGAGAGCTTTGTTGTTTATGGAGTTTCAAGAGACCTCTCTCAAAGTTCTCTTATTTAGGGATTTTATTGATTTATTTATTTATTTTTTTGGGGAGGGGGGTTGTAGGGGTATTTTATGGCCCGAAAACCAGTTACTGCACTCATTAAAGTTGGAACTGCTTTTTGAACCAAGGTTATGAATTGGATTTGCCAAAACTGGGTTCTTATAGTCATGAATTCCTAAATTAAGGATGAATCTGCCCCCAGTCTGCAAAATCATACCTTGAGAGAGGGTGTGTGACAAACTCACTAGATTAATTTGGTTTCTAAGTTCCATTAATGCTTTCTTTTGTTGTACTGCTTTTGGGATGTCAAATCATTCAGAAATGGACATTTTATATACCTTAGAGACCATGAAATGCATAATTTTTTTGTAGGGGTACTATATGTTCAGCCAGAAGTTAAAGCATATTGTCCGCCTACCTTTTGCCTCTACTGCATATGGTACGTATAAATGTGTTTTCCTAGCATCTCACATTTGTTGTATTCCCATCCCCACACCTACCCCCAACAACAAAAAAAAAAAAAAAGGTAGGTGCATTCATTTTTAACAGGAAACATTCCAGAATTTGGTCCCCTGATTCCAACCACAAATACTTACCTTAATGCTTTTGCTTTCCTTTGAAACATCTGTTTTACTTTTTCTTGGCTTGTAATTATCTTATTAGGTTTTCCAGAATCACCTGTGATTCCCCCCCCCCCCCCCCCCCCCCCCCCCCCCGCGGCCACCCCTCCAAAAAAAATAATAATAATAATAATAATAATCAAGCTTCAAAGATCGATTTTCATTTAAAAATTTGTTGTATCTGTTAGTGTAACATTTGTTCTCATGCTTATATGTATTTCCACAAGGAAAATTTTAATAAGGTTTTGTAGTTCTTTGTCTTTAATCATTGTGTTATAGCTATTGTTATTATTTTTTCCCCTAAAACAAAACTTTGGTTCAACCTAGGAACTGCTGCAATGCTACTTGTCATTGTTTGGAAACCCACCATTGGTATTCTTTCTATTTCTGCTATACTGAGGTATGCTTGCCACCTACCTATATCGCTTAGCAATTTGATTTTTTGGCTTGACTGTCCTAGGTGAATGACCAATTTACAATTCTTTATTGACTAATTAACTACACTGGTTAAGTAATCGTGAAGTTCCATTTTCTTATTTTATACTTTTTCTACACTCAGGTTATTTTTTACTCTGAGGCATTATTTTGTACTGCCAAACTCTTTTCGCATTCACTCACTAATTTGTGCCTTAGCTACATACAGTACTGCTGCCATGCAGGTGGATAAGGCAACATTTACTTATTCCATTGGCAGCAAAATGGTCTTGCAAGCATATTAACATGCATCACTCCGAACTGTTATCTGGTTCTCCATAGATATGACTTGTGTGTCCTCTATTAATGTGGTTGGGATGATCATTCGAGGTGAGCAAAAGAGACATATGAGCATATATATATATATATATATATATATTTTTTTTTTTTTTTTTTGAGGGGGGGGGGGCGTGCAAGGGGAGAAGAACTTATTATGGGACTACTACAAGATTTTCGAGATTCAGTGGGCGATGCCTTTTCTGTTTGTCAGGTGCGACAGAAGGGGTTGGGGGAGGCAGGAGCAAGAAAAAAGGAGGCTTTGGCTTTTTGGAAAATGGTGCCTAATGCTATTTTTTGGGCCATTTTGAGGGTGTAGTGTCTTTAGAGAGACTTAAGTATACTTTTATAGGTTTTTTTTTTTTTGTTTTGTTGGAATGGAGCCATACAGAATTTTTGGTTGATCGAATGCACGCTCATAGTTTTTTTGGATGTCTTTAAGTTGTAATTTTGTGAGTGGTTTCCGCTTGCTTTTTGATATACACCATGTACATGCGTTTTGCCCTTTTTCTTTTTGAATAAAATTATTATCTTATTATTATTATTATTATTGTTATTTAAAAAAAAGAATGCTTTCATATTACATCTTTTAATTGCAGCCCATATAGCTTCCTAACCTGATTTCAATGCAGTTCCTGTTCAACTAGTTTCCATGATTTGACTGATGATGACGCATGAAGAAATGTATTTAGAGTTCTATCAATCTCCTGCCAACACTAACAAGATTTAAATATTGATATCATGGGATACATCATGCATTGCACACATTAGAAATATGCTATAACACAAAATATTATTGTTAGATGTGTTGTGCATCACTTAAAATAATAAGTTCAAAAAAATTTAAGAAAAATGTTTTATTTTCCCCCTGATGAAATTTGCACAGATGTTTAAATTAAAGGTATTGCTGCAAGTCCTGCCTCTGTTCATGTTCATGATTGAATCTTGAATTAAAGGTATTGCTGACAATGTTCTGGCTTTCCTGTCAAATCTGCAGGATTATTATGGTGATTGAAGCAATATGTGCTGGGTCTTTTATGAGTGTCTATATTGGTGAGTTTACATACATACCTCCTAAGGAATTGGAATTGGTGCAATGCATTCTGATGATTTGTTCTGAAGTGTTTCTTTACTAGCTTTTAGCATTTGTTCTAGGTAGTGGAAAATATGTATTATTTCCATATTATATCTAAGGCAAATGACAGAAACCTTGCTTTAGGTTTCCATATTATATCTAAGGTAAATGACAGAAACCTTCTTTTAGGTTTCTTTATTATGCCCATCTTTGCATCTGGATGACCTTTTTGTGTTTCCTATCATTTGTAACTAGTTATGTTATTCCCATGTGATTTTGAAATGTTGTTGATTTTGAGAAGACCATTGGTATGCCAAAACAAAATTTAATATCATGAACCTCCCTTTGTGATCGTGATTTGTTTTTTGTTTTCTGTTTTTCCCCCTTTAAACGAGGCTTGTTATTTTATCCAAAGGTATATACCATTTTATCTTGCTAAGAATATTGAAATATTTTACTTCTATTATGTTTGTGAAGCTAATCTTGAGATTATCTATTCCTTGCCCAAATTAGAGCTTTATTAAGCACCCATGTAAAGAATATGAGCTCTAAACTTAACTTTGTACTAAATATTATAAGTCATGTTTCTTGCAACACCTCAATATTTTTTTATTCTCATACATATTAATTTTGCAGGTTATGTACACCAGTACAATTCATTGAATTCTCAGCCTGATGTTTTGAAGTCATTATATTCTCCGCTTCAACCTTCAAGTTCTTTGGAAGGTTTGAGGTAGTCATACAATAATCTTTTTTATTTTCATTTTCCCTCAATTTGTGTTCTCAAGTTTTATGAAGAATGAAAATCACTTGCTGAGGATTGCCTTCAAAATCCCTCAACTTCTGTCAAATGACAATAAATTAAGATAATTATCATAGTAATTTTGGGTTTTGCTGTTTTTGCCTCCATTGGTGTAAGTACTTTTCCCAATCAAATCCATTACTCTGTGTGTGTGTGTGTATGCGTACATGTGTGCATGCTTGGATGCTTATGTAATGAAATATTATTCCTGACCTTCTTTGTAAAGGTCCAATGAGTTGATGAGTAATATTGAGTTTAACAACGTTGTTACATGGGCCAGTTTTCTTTTCCTCTGAATAATTTATTCTCAGAGATGGACTCAAATACATGTAGTTGGGTATATAATATATAATATATTCTCTTGAGGAGCCTTAACTCACGTCCAGAGGCATTCTAAGAGACCTTGTGTCTACTTTAAGCTTCAAAATTTACAAACTCTCTTCTTTTTTCTTTTTTTCATGATCCTTCTTTGGGGTCCTGATAGTCAAATCTGGACCAGCCATCAACCTGCTTTGATGACTGGATCACAGGTCAACTGATTCAGCTGTGGGTTGAATCAGTTTACCCAATATAGGTTGTAATTAGTTGGAGTTACCTCTAAATCATTAGAGGTTCACCCCCATCCCAATCATCAATTGTTATATTAATGAATATAGTTTTAGATTCCAATAATTTGTTTGAACCGGACCTGTTAACTGGATGGGTCACTCATTTGCTGGTCCAGTCCGACCCATCTGTCCGGGCCGACCTGTCTGTCTGGGCAGGATAGCACTGCTTGAAAGTAAGCAATTCAGGTTGTGGTTGCTTGGCTGGGTTGTAACTTCTGAGGGCCGGGTGGATGTTGCTTAGCGTATGGAAGAAATCACCAGATGGAATGGGAAACCTATCACTATGCTTTTAGAATGACACATATCTTGATAGTCTTCCTATGATGATGACACATCATTTGATTCTACTGCAGATTTCTATGTCCTCTTTGTGGCTGTTGCAATACTGATAACAAACATCATGAAGCCAATATAAAATATCTACTTGAATTTTAAGATATGCATAATTGATCAGGTTAAATCTAATACAATATGTAATGTATTGAGGGTTGTTTGGTGCAACAGATATCACGATGGTGGGCGACTCTCCGATCAGCAAATGGCTCTGTTGCAATATCAGCGCGAAAACCTCCATTTTTTGAGTGAGGAGGTATATAATGATTGAAAACCTATTGTTGATAGTGGAAACTGTCATCATAGCCCACTGTTCCATTTTTCTGAATTCTTGCCTGTTGGAATGGTCATAGAAAAGCTCTAGTCCCTATGAGCTGCTCCAATCTCCATAATTAGTCCATCTAATTGTAAAAACTAACAATATATGATATTTTTTCTAAATAAATTCCAAACCACACATATTCTTTCAGATTCTTCGGCTGCAAGAGTGCCTTAGCAAATATGAGCGGTCTGATGATGGGAGCACACCTCAGGTGATGATCATCCTCACTAAATAAAGATTCTTCTGTGTATAAAGTATAAACTTGCAAAAAATCATTAAGTAATGTCTATTAGTGGATTTTTTAATGTGATATGTTATTTTGATCGTGAAAAGCTGAACTAGGTCAGAAGTATGATTGTGGTATCTCAACTTCATTATTCTGTTCAGGAAGATATGAAAGTGTCTCAGCTGTTTGAGATAGTTTCTGTTTGTTTATCAATAAGGATGATATGAATGTTTGAGTTCTCATAATCTGAGAGTTGTATAAGCATGGATTGTAGATGGTGATGATTAATAGAACTCATTTAGAAATGAACCTGCTATAAAGTTTCTTTTACTCAATATCCAAGAGGTGGAGGGCTTTCAAATATAACAGTGTGTTGGGAAGCATCTTCAAGAAAAAATGATTTCTGGTGTTAATAAAAAATATTGGTTTCAAATTTCAGATATTCGTTCTGAAAAATTGGATGTGACAGCAAAATTGTTATGTGACTTTTTATGAAAAGCTTGCTGTCTCTCTCAATCTCCCATTCAACTTTGCAGTGGTACCTGCTTTCTGTTGGGAGAAATTAACCTTTTCTACCACACACAGCGATTAACAAGAAAAGAAAGAAAAGATTAAAGAAGCAAGAACACAGAAATTTACGTGGTTCCCTTTAGTTGAGGTACGTCCACGACACACACACAATTTCACTATGCTCTGAGGCGAAAAAGAGAATACAAGATACAAAGTCTTCTAACGGCCAGCCCCCTTAAATAACACTTGTAGTAATTAGGGTTAACATAAAACCATAGAAAAATACCTAAAATACCCCTACATAAAAGTACGAAAAAGTTGTACAGCGGGGGTCTTCGACCCCCTCAGGGGGCTCCGCCCCCCGAACTCCCCAATCAATCCTGCTGACCAATATCATCAGACTCCACATACCACAACACTTTCTTACACGATCACTTTAGAAAAAAATTTCATTTTAAATTACTAATAAGGAATATCAGCTAGGAACTTGCCCAAAAAAAAAAATTCTGCGATGTATGTACTTACCATAATAGTGACTAGAACTATTTCTTTTTGTGTTGCCAACACACCCAATCAATATAGGCACAGTGATTTTTGTCTCTTGTAGGTTTGGTCATGGCACCATTTCTGTTGTATCAAAGACTAGAGACTATTGCGTAGTTCCTTGGTCTATGAACTTCAATTACGGTTCTCCATTGTTTAAATGATGAACCCCAAACTGATGTGACTTTTTATAAATATAAATCAAAAACTGATGTGGATTAGTCACATTAGGAACAATCAGAATAATGGTTACTAGGGTTCCTTTTGCAGGTTGATCTTGCCCATCTGTTAGCAGCTCGTGATCAGGAATTACGTACACTCTCTGCTGAGGTAATAATTGGTTACTATAACACAATGTGGAGTACTCAATGCTTTATAAAAACAATAAAACACAGTTAACCTTATGCTGTTACCTTGTCAATTTAATATATATCCTCTGTGCTCAAAATGGGCACTATGTTTAATATTTTGATGGTCATATTTTGCCTCATTTTTCTACCTCTTATGTCTGAATTCCTATTTTGCAAGGCCGTCTAATATAGTGTATTATATTGTCTATTCATATTGTCAAACATTGAATTTTGATGATATTAAAGTTTGTGATAGATACTGAGAAAATTTTATCTTAATTGTAGACAAATCAACTGCAGTCTGAGCTAAGGCTTGCTCGATCTTTGATAGCTGAGAGGGACTCTGAGATCCAGCGTGTTCGCACTACCAACAATCAGGTATTTTCTGTATGTATTTAGCTCCATGTGATGTGAGTGGTGTATTTTGAGTCAGAATAATAATAATAGTCCTAGTTGTATATATGAACTCAGGCGGAGGGGTCAAGCCATGATCCAAAGGACGGCTAACAAAGCCTCCCACAAAAAATGAAAAAAAAAAAAATAATAATAATAATAATAAATTAAATCCAACTTAGTCAACTATAGTTAAATTGAAATGGTTGCCCATTAGGCATTGAGGCAACACTAATTTGAAATATAACAGATCTATTTATATTTTTCTATTCTGGAGCAAAATCATGTATTTTCTTGTACTTCTTGTTTCCACAAGAACAGTTAAAGTGAATCCATCCTCTACTTTGTTTCCATGAGAACACTTAAGAGTTTTCTATCCTCAACATCTAGATCCTTTTTGCAGTTGGGTACTTCAAAGCATACCTCTCATTGTCAGCTTTGCTTCAGCTAAACAAATCTACTGTTGCTCACAGAAATTGATCTTGAGATGAACTGTTTCTATGACATTTGACAAAGTTCTCCAAAACTGACTCTTTCTCCTAGAGACTCATTTTCTCAAAGGTAGAGAAGTGGCCCAATTATTTCTGTCAGAGAATCAGTATCTGCCAATTATTTTTAGGGCTGAAAACCTCAAGCAATCTTTCCCGCTGAAACTGCTTTTTTTTATCATGAATGACCATCCTTTTTACCTTTATAGCGTCAACATATTCTGCTTACTGTCTCCATGTAGTAAAATTTTCATGTTCTCATGCTTGTTTTATGTCAAATGATAAAACTGGTACAGTATGTTGAAGAGAATGAAAGGCTGAGAGCTATTTTAGGAGAATGGAGTACCAGAGCAGCAAAGGTACTATCTGGTTTGATTATTTTTACTATTTGTGGATGATACAATTTACTTGGGCACTCTTTGATTTATTTATTATGTTTTAAATTCAATGGCTATGCTAATACCACCTCATAAATGGATGGTTGAAAGGTTGAGCGAGCATTGGAGCTTGAGCGGATGTCAAATATGGAGTTGCAGAGGAAGATTTCAACACTGAGAAATCAGCCACATGTATCAGCCGAACCAACAGAGCAGGGTGGAGCTTAATCACTATGACTAAACAAATGTATTTAGCGATCATTTTAACATTTTTAATATTATCCTGTTCTGTTCCGTTTCCTTCTCGGGTTGAGAAAAGACTCGGGACAAGAAACACCAATATGGACACTACCATAGGAGTAGATGGTTCACTGTACAAATCGGCTTATGAAGGTAGCTTTTCTTTGGTGGCTATGGAAGTTGACTGCTATTGCAGGTATGGATGTGTGATTTGTAACCATCAGTAAACTGCAATATTATAAACATCAAAACGAACTGAAGGGCAAGGAATGATAATGTACCAAAAGGCGTTCAGTCGGTTTGAGTGATAGTGGGGTGAGTGAAAAGGTGAGGTTCAAGTCATGTTATGAATGACTGATGTTGTACATTAAAAATGAAATATGTTACTCTTAAATCTTGGACAATTCACCAGATGTGGGTGATCCCAAACCTACGGTCGCCAAGGTTTGAATCTAATTTAGTCCCATGCGATGCCGTCACTAGCAAATCCATACATCCCATGTTAGGAATTGGATCAATGTGGGCCATCATCATTTTGAATCTTTTTTTTAAAAAAAAAAAAATTCTTTTTTGACCTCCATAGGAGATCCAAAAAGGGTAAGGAATTAGATGATACTAATATTATCACTCTTTTATTTTCAATCTGGTAAAATAATAACGAGCCTGTTAGAATATGGTGGGAGTTGAGCTCTCTAACCACGGTGCTTCAGCCCCCATGTTCACCATCAGATGACAAGTCCAACAATTTACTTGGTGTAATTATTCATTACAGATTTACAGCACATTGAGGTCAGTTCCACAAGGGGGAGATGGAAACTCTACCTGTAGTGATGACATGAAACTAACCTTTCACAAATATAACAAAGCAGACCTCTATGCAAAAATGCAAAAAGTAATGGTAATCAATAAACCATGAATTTCTCCTCTAAAATTGTGAATTACAAGATTACTACAAGAACATGCCACATGGGCAACAGTCCTCAGATCGCTTGGTAAAATATACAAGCGTCGTACCACACACTTGGGTTTGAATCTCCCATAAGAACACTTGTCTTCATTTAACTCAATTAACCCACCAGCTATATGAAATACTTCTTTATGAGTTTCTTGCATGCTAACCAAAAATAATAATAATAACACTACAAAAAAAAAAAAAAAAAAAAAAATGTAATAATAATAATACTGTGTGGCTCAATTACAATGTTGTCACATGCTTAGTTTCATCTAAAAAGAGACAACCAAACACATTATTGAAGAAGTCGCGAGCTCTGATGATCTCCCCACCTCCAAATATAGGTTCCATATCATACTTGCATGCTCTCATACAGTCAGGACAGTAAGTGACCTATACTTGCAAATGACGCCAATGGATTATTTCCAAAATCATTGGTAAGAGTAATGCTTAAAAAGTGACTATAATGAGAGTGATGAGAAGTTAAACCGTTTCTCCAGAGACATGCTGTAGATTATGTGGGTAATGGAGTCAATGAATTTAAACTGAAATCATATTCAAGAAATTGGCAGTGCTACTCATTGTTCATCCTGCCCACTTCCACAACAAATTGTGAATGTGAAGGGTTTAGAAGGGTATGATGCTTCAGGGAGCTCATGCTCATCCTTTTATGAGCACAAGCTAGTGACGGTTGGATCACCCTTGCCTTTAACATGTAGAGAAACAAAAACGCCTCAAGGAATTAAGCAAGGTCAATCCAGCAGCTACCAGCTTGTCTTCATATGAGCACAAGCTTTCAGAATTATTTTCCTTCACTGAATATTCAGGAGTGTATAGCACTAACATAGCGACACCCCAAATGAATTAACAATAAATAAATAAATGCTTTAATGATAACTTGCAGCAAATTACAGATCAAACTTAATTTCAATTATTTGACACTAAAAAAGGAAGCATCAAAGAGATTTGCTGAAGTTACACACCTCCAATAACTTTGGCTGGAAAGAGCAATCAAGCATGACATCCACACCATAAATGGCCCTAGATGTTGGACTATGCATTTCTGGATGCACTACTGCAGCTGACTCAAAAACCGATCGGATCATACTTTTGATTCTATGATGGATATCGAACCATTTAACTGCAACACACACATGAACCTACATTAAGAGTTGATCCAAAGTTCCAAACAATGCACTGAAAATCTGTAAACAGTCATTCTCTTCAAGAGAAAGGCCCTTATACCTTGATGTTCCTGTTCAAACTCCCCCACAAATTCTGGTGTATTCATGTGACTAAATCTCCGGCCATAGTTCTGAAAGCCATAAAAGTAATTGTGGGAGGGGTAAATGAAAAGGTCACATTGAAGACTGGAATCACGATATCCAATGAAAAGAAATGGCAAGATTTTCTCTTTTTAACTGGAGTTTGGGTAAAATCCCTCCAACAAACTAGAGGGTGACCATGATTGCACTTACTCTGTCCCCATTCTGGGGCAGGTATGGCCCCCCTAGAAAATTAATAGTCTTTGTGCTAAAATATTTTTCTTACAACTTACCATAACAGTAAAATGAGTCTCATACTCAAAAAAACTATGCTTGTCCAAAGAATACGCATTGTTTGCCAATCTAACCTGGGAAAAAAGAAACAAAAAAAAAAAAATACAATTTAATATGGGCATTCTAAATGCAGGAAAAATTCATTTGAAGAAAGGAACAATGAAATTATGTTCTAACTTGACCGTCTTCGCAGCTATAGTAACAGAAGAACATTAATGTCATTAATACCATATCAGTATATTAGAAGAATTTAAACCCGCAGAAAGGATGTGCATACCCAGAACACATCAGAAAGAAATATTTCCAAGGGGTTCATACTGCGAACCAATATTATGTAACGGAGATCAAACTTCTTCCCTTTGAACAAAGCAGGGTGCTCAATATACTTCTGACATATCTTTGGACCAGTCTCCATAAGACGGATAATAGCAGATATATCACCAGTGACAGTTGTATCAATAGTTCGTGCCATGTTCCATGGTTTTAATATCCACAAATTGTCAAGCCCATCTCTTTTGCGTATATGATAGTCACCAATGACTTGAGATAAATGTGTTTCAAGATTATAAGTAGGCTGAAACCATGCAGGAGATCCATGTGCCTGTTAGAAGGAAAAAAAAATCCCAAATTAATATCTCCTGCACAAAGAACTACAACCATGAGATCTGACATGTTGATATACAAATGTCATAATAAACTTAGTAGCCAAAAGACCACTCTTGAAAACACATAAAATCACATTAATTTAAAGAATAGATGATTTTTTTTTTCCTTCCAACCAGCATGAACGAAGGTTGGTTTATTTAATAAGCTATCAGAAATACACAGTGAGTTTGCTATCTTGACCTTCTGAACGGTCTCTGCCAAATGATGTTTCATGACAAGACAAGCCTCAAAAGGAAATTGATTTATGTATTGCTGATCAGTTATTCCAGCAGTTTTTTTCACATCCTCATCGACCTGCATACTTGTCCATATAATATCTGCATCCTTTGGATCAGTTGCTGCAAGCAAAACAAATCATAACAGAAAATGGTAAGAGGAAAAACCATTGAAAAATAAGAATAATTAATGTCAGATTTTTCCTGATTGATACCACCACCTCTCTTTTTTGAGCCTATTAAACTAGGGGGTCAAAACCCATATAACCACCATCAACCTAGCAGGGAAAAAAGGACTATGATACCAAAGGAGAGAGTACTTGTTAAATTAAATGAATTTATGCATATTGAGACAATATTCAAATTGGCTACCTGATAAATGCTATAACATGCATAATAAACATTTAATAAACAACTATAGATGAGAGTCAAACATAGGAGTTGTTCTAGAGCTGAACCACAACACATACTGATTAAAAATTCAGGACGTGTCAAAAACTCTTCCACTTGAGGTATATCCGTGTAAATGCGCAAAGCACATCCATCACTACGAAGCAGGCTTCTAACAATTGATGATTGAATGGGCGGAGAAGCAAAACTTCTTGAACTCAATCTCTGCCAGTGTTTTTCATACTCCTGAAGAATTAAAGTGAATTAGCTCTGGAGATAGAAGCAACCTTAGTTCAAATTGGTAAGAGCAGTGAATCACCATTCAATTTAGCATTAGCAGGTCATATAAACTTACTTGAATAAAATAATTTTGTGGCGTATGGAACCAAGCTGTAAGTCTGGCAGAACGTTGTTTTTCCTCCCCAATACCAGAAAGAAAATCACGAGTGCACTCATCACCTTTTTGAACATTCTGGGTTGGCCATAGAATAGAAAAGCTGAAAATTTTTATTCAAGTGAAAGAATTAGCTAGGGCTGTCCATTGTTGAACAGCAAAAGTTGGATCACTACAAAATGCACAGAACATTTTTTGATCAGCAAAAGGCACAGAACATCTCCACACATCTATACCCTGAGCATAACTATTATTTCGGCATTAAAACCAATAACACAGATGAATCCACATTTGGTACCATGCATTATAAATTTCAGTACATAGTAAGAAAGGAATGATTTTTTTTCAAAGCAGTTACACAATATATACTAAGTTCCTGCATAGAAAAACAAGAACCAAGTTAAACATCTGCTCATAGCATTAAAAAAATAAAATAAAATAAATAAATAAATAAATACTTAAATGGTCAAAAGAGAACCTCACAGCTGAGGCCAGTTTCCCTTCTGGCATATAGAGAAAAGGAGACACTATGAAATTTGGCTCATCACTATGCTGCAAAGCTGAACCTAGTTCGTCCATCACATACCTATAAAGTTCGCCAAAACAAAAACAGTCACTTGGATGAATGATTGCATAGAAAATAGGAAACTCATTTATTCAGAATAGTCAAAGATACTAATTCACTGCAGAAATTAACAAGCCACATTGTATTAAGAAGCATTGACCCACAACAATATGCATTGGTCCACTCAGGTTAAGCTTACAAACTGTAGTAAAATCATTAAGAGAAATTGGTACATTCAAATTGATTGCTAACCAAGCTTTACAGTGGAAGCTTTCTTGAATTCAAAAGCAAAATAAAATAATAATATGGAATGGAATGTGACAAATTATGTAAAGAGGCAGAAAAGATTGTGATAAAACTATATAGAACATACAATATTTTGGGGCTTGCTTGAGTAAATTACATATGGCCTACTAGATCTATAAGGCCCCATAAAGTTTGCAAGGATTTTCTACATGATAATAGTAAAAATAATAAAGTACAAAAGAACAGCCCAATAAAGAAATAGATGATGTCACAATTTCATCAGACAACCAAATATAAAATACAGAGAACATGTTTATCTACCAACAAGGCAATGAAACAAAATCAATAACTCACACTCGCCGTAGAAAACAACCAGCCCTAATTTTTGACCTATTCCATCACCCATGCCCAGACTTATAATGGGTAGGCATGAAACATTTCCAAATCAAACTTTCCACCATTACAAGACTGTTTGCAAATCAAAGAACCAAAATTTAGGACAAAAATTAAGTGACTTATACTTCTCATAGCAAAGTAACAAAGACAGAAGAAGAATAAGAGGAGGAGGAGGAGGAGAAGGAGGAGGAGAGAGAGAGGGGGGGGGGAACCAAGTTAAATAACCAAGCAACAAAGGCATACCATACAGAGGTTTCATCAATCTTTTCCTCATCTGCAAGTCTATATTGCATCAAATATAACCACATTGCATTAATAACACGATCAGTGAGTGGTTCCTCTGCAGTCCATTCAGGAAGACGCGGTTGAAGCATTGAATCAATCACATTCTTTCTGGTTTCTAAAATTTTTGATGCACTGACCCCATTCAGAAGAGAAAGATTGGGAAAAGATTCAAGAATTTCTAAAGCACTTTCTCCAAGGGGGCCAGGAATATCCACCTGCATAACATTTTAGCTCTAAAGATTATTAATTTTTCTTGTTCTGTTGCTTTTTTGGGTATAATTGTGCATGTGTGTTATGCCAAAAAGCTAGTTTAACAAAAATACCTCCAGAGCATGTAAGTCAGTAAATCCCTTTATGAGGTTCAACAAATCACCAACTGAATTCTGTTCCAATGGATCTCCTCGAAGGTTCAAATATGAAAGAGATGGGAATTCAATGGGTGAAAATGACTGAACAAAACACAAAAGAGAATCAGCACTCAACTTATCACAGGAGTTACTAGACATTTAAAACCCTTGCCCCCTTGGAAACTACAAATAGCCAACACTAATCAACTAGAAATACATTTTATCAGCAAAGTTGGGGCAAAGCCACCACATGGCAATATGCCAGATTTTCAAACTCTTATTTACTGAGCAGTGAAATGCATATGAAAAAGGTTACCTCCCAACAAATAGTAAAGAAAGCAAAATAGGTCATAACCAGAATGGAAAATGTATATGATAAATTACTCTGACCTTATTTATTAGATTGTGAATACATCTATTTGAAAGGTCAAGCGAAGTCACAGTCTTCAATGGACAGTCACTTTGATGGATACATCCCGGATTATCCTTTCCATATATGCCTCCACAAAATCCCAATGCCCACTCACCGAAATTACAAGTGAAACATGAGTTGTATATTTCCAATCTTGGGCATCCTTGAAGAATTGTTTCTTCCATGTGAACATCACTGGAACCAAATTTCTCAAATCTCTGTTATTAAGAAGCCACTAACAATAACATTGAAAGCAAGACAGAGACTATGTTCCCCATATCAGCAAACTTACCAATTCTGCAAAATCGGATTATCATTCAGCCAGAGACCTCTTAGGTGTTTGAATTTGGTAATTTCCTGAATAACTTTTTCCACATTCTCAAGCTTGTTTCCACACAGGCTAAGTGCAAGTAAATCCTAATGCAACAAGAGACAGAGAACATAATGCATACAGAGCTTTAAAGAATAAGCAATATCAAAATAAGATCGCTGCTTTACAAAAAAATAATAGAGCAAATACAGCTGACAACATGTTACAAATTTAGTTGGTGGAGTATGCATAGAGAGAGTTAACTATTCGAATAGTGCCATTCTCCTACTGTCATGACAGTGTCTCAACTAAATTGAGGATTATTGTACCTAATATATACCTAGAATACATCGGTACCAATTTTCAAATGAATTGTGCCAGCAGAAGCATGCTTCTGTACCATATCAGGAAAATAAACATAAAATGAATAAAAGGGGCAGACCGGAAATTTATTAGATAAATCGAGAGACAACAGCATGTCATCATCTATGTCAAGTTCTTCAAGCTCCAACCACCTTACAGTCTCATCGCCTCTCTCTTTTGCTTCCTGAATCTCTCTCTCCACTACATCCTTAACATTCACTTTGGTATTGTTCTCATGTGAGCCGCCATCTACAAGGTCCGTCTCCTCACATTCTGAATTCACATCAATATCCACACACATCAATGAAGCCATCCTCTGAGCCAACCCCGGAACTTCCTGCAGCTGCTTATACACAAAAATTGCCTTAGTTTTAATACTGAGAAACCAAAAAAGAAACAACACAATATTTTCAAGCTCAATTCCGCAGAATTAACAGTCTCAACAGAGTCATTTATACTTGGGAGAAAATGGGCACATGTCAAATTTAAGACACCGTAACTCTCTGATTGGTCGCTGAGAAAATGATGGGAAAAAGAAAAGGACAAAAAAATTCTGAATCCTCCGTTCTCTACCGTTTTCGAATTCGAATAAAATGAAAAATTACAGAACATAGCAATATTAGGCTCAACTCAGTGAGGTTTTCAGCTTTCTCCGGTCCAAAACATAGTATTTTATTTTCCCACATTTTCTCGCTAACCAAACAGAACAAACAATCAATAAACTGGTAACTGACAAGGGTACCTGTTTGGGAGCATCGGAGAGACGGAAAGTCCAGGCGTGGTCGACGAGAAACACGCGTGAATCCCTGCCCATATAGTCCGAAGTGAGGACGAGTCGCCTTTGTCGGCCGTCCTCGCATGGCTCGATTTGGAAGAAGTCGCCGCCGTCGAAGGTGTCGGAGGAGAGTTTCTGGAAGAGTTGGTAGTGGAGAGACTGAGGTAAGCCTGAGGCTGCGAGGAGGAGAGCGTGAACTTTCACGAAGTCGTCGAAATCTCGGATTTTGTCGGCGGCCATTTCGGAGGGGTTTTGGCCTTTGGGGTTTAAGGAAAGGGGAAGTACGAGGGGTTTTGGCCTTTCACGGTCGTCGAGATCACAGATTTCATTGGATGTGTATGCAGCGAAAGACAGGCAACGAAAAAAGGAATTGAAAGGAAACAGGTTTAAAAGCGTTATTCATAAAAGCGCTTTTAAAAGCGTTGTTAAGGAACAACGCTTTATCCATAACATAAAGAGCTATTAATAAAACGCTTCAAAAGCGCTGTTCCTAAAAGCGCTTTTAGTCTAAATGAAAGCGCGTTTTTGAAAAACGCTTTCCGTATAAGAAAAAAATTTAACAAAAAGGGATAAAAAGCGTGTTCTATATATTAAAAAAGGACGAAGATCTTCCAATGTCTACAATTTTAAGAAATCATGGTCTTAAGCTTACCAATATTGTCTTTTGTGTGGTTTTAATTAAGAAGATCTTAATCAAATTTTTAAGAAGGGGCAGGTATTCCTTTACATCCTCCAATTAGTTTTTATACTTTTTAAAGTTTTATGAAAAATATATTTTTTTTTAAATGTTTTCATGAGAATTAACTACATTTTCCATTAAAAAAACATCATTTCAAAACAACTTTGTAAAATAAATTTTTTCAATTTTGTAGTCATTTTTCATAAAGCATTTTATAAAAATGAAATGGATACTCTAAATGCCCAAAAAAATCCAGTTAAATGATAGATTTTGAAAAAATTATCTTCTATAAAGTTGTTCAAAATTATGTTTTTTAATAAACATCATAACTAATTCTCCCGAAAGCCTTTTATGTTTTTCATAAACTAAATAAGGGGTGCAAGTGAATTTTGTGGTGGCAATAACCTATCTCTTTTAAGAATTGTGCTTTTACTAGTAACATTTGGGATCATTTCATTGAAAAAATAATAATAATAATATTTTGATCATGTTTAGTCTCATTGTCCAAATCCTATCCAACTTTTTTGGTTCTTAATGTGGATTGGCTTAATAATTTATGTTTCAACCAAAGATTTCATTGTGGAAAGTTCAATAATTTTTTTGAAAAGGTAGTTATTTTTTTGTGGTTGTATATGGAAGTGTCGTAATTTCATTCTGTAATTTCATTATTTCTTACCCTCTATTTGGTTCATAGATTTTACTATAGAAAAAAAAGGGAAGGGAAATAAAATACGGGGGAAGGAAAATGAAAGGAAAAGATGAAATCATACAAAGTCAAAATTATTTCAATTATTCTTTTTCTACCAATTTTCCATTGCAACCAAATGAGAAAAAGTATGATTGCTCATTTTTTTTTTTTTCCTTGATAAAAATCTTCAAACCAAATAGAGCCTCAATGTCGCAATCCTAGCTCTGTTTCTATTATTGTTAAGGTATTTTTGTTTCTAAAGATAAAATTATAGAATTAATTTTTTTTTTTTTTTGTACATTGGGAAGGGTTCGAACTTTTAACTTATCCTACTATTCCTACTATTTTCCACACCTTCCCTCACCACTAGGTTAGCGCTAGTGGCTTATAGAATTGAATTTTTGCCTAGATGATAATTGACAATTCAGTAACCTCATTAAAGCCAAGCCACGAGAAATCTTAGCTCATCCAGGGTCAGCTCGATACAATTTGGGGCCTAAGGCGAAAAATCCAAACGGGACTTTTTAAATATATAATATCTATTATTAATATTACTAAAAAAAATTATATACCAAATTATTAATAAAAATGATGTTATAAAATAAAATAAAAAAATGAGAGAGTGGGAGAGGGGAGGGGAGTGGTGAACTGGTGATTATTATTTTTTTATTTTTCTATTTTTTTTTTTGTTATAATGAATAACTGTATTACTTGTACATCTATAGGAAATTAGGAACTTAGGAAGGAAGGCGGGCTATGTGGGAAGTTGAAAAAATTAAAAATTTAAAAAAATTTAAAAAAAAAAAAAAAGGGAGAGAAAAATGAGGGAGTGGGGAAGAGAGGCTTATTTCATTGATGATTAAAAAATTAATATTAAACAAAGTAATGAAGTTTTCTAGTTGGCCGAAATGATAGTTTATATAAAAATATTAATAAAGAAATTCAATCCTTCATAATACTTGAGGCCTTCCTTCAGTTTTTTTTCTTGAAAATGGGGCCTTTTTTTCAGTACTTTTTTTTGGAACTTTGGGACGCGGCGACTGCTAAGGCAGTCTGGCCTTTGAGCCGGCCATGGGCTCATCCCTTTGGAGACGACTCCTCGTGCATCAAGCTCAATTTTGATGGTTCTATAATATATCATATGGAGTCTACAACAAGAGGTTAATTCGATTTTCTATCTCATTAGGAAAATAAAAATTGTATTTGAAACATGAACGCCTGAGAGGATTCAATGGCATCGTTTTTTGATTCACTGTGGCTTGACTAGATTGAGCTAAAATGTGTCATAAGACTCGGCTTAATTCGGTCGATGGGCTCGATAAAATAATGCCCCAGCCAATCAACCAGTTTAAAGTATAATAAAATCAGAATTAATATCAAAATAACATAAAATAGTGAAGATAGTTAGAAGTAATGAGAATTGCATTGAGAACTCTCTCTGCAGATATATGACTTTTTGCACTAAATTAAATTCAACCAACCATTAACTAAGCAGACTAACCCAAAACTTGGCCCCCTAAACATATCAATTCAGTCGTAAACTAGTCAAACTAAAAAGAGTAGTATTATTAAGCTCCGCAAATTTGATTCAATAAATAACAAAAGACTTGGGTTTTACTCATTTATTTTTCACAATTTTTATTGAAACTATTAGACGCACAGTCCAACCCTTCACCTCGAGGTATTGCTTGTTCTGATTCAACCCATAAGCTAATTTCACCAGTTTGTCTTTGTTGATCTTATACCCAAAAGTCAAAAGGCACTTCACTAAGAGGAAGTCTAACGCCATCTTATAAACCTATTTTAAATATCATCTGCAACCAATGTAAGACACTAACAGGAACAATCTTCCATCAAATTTATATAATTTGATTATTTAAAGTACTAATTAATTTTTAAAACTAATTCATTCCTCACTTGAATTTCGCTCAGAATATTAAAATTAAAAATTTCAACATAAATATCCAATCGTTGCAAACAAAAAAACAAAAAAGGTGGCATATGTAAGAGAGCATTGCTGTGGGGGCCACTTAAGAGACGCCTAAACGCAGACAGCTTTGGAAAGTGAAACCACCAAAAACCAGCTCTCATGCCCCCACAGTCCCACACGTCACCAGCTGTCTCCATCATCCTAATCTAAAAAGCCCACGCGTCTTCCTGTGATTTCACCACCTCAATAGTTGAGGACACGCGTCAGAATCTGTAACGTGGTCCTTTAGAAGGAGCCGATGCAATGAACGAACTGGGGGCAACGTGTTTATCCATTTTGAGCACGCAGTTTGAATACTTCAAATATGGTAGTGGTAAGGTTGGATCGCACGTTGTTTCGCATCGGATGTTTCTTTGTGTGAAGGATAATGATCAGTCCGCATCAACCCGTTTACATTACACTCATCAACATCTCATGGTACCTCAAAATATGGACGTTTACTATTCTTTTTTTTTTTTGTTTTCTTTTTTTGGAGGTGTCCAAAACTATACATGATTCTTTCACTGTGGGTGGAAAAGATACGTCTACAAAATGTAAATGACTTCAAATTGGAGAAAGTAAACAAACTCATCGATTGTAGATAAAATTCTCTCTCCTATCAGTGTGTAACACGTCACAATAAAACATAACGTTCAGGGACATGGACAGGGAGCCATGTGCATCCCTCGCAACTTGATTGACTCAAACCAACCATTTACAAGATGATTACTCAAAACAAGTAAGAACTAGGTACAATGCACGTATTAGGCTCAACAACCAAGCACTCAAAATTATCGAGTACAATTACAATATTAATCACAGTGATTAGTAAAATAATCAACAAAGAAGGAATAGTCTGAGACTCTAAATAATTCTCTAATTACTGTAGCAGTTCCGTTTGATCCGTAATTTTTCGTGACCGACTTTAGTGAATTCATACCACCTTATATAAAGATTTCATACCATATAATTAATATGAAATTACTATAATGAAGAAAAGTACACGACATCTAACTCTGCTTCACGCATTATTTCAAAGTTCTCGATGATTCATAAATCACTAACTTAGGCATCTTAGTGTCATCACTCAATCTTCTCCCCATTTTTTATCTAATCGTTTTGTGAAATTTGTAATTCCAAGGCTGGTTGCTTGTTGAGTTAAGATCAAGATTATCCATCAATTTGAAGAATAATCTAATCATTTGATTGTTTATCCGAAAATTCCATAAATATCATCACCTATAAAGTAGGTGCAACAAGGGATAAATTTCATTATATAAGTAGCTATGAAGGAAAATGCTAAAGTTATTGGTTTCACTTAATTTCTCAGTATATGTAGTGATAACAAATTGATAATAAATAAATAAAATTCAAGCTCTTTTTCTTTTTTTTTTTGAACTAAAACAAAGGTAATACATGCCATTAATGCCACATTAATCAAATAATCGATGAATAAAACTGGAAGATAAAATTAGTAAATATATCGACACTCACCTATAAATCATCTAGAACATTCTATAAAATTAATTAATCTATTGGCTAAAATAAAAATACAATAATCAATAACCACATGAAATTAATTTTCCATAAATCCCTCTAAACATATAAAAATCACATGGGGTAAGATGTGGGAACCAGGAACATAAACGATTGATTGCATACCCTACTCAATTATGATGAAACCTAGGACATAATTTCTTATTTTAAAATTATTTGCTAGCACCTTTATTAATTTATATTTAACCGCGGAAAGAGATAATCTTCTTTATTTTCCATTTTCCAATATTTTAAGCGTGTCTGGATGAGGATAAGGAAAAAAGGCTCCCACCATTTATTCCACCTTTCCTTGTTATCCTATTCCTCAATTTTAAAAGCTCCCTCTCTCTCTCTATCTCTCTCTCTCCACATTTAGACGGAATTATCGGCTGCCCATGTGCTTGTCATCCCCAACCTTTTCATCTGAATCCCCTATTTATACCCACCTCGTCACCTTGTCGAACTTCGTTCAATTGTATGATTTCTTGCTAAGATTTTGAACGATGTCGATTGCCTTGGAGAGAGGTGGTGGCAACGCCATCCAACGGTCTGGGTTCATCCATGGCATGTCCTGTATCTCCATCTACGATTCGCCGGAACATACTAGGCCTGCTCCCGGAGTATTCGCCGGAGAACGGAGCTTTCCGGCGAAGGGAGAGGAAAGGGAAGAAGAGTTGGAGTTGGGTTCTTGTAGTTCTTCTTCGATCGGGAGGAATAGTGACGTATCGGGAGGATCGTCGGATGGCGATGATTCCGGCGAGACTGAGGTTCAGAGCTCGTTTAAAGGACCCTTGGATACGATGGATGCTTTGGAGGAAGTTTTGCCGATAAGGTTGGTTTTCTCAGTTTGTCTTATTTTCCTGGGTCTTGATTCTTACTAATTTTTCGCGTTATCCTCTGGTTGGCTGCTGGGAAAATGATTGAAAAAAAAGCTTGAGTCTTTTTCTTCATATCTTTTCGTTAATTTTTTTCTGCTCCCATAGGGAGCTTATAGAGTACAACAATCTTGAATTTTTTTTTTTTTTTTTTTGGCTTGCATCATTAGATTAGTGTGCTGGGGTATGGTTTCTCATCTGATCATTGTTTGTTGGCTAGAAAATTTATACTTTTTTTTTCCTGAATGGTAAAGATTAAAGAATTCGTGAAGAGGGTTTCTTATTGAGAATCAAGGATCCAGAGTTTTGATTTCTGGGTCAAATGCCAATAAAGAAGAATTAATTTTCCTTTCATTTCCGTTCTGTGGTAACATATATGAATTCATAATTTCATATACTTTTTGTAAGGAAATTTTAAGAGCAAAGCTGGGAGTAGAAGAATTAGTCAGATTTTAGAAGTATAAGAATGATCCTGATGCTAAGGTTCTCTGTTTTCTTATACATGACTTTGAAGGTCTTGAAGAAACTGACAACTAGACCAAATTCCTAGACAAAGTTTTAACTTTTAAGCACCTCATTTTCCAAATTTGACTGGTTGTATGGCCATTTGCTGATATTAAGTTGGACTCCACACGATAACAGCAAGAGATCCTTTTTCGTTTAGTTGAAATTTCACCATTTGGATTGATTTGATTTGATCGAAATATCCATTTTCTGAAATTGGTCTTAATTGATTTGATGGGGTAGAGAAGCGTATGCTCATTTAGTCATTGGAAATCATTTTACTGATAGAAATCTCATGTTTTAGTTCGTTAGGTAATTAAACGAGCTAATCCTTAGCTTATGTTATATTGTTTCCTAAGCTAGCATGGAGTTCGAAAGACGAAGATTGAGGTGAAGCTAGAAACGGGTTCTGCAAATAGTTGAAAGTTGGGAAGCTAGAGGGGACTAGAATGCATAACGCATTACATATTTGTCTTTAAGAATGTTTTGAAAACATTATAAAATAAAGGGCATATAATATGTGGGAAACTAAAAGCTAGGAAGCATTTGAAATTTAGAAATGGCCTATGAATTTTATTATACAAGTGATAAAACTATAGCAAAATTGTAACATTGTGATTCCGCATCTCAACTGAACTCAACAGGGCTTTTTGTCTGGATTGTTTGGATTGTCATTTGAAGCAATTGAAAGTATGTGGGTGACTAGAGATCCCTTTTTTTTTTTTTTTTTTTTTTTTTTTTTCTAATTTTTTCTTTTCCATCGTCAGGTCATTAGGTTGTAGTTGGCTGGGTGACAAAAAAAGGGGATCTGCCATTCCGCTCTATTTGGGGCTGCCACTTTCTATTAAACCATACAGCAACATAAATTATCTCAATTTGGCTCATTTATAGTCTTAGCAGTAATTAAGTTATTAGTATAAAAAATAATCAACCCTCCTAATATAAGAAAGCAGTTTTTTGATAATCTTAGTAGTGCAGTTTTTAATACTTAAATTATGACTCTAATTTATGTCAACATCCAGCTCTATATGGATTCTTTTCCAGATCATGTAATATTCTTTATTCGTCTGGGAGGGGGCAATTTCCTTAAAAAAAATAACATGGAAGTTGTTTTCACCACTTTGTCCAGTGTGAAGAAACACATATATGTTTTTTAGAGTCTTCGTCACTGTATTAAGCCACTGTTTTGTTATTTCTTCTTCATAAGCTTATCGTTTGTCTAATATGGACCAATTTGATGTCTTTGTCTTATACATTGTTGGCATTTGCTTCACCTTAAATTTATTGCATTATTATATCAATCTGGTTCATTTCAGGAGAGGCATATCCAAGTTTTACTGTGGCAAATCAAAGTCTTTCACAAGCCTTGGTGATGTGTCGAATTCTTCCTCCGTTAAAGACCTTGCTAAGCCAGAAAACGCATACAACAGGAAACGCAAGAACTTACTTGCTTCTAGTAACTTTTGGGACAAGAGCCACAACTACCCTTCGAGAATTAATGGTGGTGGGACATCAAAGAGAGCAGCCAACTTGAGTCGAAGTACCTTGGCTCTGGGGATGACTATGAGCAGCAGCTCTGGAAGTAATACTAGCAGTGAAGATTCCAACTCGAACTCATCGTCACCTCCTCCTTGTCGTCCACCTCTGCACCCACAAAGTAAAAGATCTCCTAACAGCGGATCATCGTCGCCACCTCCTCGACCAAATTTTAACCCGATGCGGTCTTTCTCTCTGTCTGACCTGCAATGCATATCTCCTGCAACTCCAACCATCACTGGCTTGGTGATTAGTGACAGAGACAAGCACAGCAAACTACATTGACATTTAGCTTTAGTTTCTCTTTCATGCTATGAATTTGAAGTGGGGAAAAATGTTCAATGTGGTTGGGGTTCTCTGTAAGCAGTTTCCTGTTTAGATCTTGGGGTTTTGCCCATTGCTTTTTTATTTTTGGCCGGATAGAGTAACAATTCACTGTTCCCACCTTCAACTAATTCTAGCAATGCGCGAGTGTTCTGTATATATATAACAAAAAGCTACAATTTCTTTGTTTCTTGTTTGCTTTGACCATTGGAATAGAATTCTTCATTGTGATGTACAAGAAACTTACAATGTTGCTTCCGGTGTTTGCCAACTCTTAGATGTTGGCCTTTTTCTTATGGTCATCAACCTGTAAAACCAATCATTCTGTACAGAAAGTACAGGTGTTTCGGCCATTTTCCTCGTCAATTCAGCAGTATACTTATTTGGCTTTCAATTTTTTTTGAAGTTCCTAGTCCGCTGCTGAGCCTCATATACACTCCGTTTGGAATCATAAAAACTAGAAAAGGCTATACCTTTCAAAACGTTCTGGCAATTATTTGATACACTTGGGCCTAAGGCCTTGAAACTAGTGTGGTGCCTACCTGGACATTCTGTGATTCTGATTCATAAGTTAGTGAGTGCCTTGACAGAAGACAAAGTTGCTCTGCCATCAGATAGCGGTTTAGCCAAAAACAAAAAATAAAGAAAATATAATATTCAGATGGACTAGATAGAATCTTTAATTTTGCTTCAATCGGGTTGTGCGACCTTAGTAATTAGGTCAAGAACTGACTCCAAGGCAGCTCAGTTTAACTCTTGTCAAATCTTTTAGGATTACTTACACAAAATTTATTAATTTTCATAGGCCTTGGATTGTCTTAAACCACCTGGTTTGTAATCTTGTGGGATCATATATGGGTTTGAGATTTATTAGAAAGGTTTTCATTATCACCCAACTTTAAAAAAATAAAAAAAGATAAAGAAGAAAAGAAAAGAAAAAAAGGCTTAGAATGTGGACCCCACAAGAATTAGTAAGGATTTGAACCGTTGGATTTTGCCTAAAAGGGTTTCCTTATTATCAAAAAAATAAAAAATAAAAAATAAAAAAAATTAAGATGTAGGTCCCACAAGAACTAGAAGGGATTTGATCATTTGAAACTATCTCGGTTTGCTCGAAGAATTTTCTTATTATTACAAAACAAAAAAAAAAACAAAAGATAATGGGAAAAGAAAAGAAGAGGAGGTTAAAAAGTGGGTCCCACAAGAGCTAGTAGGGATTTGAAACCGTCGGAGTTGGTCAAAGCTGTTGTCCCTCTTAGGCATGACTTGGGCAACTCGCCCTTAACACCTTGTCAACCTTTTTATCCCAAAACTATTTCAATAAATGACCATAAATACATCAATCGTTACATTTGAGTGAGACATTAAATGCGTAGACAGATTCGTCGCCATACACTTCTACCTCTTGTGCGTAAGCAGTAATGTCCATTTAATGGCTGGCATGCACTCCCGTTACTGGCTAATAACATCCATTTAATGCCTTACCCTCGTAAAATGACAGTTATACCCCTTAGTGCTTTACACGAGAGATGATTAGTAACCATTTTTTTGCTATTCACACAAGGTCTGCTGTTCGAGCTGAAGCAATAGCATGTAAGTAAGAAGGGGCTCAAACTAGCCTCCTGGCCGAGCCTCTCTAAGGTGGTTGTGGGGATTAACGCGGCAAATGTGGCGTAAGTTGACGGTTGGAGATCACAACCTATTACCTATGTTAAGGGTTGTAGGAGCCTATTCGGTCGCTTCCTCAGACTTTCTATCTCTCAGTGCGTAATTCAGCGAACAGAGCCTCTCAATGGGCTGATGCTTTGCTCAGAAAGCTGACTTTTTTAGCCAGTTTTTTCTTTCACTGATAATTCATGATAAAACGCCTGGCTGTGTTTTAGCTGATGCTCGGGTTGGGACACCTGTTACCCTTCATGAAATCCGCCAAATATTACATTTAAAAAAAATAGGGGAAATTACGAATTGGTCCGGTTACGGATAAATAATTACGCATCGATACGAATTAATAGTCATTCTTAATAAAGTTAGTAGTTATCTACTAAGAAGTTATTAATAATTTATACTGATATATAATTATTTGCCCATAACCGGACCAATCAAATTCATGGCACAAATGAAATCCTCACTAGATTTGCTCTATTTAACCTTTAGGATTTTTGTTTTTCTTCTTTAACCTTTAGATTGATTACTTTTACTATTGTTAGGCAATGTGAAACTCATCATATATACCTAATTTGTACTAGATAGGGAGTTAGTTTCCGACATAATTTAGTTCTTTTTTCTTGGGGAAATTACCTATGCATTTGCCTTATTAGGAGTAATTCCCAAGAAGATGCTTTGACTATCAACTTGTTTTTGTTTGTAGTAGTTTATAGTAAAGTCAGTAGTCAGTTTGTTACAAGTCAATAGCTAGAGGAATTACTGCAAAGAGTGGAATGTTTAGGTAATTTCCCCTTCTTTCTTCCGCTCGAGGTATTGTAACAAAATATTATATTAGTGTTATACAAGTGGTTGGAGGTAATAATAGGAGTTATTTACTCAAAGTAAAGTTTTTTTCATTTTATTACTCAAAAAACAAAAAAGGGTTTTATTACTAAAAAAATGTATTTGCATATATAATTTTTAGGCATCTTCACATTTTTCTATGCAATTTGCTCCGCTCTCTATGCATTTTCACATTTCTTTTGTAATGATTGTCTTATTAAATGTATCTTAACATTTGCCTAACCTTGGAGCCCATGTTAAGAAAACATAAGAAGAAAAATGAAAATACAATTCATTGGTTTGTGTTCAATTTATTTTGAGTCTTGAGCATATGTCTAAGAAAGGCTTGGAGTTAAATTGAAGTAAAAACCGAGAATGGTTTTAGCTAGGGTTTCGAGAATCCACAAGGAGAGATAGAGAAGGGAAAAAACGGCCGTATTTGGGTTTGAAAATTTCCATTTATGATGTAGCTGTCAATTGTTGAAGAGTGATCGAATTGAATAAGATTTCCAATGCCACCTATTTTGTCCAATTCTGATAATCGATTTGCTTTTTATTTAACTGCTCCAAACTTCCTGCAACTATTTCAATGGTTGAATCATTGACGCGTGTCCTTAATTCTAATATGCTAATAACTCTTTATAATTGACAAAACCGGCTCCAAATTACTCGTGAACTTGTGTTTTCACACATGTCCTGCTTAGGCACAATTTAGGTATTAAAACGTTTACATTGCTTTTTTGCTCTTCCTTTGCACGTGTTGATCGCCCATTGAGCCTTTTTTTAGTTCGCAACCTAAATTTTTCTTTTGTGGCTATTGGCCGGTTATATATACGAGTGAACATTGTCTTGTCGAAGGCACACGAGTTCGATCTAACTGAAACATGAACAACACAACACAACTACTTCTAAAAACCAAATGGGAGTTCTATATATCTTGTTAATCTTGCGATTGTATCTAGTTTCTACACTTTGTAGCTAATTAATTTATAAACTTCACAAATTAACCCTAAAAACCAAATAGGAACCTTTTATATAACTATATATCCAACCTAATATAGTAACAAGAGTCAAATTTATACATGAAAAATGGGTATGAGATAGGTGACTCCTCTATAAGCATAAAAATTATTAAAATAAAGAAAAATACAATCGTCATAAATTCTTGCGGCTGGGTTACTTTTTAATATTGGCCCCACCTAGCTAAGACTTGAAAGAAAGGCTTAACTCGATCTTCCAGATCCCAACTGTACCAACTTTCTCATATGGAGGTAGAGCTCATACCAATGCAATGTCAACCATATAAATATGAACTTATACCCCATATGAGAGAGTCAGGATAATTGGAGCCTAAAAGAGTTAGGGTGAATAACATCACTATAGTAAACTCTTAATTTGCAATAAAAAAGATACTCGAAATAGTTTAACAAACTCCTTTAATAAATCTTCGTTGTCTCTTTCAAAATTCGGTTCATCGACTTTCTATATGTATCCCCACATTAATTGTAAGAAACCCTAACTCCTTTATCCACTTTCATACACATACTCTCTCCATTATGATTTGAGACTCTTCCGATTCAACTTTAATTTCAAAATCAAACAAAATAAGAAAACACAGCAATAAACCCTAATGAAGAATTTTTTTAAAAAAAAGTACAGATAAAATCATTAAACGGTCATAATCTGTCAGGGTAACTTGACCTGCGTCGATGTTTCCTATGCAATTGTCCTATTAGGAGTATGCCAAAAAATTTCCTACAGCCAAATAGTACTCAATTGCCATGGAAGTAAATACTTTAAATAACCTCAACTGGAGCTACCATAAACAAATTCTAAGGCATTAATTACACTTTGCTTATTATGATTTCTTTCTTTAAAGATTCCAAAGCCACAATAAGTTCTTGTAAAAATTAATAAAACATTGATAAGACCAACTTAATGACATTGTGTCATTTTGTAGTTTGCTTTGCTGTACAATAATGCCTATAAATTGGCTTTTACTGAGGAGTAACAATGGCGTGACTGTGAGTATGAGAGTGTCAGTCCTGGACAAGAACGCTTCATAGAGAAAACAAGTCCTGCCCAAGAAGAGTCCGTTACAGGTATCATCCGCTCATTGAATCCATTTCGTTGCATTTTTTTATTCATTTGGTGATTCGAAGAACGACTGATTTCCGTAAGAACTTGGACATCTCTTGCATGGCTGCAGAGATTGGTTGAAATGATATATATCATGGAACTTTTTATTTCTTCGTGTCCATGGATGCTCTTTAATTAACTAATTTCTTGCAGCCACCTTTGGGATAAAAGGGTTCTTCTAAAGGTTGTGTTTTCTTCTTTTTCTTCTTCTTCTTCTTCTAGCTTCTTCTTTATCTTATTTTATTGTGGTCTGTTTTATAGTAGAATTGGCATTTTCTAGCATATATTTCTTTTTCTTCTTCTTCTTTATTTTATTTATTTTATTTTATTGTGGTCTGTTTTATAGTAGAATTGTCATTTTCTAGCATTTCTGAGGTTAGGGTTTGTCTCCTTGCCCTTTCACTGTGCACATACTGACAGAAGTGGGAAGGGCTCATGCCAAAAATTTTCTAATGTGAAGTGCCTCATTACTAAAATGTGTAAGATGTGATATATATATATATATATATATATGTATAGCGTGTGTGTGTGTGTGTGTGGGCGCTCGGTGTGTTTGTGATTTCGGTAGCCATGCCAAGATGATATAATTGATGTTGATGACAACGATAATGAAAATTTTATTGTCTTAGCAGGATCGCAATACCCTTTTGTGGTCTCTCAGCGTGCAGCACACAATGGCTTCTTCAACTAGTTCTTTTGTTTCGCAAGAGGATTTCAACCGATTTCATACAATCGATCGTGATCTTTACACCATCCTTGTGATCAACCTCTGGCGTGATCCCATAGAGTCTATGCAAATCATAGCCCTATGGATCTGGCTGGAGCGAAAAGGCTTCAACAACGTCGTGAAGAAAATGCTGTCCTTACCTTACATTTTGATAAGCGAAATTGCAGATGAGGCAGTGACGTGCCTCAACTGCATTAGCAGTGACCATTTCCCTTTGTCGTCTGAAAACAACAACGATATTCCTTTGATTCAGAGCCTAATGGAAAGAGAGATCTCTCTCCAATTTTTCCATGAACATCGGCTTCTAGCGAATCAAGGGGTGTCCAAAATTGTGAACGAGATCTGTATTAGAGCATTAACGGACATTATGCAGCAAGCCATCCAGAGAAATGCCGCACAAAACTTAGCAGATGGACAAATGATAATGCCACCAGCTTTTAACCAGTCCTTGGTTCACCCTGGCTTTCCTCACAGGGGACTTGGAGGTGATATGGTCCAGCCAAGGGCCCAAGGAAATGAGGTCATTCCACCAGATGATAGGACCATGTTTGTCACATTCTCAAAGGGGTATCCTGTATTTGAATGGGAAGTTCGAGACTTCTTCACTATAGCTTATGGGGATTGCATTGAGTCCCTATACATGCAAGAAGTGCAGCCACATGAACAAGCACTGTTTGCTCGTATAGTTTTTCGCTCACCTACAACTATTCAAATGATTCTCAGAGGAACGGGCAAAGCAAAATTTACCATCAATGGGAAGCATGTGTGGGCTCGAAAATTTGTGCCAAAACGCTCCAAATCAGTGCCGCCGCCGCCACCGCCGCCGCTGCCATATTTGCCAGACTCAATCGACTTCTGAATTATTTTGAGTGCGAGCGGATGTAATAAATATGTTTTCATTTTGCAGCATGATTAGTATGATGAAACTTCATCGGTGAAATTATGTAAAGTTATCTTTTGGCATGGTTTTTAATTGATCTTTAAAATAAGAGTCCAGCTAATATAACGATCCGTCATTGCTTGATGTCCAAATATACAAACACATGACTCAAAACATTCCTTTGTCGTACCCGACATGTATCTGCCAATCTTACTCGATAACGACGCGTGTTTGCCAATATTACTCATGTAGGCCGCCGCCGCCGCCTTATTTGCCCTTCTCAACTCCTACTTTTTTTAGTGTGAGGGGGTGTAATATATATGTTCGGATAATGTTACTTCACCCATGTTTTCATTTTTCACCATAATTAATATGATAGAAACTAATTAGCATACTTATATAATTTTTTTTTTTATAAAAAAAAAAATCAAAATTTTAAAAGAATAAGGACTAACATGATGATCCAGTCATTGGCTCTTCAACCACGCATAGAGGTGTCGCAAACACGTGCACCAAGGCACGCCTTTGTAATTGCTCAATATATGTTTGCGTGTCTGGCAATTTACTTATGTATGCCACTACCATATTTGCCAACCTTAATGGACTCCCTTTTTTTTTCTTTTTTTTTTTTTTTTGGGCACGCGCGAGGGAGTGTAATAAATATGTTTTCATTTTGCATCGTAATTAATACAATGAAACCTCATTATCATAATTAAATAAAGTTCTTTCTTAGTTTACAATCGATCTTCATCATGTGTCTACGTGTTTGCATGTCTGGCAATATTAGCCGCCATATTTCCTAGCCTTAATTGACACCATTTTATTTATTTATTTATTTATTTTTAAGAGTGCTAGGGGTGTAATAAATATGTTTCATTTCGCATCGGATTAATATGATGAAAACTCTTTATTATAATCATATAAAGTCATTTTAGAGCCATTTTGATGCCAATATTACAAAGAATCACCGTAGCTTCAGAAATGGTTCTATCATAGACATTGGCACAAGGTTGGTGCAAATTATATCAGGATTCGAGAGGATCCCATACATATATAACACCTTAATTCAAGTTCACAATTATCAGTTTTGTGTCAAATTTGGAGTGGTGTATACAAATAAAATAAGGGGACCTGACCCGTTGGTAGGTCATGCTTTGGAGCTTCTAACTTTCGGTGGGTTAAGGGTTAAGATTAGATTATGATTCAACTGATTTAAGGGGAGCACAATCCTCTCCCTAGTGATCCTGTGTAGACTTCTTTTATCATTGTTTCCTTTGTGGATAGGAAATTACTACTATAGTCACCCTTAGGTAGAAAGCCATTTTTCTATCCTTTTCTAATTTCCCAAAAAAAAAAAAAAAAGAGAGAGACTATGGATGAAGTTTGGTTAAAGTCCTTATTGACGGGCCAATGTCACCATGGCGAATTGCCTCTTGATGGGCCTCAGGTCCATTACTGTTGAGTTGTTGTTACGAGAGGACTTCACTGTCTTTTCCTTAGAAGAGAAGGCATTTTAGGCAAGTTCAGTCAAGAGCTGCTTCTGCAACAGTGCGACCGCTCTGCATCATCTCTTGTTTTAGTCACCAGTGCACAGCCACGGCAGACCTCTAGCAACAAGCCTGTCCGTACCCTTCTACGTATTCAACCATATAAAGGTACGGACTTCGCCATGTCTGACAAGACTTTCTTCTCGAGTTTTTTGTAAGCTTTTGTAGGAGAAAAAAAAAGACACGACAATTCGTTCAAACCAAAGCACACAATATTTTACATATTTTTATGAATATGTTTGATATTTAAAACCTAAAAACCCCTTAGGATGCTTTGAGGTAGGACTACCAAAAATCAATTTTTATATATATATATATATATATATATATATATATATATTTTAAAATACTGAATTTTGGTTAACGGGTTTGGTTTGCAGTCTGAATTGGATTGCTTGAAAATGGATTCGGGTTCCAACGGCGAAGAACCCACATCGTGGGATGAACTTTACAACATCAATTTGATGCCGTCCGAGTTGTTCCTCAAGTTTCGCAAAGAAATCGAGGGGTTTCGAATTGGGCTCAATTTAGAGGTACCGTTTCTCAATGCTTCCAATCTTTGTTCTTTTTCCGAAACATGAAGATGATTTCTTTATGGGGTCTGTTTGTTTAGTGGGTTAGTGTGCCCAAGTCATTCGCTAAAGGTTTTTTCCTGCACTAATTTAGGCAATATTAGCTCGAGATGAGTGGAAAATGGTTTTTTCATTGACTTGACTTTGGATTTTGAAGGGTTCTTTATGGCTTAAGTATTGTTAACGGCAGCGAGAGGAAATGAAAGAGGGGTAGTAGATGCAGCCATGCAGGACTAGAATTGGGAAAAACATTTTCTAGTTGGCTGGGGAATAAGCATTTTTTGAATTTTGATGCTCGTTATTCCTACTTTGGTGTGAGGTAGTGCAACCCTGCGAAGAAAAACTACTACACCCTTTGTCCCTTAAAAAATGTCTGCTTTGAAAAGTTACATTCTCTTAGGGCCTGCTTCGATGTTGAAATGAGAATTAATAGTTATAGTGTATTCTACATAGTATTGAAGGCATAAATCCATCATCTTGAATGAGACCATTTGAAAAAGCTAGAGTCATCATTATAGTTGATGTTATAGAATTAATAGTTATAGTGTATTCTACATAGTATTGAAGGCATAATCCATCATCTTGAATGAGACCGTTTGAAGAGTCATCATTATAGTTGATGTTATAAGATCAATTTTATAAAATCATGAAATGCCTCTATTATGAATTTCCACTCTCCCTTTTTATGATGACCATCATTCTTTTGAGTTTTTCCATTTAAAATGATGGATTTGCAGTTATCAAAAAAAAAAAAAAAAAAAAAATGATAGATTTGTGTCACATATATATTGCATGAAAATATATTTTAATGCAATATAATGATAGAATTATATTTTTGGGTTCTGTAGTCCTTCGTCATGTTTTGGTCACATAAATGCTACCATTATATTCTTGGGATACCATGAGTCCGATGCAACTTGCAGTGCGTGATTTGGATGACCAAACAGCCCCTTAGGAAACAAATATTAATTGCATTTTACACTACATTAAATGCATTTTATGCCCATCTACTTTATTTTGGTATTCCAATTTTGCCTTAAATTTATGAGAGTTTTAATTAGTTTCTGTTTGTCTTTAGAGGAGTGCTATATGCACCAACTTTCCATACTAACTCACGTGGTAGATGATGTGGCTCTGCCAGCTTTTTTTAAATTGGGCTAATGTGGTAGAGCCACATCATCTGCCCTGTGATTTGGTGCAAGTACTATTTCATTGTCTTTATCGTGTGATTTATACTATAATAAAGGATGTTAGGGGAACCCCAAGGGTAGCTCAGTTGGCAAGGGACCTCTTCTCAGGAAGCAGAGGTTTTGAGTTTGACTCTTGCTAAACCGCTTGGGGCCGCCCACACAAGGTTTAATGGTTCTCATGGGCCTTAGACTTACCAAGTCCATATGGGCTGTGGGATCTTGTATGGGCCCAGGGTTTTCCCGAAGGGCTTCCTCGTTATAAAGAAATAAATGATGTGGGAAATTAAACAAAACTTATTCATTAACTTTTGACAATGAGCAAAAATTATGGGCAAACAAAAATGGAAATGCTGCTTTTGGCAAGACGGGAGGGAGTTCCTTGTTTGTGATGAATAATATGAAGATTAACCTATTGTGGGAATCAAGTTTCAGTTATGTTATATACAAATTTGGATTTGGTTGTTCTGTTGTCTTCTAAATAGTTGGTGTGTTCAGCACGTATGTTATACTGGCATTTATGTCGTGTCATGTTTGGAATGGGTAGCTCGCCCATTTTGAAGTTGTTTATGTAAAAATTTGGGGACTAATGAAAAGTTAGACATCTCAGTAATCAGAGAATGTTTTCTGTTAGTGTTGATCTTTGACCGTGTGGGTCTATAGGCTTAGATATAAGAACATAACTTGTCTTATTTCAACCTTTGAAGCGAGCAGCAAGAATTTGTTTATTTCCTTTGAAGATAGTTGGGTATTTATTTTCTAGTTTATGAATCCATTCCGGTGGCCATCTGGTTATTCAGTGTTCACCTGTCTAGATCTATAGCTGTATGGTGTGAGAAATGATGGTAACTCATTGTTGCAAGTCTTGTTGTCCAAACAGAGTACAGATTGATTTATCATTGAAAATAATAATTCTGGATTTTTATGTTCTTTTGCTGCAATTCACTTGATTCAAAGTACCCTTTTTTGTTTGGCCACCGTGAATTCTCAAATGAAGCATAATTATAGCATCTCCAACAGTGTGCTATTTCCAAATTTTAGCAATAGCACACCCTTGGTGCTGCTCCAATGGTGGGCTAAAAATAGCAATGGCACACCCTTGTGCCATATTTGCGGGTGTGCCAAAATAGCACAAAGGTGGTTAGAAAAAGGGAGGAGATGGTGGTTGTGCCAAAAAAAAAAAAAAAAAAAAAAAAAAAAAAAAAAAAATGCATATTGTGTAATTTGCACCATCGAAGAACATTGTGTAAAATTATAGTATTTGGCACTATAGCAGGTGCTAAAATAGACATAGTACAGGCAAAAAAGCACAAACCATTAGAGATGCTCTTAGCCATTTAAACATATGCCATTATGTTACATGGACACTTTCGATTGCTTGAAGTGACATGTCAGATATGACATGACATGGGTATATGTTTGGTATATGTCTTAGTTATGGCTGCTATCAGACATATACCAAACAGGGATGTTTGAAAAAGGAAGAGAGTGAAGTTCCAACTTCATTTGAAGTTTCTTTGGGTACCTTGTTAACCTGTTTCAATAACTGCATTGATATTTATTAATGAGTGAAGTTCAATGCTGGAAGCACTATTTTACCCCACAATATATAACAAAAAGAATACTGGACAATTGAACCATTCTGGTGTGCTCTTTTTATTCTCAGATTCTTTGTTGAACGTTGTATTTGAATTGTGATTTATTGAACTCATTTTTCTCATTCAGTTCTATAATGCTCCAATCAATGAGTACCAGGCAAAGCTGGTACTGAAGCCTCTATCCTCCGATCGGAGATGGAAGTTTATGTATGAGCCTATACATCGTGATGTACGTCTTCTTTCGAAGAAGATTCCTGTAACCAAATTTCTAAATCTCCAGGTTTGATGCTCTAGACCATTGTTTTCCACGCTACATGCACACATGGCTTCGTGTACCTATCCTGATCATAGGATTGAATAGTATCTTATATATTTTAATATATATGATATGTATGTTCTTTAGTTTATAAATGAATACGGTTATTGGTTTTTGAGGCCAGATTTGTGCAAATCTTTGTATTAGTCAAGCTCAATCTCTTGAAAAAATCCAGGTTGGCATAGGCCATAATTTTCAGTTACACGCAACTGGTTGGAAATGGAAGCTCACTACGTGTTTGGGTGGAGATGGCATATCTCGAATTCGGAATAAGACATCACTTGGCTTGTTCCCTGGCATGGATTTGCGGTTTGGGTGGAGGGCAGATTACGTTCTTCCAGAAATTACTGGGCAAGTTCCTTGATTTTCTTTGCATTCGCTAGTATGGAAATTGCAGGAGTTATAAACATGAATTTCAATATGTTCTGATAGAAATTATTAATATTAGTTTTGACGTTTTCAATGAAGTGCCTACTCTTGCTTAATCATTAGTATTGATGTTATTGTTTCTTGAGACCGCACTCAAAATTACTTTACTCCGTATATATTTATTTTTTCATTTGTTTTGGGATGGCTCATGGTTGAAACCTTGAATTTAATAGGGCTCTGGGAACTGGTGAACCTTTGTTTAACATGAACTCAGGACGGTTGCAAGCATCACTGGATAGAGTTGAGGCCATTCTAACCCAACGTGACTGATACTTGTCAGAAAACCAGGTATATGCCCATCTGTTGACTCCTTTGAGAAGTTGGATCCTATAGTATCTCAACTATAAAATGTGTGTTTTTGAAAATCCCAAGAATGTGATTTTTAATCGCTTAATGATTTTTCTTATCACTTATGATGACTCTGTTTGCATTTAAAATTTTTTTTTTAAAAATATTATTTTTAAAATCATTCTGATGTTTATTAGAATATATAGGCATTTAGGGTTTCACGAAACATATTTATGAGTTACTCTCATTGAGTAGAGGATTCTTTTTTACTTTAAAATTGAATTGTTTCTTCTTCTTGTGGTTTCCAAGTTCCCACTTTATTTGTACTTCTAACAATCATTTATCCCCCATGGTTTTAGCGCAATACTGGATCAGATGGTTATGGGTTTGTCTATTTATAGGGTTCCATTGTTTAAGTTGTATTTTGAGATACCCTTTTTTATTTTTTATTTTTTATTTTTTTAATTTTATAAAACCAAACTGTGTTTTGCAGGACCCATAGGAAACGGAAAAGGATGCAATTATTCAAACGCCCAACATGCATGAAAATGGAGGACAACGATCATCATTGGGTTACCGATATAAATTTCGTGCAATACGGTCCTTCAATATGAGTTCATGTAGTTAAGTTGATGGTTTGCACATAGTTCCTTGCAACGAGTACTCATTTTTCCAACATATAACAGATCCTTGTAAATGGCTTCCTATAATGATGGTTTTATGATTACTCATTCTGGTTTTGTTTTGTCTTCCTATTTCTTTGCCTCTTTCTCCTTTCCTGTAATTTATCTGATATAATGACCTCATATTGTTAGTGTCAAGACCTCCTTCCTGAGTTCCTGCCATGGTTTGTAAGAAAATTATGCCGGTGGTCTACATTTAAATTATTGGCCTGGTTCTTCTGCAGATTTATATATATTTTTTTGGGTTTAAAGGAGAGCCCATGGACCATTGAGCTACACAATAAGGGTAGCACATTTTCCTTTTAATAAATGTCTCCTCTCTACACACCTGGGAAGAGTCGGAAATCACAACTTCTCCTAAATCTTCTGAGCTACAGCCCCACTGGCTTCTATTTATATATTCTACTAGCTATTGGGCTACACAATTAGGGTAGCACGTTTATTTTTCTCGAGTACAGCTATTACAAACCCTCAACTTTATTTGTAAATTTCATTTTTTTTACTTTTCAAGGTTTTATGAAAAATATAAAATGTTTTTATGAAAACCGGACGCGATGTTTACTTAAAAAAATATTATTTTGAATAACTTTGTAAAAGAAAGTCTTTCTAAACTCTATTGTTTAAGTGGATTTTTTGAAAATATATGATTTATGTTTCTATAAAAATGATTAGAAACTGTAAATGACCAAAAAGTTTCCATAAATGATAGATTTTGAAAAAAAAAACTTCTTTTATAAAATTGTTCAAAATGATGTTTTTTAAATAAACTGTGTTGCTAATTTTCATAAAACCTTAAAAAGGAAAATGAAGTGGGATTTGCAAATAAAGTTGAGGGGTTGCATAGCCTCCCTTGTTTTTCCTCTCTACACACATTTGGGTAAAGTTAAAATCAAAACATCTCTCAAACCCTCCCTTTACAGAAGGAAACGTACTCTTTGGGCTACGGCCTCAATGGCTTCACTTAGATATTCTAACCACACCTGTGCCACCCCACCCTCCCCCAAAAAAAAAAAAAAAAAAAAAAAAAAAAAAAAGTGGAATTGTAAGCTATGTTATTCACTGAATCTCGGAAAGATTTAATACAGTCAAACAGCTGGGGCACATTTTATTTTATTTTATTTTTGGGTCTGAAGGATAAATTGATACTGATTAAATTTAGGCTTCCGGATTTTATAAGCCAATTCAAAATCAAATATTGAAACCGTAGGGAGGGAATATTAACATCATTATTAATTTCATTCAAGGCTAATAAGCGGGGTCCCTCTCCAACCTAGCCGTTGTAGCCTTCAACGGCCAAATCCCACCATGCTATATAAAATTCAAAATATCCACCACTTCAAAGCAAACCTGTCTTGTCTCAGCTCCCAAGCAAATTCAGAACATCAATCCAAAATGGCTTCCTCCAAGCTCAGAAGCTCATGTTCCTTCCCAAATCTTCTCCTCTCCTGTATGAATTTCATTCTGTTTATCCTCTCTGCATCCTCTCTTGCGCCAATCCTTCTCCTCAAAATGCCCCCAACTTCAATGGGTTTGGCATTCCTCATGGTCTCTGCCATCTCACTCCTCTCCTCCTTTGTGGGTTTCTATTCTCAACTCACCCACTTCTGTTTCGTAACCCACGTTTCGCTTCTCCTCGCCTCGTCCATCGGGCAACTGCTCAGCATTCTGGCCCTGTTTACGCGTGAAAATTCAAGCCTTTTGATGCTGAAATCGCAGCGGGACACAAAAGAGGCTAAGGTTTTGGTGAGGTTGGAATGTGGGATTTTGATGGCCATGTTCCTAATGGAAATGGTGGTGTTGGTTTTGACATGTGTTGTGCATAGCTGTTGGGTGAGAGAGTATGAAGGGATAGAAGCCGAGAGAGAGGCAATGGAGAGGAAGAGGAGCAGGAGGATTGCAAGAGTGCAGGAGGAGTCGATGGCAAATGCGGAGAAAATTGCAGAGATTAAAGCCAAGGAGTTGGATGAGAAGATGAAGAACAAGTATGTGCAGTGGGTGAAAACTGATTTTGAAGGCTGAGGCTTCTTTTTGTTGTCGTAGCTGCAAGAGTTGTGTCTTTCCTTGATTTGTTGTTTTACTTCCTTTTGGGTTCACTACTGTGGTGGCCCTTGGATATATATAATGTAGAGCAAAATGTGTTGTTTTGTTTTGCAAGGTAGTGACAGTGTGGCTTCCCAATATGTCTACTTGTGAAAGTTAGCCAATTTTTTTTAGGTACATCCTTATCCCAAGAGGTCCACTGGCGTTTAGTCTCCTTTGAAACCGTGTGTTGAATGGGCCAGGGGTTTAGTTGTTTCAAAGGATGTGTCGGTAAAATGAAATCAGCTTTACCTTTACCTTCTTCTAACTCGAATTTCTTCTTGACTACCAAGCGAAGAGAAGGGCGCATCCCATGGTTTGAATTGACGTCAGCCACGAGAAATTAGAGATTTAAGTGCATCGGCTAAGTGAATATTCAGTGAATTAGCATGAAATCTCTCTTGTAATAGAGGATCAATTGGAACTGTCAAGAGAAGGTTATGTTAATTAGCATGGATAACTTCCTAGTAAATGACTACTAACTGAACTAAGAATGACTACTAACTGTAATTATTTTCCCATAGCCTGACCAATCTAAAATTCCCTCTTTTGTTTTAAGTTAAATGGTTTTATGCCATGACGCTATTTGACAAATCCTATCAGTTATGTTCTCAGGTTGAAACCTAATTGGTTCATATTCGATTCACCATAATTCAGGGCTGTGGCAGGGCAGCAAGTCTGATGAAAATTACATGCCATGCCATAAGATGAAGAATCATCTCTACTATAAACCATCCATCATGCGGGACCACTTTTAGTAATCAGTCCAGCAATATTTTATGTGTTGACACTACCAAACACGAGTAATTTCGAGCACTAATATATCATTAGTGCAGGCAGTGCAGGAAAGATCAATAATTCAAAGTTGATCAACCAAGTTTTAAAACCAATAATTCAGGAAAGATGGAGATGCCCCCATCATTGATGTTAATATTAGATACTGACATATAGACAAATAATAGCATGATGTTTTGAGGTTGGGAAGGAAGAGAGTTCGGCAATAGGGATCCACATGTTCCACTGACAATGATATCCACAAAATTGCTGGCGCAGCTTGTTTCTCCTTCAAACCTGTGTTCACCAGTCAGCCACTCACCTACGAGGCACAAGACAAACCGGTTATGGCAGTTACCATCCGTTGACAGCCTTTGGCTCAAGGGAGTTTCGGACCCACCACTGATTTGGATTTTGGATAGGGGTAAACCTAAGTCTGACTAATCTACAATATTGGATAGCCCAGTACCCCACCTGCATGTTGCCACATCAGCTTCATGGCTTGCCAGATGGTGGGTTATATCTGATGTGGCAAGATCTTGGTGGGTTACTGGACCTTAATCCCATACTGGTAGCTCTCAACTCCCTGAAATAAGAGTCGTAGCCAATGTGATTTAGTCATTTCAGGAGCCCTTGTCACCCTGCCATGGACTCGAGCTTACGAGATCATTTGTCTCATCCTCCCTTCATGGCCCACTGCTAGTAGATGGGCAAGCAGTTAAAACTGGAATTCTTTCCGCACAATGTTTTTTTTTTTTTTTTTGTCAAATCATTTCTCTTGTTCTAATCGCCAGCTATACTGTTGGCAGAGATCAAACCATGTTTTTTAAGTTCTGAAATTGATTTTGGTCTCTCAAAGTGAGGTGATACATATAGCTTCAAGCAGTGTTTCTTTCTGTTTCTTCGCACTCTCAAAGATAAATCTCGAGGAAGCAAGCTCTGATGTCGATGGTTGTGGTTCCCAGAGTTGAATTCTTGAGACTTTCTCACAATGGGATGGGAAATCACAAAATTCACTGGAACTCTGCCTCCTGGACAATGTGAGTAGATTTCTTAGCTAAGTTGATGGTTTCTGAAGTTCGATACTTGCAGAATTTCCATGTTTGCAAACTTCTTGTTTGAGAGAAATGTTAGGTCCAGTGAATAAATTTCATGGTTTTAGCTCTCTACAGCTATTGATAAAGCTATAATCTGCATTGTACTTATTCACAGAAAAGTATTTCCATGCTTCCATATGAAAAAGTGAATTCATGACATTGACAGACTTTGATCAACAGGGGAATGAATTCTAAATCTTCTTCCCAGACAAGAAAAAGGGATGAACTCTCGCTAAAGCTTTCGACACCATCAGTTCCTCAGTTGGGAACATCAACATCATCTGATCTCCATTTTGACCGGCAGCAGCCGTCAGATCAAGAGTTCAATCAAGAGAACAGGATGGAGTTTGGACGATTTGTGGCACGAGAGGCAGTACTTGACGAAGAATACTGGGTAGGTAATTGATCAGATTGTCTAGAATGGAATCTACACCATGAACATCTCAAGTTGTGTATCATTTGTGCTCTTAAATAATTTGTGGTGGTGGCTGTGTTTTGAATTTGTGGTAGACAGCAGCATGGCTGCGAGCAGAAAGTCACTGGGAGGATCGAACAAATGAACGGTTTGTACTAAATATAGAAAAAACTAGATTCTCGAAGGCATATTTTCTCCTCTGTTAATTGAGAAAATCTAAATAAGTGGTTTACCATCTAAAGAGATGCATAGAGGGAATACATGCAAGGGATTCAACCTGCCTTTTAATAAAGACTTTTTAGTTAACAAATCAGTTTGCTTTTCAAAAGACACAGCATACAACTTGACCCCGTCAGTGGTGGGTCTGAGTCCTTCTCCTCTGCATGTAGGCATCTCTGCTCATGCATACAAGTAGAAAAATTGGACATCACTGATTCTAGCTCTGTTTGATGACATAGATATGTCGATAGCTACAAAAGGAAATTTGCAGACCAGGTAGGACTTCGATGTCATTCCTTGTTAATTGCTCGACATATATACATGGAATATATTTCACACATGAAATTCTTTAATCTTTAATTTTCCTCATAATGTGTAGGAGTATAATGCAATAAAAAGGCAATGCAAAGGGCAAAACGGGCAAAAATTCACGTGCATTGTGGCGGTACAATTTTTATACAAGATCTTATTTGTGCTTCTGTTATGTCATGCTATCCCATTTGAACCCTCTTTGGGTTAGAGTAGATTACAGCTCTTTTCTCAGTTTCTCTTTATTATGATAGACAAAAGAGCATTATAATATGATTGTTCATACTTCCAAATATTTAGGTAAAGAGGGAAGAGAAGAATGTAAAACGTACTGTACTGAAGAGTGTAGTTGGAACCCTCGATTTGAGCATCCGATACTTGTTGCATGGAGAGACCTTTCCAGGGGTACAATTTTTTCTGACCATCCAAAGTCTAAAATTTAATCAATCTATATACTGCACACAATCCAGTGCTTTTGTTAACTGGTAATGGAATTAATTCCTCTCACAGGAACGGGTGAAGGCTCCTCTCTTCTGCAGCATCAACAAAACAAGCACAAGCAGATATGGCTATGTCGCAAACTTATGTGTTGCCAAATCAGCACGTCGTCAGGGTATTGCAAGCAATATGTTGCATTTTGCACTTGAATCAGCCAAATCAAATGGTAAGATAAGACATGTATTAGCACTATAGAAATGTTTCAACATGTATACATGATGAGTGGAAGCAGAATTTCACTTCTGATAGGATAATGGATATTAATGAGGCAGGTGTAGAACAGATTTTTGTGCATGTACATCGAAGTAACAGACCTGCACAGGAATTGTACCAAAAGTTGGGCTTTGAGGTAATGCAATCACAGTTACTCCATTTCTGTTTCTGGTCTTCTGTATTTATCATTCAAAGACTGATGCAGCTTTTATTTCATCCATCAGATGGTTGAAATGGCAAGTTCTCAATTGGTAGAAGATCAGACTTACTTGCTTCTCTTCCAGAAATAAACTCATTGAACACAGAGTTTCTTCAACTGTTTCTATGGAAAAAAGAGACCATTGTACACGCAAACTGTACAGCATATGATTTCCACAGTCCATCTGATAATTGGAAGGTTGGAGGCCTGGCATCAACACGTTTTACATCTCGTTGTATAATCAAAGTCCTCAAGAATATTCACTTAGGTTCTGTTTGGTTCTCAAAAAGATCAAAGGAAAGAAAAGGAAAAGGAGAGGAAAATGGAAAACTTTCCTTTGTTTTCTTGTCTAGGGAAAAATTAAGTGAAATGAAAATAAATTTTCGAAGAAAGTAATTTCCATTGTTTGGTTGTTGGGAGAAAGTTGAAGGGAAAATAAATTATTATAATAAAGGGGCCCTAATTACTTGTTTGTGTTAAATTTACAACATAGTGAAGTAAACTCTCTTGATAATGTAATACCCCATGAGGGTAGCTAGGACCTACTACGTGAATATGACATTTAATAACTCACATATTTGAAATCTTAGAGACTTTTCCGTTTAAAAGAACATTTGATGCTGTGCTAAAATAAATGCACAAAATCAATCTTGTAAATGATCATGGACTGGTTGAAATTTGAAAGAAATATTGCCCCCCAGTTTTAGTTCAAATGAAGGCTCACTTTTTTAAATATGACCATTTTAGATCGCCAGTAGTATGAGTGTATGACCAGACTAGTGTCACAGGTCCATTCTTCAGAACCCCGAAACCCCATTCTGCTGGCTTGATCCAGTAGGTGTGCACAGCGCACATCACCAATCATAATTTAGAGGAACATGTATCCATAATGCTGTGGCCTCGAGTATACCTAGTGCTGGATGACAGGAGCATTTCAGTAGTCTTCCCAGTGCTCACCCAAGTATGCAAGTAAAGTACAAGAAAAGCATGTGCTTGTTAGTTCTCGGAGTAGTAATGCTTGAGATGAATATGACAGATTTGATTTAGTAGCTCAAGGAGGATGGGATCTTGAACCAGATAGGAATGGATGAAACCTCTGATTTACCTCAACCAAACTACGGCCAGGTAGCTTTTTCGACTCCTTTTTCTTCATCAGGTTTCTCAACCTCACTACATCCTCCCACCTACCAAATTCAGCATAAATATGTGACATAAGGATATGGAAAGTAACAGTCTGAGGATCCAACTGGAACAGTCGCTTTGCCACAATTTCAGCTAGCTCAAGATTCCCGTGGATTCTGCAAGCACCAAGGAAAAAACCAGCACGAGCAAGAAGATCAACCATACAAGCACAGTGCTCTACAGCAGGCATGATAAAGTAGCCTTTCATCTTGCTTTCGAAATGCTTCCTCACTTCTTGCACGAGACCTGAGTGCCTACAAGCTGTCAAAACAGCAGTAAAGGTGAAGCTATTTGGTCTAACTCCCTCATCCCTCATCTTTGAGAAGAACTTGAGAGCATCCTCCGCATGCCCATGGGATGCACAAGCCCCTATCATTGAAGTCCAAGACACAACGCTCCTATGAGGCAACCTCTCAAAAACATCTGTGGCCAATTCTATGTTTCCACACTTCGCATACAAGTCTATGAGTGCATTTGCAATCGAAACATTGGTTTCAAAACCTTTGGTTTTCACAAGCTCATGTACCCATCTTCCGGAATTGAGTGCTCCCAAACTAGCACAGGCTGAAATAACACTAACCATTGTGATATAATCAAATTCTACCTTTTCAGTTTGCATTCTACGAAAGAGCTTAATCGCATCTCCACCAGCGTTAATCTGTTCATAAGCAGCAATCATGGCATTCCATGAGACCAAGTTTCGAACCACCATCCCATCAAATATCGACCTGGCTATCTCAACATTCCCACACTTTCCGTACAATGCGATTAGAGTATTCACCAATGAGACATTCGAGTCCACTCCCAATTTAACCCCATAACCAATGAATCAACTTCCCTAAATTCACAAATTCTAAACCAGCACAGGCAGGAAGAATGCTCATGAGCGTAAGTGCGTAACTGCATTCGGTTGTGTCCCTGAAGCCACCATCTCTTGGAAAACAACCAAACCCTTTCCAAAAAACCCATTTTGCACATAACCCGCAATCATTGCTGTCCAAGAAACTATTTTATGTGGTGATCGGCTGATGGAAATCACACATCTGCCATTCTGCTCTGAGGGATTTCCGTCAGGGTACCGCTGGATTAGATGCAGGGCAACATCTGATCGAGGACAAATAAATTAATGATTAGTCCATCAGAGAAAGAAAGAAAAGGTAGATCCATTTTATGTGGAATGCTGATTAGTAATATGAGAAATTCTAAAGTACGTTACGAGAGAGAATGCTTTCCGATACCAAATCTGGTCACATAATGTAATAATCTAATCACATTAAAAGGTAACTGGTCACACATTGGCTGACCCGATCACATGTATGTAAATTTGAAACTTGTCACATTATCACATTATGTGGTAACTTTCCATTCTGTATGGTACCAAAAAGTGCCATGCGGTACCGTATCGAATTCCCAAGTAATATTAGGAAAATAGTTCGTAGTCAGTGTTAATCCTACCATGAAAACCTGTCCAAGAAATTCCAGCAATGAGATGAGCGGCCCCAGGACCGGCAGGAGGCTCATCTGTAGTGACGGAAGAAGTTAAGGTACCACAAAATCTTCTTGTTAGAGGACAAAAATGCAACCGAGAGCGGCGTATGTTTATTGGTGTCCATAATTTGCGTCAGAGCACGGTTTTTTTCCACCATGGGCTTGGCGGCCTTTGTGATTCCACTAATGGCAGCATAATGGAGGTCCGTTAAGCCATCCATGTCTTGCATTGCAAGCGCTTCCACAGGCATTTGCTCCACCAGCTTGGTGACGAATTTAGAGCATCCTGCACTCGCCGCAACATGAAGTGCCGTCATTGATAACATCGAGATCTCTGCTGTCAATGCCTTGGGATCACGTTTGATGAACTTCCAAACTCTTTCCCAATCACCAGATATTGCAGCTCGGTACAAGGGGAGGTAGTAATCAAGGTCCACCTCGTAATCAAGTCCTGCAAATCAATTACACTATATTTTTTTCTTTTTAGTGGGATCATTAGGCCTATTTATGTTATTATATTGATCCCAAATTTAAAAGTAACAGTCATTTTAAGGTGCAGTTGATGCATCAGGTGATCTCAATTTTATCATTTATTCGTTTAAATTGTCAATGAACCGGAAGTTGAGATCAAGTTATATCAGAAATGACTACTTAAAGTAAATATCAATTGTTATCGCCTCTCTACGAAAAAAAAAAAGGTTGGTTACATAGATCTTTTATCATTTCCCCATAATTGAGCAATTGGTATTACATTCATGGATGATCATAAGAGAGAGGAAAGTGAAATGTGGCAATATTTGGTTCAAAATTTAGGGATATTAACTTTTTAGAACCAATATTTGGGGTACATACCAGGTATTGGTATTGGCTCCTCAGGATTTGCAATCGTAGAAGTGGTGTTTTGTTGATCAGGATGTTCAAATGGATCAGCAGGGTTGTCAATCCCTACAGACACGGTGCTTTCTTGATCAGGTTGATCAAATGGTTCAATAGTGGTTTCATTCTCTTCATGGTCTTTGTCTCTCCTTGGACTCGTCACCGTTTCAAAGAACATTTCTGCGTGGGGGAATATCCGAAGAGGAAGAAGGAAAAGGAGAGTGAGTTTTACAGAAGGGAAAGGAAGTGGAGAGAAATTGACAGGGAAGAAGGGAAGAAAAGGAAGGAAAGTTCATGTAAGGTTTTGGAGAAAATTTCTCCCATATGTATTCTCTTTCTAAAGTCCTACTAACGTTTAACTGTTTTTCCTAATTCTTAGGGCTGTTTGGCAATCTCAAAATTTGGTTCAGAACTGATTTGTCCAAAGATAAGCAGATTTATATACGAACGTTTGAGTTTGCAACTTGTTTGGTAAAAATTAGATTCTGCCCAGATTCATGTTTTAACGTTGTTTGGCTCAAAAGCCTCAAATTAGTAAGAATTCTGTAATCGCTAATAACAGCAGGAGATTATATATATACACACACGAAGAAGCCCTCCATGTCCAGCACTAAGTAGAAATCCCGACAGTATGCATAAGACAAATGTGAAAAAACGACTGAAGCACAATAATTGTACAATCACTTCAATTTACACAAACTTGAAAGTAAATAATCTGAATAGAAATGCAACGCTCACCATCCAAAATCAAGTCTAGTGCGTAATCATAGTAAGGAACTTGACCACTTGACCCGCAGAGGTTAAAATCTTGGATGTAATCATCATCTTCACAGAAGAATTCATTCCCTCGCAAATTGCAGAACCACGAAATCCAGTAAGTGTCATCCCCATTCGAACCACTAACATCTGACTCTTCACTATCAGTTTCAAATTTGTCTGCAATTGACGTCATGGTGTTTATGAAGTTAAATCTGGACGATTTATAGGATAGAAGAAGAACATCCCAGATACAAACCCTAACCCCAAAAATCCCAATCCCATTTCAATCGGAATTTTTCAAATTTAAATTATAATCCCACAAATCCACATCAAATCAACCTTGTCAAAACCCTAAAATTTCTTACTATCTTCCCATTGATAAGAAGTTGAAGAAGAAGAAGAAGAAGATGACGATCCAGATGACTTGTAACGATCCCTTGATCCATCTTGTTGAATAATATACACTTTTTCTTCCTTTTTGAGATGATGAAGTTGAGATTGGAGCACCATCCTCCACGTTATGGAGCACCATCTCCATCTCGTCTGTGTAGAGGAGAAAGAAAGAGGGAAGACTCATGATTTCCACTTACCTTATCTGTTTTTTATGAAAACCAGCTTTTCATCGGAATTTTGCTAACCCGCTTTTGGCCCCATTTCATTGGAATTTTGCTAACCATCTTTTTATTGGAATTTTGCTAAGTGTTTTAATTACATGCCACAATTAAAGTTTGATATTCTCTCTCAATTTATAGTATTTTATCCGCCAGGAGAGGGGTTAACTAGATCTCATGAGATCTTGAAACGTGCAACGAGCTAGAATTACTTCAAATGCTATAAATTAAAAATCGATCCATTTGCACTAAGCCAAACACAGTGAAATGAATTCGTCTCCACGAGGCATGTATGCAATACCAGAATGGCTGTTTAACCAATGTGCTGCTCGTCTTATAATATCTCGGGTTGATTTCACGTTTGTATACTGTTATGGCATTGGTATGACAGTTTCCAGGGTCATACACAAAAGCACAAGATCCAATATGGATCATGCAAATCTACAAAGAAAGCATACCGCTGCATTGATTTGAAAAGCTTACAAAATCTTGATATTCAATTTTACGTATAAACAAAATAACATTGCATCTACTTCTGCAACCCCAAAAACAACAAAAGGAAATACATGGATTAACCAGGTACATGAAAACTGAGCAGTTTATGGGTGATAGAAATGTCATAGCGCCATATGCAGAACATTCTGGGCAACTAATTGTTTCCTACATGTTTCCTGAAAGCCATGGGATGCCAACTGTAGCGCGGTAGTGCCATACATCTGATGATTTGAACTGAAATCACACTCAAGGCACAGAGGAATAATGCAATAGACCTTCTTGAGGATAAGGCACCTCGAGATGTTCTAATATTGGAGTCATCTTCAGACCAATTATTTGCACCTTTGGATTTGAGTGGCCATCCAGGAACACATTCGTGATCTGCAAAGCAATCAACATGACATCTTACTCTTTGATGTACAGAACATACTCTTTATGTCCCTAATATATGGTGTTTTCAAGCATTTACTCTATACTATACTTTATTGATCATGGTACTTGAAAATTTTGCCTCACTTTTTAAGTAGTGTGTGTATGAGGTGAGTTTGGCTCTAGGGTACATACCTGAGTGCATCCAAAAAGTTTAAGCACCCTTAATAACAAGCAGCTATCCACAATCAATCCCAGAGCCTCATTCGTCAAATTCCGGCACCAAGATAGATCCAAACTTAGCAACTTTCTTGAATGTTTGGCAAGTGAAATGGCTGTGCTATGGCCAACCTGTACAAAATTGCTCCAGTGAAAAAATTGAAAAATAACACAGGCAAATCCAACAAATAACTCAGCTGGAACTGAACATAGACAGCATAGAAATTATTAATTGAGCAAAGATCGGCCTAAAAAAAAAAAACAAATAAAATAAAAGATAAAAAATAAACCTCTCATGCCATCCCTGCCATTGCTTTGGGCACCTAGATTGAAACAACTAGTTGCTATGGCTCATAGTGGTTTGTGCAATTCAGATAGGAACCGTATGATGGAAAAAATTTAAACTGATACTTGAGGAAGCATGGATCATACTTCTTTAGAAAAGAGAGAGAGCACGAAGAACCAATACACTATTGCAAATTGAGATACCTTGTTGACATTATTCAGCGAAAGTTCTTTTAAAGAATCTCCAGAAGTTTCCAGGAATGCAGCAATAGCTTCATCGCTGCCATACAATACAGATTGTTCAATATCGTGACTAAGGCGATGTCAAGACCGTGTGCAGTGAGCATTTAACATTGCTTAGAACTGTATCAATATGAGAACCACACCAGTGTAAACTAAAAATAGCTTAAGATGAGTAGCACAGACAAAGATGTGTGTGTGCGTGTGTGTGTGTGTGTGTGTGTGTGTGTGTTGGAAGTTGCCACCTCCAGGAAATAAGGTCCTTAGCAAACCAAAATCCTCCTGTATAGAATGTGAGTGAAGTTAATACCCAAACCAGCCCTATGTACTTTCCCAACAAGCCCTCAGAATGTTGGAAATCATTTCTCCATAATTTTTCAGGAGATGTCTATTATCCATTCAACTAAAAGATAGTAAGCAGAGTTTAACTTCGTTTAAACCCAAGTCAAACCAATTCAAAAAGGGGGGACATTTTCTTGGCAAAAATTAGTTTGAAGAAATTCTCCCTCCACTGGCTAAAAGAAAGAAGACGCAAAGTAATCTTTAAATGATTTCAATGAAATTTATAAATCAGATTGCATCGTCCAATATATATGATTACTGTCATGCAGCATCATCAATTCAATTAATGCATTACAATATTTTCCAAATTTCTTCCTTATAAAAGAAAAATCAATAAATGCAATGATTTGTCATTCATTTAACTTTTTCTTTCCAAAAGTACCCTTTTCTACTATCAGTGCATGGTTATGTATTCAAAGTAATTCTTGTTATTATAAAGGATAGTATGGGAAAGTTGAAAAAATTTACAATTTGACTTTTCAAAGAGCCAAACATTTTGGGACAGCCAAAAAGGAAAGAAGGCCTATCTTTGTGGGATGGAGGGAGTACAATATATGATCTGTAACTACATAAACAACAGGGTTAAGCTTCCCTAAATGCCCAATTGCCCACCGCTCTAGGCCACTGTTGATGGTAGCCCCCTCCTGCCACCAGCTGGCCTCACAGGAACTTGGCATCAATTTTTTCCAGGCCTAACCTCATGCTAGAAGCTAGTCATAAAATATTACATGGTTACACCATGGTTGATCATACTTTTCAGGCATTTAGCTATAAAGCCACCAGAAACAATCAGGATATGCTTTGCTAATTCTGCTTTTAGTTCTGTTAATTTTGCCCTTATAAGTTATACCTTTCCAAGCAGTAGCTGGTCCTATAAGCATTAAAAAACACGTGGCTATGACAGGAATATTTATGATACCCATATCCTAACCAGAAAATTCCCCTATTATGCATGTAAGTATGGATAAGAAAATGTCCACACAGAACCAACTAATAGGCATAGAGGAGAACATAGGCAGAGATGTGTACCAAGCATATGCTCTTGAATATATAGTTTGATGTCATCACACCATTGACTACACAGTACTCTAACTACAAGAGCAGTAACACTGCTTTGGATTCTACATTAAATGTTGGTTTCATAAAAATAGTTCCAACCATAACCACATGAAGTAGCTATAATATTCCTTTTTTTCTTGCCTGGAAATAGCTATAACCACTTGGGTTAGAACAGACTTCAAACTCTTTATAATTATCATTCATGTTGTAATTGTCTCCTGTTATTGCTTGTTTTATTTGACTTTTTCATGTATGTTTAAAATGTCAATTTATCATCAACATGTTCACAGCATATGGTTTTATCCACTTAACTTGTCCACACAACCCATAAAGCTGTCTTCACAAAATCATTTGTATGCAATAATATAACCGAAAATGTTGAATCTCACTACTACAGCATGATTCAAGGACATCTCAATTTTAGAACATTGGCCTATCATCAAATGTAAATTTCCAAAATCATCGTAAGCTAACTCCAGCTTTGAAAGGAAGACAAGTAACCCAAGGTCAAGAGACCACCCCCAGGGAAACATCTAAAAAACCCCATGCAGAATCAAGCAACTGTATGCAACTAACACATGCACACACGATGTAATCTAGCAAAAATTAAACTAAATTGTGATACAATCATACAACATTAGATTTGCTATTTATGAAAATAAAATAAATACTTAGTCCCCAATATAGTCGTAAAACCTGAATGCATTGCGGCAGAGCTTCAATGTTTGAATTGCTAGACAACCATTCACAAGATATCCCAGTGCAAAATCTGTCAATTTGCACAAGTTAACGAGATCAAGTGCAACTAAACCAAAACAGGTTTCAGCAATGGCTTTCAAGGAAGAATCAGTCAATTTCCTGCAAATATACATCATACCAAGTTTAATTGAAGGAACAAAAGTGAAATAAATAATTCTCCACAACTTAAGGCAAATTACAGATTTATAGAGAAAATTTACAAAAGATTACAAAAAGAATGTGTTAAAGACACTTACACACAATCAGACAAAACAAGCTCCTTCATACTTTGACCACGTACAATCATGAGCTCCCTGACAAAATCATCACAAACAGTTTGAATGCCTGCTAGCGATAACACTTCCAAACGTTCTAGCTTCTTCAATGCTGGCAGAACAAGCATAGCATCTATGTTTTGACAATCATCAATGTACAATTCCCTCAGATCTGATCCCAATGAATCAGCTACACTGGCGATGCCAGTGGAGGTGAGAAGGGAGCACTGGCTAAGATTGATAGATCTTAGTGCAGGAGCAGAAGAGACAAGTGCACTTAAACCAATATCTGAAAGACGGCACGCACCCTTGAGGGATATAATAGTCAATGCTGGTAAGCTATTTAATGACCGAGCTAAGGTAGCATGTAACACATAATCTGGCATGCAGCGCCCACACTGGTCAAGTTGAAGCACCTGATTCCACAAAAGTAAAAATATATATATATATTCAGTTGCTACTAGACCATACAAAGAAACTAGTCAAAATGCTAAGAAACGACTTCCATAAAGTTGAAGAACAACAATAATGGATTTTGGCAACAACAAGATGATCTTTGTCTCAAACAAAAATACAGGTTTGAAAAATTAAGTCTTCATTGCCAATTAGTCAATAATTTTCCCCTCCTCAAGTCATCCAACTGACAAATTAGAGTTGGTGCAATAGGCCCCAGACCAGAGTCAGAGCTGCTCACTCAGAACTGAATTACAAAAAAACTAAAATGTAAAACTTTAGATGAGCTCTGATTTGTTTAAAGCCAGCTGGGAATCATGGAATATGTGGTTCTCGAAGAAACAACAGACATCTCCAGAGCTGATCAAAGAATCATCAATTCACGAATATGTAATTTATTAATTTGTTTAGAATAACAATTTTGCTTCAACAAATCAGCATGACACTGAAAGCTCTAGTAAATAAGAATCAAGTCAATTCATTTTACTCTACATATTCTGTTTCTGCTAAGACAGAACCTTAAATATTATTAAACCTAGTACACTCATCCAAAGTACCCCTTTTCTTTTTAACTTTTTTTGCGGCAACTCATCCTCAGTACCTAACAATTCCCTAGCAAACTCCTCTGCTAAAACATGCAATGACAAAATATAAGCGAAGATGGGGATGACTGATCATCCCATAAGAATTCAGAGGGTGAAAATCACTCTGCTTAGACTGATAATTGGAAAATTGGAAAGCTTTAGCCAGATACCATTTTATTGATATGATGATCAGACGCCCACTAAATCTCAATGAATGAAGTTCCAGAGATAATGTAACTAATAGCTTAAGGTAAAATCAGGCATCAGCTATACAAAACTGAAACCACCAAATAAACATGGAAGCATACCGTCAATTTGTTGGTGTCACACTGCCCAAAAGATTTCGTGAACTGTTCCTCTGTTAGCCATGAACTATCCCTAACACGTATCTCTGTAGGAGATCCACAGACAAGAAGGTCGAAAAAGTGATTGTTCATTCTCCTAGAATCACAGAGCAATTGACTGAGTCTGTGCCTCATTGCATCTGGGACATTCTCAAGTGAGCATATTGCATCCGCATGCTTGACAAGTATTTTCATGCATAGCTCTTGAAGCGAGGGGAGCAATGGCTTTGTGCGGTCAACCTGCCTCTGTTTTGGAACCCATAACACATTTGTAGGCCTTATCTTATCTGACGAGGGATTCTCCTCTAGTATATTCAGCTTCATTGCACGCTCCTTAATAATCTTCATAGCAGTCGAAAAGGGACCCGGCCAATCTTCAACTTCTGGGACTGCTTCCTGTGCTGGCATTTCCTCGTCAGCCTCAGAAGAGAAATGATTTTCCTCCTCCTCTTCCTCTTGGGAAGTGAAATGAGCAAATCGAGTAGCATTTTTCCTGGCTATATCTCGGAATCTTTCCAAGTATCTTCCCCTTGATTGACTCGCCCTCGTATTAGTCTCAGTAACCTGCATTTCATCCTTCAATGCTACATTCTCCGGCAAATGGATATCTTCCGAAACTGCATTGTGGACTAAATTCTTAACTTCTGTATCACTACTATTTGATAAAATATTATCCTCGACCAATTTGCCCTTCCCTTTTTCTTCCCTGCCAAGTCTCCTTCTGCCTTTAGGACCATTTTCGCCAGCATTCTCATTGTACTTTGAATTCCTTGCTTTGGGTTTTAAACCCATTTCCACTGGATCACCGCCATTCAATGACAAACCCCCCGTGACCAATTTTCCCTTTCCTTTTTCTTCACTGCTCAATCTCCTTCTAGTCTTAACACCAACATTTTGATTACCACTTGGGCCTTTTTCCAATTCATCCCCTTCTTTATATATCCCTCCCTCTTCTCTTCCATGAACTGAATCATCGCCATCACTCTCAACTCCCCTATCAATGCTTCTCTTCGCAACTCTCTTTCCCGATCGTAAATTCAAATAACCTTTTCCTCCCTCATCCTCATCCACCACAACCGAAGCCGAAAATTTACTATTCAATTTTCTATTTCTTTTTGCCTTTGTAGAACTCACAACATTCCCAAAACTTCCCAGATCAGTGCTATACCCAGATTCACCCAAACTTCTCACACCCTTCTTTCTAACTTCTTCTTTCTCTTCTTCTTCGAAACCCAACTCGGTTTCCCCCAACTCAGTAACTCGGTCTGCCACTGAACCCAATCCACCCAAACCCATCTTCTTCTCTTTAACACCTTCATTCACTACCAAAACCCTAACTTTCTTTCCCCTCGAATCACAAACCTCATCCTTCTTCGCCCCCAAATCCAAACCCCTCCCCATATTCTCAGACTCAGCTTCGCCGTCGTTCTCGCCGGCGACAATCTTCCTCTTGCGGTGCCCACCGGAGACCAAAACCGAAACCTGAACAGAACCTTCATGGGGATTCAACTTTGAAGCGAGACGGAGACTCCGTCTCCGAATAGCTCTGGTGACGGCGACTGGGTCGGATTCTAACCCTAGAAGATTAGGGTTTGGGTCAGGGGAGTGAGAGGGAGGGGTGACACTCATTGCAGGGGAAGATTGGTGGGTGGAGGGTTCGTGGGTTTTGGCGGGAGTGGAGGGTTCGACGACCCGTTTTCGGGTTTTGGGAGGAGATTGTGCTGTGACTATTTCTCGAGACCTTAAGACCGTCATTGATGGATGGATGGATTTATGGATGGAATAGAGACAGTGATTTGAAGGAGAACGAAGATTGGAAAATGGCGGGAAATGACAGAGAAGGAGAAGGCGGCGACTGTAAGAGAGAGTGTGCGTCGTTTGGTTTCGCGGGTTTTGGGAGTGATGGGAGCGAAGAAGCTTCCCTAGTACGCGGACGGAAATGGTTACATTTTCCCGCCAAATGTAGTAAACATGTATTAATATATTTGGTGATGTGTACAAGTTTCAACCATATGAGGATATTGTGACACTTCAAAGGCGATAAAATTAATGGACGATTCAATATCAAAAGGTATTTACATGAAAGTAAGTCAGCAATTTTTTAGTCTTTTGATCCGGACTAGGTGCTAGGATGATGGTTTCACCAGCATCCTATAAGGGTTGTAAGGTGTGTTTTTATATTTTATAAATATTATCCCTATGTTTATTGTATACGTATGAGTTGAGTTAAACATTATTAAATTAGTAAAATTGTATTTAAACATTGTTTGATAAATCCGTAAGGATATGTTTATTTGGTTGGAATAGAATAAGTAGGAATGGAATCTGATTTCATATTTAAAATAGTCTAAAATGGAATGAGATTGAAATAAACATTACGAAATGAATATCATTATAATTCACTATTACTGGTTGATTCCATTCCCCTTTAATTACCTCATCCAAACATGTTATTTGAAATGAATTTGAATGGGATTCCATTCCGTCCATTCCATTCTAATCAAACAAACATGGCCTAAGGGTAACTTAGATAATAAAGGATTGTAGTTCAGGAATTGTAAATCTTAAATTCAATTCTTTTTTCTCTCACTGTCGGATGCATGAGTTTACAGATAATTTGTACATCATAAGAGATTAGTCTAAATTTCATAACTTGGGATATCTCTCGTAAGACAACAAAAAAAAAAACCGGTAAAAAAAAAAAAAGGTTAGAAAAGCTATAAAGCATAAGTACATCCTAGGCAGTTAGCATTACTAATTAATATGTCAAAAATATGAAAATCCAGAGTAGGGTACTTTTGAAAATTGCACACGTAACTGAGAGTCTGAGAGCATACGTTTCAAATTCTTAAACACATATCTCCGCCAACACAATGTTTCTTATCTGAATTTGGGCTGAAAAGTGGTAGCCAAAAATATACATGGCTGAGGCGCGCAGACCTTAATTGGAACCATGCATGGGCAAGGTGGCGATGAACCTGGGCGGATTCTATATCCAAGGAGTCAGATATATGGTCACAACTTTTGCCATGAGAGTTTCTCATCTTTCAGTTGTAGAGAACGCTTTGTTCAGTGTTTTCTAGCACAACATCAGTTGACATGTCTACAAACAAACCCACCCACACAGGTTTTGGGAGAGTTTCCTGATTGGGAGGGCTATTTAAAAGCAGTTCCGAGTTAGTAATCACACGTATAGTACGTATGTCATATTATTCAAAAAATGAAGCTTTTGCTCACCACAGATTTTACAAAAAAAACCTCTGACTTTTTCAATAATGTTAAAGGAACAGTGTAATTAATTTGGTGACCACCTACGAGCATCTCCAGCCATGTGAGTTAAATTAGGTGTGCTATTGCTATTTTAGCATATGCTACAGTGCCAAATGCTATAATTTAGCACAATGTGCTCCAATTATGCAAATAAACATAGTGTGCTATTTTTTGCCACAACTTCAATTTTTTCCACAAGTTTAAGGTCTCGTAAGATAGTGAATGAGGTATATCGTGGATCAAATATAATGTTACTTGAGTGAAATGAATGAGTTAAAAAAAATGGTATGTTTTCTATTTTTTTTTTTAATTTTTTATATATATAAGATTTTAATATTATTTTTAAAAATATCGTATTTATTTATGGGCTGTTTGGTTACTAATAAAATTTTGGAAGAAAAATGGAGGAAAAAAAGTTACTAGTGTGTTTGGTTATTGAGAAAAAGAGGAAAATCTGATATGGCAAATATAACAATAACTCACCCTTGTATCAGATATAGCACAAGGGTGAGCTATTGCTATATTTAACACGTGCATTTAACACACCATTGGAGCATCCCAACTTGTGCTAAATGTTATAATATAGCAATATCACACCATATAGCTCACTCTTGGAAATGCTCTAATTGAATTGTATTGTATTGTAACTCGTAGCGTCAAAATGAATTTTTTTAAGATCTAATAACAACACAGGAGGATGATTTGTCAGTCTTACATATTTATTTGTTATTTAGCTTTTCAAAATGTTCAATAACAAGCTTGTTGTTTTGTCATTTATCTACATTTTAGGTTTACCCATAATTTATGCATTCAATTTGTACTCCAAATTATTCAACGATGAGGAAATTAAATGAAACGTTGAGAATTGAGCCACACCAACTCTGTAGTCGTGGTTGTATCCTTGAATCCTTCCCCTCTTAATTCATTTTAAGGTCTATCCATAATTTATGCATTTGATTTGTATGCTACAAGTTATTCCTTCTTGATATGTTTTTCTTTGATTCATTTTTATATTCGCTTGTTCTTTTTGTGATCGTCATATCTTTTTTTCATATTCGATCTTTAAAAAGAAGTATGCATCAAATAGTATGATTTTTTTTTTCCCACCGTTTATAAGCCAATTTGTGCTATAGCTGATCCGTCATTCCATTTCCCACAAAGATTTCATAGGTACAAATGGTCAAAAGATTCATGCACATAAACAACAATGGACCATGTGTTAGGGTTTGTTTTGGGTCCGAGTGGTTTGATATAAATTCTTTTAATGTCGCACCCAACCCAGCCAGGTTTACAACCCCAAGCCTTTTGCAGGTTTGACATAACAAAGATACAAAGTGCCCTTACCCTGGGCTGGCCCCACTCATTACGCGTCTTCCATATGTTCATCGAAGATTCTTTGTGCTCATCTTTTCCGTTGATCATGGGCATCACATGTGAACTATCATATCATATATCATATTCTAAAACCCATATATCGATCTATGGTAGCAACAAAGGATAAGTTGTCCCTAAGGTTTTCACAATAAGGGTAAAAAGAAAAAAAGCTTGAAAAATGGATTGGACCTATTAATCATGTGGATTGTGGTTTTTTCCTCTTTCTTTTTCATTTTTCTTTTTTTTTGGCAATTTCTCTTCATCCCTTAATTAGAAAAGAGTGTCAAACACCAAATTTTTAAATGCAACAACTTATCCTCTTATGTGGGGGAACTACGTTATGCATAATGATTTAAAAAAAAGAAAGAAAAAAAACTTAGGTTACGCACGACAAAGGGTTAGGTTAATCGAATAACTTGTTCCATCTTAAATCCATTGAAATGGCTTTTCGGGATTGCTCAAAAAAAAAAAAAAAAAAAAATTGAAGAAGAAGAAGAAGAAGGAGGAGGAGGATAATGGGGTTTTGGTGCGTCTGTCAATGGTGTTTTAAATTAGTAGATCGAATACCCAAATTCATTTTTGTACTATTATGTTGGGATTAAGTTGATTTTAATCGAATTAATGTAAATTTCGAATGAAATATAAAACCCAATTCAAAATGGGAATGTATATCATCGGTCGTGGACAGGTTGTGAGTTGTAACCATCCAGTCCCCATCACATCCCAACCGGACATAAGCAGGCTGGGTTTGCTTTGCGTCGAACTCTGTGAGCTCACAAAAGTCAAAATATCACAACTCATTGCCAGTGGAGGGAGCCATTGAGTAAGATGACAGCTTGGGCACTCTTGTCATGCACCGGCTTAGGGTGAGTATTTATTGAATACATTCTCAGTATGATGCATGTCTGAAAAGCTTTGGTTGTTTGGTAGCCGTCTGATCAAGGGAACACAATGATTTTGATTGCTGATTATATGATATCTGTATCCCGTGGGATCCATCATCTGTGCTTGCATCACACTCATTCTTGTTTCTAGAAAAAAAAGAAAGTAGAGAAGTAAAGATTTTGTTACATTGTTTATGCAGCCACTGTTGCTCCGCCGCGTAGCAATGTGGCCAGTCAAAGAGGTGTCTTCCTTTTACTAATCAACGAGCTCATTATTTTGGAACGCTTTCCCTATTCATCTTTTACTACTAATTTTATATTAGGCCAACCTACTGTATTTAACTAATTTTATAAGGATGTGAAACAAGAAAGGGAAAGGTGCTGTTACTTATACTATAAGAAAAATGAGAAAATATGAAGGAGGAATTTTTGTAGTTTCGGTTGAAGACTTGATCACGAGTCAATATTGGTGGCCATACGGCAGCTTCCATTCTATCCCCTCGTGGTTTTGCTTTTCAAACCAGATTCAAACTTCATATAGGCCACTTGAATTCTTTAATAGAGTATATTGGTTATTGGTTCTCCATGAGGAACTCAAATTCCAGAAATGCCATTCCATTTAAATATTTTCTATTACTCAACCAATTAGTTTTCTCAATATTAAAATTACAAATCCAATGGCAGATAATACAGCCAAGTCATCGCAAACAAAAGTAGTGGCCATGGAATCTAAAGAAAATGACGAGAATTCTAATGGGATGCCTGAAATCCAATTTGTAAATGCCCAGACAGCCCTCAATTTAAAATTTTTTTATTCTCTTTCAATCGTTTTAATCTAATGTCAAGTCCACATCGAAAGTTGAATAAATTCATAACTACTACAGTCCTGAAATCTAAGCGCCTATTTGGGATAACTTCAGAGTAGAATCAGAAACAGAATCAGAAGTTAAATCAGAAGCTGAATTAGAATCAGGGAGGAGGCAGCTTGAGTAAATTGGCCTCAAAATCTCTTTTGGTCTTACAATCACTTTTCTCATTTTTTTATTCAAACACTCTTAAAAGTGATTATGGGCAATCAGAAGAGATTTTGGGCCTCTCAGAATCTCATCCAAACAGGCACTAAGTATAGTGTTCCCTATCACCGCACTTGGACTGTGTTTAAAAAATTATTAATCTGACTTGCTATTTTTTTTTTAAAGAAAAAAATTTATGAAATTGAGTTAACTAGGGGTGTTAATGGTTCGGTTTGGTTCGGTTTTAGGGGAGATTTCAAACCAAACCATTATACTTCGGTTTTGTTCATTCCAAACCAAAACCAAACCATACTATAAAAAAACCAAACCAAACCAAACCATTATATTTCGGTTTGGTTCGGTTCGGTTTCGGTTTTAACCTATCAAGTAATAACAAATAATTGAAAATAGAAAAAATGACATACCAAACTCCAAATAAAAACATTTTTAATAAAAGCATTACATTTGCAACTAAAAAAAACAAACATTGTATCAAAATAGAAATATAATGATATATATCAATATGTCAATATCACACACAACATTAATACAGACAACATTAATAGCTAGTTTAATACATGCCAATCTAAAAAAGGGAAAACAATAAGAAACTTAAAATCAACAAAAACAAGCCTATTACCTACTTTACCCTCATTAGAATTGGGAATTTACAAACTTTAAGTTTATATATATATATATATATATATATATATATAATTTTATTTTTTCGGTTTTTTCGGTTTTTCGGTTTGGTTTGGTTTTTTAAAACTGAAAACCAAAACCAAACCAATTGAGTTCGGTTTTCTAAAATTAAAACCATAACCAAACCTAATGACAAAAAAACCAAACCAAACCGCTTGGTTCGGTTTGGTTCTCGGTTTTAACCAAAACCATTAACACCCCTAGAGTTAACGGCCCCATTTATGAAAATGCCATGGGTGAATAGTAATGGTCTTTTAATCATGAATATCTTCGTGTGTTTAATTTCTATATTTTTCTTTAACACTCTGTTTTGTTTGTAAATTCTACCAAGGAAAAATAAATAGGGAAAAAAAGGAGGAAAGGAAATGAAAGGAAAATATAGAACTATATCAAGCCAAAATCTTACTTTTCTAATTTTCTACTATAACCAAATAAAGAAAAGTACAATTCCTTATATTTTATTTTTATTTCTTAATAAAATCTAGGTACCAAATAAAGTTTAAAAAGATGGAAAGGAGTTGTAGTTACTTAAAGATATTAACCTTAGCTTGAGAGAATAAATTGAATTGAAAGGAGATTTTGGAGGAAAATTATGTTGCTTTGTTTTACTGGGAACCGAGAAATGAACCAAAGAGATATTGCACATGAATATTCATTGTTTTCTTTTAAATGGTTTGAAAAATTAAATTTTGAACATGAATTTGTGTGAAATACTGAATCAAAATTTACTTACTCAAGAAAAAAAAATTCCAAATTAGAATTTAATTAAACTCTATACAAAAATTGGCAACCAAAATGTTCCAAAATAGTAGACGCTACACATAAAAGACATAATTCACAAAGAGAGAAGAGAGCTTAATGACAGTGAACTGCATTGATTTTCCCTCTTTTTTTTTTTGGTCCTTTTGTGAGTTAAATAATAATAAATATTGATCCACTGTGCAATAGGGCGCTTCTCCCCTCCACAGTGCCCACACCACCACCAAAATTAAAAGAAAAAAGAAATAAAATTAAAATTAAAAAAGGAAGGGGAAAAACAGAGGGCAATATTGTCATTATGTAAAGGGTCAGGGGCAATTGCCAAACACCCTTCTCTTCAAATCAATTCTCCCTGACGCAATGCTTAAAATTCTTCAGCTGTGAAAAAGGCTAAAACTCGGATTTCAGACAAACGCGAGAGATAAGGAGCTGGAAAAACTTCTATCTGTCTATATATATGGATATGGATAGTTAGTTAATGGCGATCTCATCCAATCACCGCATTCCCCAATAACACCACGATCACGATCACGATCACGATCACGATCATATTCATCTTCTCCATCAGGGGCATGGGCTTCCACCACCATACGACCAACGATGGAGTTTCTCAGCGAGTCAACAGCCCAAGGTTCTCGGGCCCCATGACTCGCCGTGCTCATTCCTTCAAACGCACTAACAACACTCACAGCAACGGCAACAGCAGCAGCAGCAACAACAGTAACAGTCTGAATACCCACCACGAGATAGACGTCCAACTCAACTCACCCAGATCCGAAATTGTAAATTGCTCCGATTCCGGTGATGGGTTTGAACCCGTGCCTGAAAAGAGGCCGACCCATCACGTGAACCAGAGAGTTCATGGGGGTGTGGTGAAGAGTCTGTTGAGGAAGCCTGTTGGGTTTGCTGTTGTTGATTTGGGGTTTAGGGGGAGGAAGAAGCTGGGGCATTGGATGTTCTTGGGGTTTTGTGGGGTGTGTTTGTTTTTGGGCGTTTTGAAGATTTGTGCAAACGGGTGGTTTGGATCTGCCATTGAACGAGCTGGGTCGAGTCAGGTTGGTTGGTTGGTTCCCTCTCAAAGAATCTACGGAGTATATTCTACTCTATATTTCCCTGTTCCATATCCTATTTTTTCTATATCTGTGTGGTTTCTTTCCTGTTGTTCATTCCAGACATGACTACATTGCTACTGATTTTGTGATTTAGGTAGTGGGGAGAATAAGGGCGTGTTTGAAGAGAAGTATATGCGAAAGAAATTTTTGTACCTTCCTGGTTGATGTTTCTGTTTTAGTAATATTAATGCTATATGCCTATAAATGGGTTGAAGTGGTTCTGCAACAAAGTGGACGTTACCTGCTTTTTATGTGAATCTGAATGGGGATGATTTCGAGCTTGAAAGAATGCTTTTATTTGCTTAAAATTTACATCATATCCACACTTGATCATTGCCTTCGATCCCTTGAAGATGACACTTAAAATAGGCTACTAAATATTATTATATTTGGTCAGTTATTCTTCCTTGAAGATGCTTCTACACGCTTCCTTATTCTTCCCAAATGTGTGTGATTTTGACTGTTTGTTGAAATTTAGACTATTTCTTGTGAAAATATATTCTTGAGAAGTTTTGAGGTTTTAAATTTTTTTCCCCTTTTACTTTTGAATATGATTTTATATAAGGCTATTTAGATTTGTTTTATTTTCCAGAAATTAATAATGGATGATTCAGTGACGAATTCTCATTTCATTTGAGGCTTTGATTGACAAACATCTGCCATTTTATTTTCGGGTGTTTCTGAAAATTCGAGCAAGTAAGTCTTTGATGGATTCCTCCTCGGCTCCCCCCCAAAAGCAAAAAACCCCTTCTACACACATAAACACACAAAAACCCCAAAAGGGTCTGTTATCTTTTAGCTTGTTATTGAAAAGTTCATTAGAGGTAACTTTTCTATAATTGAAAGATCACACTTAGAAAAAAATAAGAAGGACAATAGCGAGAGTTGATCACGATCATGAACATATGTTAGTATATTAGATAACTTGTATATGCTTGGACAAAATGCTATGTTGATTCATAAAATATTATATAATCTTCACTTTGGTGCTCTCTGTGCTTCTGTAATAAATCTGTTTACTTATGGAAACCATGGGCTTTGAGAGCACCTAGAGGCATAGTATTTGTAAAATAATTTTATAGGCTATTAGTTTGCATCTGTTGTATGTTATGAATATATAAAAGCTTGGATTTGCATCATAGAAGCTCTCCTGCTACAGATTGGAGATGGGTTGAGTCCCGATCTGATAAAATGAATATAGAATAAAACCATGTACTAAACCATATATAGTTGTGATTTTTAATTCTAAACCTGTTTGAAGGTGTTTATAGTAGAATAGGTGAGTTTAGATTTATTGTACTGTATCTGAAAGTGAATTTCTCCTGCTCTGGGATAAGTACTTGGTATGCTTGAGACTACATAAAAACTAAATTCCATGTTTGAGAAATTGTGAACATGTCAGTGTATTTTGGTACTTATTGTGCATTCTGATTTTTAACATAATGGGAATTATGTCTTGTACAATACTATTTGAGTCTTTGTCTTGCTGATGCGCTGTTTTCTGTTTGTTGTTGCCCTTGATTGTTTCATGACATGATTGAGTCATATGTATATCTGTGCGCATATGCCCTTCTTTTTTCTTACCTGCAGCTTTACTTAAAATATTCAACCTTTTTAATTAGGATTTACCTGATTCCTCCATCACTCGACTAAATATGATGGATCGAAGCTCTCATGATTACGGATATAGGAAGGGAGGAAACGATGTTGAACGAACTTTAATGACAGTATCATCAGGTTTAGACAGTGTCAAGAACAGCAATGCTGAAGTAAGTTTCTTATTCATATTGCAAATTCATTTTGACTCATATAGAGGCTCATGAATGGTATGTTCACATAGCTTCATTCATAATATTTACCTTTTCAGCATTCAGGTATCTGGGCTAAGCCCAACAGTGAGAATTTCACACGCTGCATTGACCATCCAATAAGTCACAAAAGTAAGAAACCATTCAATTTAAGGAATTTACTTTCTCTCTCTCTCTCTCTCTCTCTCTCTCTCTATATATATATATATATATATATATATATATATACACATATGTGCGTGTGTGTATCTCCTTGTGCACGCGTTATTCTGAGGTTCTAGCTTTCTCTGAACCTCATTTCTTTTGCTTCTCTTTTCAGAACCTAGTGTGAAGACTAATGGCTACATTCTCATTAATGCTAATGGTGGCTTGAATCAGATGAGATTTGGGGTCTGGCTTTTGTGTGTCTTTTTAATTTTAATAGGCTGCTTTGAAGTAGTAATACAAAATAGTCTGATGAATTAACAATTTTAGAGTGCAGATCTGCGACATGGTTGCTGTTGCTAAGGTCATGAAGGCGACACTTGTCCTTCCTTCACTCGATCACACCTCCTTTTGGGCCGATGACAGGTTTTATTCTCTACTTCTGCAATTGGATAACTGTTATTGTGTAAGAACATGAATTTGACTCAATGTCTTGATGAGTAATTGATTAATGTTAAAAATTTTGTTTACAAACATGAATTTGATTCAATGTCTTGATGAGTAATTGATTAATGTTAAAAATTTTGAACCTTTGGCAATTTACTTGGCGGGGAAAAAAAAATTGTATATCAACAAGTGTTTGGAAAATCTATGCTGAGTTGTGGGGAAACCAAGTTCACTGGTTAGGTTCTGAGTTACTTGCGCACCATTTTTCAATCATAGATGCTGTAGACACCTGCAATTTACATGCTCCTTGAAACAAAAAATTGGTTTATTCAGTGTGCAAGCCGTAAAAGGTGTTTTTTTTTTTTTTACTGTGTGTTGTTTGTGGGCCAGGTTTTTTTTGGGGGGGGGGGGGGGTATAGGCTTCAAATCTCACCTAGAAAAAGGGGGAAAAAAAGGCTCATTGTAAACAGATGGTAACAATACAATTACCCCAGTGGAATCCCTTTGGATATTCACACAACAACCCCTTGTCTCTCTCTCTGAGAAAATGCCTATCCTTTATACCTTGTTTAAGTTGCTTTGGTTCTCTGTGTGATATGAATTCTAGTTTTCTAATGATCTTTCTGAACTAACTAATTTATCTTATGCATTTATTTGCAGTGGCTTCAAAGATTTGTTTGACTGGCAGCACTTCATAGAGACCCTGAAGGACGATATCGACATAGTTGAAACATTACCACTTGCCTATGCTGGAATCGAACCTTTCACAAAAACGCCAATATCATGGTCCAAGGTTAACACTAACTTTCCAATCCTTTAATATCTATTCATATGGACCCACCCCTCAGTATGCGGGTGCTTCAATTATGCTGATACTTTTGGTCCCATATCTAGAATACTGCTTCTAGCTAACACCGGCTATGGATCATGAACATCATCATTAGGGCATCTTGGCATGTGGTTGGATCATCAGCCCTTGTGATGGCTCTCCTTACTTCTAAAAGTAGGCAACACATCAAGATTTTAACTGGACCTGAAATTGCATAAATGAAGATCCCACTCATTTATAGCAATATGTATAATCTCCCATAGTAGATTCATCTGATCAATAATTTGGATTAATTGATTGATGCAAATATAAGATACACTCCTTATGTGCATATGAGTGGCTATGCCTCATAATCATTTCAACACCCAATGTTATATATCACATTATCACATCTCGTCGTAACTTTCTCTGAGATTGAATACAATTGGTTGATTTGTGTTATTTTGTTCAGGTTAGTTACTACAAGTCAGACGTCCTCCCACTTTTAAAGCAGCACAAAGTTATTTATTTTACTCATACTGATTCCCGACTTGCCAACAATGGTATCCCAAGTTCCATACAAAAGCTGAGGTGTCGCGTTAACTACAGGGCATTAAAATATTCAGCCCCAATAGAGGAACTTGGAAACACCTTGGTTTCAAGGATGCGAGAAAATGGAAGTCCTTATGTTGCTCTCCATTTAAGGCAAGTTGCAATACTTATGTTTCTTACAACTATTGAGGCTAGAATTTTTATTTCTTCATTCCCTCTTCCCCACTTCTTTTTTTAGTTGTTTTAAATTTGGGGTGAGTCAACATTTGGTGACATAATGGCTGCATAATTTTTTTTCCTTACCACAAAATATTGATATCAGAATCTTACTAGAAGTTATACAAAAAAAAAAATTTGTAGGCTAATAGATGTGATTGGTAGGCATAGCTTATAGATGTGATTGTCATTGTAATCTCTATAGTGTTCAATTTCAACCATAAAACAGAAGATATTTATCTATGGTGGTCAATATGGAACTTTACTCAGAGGGCCTTATTAATGTCATTTGTCTATTCATAAACTACTTACTCAAAAGTTGAACTCAATACCTGAACATGATGTATAAAAATTCGTATTGACATATTAGGAATGCTGTCTCAAACTTGAGGAAAAGGGGGGCAACAGGCTTTAGAGATCTAAGAAACCCTGTTTGGCTTTCATAGTTTCCAACACTAGTTGATCTTTAACAAGGTGGTATCTAGTGCTTGACTCTATGACCTTTGATGACTAGTCTGTTCATCATATTTCAGACAATTCAATTGGTGGGCCTATCTATTCAATGAACTCTTTTATATTGAATAAAAATAATAACAACAATAATTTTAATTATAATAATTAGATTAATTTTAGTGAGTTAATTTATTCTTGTCTCTGACCTCTTCTTATTTAATAATTCTTTTTTCATTTTATAAATAGGTATGAGAAGGATATGCTTGCATTTACAGGCTGCAGTCATAGTTTGACAGTGGAAGAAGATGATGAGCTACGCAGGATGCGTTACGACGTTAGTCACTGGAAGGAGAAAGAGATTAATGGGACGGAACGAAGGTTGCTTGGTGGCTGCCCATTGACCCCAAGGGAGACTTCCCTTTTGCTCAAAGGGCTGGGATATCCATCAAGCACCAGGATTTACTTGGTGGCTGGGGAAGCTTACGGAAATGGTAGCATGCAATATCTTGAGGATAACTTCCCCAAGATATTCTCCCATTCCACTCTAGCTAAAGAAGATGAACTAAATCCTTTCAAGAATCACCAGAACATGCTAGCCGGTTTAGATTATGTTGTTGCCCTTCAGAGTGATGTATTTGTTTATACTTATGATGGGAATATGGCAAAGGCAGTTCAAGGTCATAGGCGTTTTGAGGACTTCAAGAAGACTATCAATCCGGACAAGTAATATTCTAACCCTTTTTCCTCCATTTATTTTAAAATATGTCTGGTTCGGTGTTTTTTTATTACGGAGTATATTACATTTTGGTTATATTTATAGTTCTCGACTCTTGAGTGCTTTTACATTAATTCATTCGCAGATTGTGATTATTGTTCCTTTTGTTGATGCAGGATGAATTTTGTTAAACTTGTTGATGACTTTGACGATGGAAAGATCTCTTCGAAGAAATTCAGTTCCCAAGTGAAGAAGCTTCACAAAGACCGAGTTGGAGCTCCTTACATAAGGGAGCCTGGAGAGTTTCCAAAGCTGGAGGAAAGTTTCTACGCAAATCCCCTTCCAGGATGTATTTGTGAAACAACACAGAAAAAGTAGAGGCCAAATTCAGAAGTTTTTGCCATTTTATTTCATGGTGGTGAGTCCAGCTGCATCTGAAAGAATTTGAAGGGTTTGTTGTCATTGCTGCAGACATCATCTTTGGAAGTGGTATTCTTAAATTTCCAATCTCTGGAGAAAATCAGCTTGTTGGTTTGAAAAGGCCCCGGCACAAAGTGAACAAATCCCAGGGTGGTGTGAACCCTATGGAATGAGGTCATGATCAATGCAGCTTAATTTAAGGGTCGCTGCAGATGATTCAGGTTTTTGTGTTCTCAAGATACAACAGAAAGTAAACATTCATAGTTTCATACCATGCATTGAACCTCCTCTACACTGCAAAGGCGGTAGTAGTGCTTCTGAGGTGGTGCATGTAATTTGAGTATGTGCAGTTTGAATCATTAATAGGAATACAACGGGGTGATACTGAACTGTAATACTTCTAAATACCAATAATATGAAAATACCATTTTCAAGAACGTCAAGCTCTTTGAAGCTGCTTTTGATGTTTGGGGGGCATCTCACTATTGATCTGAATGTACAAGTCTGTTGTGCAAAACTCTGTTTTTGTGGGCAATGGAATCAAGGAAAAATAGTTTATCTTTGTGGTTGGGTGGATGGATGAGGCATGAACATTTACGGGCATTATGGTATGCTACTGTTAATCATTATTTTTCTACTTATTTGATATGGTAGAAGCAGCATCAGGTACTGCTGCAGGTATTGTGGAAATATAAGCAGATTCATAGGAGGTGGATATCTTGAATTTTTAGGAATTTCCCAACTGAAAAACTGCAGTCTTAGTTTCTTCAAGATTTCTCTGCTTCCGGGCTGTGTGAAGAGTCTGTTTTTCCCTTTTCTAAGGTAAACTTTAAGAACATTATTACGAGTCTTGAATTCACAACCTTTCACCAATGACTGGTTGTTGATCTTCCTAAGCTTCTGTGGGGCTAAAAAGAAAACGAGATTTGTAGGAGTGATTAATTGTGTGCGTGGGAATTGTAGTAAGTTCAGTAATTTCACCACTTAATAGCGTTCCTTCTGATCGTACTTGAGACAGTCATCCATAGTAACTAGTAAAGCAATAAACGTTTGATGATCGTCTTCAAATTTTGAATTTAAAACCACTTTGTTACAGGTTCTAGAGAACCAGGGCCTTGTGAAGATATCTTTACGCCTTCTATAAGCAGCTCTTCATCAGCACAAGATCACAGTACAAAGTCACTGGCGATATCAGTAGCCTTGAAGAGTCACTTGCATAGCCGACATTTTGCTGTGTCAGCAAGTAAATATCCCCTCGGCTAGGTTGTGTAACATGTTTGGTTTATTATTCTTTGTAGATGATGAAGCACTTACCCCTTTCACCTTTTAGCATTATTATTCATGGGAAAAAATAAGTAAAAAATAAATAGGATTGGTGACTGGAAGAAAGGTTCGTCTTGATTCATGAGAAAAAACCAAGCCATCAGTAAAAGAATTAAAAGAATGGGACGATGGGTGGTTTTACACAATACATCTCTTTCAATTAAAAGAATTCAAAATATAAAATAAAAATAAAAAGGAGCAAACAGAGGCTTACAAAAATGTATTACCCAAAAAATTGAAATAAAAAAAAAAAAGGAAAGAAATTCGGGGCACTACAACTGTAGAATTGGTTCAATGAGGTCATAGAGAGGTGCAAGCTCCCCCTTGTCGATCAAGCGGAATTCCTGCATCATATCCCAGTCAGTCAGATACACTGAAGCATTTCCTTGCCATAAATCTATGATATTATATGCACATAGAGATCTGTAAAGCCAATTATTCATGTAAAGATGTGCAAGTGCACAGCCACTTCTAAATTTTAATGCTCTAGATGTGAAACAATATGCTTTAAAGGATTTGGTTCCACAGCAATTATGTTGAAATTAGCCAGCAAGGGTCGAGACAACAACTAGATAGGTAGCTGCATATAAGAATCACAAAACAGTTGCACGTTTCCTTACAATAATAATATCTGACAGTTCTTAGCCAGACTAGAAAACAGATTGCCTATGTGAACCAACTGTAGCTCCACTAAAATGACAGGACATTGTTATTGGAAATTGAGATTTTACAGATGGGGAACAAAAGAACAAAAATAAAATAAAATAAAAGAGAAAAAGTTTCTAATTCAACATTCCAAAACTTGATGGCATTGAAAACTTACCCATGTAAAGAGAACAAAATGCTTAAAGCAAGTATTGAGGTGAGCTTCTTCCTTCAAGCTCACAATCTTCTGAAAATGTGAGTGATAAATGTGGGCATATACACGGAATAATCGCTTGAAAATTGTCTTAACAACATCCTGGAAATTGGGTGGGAATGGTGCACCTGTGGCAAATAACTGTTTAGTTAAAAAAAGAAAAAGAAAAAAGGGGGGGTTGCTTTAATTGAGATCCACAGCTTGTTCAATGCTTCATAAAGAAATTTCACTAACCCAATTTTTGAGGAAATATTGATTCATCATCTAGCTGAGCTTCAATCCAGTCCATCAGAAACTCCACATATTTTGGAGCAGACACCTCTATGGGTTTCTTTATAGTAACTCCATCAGCCCATCTATACTCATATCTGTCAGGAGTTCAGTTTAAATGAGGGCTTGCAATGTGAATGGGGTGTTAAAGTGAGACACAAATTGTTATGGAAGTCGAGATACAAATGGTCTACTGGAAGATTGACCAGAATAATAAGAAAATAAAAGAGAAGATATAAAAGAAAAAAAGGAAGAAGAAAAAGGGGAGAAGTAAACAATCCATTCTAGGAAGTTGCAGGAATTTCCCATTCAGATCCCACTTTTCTGCATCCAAACAATTCACCCAACCTGCCAACTTTGTCAAAGACAATTTCCATTTCAAATTTTGTAACTACTTCGTTGACCTTAAAATTTTTTTTCCACCCAGTACATTCAGTTTGATATGCACCAGAAAAAACCTACATTTTTTTTTTCTTCTTATTTTTAAGTTCATACTTATCACTCCAGTCTGCCTGCATTTACACTATCTTTAATCTGCATCTTCCAATATTCCCATGTCATGTCAAAAAGGAAAGCTGAATTTGTATTGGTTTAAGAGAACATGCACTTAACAAGAATATTTTCTGGGGAGCTCAATGATAGAGATCGAGCATCAAGCTGAACCAACATTCTATTATTAAAATCAGAGAGAAATTAGTTGAGGGATTGAGAAAGATACTTTGGTCCTGCCGTCATAGTCGGGCAGTTGGATGGCGTACAGAATTCGGTGAGAGTACCATACAAAAGGTTCACTTGGTTGAAGAAGTCTACCGCTGTAGAAAAATAAGATTGAATGAGAAGAAGTAAAATGAAAAGTTGTCAAAAGCCAAATTTCAATTGATACGTGAGAAGAATGGCAATGGTTACATAAATCTATGTATGCATAACATGTATGTATGCATGTAATGAAATCAGATAGAAAATCTGTCAACAGGCCAAACAAAACTACAATATAGGAAACAAAACATCAGTGTGTTTTTTTTTTTTTTTTTTAAAAAAAAATTTAATTTTCTTACTTCAAGCAACAGGCCATCAGAGTAGATTAAAATGACACATTATAGCTGAAACTTTGACATAATAGTAGAGAATGTTAAATTTAGATTTCTTACTATTTACGGCTAGCCATTCATTAGGATCTTCTCCAGGTGGTAATCGTACAGCTTCCCTCAAATTCCCACTACCCAAGGTAGCATCAATGTGTTTTTTAAGCTGTGCACCCTGTGCATCCACAAATTAAAAAAGGATACTGCTGGCAGAAATAATAGAAATAGACAACATAATATTAAGGAAGAATGCCAACCTTACTTCCTGATGGAGCGCTTTTTTTAGGCCTAAATGTCTTCTGATTTCTGCATAAGTTTGGAAAATTTTAGCAATGTCGGAAACAACAAAAGGAAAACAATTACTACTCTAATTCAAGACCAAAAGTGTGACGCATAATAAGAAAACCGTAGCATCACAACCTAGCAGAGATGTAACAAACGATTTTGTTGTGAAATCCTATGGGATATGCCCCTCTTATGCATATGATTTTGATAGCACCAGTAAAACTCACGAATTGACCGTGACTGAACCCAACAAACCCTAAATTCCAACAATTCAACAAGAAAAACCCTCAAAGTTTTGGGTCAAAAAAAAAACTCATGAATTGACCGTGACTGAACCCAACAAACCCTAAATTCCAACATTTCAACAAGAAAAACCCTCAAAGTTTTGGGCCAAAAAAAACTACCTTATTACATAGTATAGAGGAAAGGAAAGCATATAAACCCAATTACGCTAGATAATTGCACCATGATCCTTTTATATTGGTCTCACTTTTGATTTAGGGCCTGTTTGGGTGTCCAATTTGAAATCAAACAATTCAAGAAATTTTACATAGTGTTGAAGGCATAAATCTATCATCTTGAATTAGAATATTTTAAAACGTTGGAGTGATCACAATAGTTAATGTTGTAGAATCAATTCTAAGAAATTCATGAAATGCCACTATTTTGAATTTCCACTCTTATTTGTGATGAGACCATCATATTTTGAATTTATTAATTCAAGATGATAGATTTATGCCTTCAACACTATATAAAATTTCTTGAATTGTTTAATTTCGAATTGGACGCCCAAACAAGCCCTTAATGTTTTGCCAGGGGGGGAAAATATTCAAGAGAGCTAGCAGAAATGCGAAATGATTTTGGAGGGATAAGAAATGAAAGCAAGCTAAACCCAATTGTGCTCTACAATCATCATGAAAACGTTCAATTGCTATCATTTCATTGCCAGCTAAAATTCTCTTTGATTTCACAATAATCAGTTAAAACAATGCGACAAAGCACACACAATGCTCGCACCGAATCAAAACCTCATATCATCATCAAGCATTGAGAATTAATCAACAATGATCAAACATCACCCGTTCCGTATAAAAATTGAAAATTTATAGGAGAATTCAAATGACGCAAAGAAGAATGATCGTTCTTGTTCAAAATGAATAGCGAAACGTTCAAAAACTGAAACACGGATCGAAAGAAATCTGACAATACCTGCTTCCGAGCCCGAAGAGACTCATGGTGTTTGACGCCTAGGGTTTATCCCCCCCCTCTCTCTCTTTCTCTCTCAGATTCCCAGGCAAGACAACAGATACGCTCAGGGCCAACAGTTGAAGAAAGGAAGAGAATATGAAAACAGGGATGTCCATATATATACTGTGTATGTATAGAGAGAGAGAGAGAGATGACAGACTGGCAGGGGGAGAGAGAGGGTAAGCAGAGACCCACAGCCAGCGAGGTCTTCTCATTGTCCATTGCTGATTCCACCCTACCTGGCAAAGCTGATTCGCCTCGTTTCTTTATTCATATATTTTGACCGTTTTTCTCTCAGATGGGTAGTTTTGTATATGTTACTCATATTCAAATCAAGGGTACTCCATCTCCATACCATGACACGTGGCATAACCCTAGTGGCTTAGGATTGCTTTATATTAAAGCCTCTTATTATCTCCACCGCTCATAAAAAAATGGCAGACTTTAGGTGGTTTGAGATCATTTGGTCCAATTCCACCACATAGCGAAGTAGTGCTTGGGTTAGTATGCATTTGTGCATGGGTTCGAGCTATCAGATTTTTATTTGTCAAACAAAGTATGCCCATCTTCTCATCGCTTGTCATGAATGGTCAGGAGTTTTTATCCACTTTTATCTGTTCGTTTTTGCCCAAAAAAAGAATAATAATCATTCAATTCAATATACATTTCTCTTTGTAAAGTTATGGTATTATAGAGAACATTGCTATCTAATCCTTTATAGATTATTTTCATCCTCTCCTTTAAGGTAGAATGGACACTTGTTGGGAGACTGGAAATCCAATATTATGGGATAAATAGCGTTTTCTAGATAAGTAACATGACAGAAGATCTTTCAATTTTCCAATATCCAAATGATGGTCACTTCTGATGTCAAAATCATGATTCTTATCTAATTAGTTGGGGAAGATGTGAGATATTCTAGGTTGGCGTGGGGACCTTCAAATGATATGACATTTAGCTGTACAGATTCTTTTTAGTAATGCACTTAGCTGTGGAGGGAGACATGATAGGTATCAAACATTAACTTTATTTTATTGATCTTATTTTCTCCTTCTTTTTCTTCTTCTTCTTCTTCTTCAAAAAAGGGAGATATGATAGGTCTGAGAGTGTCAAGCTTGGCTTGAGCACCTAACCTATCATGAGTTGTCATTATAGATATTATGAGCTACAAAAATGGAAATGAGGTTGGACAAATATTGGCATATGAGAGGAAAAAAAAAAACACAGATTAAAACAAATAGAAGAACCATATAAAATCTACTTATTTTAAATTGGGATCAATATTTGAACCCTCAACCTCCCCTTATAAAAATATGAGAGATATCACCCATAATTAAAAAGCCAGTGATTTAAAATAAATTATCTATTGTTTGGATCTTGAAATGTAAAAGAGAAAAGAATGGTAAATATTTCAATTTGCTTGAAGTGATTTCTTTTCTTGACCTTTCCTTTCCTTTCAATTGCCCTAATCTTTCCAAGATCCAAACAAAAAGCCTTAACAATCAACGAGAGTTGACTTGGCGGTAAAAGGGTGAATTGTAAACTCAAATATCCCGAGTTCAAAACCAACCAATCTTTTTTGACCAACCATCAGTCAGGACTATTAACCTGGACGTTAAACGATCTCATGGGGTGGTGGCCCCGCGTAGGGAACGGGGATTACTCGGGCTCTGACAGTTCGGATACCTCGTTGCTTGGCACAAAAAAAAATAAAAAAACAAACAATAGAGAGCCTTAACATTCAATAAATTTAATCCGTTTAAACCATGGAGTGGAAGCTTCAATTTTACCAGAACAGTGGTAAACAAGCAGTTTTAACTTCTAACGACTTTATAAAATTATAAAGCTTTTGTTGGTCTTTCCCGCGCCATTTCAACCAACTTAACCGTCACCGTCATAAAATTGGAGGAGAGCAACATTATTCATTCATCTCCTATTCTCCTCTCCTCTCTCTCTCTCTCTCTCTCTCTCTCCCATTAATGTTCAATCACAATGGTTTTCAAACCCATAAAGCCGAATCCCCATAACCTTTCCTTCACTTCCATCTTCCACAGGTGTAAATCAATGAAAGAATTCAAACAATCCCACACCCAGCTCATCATCAGAGGCCTAACCCATCCACCGCCCTCTCTGCGACCCGTCATTTCCTTCTCCGCCCTGAACCCCTCTGGCGACATCAACTATGCCCTCCTCCTCCTTTTTCAATCCTCAACACCTCCCGCGATTTTCCTCTTAAACACCGTAATTCGTGGCCTTGCACGTTCCAGCTTTACTGATAGTCTATCGAGCTCGTTGCTCGTGTTTCGTCACATGGCTGAACTCAATCTTGCTCCTAATAACTTCACCTTCACTTTCTTGTTCCAGGCTTGTTCAAATTCCGGTGCATTTGAATTGGGTCAGCAGTTTCATTCGAGGGTGATTAAGAATTTCTTTGGAATGGATGTGTTTGTTTCGAATTCAGTTATACAGCTTTACTCCGTTTGTGGAAAACTGGATGATGCGCGACGCGTGTTTGATGAAAGTATTAAATTAGATGTTGTGTCTTGGAATTCTATGATAAATGGGTATGTAAAATATGGCGATATATCGGAGGCGCTTAACATGTTTAAGGAAATGCCTGAAAGAAATGATGTTTCTTGGAATAGCATCCTTGGTGGGCTAGTGAAGTATGGTTGTCTAGATGATGCTTATAGGGTTTTTGTGGAGATGCCGCAGAGGAATCTGGTGTCTTGGGTTGTGATGATTTCTGGGTATGCCCAAAATGGTCAGCCGAAGGAGGCTTTGGCTTTGTTTCGAGAGATGCAATCTTTGGCTCAGGAACCAAATTCTGCTATTCTGGTGAGTGTTCTTTCTGCGTGTTCTCAGTTAGGAGCTTTGGATCATGGGAGTTGGGTTCACTCTTACATTAAAAAAAAACACATGAGGATGGATTCCATACTTTCTACAGCTTTGATTGACATGTATGCAAAATGTGGCAGCATTGAATTGGCAATGCAAGTGTTTAGTTCATCCAGGGAGAAGGATGTTTCTGCTTATACAGCTGCAATTTCTGGGCTAGCAATGAATGGGCGCAGTAACAAAGCACTTCAGCTTTTTGAGCAAATGAAAGGTGAGGGAATTTCACCAGATAGTATCTCTTATATTGCAGTTTTGTGTGCTTGTAGTCACGTGGGTTGTGTTGAGAAGGGTTTTGAGTACTTTGCTTCAATGTCTGATGTTCATGGAATTAGACCAGAATTGGATCACTATGCCTGCATGGTGGATCTTCTTGGTCGAGCAGGTTTGTTGGAGCAGGCAGAAAGTTTCATCACTTCAATGCCAATTACGCCAGATAATGTCATATGGGGGGCCCTCCTCGGTGCTTGCAGGGTTCATGGAAATGCAGAAATTGGTCAGAGAGTTGGAAATCTACTGCTAAAATCTGATCAATACCACGATGGCCGTTACATTCTACTTTCAAACATTTATGCCGAGTCCATGAAGGAAAAAGACTCTGAAGAAGTCAGGAAAACAATGAGAAGAAGGAAAATAAAGCGGGTCCCAGGGTGTAGTTTGATTGAAATGAATGGTGTTGTTCATGAGTTTTCTGCAGGGGACAGATCCCATGAAAAAGTAGGGGAGATATATCTTATGTGGGAAGAGATAGTTAAAGAAATACAGAATTGTGGATATAAGGCTGAGACAAGAGCGGTTGTGTTTGATGTGGAAGAGGAGGAGAAGGAAGCTATAATTGGATATCACAGTGAGAAACTGGCTGTGGCTTTTGGGATTATATACACAAAGCCTGGATCAACGTTGCGGATTGTGAAGAATATCCGTATCTGCAATGACTGCCATTCTGCAATTAAGCTCGTTTCAAAGGTTTTTAATAGGAAGATTGTCGTTCGAGATCGAAAAATATTTCATCATTTTGAAGATGGGTTCTGCTCATGCATGGATTATTGGTGACCAACTTATTAACAAAGTCCCTCTCAAGCAAGAAAATGAATTCAGAATGAAATATGTTCCAATGAAGGAAAATGGAAAATCTCAAATGACGATACTTTGATAGCCTTAAAGAGACCCACCAGAATGTATGCAGATATTACAGGAAAGTTATAGGAAGAAAGCTTAACAAAGCCTTTCCCCACTCTTGAGTGTCGGCTACAGGAATCTCTCTGCATGATTGTGTACTACCTAAAGCCACATCTTCTCTTTTAAGTCATTGAAGATCATGTCTTCCCTCACAGCTTGGTCCCAAATTCTTTCTAGCATTCTTCTCATCCTGCAAGGCCCTTGGTTTGAACCAGCCACATATGGTTATTTGATGTGAGAATTGAAGATATTTATTTGCATTGGTACTAATTTACATGAAGCACAATCAATTATATGGTGTGGGTTGTGATACTTAGTGACTGGTCAGAGGCAAAAGAAGCTGGAAATAAACATAGATGCAAGCTATATCCAAAAGCCAAAAGGAATGCTATATGGCAAACTCTTCTTACTTTTGCTTCAAAGCTTGAATGATGAGAGTCCACTAATAATAAATATACATTTCAGGGAGGAAGTCATTTCAGCTACAGGACAGCTGTTAGTACTGCACATGTTCTTTCAAGTTGAACAAAATAATAGTCTGTAAATGTATACTCCATGTTCAACAATTTCAGTTAGGAAAACTCTTTGTTTCGATATTCTTTTTGAATATTGTGTAATGTAATGCTTCTTTAATGGATTTTGAGTTTTCTCCATTACGAAAAGGAATATCACATTTGTCACCATATCAAAGATTACCAGTTATGGCTGTGTTTCTGTATCTTGTTATCTATAAATGTATTTCTTCTTGTTATCAAAATATACTGTGAAAGGCTACTATGAAATATTTTTCACTGGGTTTGGATAGTGATGGTGTAGTGTCGGTGATGATGCTTCAGTATAATGAAAACCAGGGTGAGTTTTGACAAAGACTCAACAAGGTTTGAAATTTTGTGTGTCTAGGTGGTGGGGGGATTGGGGGGAATTCAAGCCATTAATTTTAATTTTAATTTTAATTTTTTGCATTCAATCTTTTGCAATATATATATAAAAAAATAATAATAAAAAAAGAAAGAGAGAAAGAGTTGCTTGTTTCAAGCCGAAATCATCCACAGCATCAACAACACAAAAAAATAATAATGCTTGCTTCAAAGCATTTTACTGCATATTGCAAAGAATTCTCCAATATATATATTTTGATTAGTTCAAACAAAGAAATAACATTCTGCAATTACATCAATCGTCAGGGAAACCTAGAAACCTGTTAATAAGCTTAGCAACCGGTGTTGCGTCAGCTGCCGGATATGGAAGAAGAGACTCCAAATTCATACACACAATAGTCTGATAGAGTGTTTGAGGTTGAGCACAGAGTAAATGCTTCCTCTCTGCTAGTTCTTCTGCTAGCTCACTTTGATGGTTGTCCATCAAATCCTCATTCACAACGACAATGAGAGGTTTACCCAGACGCAATGTCTCAAATATGCTCCCTGACCCTGCACCACTATTAAAGCCCAGTTAAAAAATTATCTCATTTTTATTTCCCTTTTCCTCTCCTTTTTCCCTGCACTAACATTAGTTATTTAAGCTAAATGGAATCTTCATAATGAATTATCAAGCCTAAGAAAGCTCAAAACTTGAAATAGAATGCCAAAGACTTTCCTTTCTCTTTTTTTTTTTTCAGAAACCTTTTTGCTGTAAATATGATAGTTACCCTGTGAAGATGCAAGTTCTGTTGAATTTAAGTTGACAGTAATATTTACAATAACTAATTTTCTCTATTCAATGCATGGGGTTAGCACGCAAACTAAATAACAGGGGAAATGGCAAAGAAAAAGGACAAAACTATCATATATTCTAAATGGTGCTCATGGTGGATTAATGACAATAGGACAGGGCTTAGCAATTTATAAAGACCACTATTATTTTCAAACTCAAGAATAAGCAAAATTAACCCATTCATCCAACCCTGTGTACTAAAAGAAAATTCTATTTGAGCCCTCAAAAAATCAGAAAAATATGTTACAAATGACTAAGATAACTAGACCGGTTTCAGATTAAGAGTTTAATATGGCAAATGACAGGTAGGGAGACCATATTAACCAAATTTTGTTTTGTTTAAATGAATTTCCGTATTAGTACCTATGCTGTTAAAAAAATTTCAAAGGGTCAACAGTCTTCGTAATGGATTTAGGCTTTCATCCTTTCAGGTTCCATCGAACCTCAAGTATCTTTCAGAAACATGGCAGTAGTACAAGTATAATACAATGATATAACAGAATTAGCCAGCCAATTCCCATGACCAAAAAATAAAAGATAAAAAATAAACAACCAAATAAATAAATAAGGAAAGCCTTGGAAACTAAATACCTGCGTGGCTGATTATTAGAGATGCTGACCTGAGAAAGTCTGCGATGCTTGATGAAAAAGTAAAGTAGTCTACATCCAGGGACCCATCTTCTCCACTACACTGCATTGAAAAGAAGCTTAAATATAAGATATAAGCATAATAGAAGTATTTTATGAGTTTTGCCGTCAAAATTTTTACTCCCGTGAGCTTTAAAACTCATGCTTATTACGTGATAAAAAAGAAAGTTTTTTTTGCTTCTTGACAAGAAGGAAACCAACATCACCAGTTTGAAATTCTGGTTAAAACAATTATAATGCCTTCTAAAGCAGCATTCACTCATGTAATACACACAATATTACACAAGTATTCTCCTGTTGAAAGTCCGATTAATCCCCTCCAAAAATTCTGAACTTTTCAGTTTTTCCCATTTATCAGCTGTTAACCATATATTCAACTCAACTAAACTTAACCAAGTTTTGATCCCAATTAAATTACTAATCCATACCATTTACAAAAGTAGCATAAGAATCCGTGGAATTTTTAATACATTCTAATTCTGAAATTTCACCATTGAAACCTCTGAAACTTTTCCTGAAGGTAGTATAACTCTTTTGAGACTTAGATTTGAAGCAGTAACAATAAAGCAACTTAACATTACGTTTTTAAATTTCTGTTCCTTTCTCTCACTCCTCTGTAGTAATCATGTTATAGTATATTAAGAACAAATGCAATAAGTTATACAACAATAGTTTATAGTACCTTTGTGGGGATGTACGATCCGCGACCCATTTGAATGATAAGATGGGTATACCCTTTCCTAAACAACTCTTCTTTAACTTCTTGAGTATCGACCACTTGAACAAGTGCATCAAAACAAGTGGTTCCAACAGTAACAAAAACTGTTCGCTTTGGCTTCATATTCTCATTGGCATCTCCCGTTTACAAATATATAGGTTTTCTCCAAGTTGCCCACCAACCAGGATAGCAAACTAATCAAATAAATCACAAATCAAAATGCTTCTCTCGTACATACATTGATGTTGTCATCTTAAAACTAACAAAGAGAACATAAGAAAATGATGGAAATGACAATCCCACATATAACCTACAGGCATGGTTATGAGGCATAGGCTGCTGGGTTATCTTCATTATAGGCATAATTATTATAAAACAATTCAATTTTCCTAACTCAAATCTAATGTTTTAAACTAGGTTCTTCATTGAGTCAATTCTACATTGCGGCTTTCTTTTCCCTCTTTTTTTTCTCCTCCCTTCAAAAAATGCTTCCAGCTTGATTTCAAGACTCTCTCAACATGTATGATTCTTATCCTAGTCTCAATAGCCAATGTCGAACCATCTGGCAAGGTTGAGCATTATGCCACTGCCATCATTTGCCTTCTCAACCCCAAAGCTACTCCTAGTAGTGGTTTTTCGACCACTCTTTAAAGGATGCGTCTCAAATTCTAAAAGCAAAAAATAAAGCAATCCATTCGAAATTTAATTTCAAATTGGCATACGATTTGCACATAACACTCAAATTAGTCAGGATAAAGCTAATAAATTCAACTACTACTCTGTCACTACTTTAGAACCAAAAACAACAAATGAACATCTAGCCATAGACTCTGAAAATCAATGTGATCCAGCAAAGCATTCAAACAGTATAATTTTCATGGACATCAATGAACATCTAGCCATAGAGTTTGAAAATCAATACATCTCCACCAACATTAGTTTTTAATATCAAAAATAAAAAATAAATTAAACCCACAATCCAAAAGCCTTTCAAGTAATGTTTGTGACATATATATTAAAAATCCATGCAAGTGCCATAGCCTAAAACACTAAAAAAGCAGCACAATTTGGATCAAGATCCATGGCATATTATGGTAAAATCAAGAAAAAAACATTATAATTTATTGATTTATTGTCCGAAATTAAGAGTGGAGGATTGTCTTGGTTTCAAATCTAGTCATTTACACACACACACCCACAAAAAAAAAAAAAAAAAAAAAAAAAAAAAAAGCGAAACTGATTTATAACTAATCAGACCAAGCATAAGCATAAAACGGAGAGAGAGAGAGAGAGAGAGATCACAGACCTCAATAGATTGGTCGGAACAGACGTCCGTGCTCTAACCAGTGAAGTTCTTTGGCCAAAACGACGACGACGACGCCGAAGCCATTTTCAATCAAACGATCCCACCGAAACACCGAGACGTACTTGCCCAAAAAAATTCTCACCGAAACGCAACGTTTTTAGCAAAACTACAGACGACGCAGAGATGCACTGGTTTTTATTTTTTATTTATTTTCCCTAATACCAACGCAAAGTTTACTTGCACCCACTGATTTTAATTTCTTAAGATTTTGTAAAAAATATAAAAATTTTTAAGAAAATTGATCATGCAATCCATTAGAAAACATCATTTTGAACAAATTTATAGAAAAAAATTTTCCAAAATTTTTTATTTAAGGGGACATTTTGGCCAAAAATAAAATAAAAATGATAAATGGTTAAAAAATCCACTCAAATGAAAGATTTTGAAAAAACATTTTTGTAAAAAATTATTTTAAATAATGTTTTTTAATGGAACCTGCGACCAATTTTTATAAAAATCTTTTATATTTTTTTTGAATTTCATATTATGTAGGAAGCTTTGATGTGTGGGATATCTCGGATATCCCGTTCGATCATGGTCGTCCGTGAGCAATACGTGCAGGTGCGTAAATGCGCACATGTTGCTCATGATGGCCATGATCAAACGGGATATTTCGGGATATCTCCTATATGATCAACCCTCTTATGTAAGTCTCTTATATATATGCAGTGTGGAAAAACCTTTTTTTTTGTAAAATTATTCAAAATAATGTTTTCTAGTAGATCCTGTGATCAATTTATATATATATATATTATTTAAATTTCATTGAAGTCTCTCATATATGTGCAGTTTTACATGAAGATATCAAGCCATTAAAATCATTTTCTACCAGGTTCGTCTGGTGGATTGGTATTGACTCCTTGTATTTCCATCTTTTTCTGCCGATAATTTTTTTTTTTTTTCATTTATAAAATTTCTATATCGAATGTTAAAATTATTGACATCATGATTATTACAGTTGGTGATGAGATTAGGCATTTAAGTCTACCCTAGAAAAAGGAGAAGGTGGTGCTTGATCTGGATTGCCGGCCACATTCTTGAGGGTTTCCCAAATCAGTATGAACCCGAAAAGGGAGCAAGTGGAACCACATTTACCACTAAATTATGAATTATGAGAATTTAATGCGACTCTTCTATTGAGATTTTAATGTTGAAGAACTCCTCTAAGGGGCTGTATGAGTTGTTTCATGCATTTCGACACCTGATAGTTATAATTTTCAAAACTAAAAGAAAAAAAGAAGGATAAAAATAAGAAACTTAGGATTACATTTTTTGAAATGTTATTTTCAGAAACTTCCATGTGATATGTAGCACGTAACAAGTGAAGCTACTGGTGAGGGTATTCCTTTGTTTCTAATTGTTAAGAATTAGAAAGAAATTTGTGCCTCGAGACCTATTAAGAGTAGAGCAGTTGGGAGTCATTTCTACCCTCCTTGAGGTGTTCTTTTTCTTGGTCTGGTCTGCTTTTCTAATAAGCCTGTTTGTTTTCTTTTGCTGTGCCTAGCCCGATTCATTTAACTCGACCCAAACACACAAATGGCCTCTCAACACAATCCAAACACACCATGCTATTGGAACTTGTACGTGAGTAACATAACCCAAAGAAAGTTTATTCCAAGTATCCAAGAATATAAAAACCATGATGTAAAAACCAAAAATTATCAGTAATATAAAAGCCAAAATTACATAAAAAAGCCATTCATCCTTTATTATTCCAAGCATCCAAAAATATCACTGACCTACACAGCTGAAAAAGTTAAATATGACAACAAAAGAATTGAACACCCACAGCGGCCTGAATCCCACTCAACATGCTTGCTACTGATTTTATGACAAATGACCCCTCTGAAACCTGCAAAAAAATTAATCATCATGAGCTTTTCATCTGACCAAAATGAGATGCAACACAATACCAAATAAACTCTCGCCAGCTAATAACAAAAACTTAAAATCCCATCCAAGGGAAACTAGATATGAACATTGACTGAAAATTTCAAAGTAGTATTTTATTGCTTAATTAACAATTGTTTCTTGCTTTGTACTGCCACAAACTAAAAGCAAAGTAATATTAAATATGCTACACACTTTAAAAATAAATGAAATACCAAGGAACAAAAGAAATATAACAACTTCTTTCAAAGGAAGCGTGGCCATAGAATCTTCTACATTAGTTTTGGGTATCAAAGTGTCAGTGCATGAAAATCCTAACACTGAAAGAGCAAAGTGTATGCTAACTACACACCGATGGAATTGGTGAATATTAACCAGAGATCATGCACAAACTATTTTTTAGAGTTCTAAACCAAAATAAGTAAAGAAGAGCTGAGTTACATAGGTAAAGCCAAAAACAGAAACATGCACAACAAAAAAACAAGCCAAGAACATTAAAAAACCAGTATCTAACCAGCAAAAAAATTACTGTTCCAACTCACCCTTTCAAATAATGCCCCTGTAGTTGTGTTTGAAGTTGATGGCAGCTAAAATTCCAGATGAACCTAAGGATGAAAGCTTTTCCTTCAAAACAAATGCTGCAAGGCACTACTGATTAGCTTATCTGGTTAAAGAACATGGCATGATAGCAATTGAAAGCATCTATTCTCACATGTAGTGATTAATGAAGATACATGTTAAAAGAATAATATATTATGGAGGCAAAACGTCACTAGAAGCTTAAAGGAATTTGCTGTCTACTGTAAACAGAACATCAGGTCAAAACATTAATTTGCTATTTATTTTCGCTTTTATGTCACTAAGAACATGTCATTGAGTTCCACCTTCAGTCAAGGGTCCTATGTATATGACTATATGCATATTGTACAATTGTAGGCAACCTTTAGTCTGACCGGAGGGTAAAATAGATCTTGGAAGTGGTTTCAGAAATCAGAAACTACAACCTTGTTTGCTGCGTGAGAAGATTGCAAGTTTGTTCCTTTACAGCAAAAATGCAAAAGGGTGCTTTATGATATACATGATGGTTGTCCACATATCATTCATCTCATGCTATGTAAATTCCTAATGTAAAAGAATAGAAAAGAAAAATAATACCTCCACATGAATTGAACAGCCCATCTGTTCCTAACCTTCCTCCATAGTGTAAAGAAAAGAAAAGAAAAATAATACCTCCACAGCCAGTCCACAACTTCAACACCAGTTGGAAATTTCAAACTGTAATCTCTACCTAACATTGAAGTCAGATGAGGACAATTGTTCACAAGATCAACACAAGTTAGAACTTAGAAGGCTATTATATCATAGAACGTTAGAAACTTTTCCTAGAGACCACTGTGGGAATGAAAACTTGAAATAAAAAAGAGTATATGCATACTCATTGAAACTCTGAAAGAAAAAATCAGAGATGTAATGCAAATTTTGCGGGCCAAGCAATGGTACACCCAATGGCATTTTTAATGGTTTTGAGATGTCCACTGGTACCTCGAGATAGACTTCCCAAAAGTGAGGTCCTAGTTCTACCAAATGAAACACAGTTAGCTAGAGAATTATTCCAAAAGGTGGTTGTTCAAGGTTAGAACATAAAACCTTGAACAAAATACTGTGTCAACAAGAGGCGTGCACTAATAATAACCCCATAACCTTATGTGATAAGCGCTAGTAGGTGACCTTGAATTGAATCATAGAATAGGAGCTGATTCACCAAGCAGAAAATTACCCATGTACCACATATCTGCACTTAGTGATGGGTTCCTAGAAAATAAGAATCCAAGCTACACAAGTTTTGAGCTACAGCAATAGAACTAGGCGACATTTCATTGAAATCGTTGAATATAAACATAAAAACAAACCAAATGATCAAAAATCGTTGAGTTTAAACCTCATAACTGGATTCTTGTAATAGATTCCCCAATAACTAAATCTACGACTAAACCTAGGATATCCTTAAGTTCATAAAAGGTCTCCAAGGATTGCTTCAAGAATCCTAGACCCAAACACTAGAAACAAGATAGAAATTAACTATGATTGACCACAAAAACAAGATAGAATCCTATTTCTATGTTTGATTTCTCAAATTTCATGATACAGAATGAAGAAAAGTATAGAAATAAGAAGATTAGCCATAAAAGGGAGAAAAAAAAAATGAAAGGAAGAAAAGAGGGGAAGAAGAAAGAAGAGAAGAGAATATTCATGGGTTTGGCACCTCAAAGGCAACAGTCAACAATTCAACACAGAATTGAACACAATAAGGAGAATAAGAACATGAATTCCTGGTTCAAACCCCTAGCAACCAACACAAGTTCCAAAACCTTCATCATCTTTATAAACTTAAACTAGTAAATGAGTGTCCAAACCTTTTCAAGCAATGGTGCAAATGAAAGCATATCTACTTAAGCAATTTTAGGTCTCTTGAAACAAGCAAGTCCCGCAAAGAGTCAAATGCAGCATTCTGTGAAATGACACAAGTTAAAAACGCTAATCCATATTTGAGCACCCCAATAGATATTTGTGATGCCATAATTTACAAATCCCACAATATTTAAAGCTCATTGCAATCAGAGGCAGATGATCTAAGTAATAAAATTCACATTGACACAAAAAGAAAGAAACTGAATTGTTTAAAGAGAACTGTGAGGGAAGAAAAATCATAATTGCCTAATTTGTACAAGCACAAGAAATGGTAAAAATACAATCATGGTTATTTCACAGATGCTTACTTTTTTAATTCAAAAGACTCATTAAAGGACTAACTACAGGACATAGTATAACACTAGCCATGCCCAGATGAGCTACTTAAGGGTACAAAAAAAAAGATAAACCAGAACCATTTATTAAAAAACTGGAAAGGAGAAACAAGAAGAAAAAATACTGGAAAACTATGAAAGGTGATAATGACTTCAACAATAATATGGCATAGTTTGCATATTTTGCAAAGTACAATAAAGCAAGCAGATAATGGCATCAAAAATGCAAACCATCAAATAAGTACAACTAATGGATGTGAACGTTGCCTGACCAAAATGAAGGAAGCTGTGGCTGTACAGATTGTAAGTGAAATTCCCAAAACTTGAAAAGAAGGTTACCTGAAATAAGAGTACACAAACCTTTCAAAATAAAATCCCATCTCTTATGCTTTCCAACTGAATCAACAATGCAGAAGCACCAAAATAGGAAAAGCATAAAACAAACAATTTACTAGTCAAGGCCAAATATGCAGTTGGTCTCAGTCACCAAATGACCCTCCACCCAATTAAAAACTTCAACATTTGGACAGATCGCTAATATCATCATATGAAATTAACTAATTCTAAGATAAGGATAAAATATAGCTCAGGTAGAGCGTATAAAAAAATAAAAAATGAAATCACAACTTCACTATTCCATCTAATTGTCAATATAAGGTCATGGCAAATACATGAACACATCACACATCTTTAATTTGTTGCATCCTATTTTCATTCCTACTAGTTGCAACTGCCAGGTAATTTATATTGAATTCTGTGGTTATATAATTTCTGAGGATTCCAAGGGAGCAAATGGAAAATGTATTTGTTGCTATTAGATGAACAGGAATACCCCCTTCTTTTATTCAACTATGTGGTAGAGAGTATATATATTATGGTGTGTTAGAAAATAATATTTTGACAATTCCCTAAGGATTAATATCTTGGTTATGGTTCATTAGCCCACAATGTGCAAACAAAAATGCCATCCAAATCTAAAAATTAAAATAATTTGACAAAATTGATTCGGTTTTCTTACCTTATATACAGAGAGCTGCAATCCCAAAAAAAAGATCTTCCGGAAAAGCACAAAACCAGAAGCTCCCACAAAAGATCTTTGACTGTTGTCATTTGAGCTCCATACACCGACGACATTTTCTTAGAGAAATCTGAAACCAAACTTGTTGGTTTCAATCCAAATCTTAGAGAGAGAAATATATTGTGAGCGCCGTGTCCTAACCACGCCGGCTCGAGAGTACGCCACTAACCACGGATGATTAGGGCAGAGAGAGAGTCGCCACCTGATTTGGCTTTGGGAACTGATTGACCCACTAATTGACCCCTAGCAAGGGCCCAACTCGTCATTACTAAAAGAATCAAGGTTCGAAGCTAAGGTACACGGATGGGAAGGTGTTAGGCCCCCACACGTATTTATTGGCTTTAATTAAAAAGGACTTAATTAGGTTCAACCGTATTCAAAATAAAATAGTATGAATAAACATATACACAGAAAATAGGAGCATTTAATAGAGTCGAATCATACTTACACAACCTGCAAAACAAGGATTAGTTTCCCATAATATGGCATGCACGTACGTGCATGTCACAAGCACGTACGTGCATATGTGATTCATGTAAGCACGTACATGCTCAAAACCCAGTGTGTGCGAAAATGTAGATTTTGACCTATTATGCAGCTATCATGTTTGTACAGGCCTACAAATGATTAGGGATATGCACATAAACCATCTAAGCATGCTTTGAATAAGAACATCCTAGATCTAAATATTGAGAGATAATATATGAAAGAAATGCCAGAATTAATGAATCAATTCAACCATATAGCATAATCATGCCTATACCCAGGAAAGTAATAAGCAAATGAACATATGCTATTCAATCCTAGTCTACATGCTTTAAGTATGCGCTAAATCATACCTCAAATCATCGAATGCTCATTATGTATGTTAAATGAAAGAAATACATAAGGAAATCCTAAGCCTATTTCATGAAGATCAATCAATAAGCATACCAAAGCAATAAGAAAACAAGAGTTAAGGCAGGAATGATTACCCTCAGGTTTGGGCAGTGGCAATAACTTCACGAGCTCTTCCTTCTGGACTTATTGTAATCACAGCTTTGGTTTTAGGGTTTTTCGGGGGTGGTGGCTAAGGAAGATTGGGTAGGCTAAGAAAAAATGAGATGGAGGCATAGGAAAATTCGGTCCCCCTTCAAGGTTGAAAAGTAGGGTATTTATAGGTGAGTTTTAGGGTTTAATTGCAAGGTATCTAGGTTTCTAGCCGCGATAGGGTTTAGGGTTTAGGGTAGCTGGCGTCGAGCTTGGTCCCTGTAAGGGTTTAGGAGAGAATCAATTTTGGATGATGCACGTATGATTATGGGCTATGGTTTTGTGCTGATTTTGAGCTGTGATCGCGTCGGTCCTTCGGGATTCACTCGTATAGTTCTATTTGACACCACCCTTCATCATTGGGCTTAATGGTGGTCCGAAATGTCAAGAGATACAAAATGGGGTGTATATATATATATTATAAAGAGATGATGAAAAAATATGAATTAATGCTGCAAAAAAAGCTTTGAAAAAATCTAGGGCTGGAATGCTACAAAGTTTTCCTTCACAATTCGAGCAGCATAAATGCAGGAAATGTTCCAAAAACGGTTGAATTGTTCGATGTGAGAGAAAATCTCCAAGGGTTTCTATGACAGGGAGAAGGAGAGGGAATGTGTAATATATCACGAGAAAGAGATAAGAGAAAGACCCTTTATAATGTTTTTTTTAATCCTTTTTCATTTCCCCTATATGCAAAAATAAATAAATAAAGGGGTTTTTGCACCACAATAGTAAATATCACGGGATATTAACATTGAATTCATGTCAGTCATCTTGACTGTAAATTTTATAATTCTATTAATTTTTCTATTTTCTTCAATTAGACATAGGACAACACTTCATGTCAAGAAAATTTGGGTGGGAGAACCCATTGAAAGAGGGTGATGAATTTTGGTTTCACAAGTGAGTACATGTTTTTGGTTTCACAAGTGAGTACATGTTTTTCTTTGCTTGTATACTATGGGTTTTTTTTTTTTTTTTACTTTGTGTTCAGGTTTCTTCAAATATTTTATTTTCATATCGTTTAGATTGGAAAGTAAGCTTTTCAGTAGTATGAATTGGTTGCATTTTTAAAATCTTCACTATGCTAATATTATGAGGTAAGATTATCATGAGCATGTTAAAATATTGACAATCCGACTATCGGGCAAGTTTGTGTGTAGTGGGATTCAATGGAAACTTGTAATTTGCAACTGAGTGATTCACAAGTGAAATACTAACCAAGGGGAGTTAAAATATATATTATGCACTAGACTTTGATGTAAACACACACCCACACCCACCAACACCTGCACATATTCTTGCGCGCACGCGCACACCCATTATTTGGGATTCAGCTTTGAATTTATTTTTTTCACCTCACTATTACCCATTGTTAAGTTTCTAATCTTAAAGCCTAAGCTATTAGGTGAAGGGCCCAAATGGTTATATAAAGCCATATCAAATAGTTATATGAGGGATGTTTCAGAGTGAAACATCCCCTACATGTGTAGGCCTAACAAGATAAAAATGTGCCCATCACGTCACGTGGACAACAAAGATAGGCTTACAAACAAAATGGATCCAAGAACAACCAACTTTGATACCATGTTAAGTTTCCAACTTAAAACCAAGATATTTGGTAGAGGGCTAAATAGGTATATGAAGCCTTATCAAACTCAATCTTTAGATAATGTGGGACTTCCCAACATCCATTATGGATTATACAATTTAGTGTTTTCAGAATCAAAATTGTAGATTAGATATATTGGAAGTCTTTAGGATTGAAGTGTAGGATCAATTTAAGAATTGACATTTCTTTCATGCAGATTAGACCGTTGTTACATATTCGAGAGGAAACCAGCATCAGTTAAGAAGCTAAACACTTGCATCATACCTTGCTTTGTAATAGTAGAGATTTATGATTTTTTTTTTTTCCCCTTTTAGAAGGAGAAGTTGACGTTTACTGTGGTTTGTGATTTGGTGGAAGAAAAAGGATATTTTTTGCATGGAAATGAATGTTTTTGCAATAGGTTTCCTCTTTATAGAAACATTACAATGAGGAAGTTCAAGACCACTAGTGAAGCCATCGACGAATTTACGTATTCACATGACTCTTTGAGTCATTTCGTACGAGGCCCAATCCCAGTATGCGTGATGAGCAAAGATGATGGTACTTTCATGGCTTTATCATCTCGCTTGATGGATATTGAGTCATGGATGAATGATCGCCAGGATCTAACTTGGGATGGAGTTGTAGTGAGTATTTTTTTAGGTAAAGCTGCTTTAACGCCTATTGAGCCAACATCATTATGTTTCTTAAAATTCTATACGTGTCTCATTTTTTTTTTAATTAAAATTTGTGTCTCAAATAATGTAGGAGGATATTGGACTTCTTGGACCACCTGTATCATAACCAAGGGAGTTCTCATGGAAATCTCCTACATGGAGTTTTCATGACAGCACAGAACATTGCAATGTTTCAACATATGAGACAGTGTGGTATAAAATTTTAAAATTGTTTGATTGTCATTTCTTAAATACTCCTTTTAACACTTTTTTTTCTCCTTTTGCTTTAGATTTTCTAGAAGGTAAGAAGAAAGACTATAAAGATATGAGCAGGATTTTGGCTATGGCTTATGATAGGATCACAGATGGTTCAGCTGTGCCTATGGAAATAATATATTTTCAGAAGTTCATCAGTTTACCTTATGCTGAGTATATCTCTTCTTATCCTAAACCATCAAAATTTTGTTTTAATACAATTAGATTAATTTTTATTTTCTTATTTTTTTATTCCAAATTGAGAAACAGTAGAATGATTCTTGAATTACCCCGTGGGCTGGGGATTTTCAAAGAAGTACCTATTTTTTGGAAAATTGCTGATTTTGCTTAAATATTGTACCCATATTCCTCTATCAGCTCGATGGAATTGCAAAATGTAGAAGAAAGATGCTTTGAGAAATTAGATTATAAACTTACCCATTAAGGGTCCCCTCATGGAAGTCCATAATTTCAAAACAAGTAGCTACAAATTCTTTGAGAGTTTTAATCTTTTCATCAGCAATGTCTTCAAGCATTATAACAATTGTGTAGTCATAAGTATTGGCAACTACTCGTATTGTTTTTTTTTTTTTGCTATGATCATTTTATCTTCCTATATTATTATGCAGGTACATAATCACCTGATGCCTAATCAAATTGAGAACGCACTCAGTGGCCATTATTTTACGATGCTATTCGATTTGTATGAATCAATGGAATATATGGTTTCTAGAAACAATTTTGCGTTCTCAACGTAAATATATTTCCCTAATATGATTTATAGCTTTATAGAGTAGAAAAGTTTGTAATTGTTGCATTTTCTTTTGTAGTTACACTGTACGTGAGTTCCTAAAGTGTGAATTGTACAGCAACGAAAAATAGCTAATGAGAATTTACACACTTCTACACTTATGTGCTGTATTCTATTACGTAGTCGGATTGACTGAATTCTAACACTTCTACACTTCTGTGCTGTATGTTGCAGCTCGATAGTCAGATTGACTTTTGCTAGCTACAACATACAACACAGAAGTATAGAAGTGTTTGAATTTAGTCAATCTAACTAATTAATAACATACAACACATATAGAAGTGTGTAAATTCTCATTTACCTCTTTTTCGCTGCTGTACAATTCACACTTTAAGAACTCACATACAATGTAACTGCAAAAGAAAATGCAAGAATTACAAACTTTTATACTCTATATGCTATAAATCATAGTATGAAATACTTACGTTAAGAACATAAAATTGTTTCCAGAAGCCATATGTTCCATTGATTCATACAAACTGAATAGCATCGTAGAATAATGGCTGCTGAGTGCGTTCCCAATTTGATTAGACATCAGGTGATTATGTACCTGCGTAATAATATAAGAAAATAAAATGATTATAGCAAAAAAACCAATACGATAAGTTGCCAATACTTATGGCTACATAATTGTTATAATGCTTAAAAACATTGCTAACTAAAAGATTAAAACTCTCAAAGGATTTGTAACTACTTATTTTGAAATTATAAACTTTCACGAGGGACCCTTGAAAGGTAAGTTTATAACCCAATTTCTCAAAACATCTTTCTTCCATATTTGCGATTCCATCAAGCAAATAGAGGAATATGGGTACAATATTTAAGCAAAATCAGTAATTTTTCATAAAATAGGTACTTCTTTGAAGATCCCCGGCACACAGGGTAATTCAAGAATCATTCTACTGTTTCTCAATTTGGAATAAAAATAATAAATAAATAAGAAAATAAAAATTAAACTAATTGTATTAAAACAAAATTTTGATGGTTTAGCATAAGAAGAGATATACTCAGCATAAGGTAAACTGATGAACTTCTGAAAATATATTATTTCCACAGGCACAACTAAACCATCTGTGATCCTATCATAAACCATAGCCAAAATCCGACTCAAATCTTTATAGTCTTTCTTCTTACCTTCCAGAAAATCTAAAGCAAAAGGGGAAAAAAAAGTGTTAAAAGGAGTATTTAAGAAATGACGATCAAACAATTTTAAAATTTTATACCACATGGTCTCATATGTTGAAACATTGCAGTGTTCTATGTTGTCATGAAACTCCATGTACGAGATTTCCATGAGAACTCCCTTGATCATGATACAGGTGGTCCAAGAAGTCCAATATCCTCCTACATTATTTGAGACACAAATTTTAATATAAAAAAATGAGACACATACAAAATTTTAAGAAACATAATGGTGTTGACTCAATAGGCGTTAAAGCAACTTTACCTAAAAAATACTCACTACAACTCCATCCTAAGTTAAATCCTGGCGATCATTCACCCATGACTCAATATCCATCAAGCGAGATGATAAAGCCATGAAAGTTCCATCATCTTTGCTCATCACGCATATTGGGATTGGGCCTCGTACAAAGTGACTCAAAGAGTCATGTGAATACGTAAATTCGTTGATGGGTTCATTAGTGGTGTTGAACTTCCTCACTGTAATGTCACTATAAAGAGGAAACCTATGGCAAAAACATTTATTTCCATGCAAAAAAATTTCTTTTTTCTTCCACCAAATCACAAACCAGGGTAAACGTTAACCTCTCTACAATCTAAAAGGAAAAAAAAATAATCATAAATCTCTACTATTACAAAGCAAGGTATGATGCAAGTGTTACTTTCTTCACTGACGCTGGTTTCCTCTCGAATATGTAACAATGGTCAGATTTGCATGAAAGAAATGTCAATTCATAAATTGATCCTACAATTCAATCCTAAACTGTATAATCCATAATGGATGTTGGAAAGTCCCACATCCCACATCATCTAAAGATTGAGTTTGATAAGGCTTCATATACTTATTTAGCCCTCCACCAAATATCTTGGTTTTAAGTTAGAAACTTAACATGGTATCAAAGCTTGTCGTTCTTGGATCCATTTCATTTGTAAGACTATCTTTGTTGTCCACATGACGTGATGGGCACATTCTTATCTTGTTAGACCTACATGTGTAGGGGACATTTCACACTGAAACATCCCACGTATAACTATTTGATACGGCTTTATATAACCATTTGGGTCCTTCACCTAATAGCTTAGGCTTTTAGATTAGAAACTTAACAAAGGGTAAGAGTAAGGTGAAAAAAATAAATTCAAAGTTGAATCCCAGATAATGGGCGTGTGCATGTGCGCACAAGAGTATGTGCAGGTGTTTGTGCGAGTGGGTGTGTGTTTACATCAAAGTCTATTGCATAATATATATTTTAACCCCCCTTGGTTAATATTTCACTCATGAATAACTCAGTTGCCAATTACAAGTTCCCATTGAATCCCCATTACACACAAACTTGCCCGACAGTCGGATTGTCAAGAATCTAACATGCTCATGATAATCTTACCTCATAATATTAGCACAGTAAAGATTTAAAAAATGCAACCAATTCATACCATTGAAAAGCTTACTTTCCAATCTAAACGATATGAAAATAAAATATTTGAAGAAACATAAACACAAAGTAGACAAAAAAAAAAAAAAAAATACTAACGTAGACAAGCAAAGAAAAACATATACTCACTTGCCAAACCAAAATTCATCACCCTCTTTCAATGGGTTCTCCCTCCCAAAATTTTCTTTAGACGAAGCGTTGTCCTCAATCTAATTGAAGAAAATATAAAAATTAATTAGAAGAATAAAATTTACAGTCAAGATGACTAAAAAAAATCAATATTAGACAGAGAAATAACATGGGAAATATGCAACACTATGTGAAATTCCAATATAATGATGCGACATAAGATAGGTACAGGCTTGGATTACTAAATGGAGTACCAAACCCAAACCCTAAAGATTGAACATTATCCATCATTTGAATTAATCAAAATACCAAAAGCTCACCACATCTAGACATATGCATTGTATTGCAAAAATAATACAATTCATGCCTTTGGAATTAGTGGTGACGTTTAATTGACTATTCTAGCCAAACATCAAGAAATAAGATTTTGATAGATGTTAAAATTTCAATCCAATAGCCTAAGCTTTTAGGTGGAGAGCCTAAACAAGTATATGAAGCCATGTCAAATTTTAGGTGGAGGGCTCAAACAAGAAACCGATGTGGGGATGTGGTATTTTCCCAACACTAGGCAAAGCTTTTAGACTATGTTGCAATTTGTTTGTATTGAAATTTTCTTTTTCTTTTTGTTTTTTTTTGGGGGGGGGGGGGGGGGGGGGTGGAGGAAGATTTTCTCTTTGGGAAAAAGTCATCTTTTCCTCAACACTCTTGCCCCAACCCCGATATTTTTACATAGACTCCTTCCCCCCCCCCCCCCCCCCCCAAAAAAAAAAAAAAAAAGAAAGAAAATTTCAACACTCTTACCCCGACCCCAATATTTTTACATAGACTTAAATCCAAGTTGTGTTTCACTATTTCTTCCTCGTATAATGAAGAAAATATTCCACAAAATCTTATCAACTTCACCAGTAGTTTCACTTGTTACATGCTACATATCACATGGAAGTTTATGAAAATAACATTTCAAAAAATGTAATTCTACGTATCTTGTTTTATTCTTCTTTTTCTCTTTTAGTTTTGAAAATTATAACTATCAAGTATCAAAATGCATGAAACAACTCATACAGCCCCTTACAGGAGTTCTTCAACTTTTAAATCTCAATAGAAGAATCACATTAAATTCTCACAATTTAGTGGTAAATGTGGTTCCACTTGCTCCCCTTTTCGGGTTCATACTTATTTGGGAAACCCTCAAGAATGTTGCAATCCATATCAAACACCACCTTCTCCTTTTTCTAGGGTAGACTTAAGCACCTAATCTTATCACCAATATTATTAAATCATGATGTCATTAATTTTAACATTTCTTATAGAATTTTTATAAAAGAAAAAAATTATGGGCAAAAAAAGATGGAAATACAAGGTGGAGTCAATGAGATGGTATCCACCAAATGAATCTGGTAGAAAATGATTTTAATGGCTTGATATCTTCATGTAAAACTGCATATATCTAAGAGACTTCCATAATATGAAATTCAATACTTGCAAAATCGCACAACTCTAAGTTCAGCTAGAAGGTGATTCGATTCACAAGGTATGATTAGGACTTTGGGCTGGATGAGGGTGACAATGTCTGTATCTTATTAATTTTTATGCTGCGGGGTTACTTCATCAAACAAAAAAAAAAAGATGCTCATGGGCTATTATTGTAATTTCCTTTTGATACTAATAAAAAATAATAAGAGAAAGAGAACCCTAGCTCTCTGTCACTTGCTCTTGCCATCACAACTTCTCTCCTCCTCCTTTTTCTTGCCATTAATCTTCTTTTATTCAAAAATCAAATAAACCTTGGTGTCAGAACTTCTAAATAAATAAATAGGTTATGCTAACGTCAGTAAGCTGTCACGCCTCTCTCAGGTTTCTCATTCGCAAATTTTTGGGTTGATCCAACTTCGTTTCTATTTTTGTTCTACTACTCAAAAAAAGTGAGTGATTTTATGGAAAGAAAGATTTCATCATGTCTAGAGCAATTTTTTTACTTAGACCCATAACAAAGGGTCAGATTTAAAGTATAGCTTGATCCATTGATATGTATTGGCAAGAAGAATAAAGGAGTTCTACAAAGTTTTTTATTGTGCTGAGAGAAGGGTGTCTATAGATTTACTAATTTAGGCTGACTTTTGTCGTATGATTATATTTATTTGACGCTATAAGCGAGAATTTCAGTTTGATTTGAGTGCCTTCCTATCTACTTGTAGACGTGTTCTTTGTTTTATTGGCTTCATCAAGTGTTCAAAGTTGTTAACTGGTACTTTGGACAAATCACACCACGTTAGAAGTGTGATCTCACCAAACATAGGAAAGGTTAGGGGGTCAGATTGGAACCGAAAGGTTAGGGGGTCAAATTGGAACCCCAAATGAAGCCCGCTTTCTAGATCACAACCATGAAATTAGAGGGCCAGAATCACCTTACCTAGACGCAATTTGCAAAGTTGTTTAATAACAATAAAGGGGAAATAGGGTATTTAACTAGTAAGACCAAAGAGCCTAAAGTGGGTGATCCTTCTTATGACAAATGGGAAATTGAAAATTTGGGATGTAATTCAACAAACCTACGAGAAAATGGGGATTGTAGCATGGATAAAATATTTGAAGCATCAAATTCATGACATCAAGCAAGTCTTCATTAAAAACAAAATTTCATACTTTGGGGGGCATTTATTGCGAGCGTTAGACCATTATCAAAAACTTGATATGGAGTATGCTACAAATGGTACTAAACACAAGTTGCAGGAGCAAATCTTTGAATTCTTAGCTAGCATGAAATCTGAGTATGGCCAAATTCGAAATCAAAATTTGGGAAATAAGCCACACCCTTCTTTACGGGAAGTATATGCTCATCATCTCAAATATCAGGACCGATATGCCCATATCGGCCGATACATAACGAAATTTACATGCATAGATACTCCTTTACGCCTAGATATCCATATATACAATTGATAACAATGGTTACAAACTCAACTGGGGATCACAAATGGACCCCACACTATTGCTTCAAAGTAATTTTCACCAAACTATAAGGCCTAAATTTTTTGCAAAGAGGCTAGAAAACCCTAAAATGGTCTTGAGTCAAAAACTCGGCTATATAAATGCCTATAGTGAGGGTGTTAATGAGTGTGAAATACATAAAATTTTGATATTGCACCTTCCGTTATTTGATATTCACAGTTTTCTACTCAATCACTAGACAAAAAAAAAAAAAAATGGAATTGATGATCAACCTCCCTTTGACAAAAAACTTCATAAGAGTTAGTAAAGAACCTTTGGAAATAACCATATAAGAACACTACACCAAACTTATTGGCATAAAGACCTTAAGCCAATGGTATATGGATACTTTCAAGATCAAAGCAATGAAATTTATTTTGATTCATTCATCTATTAAAGATCCTACAGAGGTGGGATTATGGGACTCTTAAACAACTAATCCCTAATGAAGTCATGATAATCATGACACACTCCCACTATTAAAACATCTGGGCTTGGAGCTTCAACCCTATTAATATACACACATTGCTTTACTTCCTCCATCACAAAGGTGCTCTCTAGCTAAGAATTTTCCATAGTACTTATAAATCTTTGCTCCAAACCATTTAAACAATAACATTTGAGATCGTCTAGCATAAGAGAGGAAGGGATACATTCCACAAGCTTCTCGTATATAAATCCATGATAAGTTTGATCCATCGTCAGGTTAAAGCTTTTATAATAAGACAATTTTTATCAACATATTAACAAAAGTAAAAGAAAAGAAAAAGCAACAATACCCTCTTATGATTGAGCATTGTAATCTTGGATTTATCAACCACATGAAGATACCCCATTCCGATCTTGTCGAATTGAATTACTGCAAAAAGGATTTAGAGTGTTAGAATAAGAACATAAATTAATAATAAACATGGTTTAATTAACATTTGGAAAAAAAACATAATACTGCATCAGAGAACATGATAGTTCCACACACCATGACCCTGCTTTAGTGGGATGAACATTGGGTAACAGTCTCTTTTATATTTCCATGCACCAAGAAACAAATTTTATTATATCAAGAGAAATTGATGCAATAGTGGTTGTAGATAATCCTCGATGAATTTCCAAATGCTGAGAATTATATTGACAAGTATGTTTCCATGTGGCCAGAATTTTGATGACAAATGGCAAGCAAAGTGTACATAGGGAAATCTCAAAATGCAAGTCTACAAGCATGGTGACACTTCGTGCTTGAGAACACCTATTGCTTGATTCCTTCTGTTTTATGACACATGCTTAATGACACCATGCAAATCCACTTGTATGGTGAAACCTCATGCTTAACACCGCATGCAGATTTGACGTGCAGTAAAGAGTGTGACATTCTCACAAACAAACTTGAAAAGGTCCATCTAGAAGCAGGGACATTTTTCCCCCAACATGATAGCCTCTTCTATCTATGAAAAAAAATCAACGCTCCTACACCAGGGCTCCTATGAAAAAATCCAAGTCAAGAAGAGGGAGCCTAGGGCTCCTATCCCAGGCTCGTATGAAAAATAATCTAAGTCATTAAATGAAGCAAGGCTCCTACCCCACGGGTCCTACCCTCCCATTGTGCCTTCCTAAGGTGATTATTGATAGTACATTGTCCTACATTATGCCACATTCTGCTTCAAGTGTCAAGATATCAAGGCTACTGCATAATGTCAAGCAAATGAAAGAAAGAAACCAACAAAGGAGCACATGGACAGCCCTACGACTCCTAGACTGGGGCTTGGTAGCACACTGTCAAAGTGTCTTACATGCAAGTCCTCAAAATTGAGCCTAATGTTAAAATGCAGAAGAAAAATGGAAGAAAAGAATATTGGAGAATGAAGGCCTAGGGCTCCTAAAATAGAGATATTTACCCGCTAAACCGCCTAGATCATGGTGTTCTCCCCTTACGCACTTCAAGTGCTTTCCAAACAATATCCATCCTACATGTTAGGGCTGCAACTTGGTCCGAGCCGGTCTGGGCCAGGGGCATATCTAGACGGAACCGAAGTAATTCGGGACCTAAAAATTTGTCTCGTGGGTAAAAAGGGATACTCCATCCAAATATTTTCAGCTTGTTTAGCCACAAAATAGGCTACTTCAAACAAATCAACAAAAATAAGTGAAGGAAGAAAGAACAATGAACAAGAAAACCTGAGAAAGGGACCACAAAATGAGGCAGCCTCCCTACTGCGGCTAAGAGCATCTCCAACGGAGGTAGCAAATCCAGATTTGCTACCTCTCCTTCCAAAAATCAGCTCCAACGAAGTAAGCAAGAGGTAGCAAAAAGTACAAAAAATTTTTGCTACCACTTTCTCTCTCTTCAAACCTAGAAGAGGAGAGAGAAGGTAGCAAATCATATAATTGAATAAAAAATTGAAGAGGATTACCTGGAAATCCCACAGCAGATTGCAACAGCTATAACAATCATCAACAAGAAATGGCGGTAACCCAAATTGCAAACGCCGGAGGACTCTCGCCGTCGCCGGAGAAAGCCAGAGGCGTCACCATCGCACCACTGTGAACTATAAAATCGAGAGTGAATGTGAAGATGAACAGGAAAAAAAAAAACACTACAATCAAACCCTAAAGCCCTGTTTGGTCGCTGAGAAAAGGTAGGAGAAAAAAAAAATGCGTCCTAAATCATTCATGAATCGGGATGTTGAGATGGGGTTTTCCATTTTTCCAAATCAAAAACCAACAGAATCATAAGATTCTAAAGTTTCCTTTTAAATATACCTTAACGTTTCAACGATAAAGAAAAAAAAAAAAAGAAAAATCATATCTTTACACCTGGTATGAAAGGTGAGGAGGAGGAGAGAACCTGATATGAAAGGCTGCAACATCAAATCTCTTTACACCTACATACAGCGGAGTGTTGAGAGTGAATCTTTGGTGTGTTCTTCTACTTGAGCCAACATTAAGTTTTCTACTGTCAGATGGAGAGACGACGAGCTTGTTTGGAAGGGGATACATTTGCAGAGAGGAGATGGGACGGGAAAGGAGAGGAGCAGATGGGTTTTGCAGAGAAAAGAGACAGTAAAAAAAGATGAGATGTGTTTGGCCAACGTATGGTTGGGATTTTCTAGGGGAATGCTGAACAAATCAGGGCCGTCCAACTGGGATGAAAGTCTTTGAATTTTTTTATCGTTCCCTTCAATGGTATCATTAATTTTATTTGACCGTTCTGTGTTCATCAGAATTTTTTTTTGACCGTTCTGTGTTCATCAGAACGGAGAACGATCGTTTGAATTTTTTTTTTTTGTAATATATTTATTGTATTCATTTTTCCTATAAATATCACACTAATTTCTTCAATTAAACCATCCCTAACTCACTTCTTTTACAAATTTATTCTTCCAATTTTCTCACTTCTTGTAAACTTGTTTAAGATTGTTCTACATTTTTTTTTCACTACAATTTTCTCAATTCTTGTAATCTTTTTTAAGATTGTTTTACATTTTTTTTTCACTACAATTTGCTCAATTATTTTTAACTTTTTCAAGATTGTTCTACATTTTTTTTTTTCAACTCTCAATATGAATTCTCAAAACCCCAATGGAGATGATTTTATGTTCCCCAATTTAATACGCAATCTTCCAATTTTTAATTCTCGTCCCAATTCCCTACTCACTCATCTCAATATCCTACCCGACACGAAAATCACCCACCCGCATTCTCTTAATATACTGATCAATCATCACAATTTGATGCTCAATCCCCTTAAGATGCCAATCAATAAGGCACTAGCTCTAATACTCGTTCATGAAGCTTCATCGTACAAGAGGATCGCATGCTTATGATGGTGTGGCATCATGTCTCTATAGACCCCGTGATGGGAAACGAGTAAAGTGGCAGAAGTCTTTGGCTGAGAATGTAGAATTATTTTGCACACAGCCACACATACAAAGCTTTTGAATCCAACAGAAATAATAAGTCAATTGAACAACGTTGGGGGAAAATCCGCATTACAACAAAAATTTGAGTTCAACTAACATTAATAAAAATTACAAATATTTAATCTCAGTATATTTTACAATAATCATGTTATTTAAAAATATGAAATAATTTTTTTATTAAAATATATTATTTTAACAATAATCATGTTGGTTTTTTGTTCCAACGGTTTTAAAATATATAAAATAATGTTCAAATATGTTTAAAGTATTAAAACATTAAAATATATAAAATAATAATAAAATATTAAGGTTTACTAACTCCCCTTGGAACTCCCACCTTTAAAGGAGGTAGCAAATTACCACCCAAGGTAGCAAACTTGGATTTGCTACCTCAAATTTGCTTATTCCCTTGGAGATGCTCTAAGATTGCCACTTGCAAAGTCACCATGGGTTCGCAGCCAATCTCTTCTCTGGGAAATTTCGCAGCCAGATCTGTAGCCACGAGCTTCCATAGCCATCTCTTTCTCTCACAAACCCACCATGGGTTCTCTTTTTCTCTCTGCAAAAACCCTTTTTTTCTTTTTGTTAACAAATCTGAGTGTTAATGGGCGGATCAGCTTGTGTGGCCAGCGAAGTCAGCAGGAGAAGAATGGAGGCCGGGAGGGGTGAGGCAATGAGCCGATGACGGTCTGACTGCGCTCAAGGAGGAATAAGGGAAAATGAGAGGGTGGGGCGAGTAGGCGATAGGAGTGGCTGAGTGAGTGAGTGAGTGTTTGAGTGTGCCGATGACAGCCTGAAGGGGACTGCCAGTGAGAGTGCTTGAGATGATGATGGCCTGAAGGAGACTGCCGGCGAGAGGGTGAGGTGAAGCCGCGAAGGCGATGCCGGGCTGACAGATTGATGGGGAATAACGAACTGACGGCGCTGAAGAGTGAGAATTTCGGTAAAACCCATTAAAAAACCCATACTCTAAATCCTTTTTATCATAGAAAAAATCAAAAGCATATTCAAATACAAGTGTATTTTCTTTGAGGGGGGCTATTGCCATTACATAAAGTACTCTAAGTCCCCCATTAGTTTACACTTTCTAAGATTTTATGAAAAATATAAAAGGTTTTTATGAAAACTAGTCACATCATTCACTAGAAAACATCGTTTTCAACAATTTTGTAGAAGGAAGTTTTTCCAAAATCTATCATTTAAGCAAACTTGTTGGCCATTTACAATCTTTATTTCATTTTTCATGAAAAATGGCCAAAAAGTGTATTTAAATGACAAATTTTGGAAACAAATTCTTCTACAAAGTTGTCCAGAATGATGTTTTCTAGTAGACTACGTGATTAGTTTTCGTAAATTTTTTTTATATTTTTCATAAAACTTAAAAAATATAAATTAAGTGGGGGCTTAGAGTATTTTATGTGGTGGCAATAGCCTGGTCCATTTTCTTTTCCTACCACTCCCTCAGCAACCCACCAAAGGGAAATTCATAAACATAATTTCCAATCCATAAAACCCATCAACAATCTTACAAATATAAATTAATAAAACCCATCAACAAACCTACAGGGAAAAAAAAAGTTTTTTTAAAATTTTTAAAAACAAATATCAGGCATACAAAAGAAATATCCAATGGTCCAACATCTAATATATTTTCTTACACATCAAACTTTTTTCCCCTTTTAGTTATTTGCCTGAAAGGAAGAAAAGATAAAAATCACAAACACAAACAAAACAAACCAAAACAAGGGGTTTTTTTATTTTGGTCCCTTTTTGTTTTGAAACACAAACCAAAGAAAAGCACCAAAGAAAACCATAGCACTCAGATCTCACAGGAATTAAAATGGGAACCATAAATAACACACATACCCAAGTAATTGCAATTTCAGCATTACCCATTTTATAGGTTCTCAACTCAACTCCTCACCAATTAGAAATGCTGCAAAATTAATGAAACAGGAGACAAAAACTATAGTCAGCAGAAAATATTAGGGCAAAAAAAATGGGAAAAATAAGAAATGAAGAAGTAAAGGGCGGAGAAGCTCATCTCACCAGGATTGAGCTGGACGGCTAAATGGACCTGTGAAAAAAAATTCAAGTATTAAGAAGTCAGTGATTAAAACCCTGAAAAGAACTAAAAAAAATTGAAGAAATATAATCATCAAAGCATAAAAGAAATCATAATCGTCAAAGCACAAAAGCCAGTTGGCCGATTAAGGTAAAAGAGACAAACGAAAAGAGAAAAGACATGTGTAAGCCCCTTCAAGACCACTTCAAAGCCATGGCGAATGAGAATGACAGTAGTAGAGAGAACGAGAGAGAAGAGAGCGGTAGAGAGAGTAAAAGAGACTCGCAGATTTCTCCGGTGTTATGCAAAAAGCAACTGCGTTTGTACAAAAAGGGACCGCCTTTCTCTTTCTTTCTAGGCCTAGTAATTCTAAAACTAAGCAATAACATGAATGGGAACTTACCAGAGGTCCTGCATAACCAATCGAAGCCGGATCTCGCTCAAGATCTCTGAATCCACCGAGAAGTTCACCCTTTGCTTGTAGATCTGGATCTGGACAGGACCCAAAAGAAAAAGGAAAAAAAAGGGAGAGATGTAGAAAGAATGTTGGTTCCATCGCTTCAAAAATGAGAGAAAGGAAGGCTTGTTTTGTTTTGTTTCTCTTGGTTAATCGGTTTAAAGAGGACTGACACAGGGAACGTCATCAGCATGGGATGGATGCAGCTGGATGCTTGTGGTCCACGAGTTTTGGAGGGAGGGTGGGAGAGAGAGGCGGGAAAGGAGGAGAGAGACTGAGAGTGTGGGGTTGGGATGGCAAACAGGAAGGGTATGGCCTTTGAGGAGGAGGATAACAAACGAGAAATTAGAAAGAAAAAAAAAAAAAAACAGAAGGAGAAGAAGGAGAAAAAACGAAACAGGGTGAAAACAATAAATGAAATCGAAGAATAAGAAAAAGAAGGAACAATACCTGTTCCGAAAATCAGAAAATAAAAGATGAAGAAGAGGAGCTACATACCTGTTCGATGAAGGCTGGATCGTCGGAGCTAGAGGATTGGACCGCTGGAGCCGGAGTTAGATCTGGAGCTGTCAAGGTGTTCGAACTTCGAAGAGGGCTAGCTTCAGTGTACAGTACTACAATGTGTACTGTGTTTCCTTAAGTCTTAACGCCTTTTCCTTGGTTTTTTTTTTTTTTTTTTTTCTAATAAATTTTTATCTACCTAACGGCTAGATTTAGATCAGATTTTAAAAAATTTATATTAAATTTATTTGTTTTAAAAATAGGATACCTAGTCCATATTGAAACTAATTTCAAACTGAACAGGTTCCAGGTTCCAATTTAGGAGTAGTTTGGTTTAAAGTAAATTGTAACTTGGTTCTAAATATGGTTCGCAACTCATCTAGAGGAGCAGAAAAAAAAAGTGAAGCAAACTTGAATGTGTGCTCACGGATCTGGATTTGGTTAAGTTTTGAACTTTAACTACATGGTGAAGTTACCACTAGTTTAACACCACGTGACAAAGGAGAAGAAGGGATGGCTCGAATTCACTGATAGCAAAGCAATTCTCCAATTTGCGGTCTCAATTGCTTTACTACCAGCGAATCCGAGCTGTCCCTTCTTCTCTCTTGTCATATGGCGTCAATTCAGTTGTAACTTCATCATACAGTTAAAGTTCCAAACTTCACCAAATCCCAATCTATGTGCTCACTTGGTCAAGAACACACACATATAGATTGCTAGGGAAAGGAGAAAAGTTATAAATAAAACATATAATTAACAAGTCCCCATCATATCCAAAATTTTCCACCAAAATTTTGCAAATAAAAAACATAATCCACAAATCCCTAATTTCCATCAAATCAAAACCTTCTGATTTCAAAGTTAAATTGTAAATCAAAACCCTAGCATACAAATCAGCATTAGATCAAAAAATTTGTTTGTTTAAAATTCAAAAATTAAGCAACGACATTTTTGTAAATTGGTGATAACACATATCTTCAATAATGATTATTTTTTATTATTTAAATTTTCATTTCAAATTGTTGAATTTTTGTGGTTAATCAATATAATATTGTGTTACTATATATTATCGGGAATTATTATATTCTAAATTTATTTGTGACTAACTTAAAATTTTTCAAATTAGTTATACTTCTCACTATAGGTTTCATTAGAAGTAAAAATCTAACCAAACTGATATTAATATCTAATTCTTTAAAAATTATTCTTTCATTTATATTTCATATTATTGAAAAATAACCACGTGCAACGCACGTGTGCCTATTTCTAGTGATATTAAAAAGGTAAAAAACATGGCAAATTTTGAAAAACAATTATAGAAGATAATTTTAAAAGAACTCTCTTGCATGGGAGAAGATTATAGTTACAAGGGTGAAAATGAAAAGAGAAGAATTGGAAGAGGACGATATTTTAAAATACAAAGTAGAATGACAAAGGAAACAGAACCACTAATCAGAGTAGGAGGGAGTTTCGAAGTAAAAGAGCATCGGGATTGACATTCAGCTGAAAAAAATATATCTGTACTACTATATAACGCCAATTTTCTTTGTGGTTTGATTGTACTTGGAAATACTAAAATATCCTTACAGGTTAATAAAGCTAAGAGACAATTTGGTAATTTTACCAACTTTAAAAAACCCACTACAATCTCTTTCCCCTTAATTTTCTTCCACACACATATATGGTTTAAGAAACTTGAAAACTGATATAGCAGTTCCATTAATGGAGTGAAACCTTAAAAAGATATGTTGCACATGCATTGCGTGTGCTCAATTACTAATATAAATGAAGGATGGAGCTGCTTGAAGAAAAGAGCAGCTTCCGAAGATGCATGTCAAGTGGTGAACAATGACACAAGACAATGTCTTTGTTAAATATTGGAGAATTAATCATATAAACAGATAGCCCAAAAGTGGAACACTTGCATATCTTTTTTTGTTACCTTTAATCTGCATACCCAATTTATAACGTTTAGGAAGTGTTTTAACAATTCTAAAATATTCACTATAAAAATAAAATAAAAAAAGGAAAAGAAGAACAATTGTAGAGAATATTCTTTTTATGAAATAATCATGTATTTATATATATGTAAACATAGAAACAAAGGGCTTTACCCTCATACGCAAGACATACAAGAGCTAAGCTCAAAATATCCTATCACAACTACAGTGGGTTAGCAAGAAGCATGAGGATGGGACCATTCACCTATACCTGACTAAAACTGATGGTGATCAATCTAAGGCCCAAAGATTCCCGTATCAGAAAGCCTAAAAGCCTTGATACCAAGGCCTAAAATTAGGCTTAAAACCCTTATTTTTTAGGTCCATGTTTAGAGTATCTCCACGAGGAGAGTTATATCTTGAGCTAAAGCTAAATATAGCTCAAAGAGGAAAAAGGGGCTTCTCTAACCTGAGAGCCAAATTATAATTTAAAATAGATCAAAGCTAAATATTTGGCTCTCAGTAATTTGACTTCCAATTTAATTCAAAGCTATTTGGCCATGTCACTAAAATGGGGGTTGGAGGAAAGAGGGTTTTCCTCCCAAATCAATTGATTATCGAATCAGATGAACAAAATAAATGTATTTTCAATACAAAATCAAATGAACAATAAACATAAATAAATAAATAAAAATTGCGTTCATGAAAAGTTAGAGAAAAATGGGTGATTCTGAGAGATAGGTTGGGTGGTGCTTCCTTCAATCATGCCCTCTTAGGTTGCCGAAATTGAGAAGGGGGGTTGTTTGGTTGCAAATACTTGGAGAGAGAGGGGTTTTTTTGGGATGTGTTGGGGGTTGGAAGATCTAGAGTCTTCCTTTAGAATATCTCTTCCCTGTTTTTTATTTTTTATTTTTATTTTTACTTTATTTTTTTTGGGTACGTGTGTGTTTGAGCTTTACAAATCACAAGCCCTTTAAAAGGGCAGCACACTCGTTGTTTTTATCATTGTGCCACTCTTTTTAAAATTGATCATCCTCTTTTTTATTTTTTCATTACAATATTTTCTCTTACATATCAAGAAGTTGGAATGGATGAATAGTAGTTGGAAATAGGGGAATGGTAATTGATATGGAATAATAGTAGTTTGAAAGAGGGAAAAATGGCTGAGCTAAAAAATAACTTTTGTTGCATTAGAGCAGCCACTTTATGTCATAAAAATATTTTTTCTATAGAGAGCTATTTTTACATTTTTTGAGTTAAAAATAGCTTTTAGGCTTTTAGTTCACCAAAATAGCTCTCTACAGTAAAAATATGAAGGTTACCCTGCATGAAATTTTCCAATAGACTCGTGGAGATCAATGTGGTTGCATTCCGCTGATCTACCAAATGTCGTAGTTTGCATAGTTTTGCAACAAAATTTTAGAAATCTCAAAATTTTTCAAGTAAACAAAAAAAAAAAAAAAAAACAAAAGTATTTAAGGACAAAGAAGATAGTGAAACATTTCTTACGACTCTATTTCACAAGAGAAATGATTCACATCATATACACTAGTAATTGAGCACACGCGATGCATGTACAACACATCTTTTCAAGTTTCCACTACATTAGTGGAACTGTTATGTCAATTTCCAAGTTTTTAAACCGCATGTGTGTGTGTGGGAGAGAATTAAGGGGAAATAGGTTGTGGTGGGTTTTTTTTTTAAATTAGTAAAATTACCAAATTGTCTCTTAACTTTATTAATTTATAAAGGTATTTTAGTATTTTTCAGGTACAATCCAACCACAAAGGGAATTGGCTTTATATAATAGTATAAATGAAGCAAAAAATCTCCATTCAGATTTCCACTCCAATGGGGAAGTTCATAGACGACATCTTCTACTCGTTCCCTCTCTGTAAGTTGAGACTCTACTTCCCATTTTAATTTATAACCTGGAAAACAAACAGAAGAGAGTGGGTTGAAGAGAAAGAAGAAGAGGAGTAGAGTCTAGAAAGTGGGAGAAAAGTTGGTGCAACGGGGAAGAGAATGGTTTAGGGATTTTTTATTTTTTATTTTTTTATGAGCAAATGAATGGTGGTGATCTAGGGTTAACATGTATTTACTTCTAAATGTTTGACACTGGTTCAATCCTATTCTTAGGGCTTATGTAGATTACTCCAGAATGTTTGTAAGTCACTCACTTTGAACACTTGTTCAAGCCCATCCTTGGGCTTCAATTTTGGCCAATTAGCTTGTGTAATGTATGCTACAAAATTATTGCAAAGATTTTGGTCAATCTTAAGGCCTTCTATTAGAAAAAATTATCCCTTCATTATAAGGACCTTTCTTTTCAAACTCTAATATAACCGACAAATTTTTAATACCTCATGAGTTAATTCAAGGGATTAAAAATACAAAAGGAAAGATTGGACTGGTGGCAATTAAACTTGATATTTAAAAGGCTTGTGAGCAAATGGAATGGACTTTTATTATGGTTATCCTAAGGAAATTGACCTTATGTGATAAATAGATCCTATTTGTTTATGATTGTTTATCCTCTGTTTCTTATTCGGTTCTAATTAATGGCATTCTTGAAGGGAATATTATCCATTTTAGGGGATTTTGACAAGGAGATCCATTGTCTCCCTATTTATTTATCTTGGGTGGAGAATATCTCATTAGAAATTTTTGTAAAATCTCTAATAATGCTAAATCTGATTTGGGAACAAAAAATTTGTCCTAAAAGTTCTAATGTTTCTAATTTAATGTTTGCAAACGATTGCATTAAATTTGCAAAAGCCACACAAAAAAGCTAGTCGGAACATTAAGGTACTCTTAGATAATTATTATTCTATACCTGGTGTGAGCGCACCGATTTTCACCACAAGCTCGCTTTTTTACTTGTGTTTTACCTCCTTTTGGTTTTGATAATCCTAACCCCAGAGGATTAGCATATGAATAAGAGTTGCCACTTGAAAGGGTTCATGATCAATTTTGTTAACCAGAGAAAGGTTTGGAGTTAGGGTACATGTTGGGAAGGTGTTAGGCACCCAACAATCCCCGGTAATAAACCGGCTCTCATTTTGTATTCATTGACCATGTTTAGTATTTTAATTTAATCAGGATCACTCATATATCATGAAATAATTAAAACACACACAAATGGCATATTAATCAAATAAACAATAAAATATAATTTATACAATTCTACTTCAAATATAAATTCATATCTCTTGCAAATGAAATTGGTTGGTGTTCAAACCATCCCTCAGATCCACTGTCAATCTGGTCGCATCTCTTCCGTTGAGCTAAGAAAGTTATTTCCCTTCCTCACAAGTTATCTCTCTTCTATTTTCTCTCAATGCAACTTCTCTCTTTTTTAATATTTTCCCTACAAGAACTCTCCTCCCTAAGTCTCTCTTTCTCTCTATTTTCTCTTAGAGTCCCAGCATTCTCTCTTATCTCTCTAATTTTTTGGTGTCCTTGAACTCTCTCAAACTCTTGCTATTTATAGGAAAGAATCAAAGTGCAACCTTATTCACTTAACTAATTTCCCCAACCATTCCTCACTTCTTTTATTTTTGCCATCCTACACATCTTCCATTTACCTAATTTCTCCCACCATTTCTCACTTCTATCCTTTCTTGGTATGGGTTTCTCACTTAAAAAGAAAAGAAGTGGTTGAAACAGTGAAGTTGCCAGTCAATCTGACATAAGTTGATAGTCATGTTGACAGTCATTTTGAAGCAAAACAGCATCAAATTTTTATCACTTGAGATAAATGGTGGATGAATCACTTATGATAGATGATGGATACAACACTTGGTAATAGTGGATGAATCACTTGAAATAAATGGTGGATACACCACTTGGTAAATGGGAGATGAATTCATCATCACTTCAAATGTTAGGTAAATATGAGCCTATATAAAGAAGGTTTTGGTTGGAGATAATGATCACAATTGAGAGGGAATGAGTTGAAATGAATGAGAGATGAATGAGAAGTGTGAGAAGGGTGCATAGGGAGTACTCTATCCAATTGATCTTATATACATATACACACACATATATATGCACTAAACCCAATTGCTTGTTTTGCTCGCAGAAAGAGACCCAAATTAACAATAAAGATCATGGACCTCATCATCGAGAACTCATCATCAAATATAGGGACAAAATGGGATGTCTACACTTGGTCAATTAGTTAACTATCATAAATCTTGTGTATATTTCTCTCCTAATACGAGTAACAATACTAAATTAACTATTAGTGGGAATATGCAAACTATGGCCAAAAACGAACTTGGTAAATATTTGGATTGTCCTGTCATTCAAGACCGTATTCAAAAGTGTACTTTTGAAGTGGTTATAAATAAAATCATCGATAATAAATTAGCAAGTTGGAAGGCCAATTTATTATCTCATGCTGGTAGAATTGAATCACTCTTATTCAAGCCAATGTGTCATCTATATGACTATTCATACTATAAGTTGCTTTAAAATGGTTAAAAATAATATGGATCATATTGACTGTGCTAAAAGAAATTTGTGGCATAATAGTTCATCGGATAATAAGATAGGCATGCCTTTAGTTGCTTGGGATAAAATTTGGAGGCCTAAAGTAAAGGAGGTTTAGGACGTAGGAAAATGGAAGATGTGAATGCTGTGACAATAGCAAAGTTAGGGTAAAGAATTTTAACTGATAGGCAGAATTTATGGGTTACATTAATGTGTGACAAATATTTAAAGCATTTGGAATTTTTTGAAACCAAAGCAAAGCTCCAACTCGTCTTTTGTTTGGAAAGCGATTCTCAAACAAAGAGCCTTACTCAAGAAAGGAATAAGATGGATTGTTGGGAATGGTGGTAACATTTGGTTTTTGTTATACAACTAGGTATATCCCAACCCTCTATGCGAGAAGGTCGCCATTGAAAATAGGAATAACATAGATACAAACCTTAAAGTCTCACATTTCATTGATAATGTTAACAAGTGTTGGAAAACAAATTTAGTTAAGGAAGTTTTAGCGGATGATATTGTTAATGATATTATTGGAATTCCCAGCAATTCCTATCAGGAATACAGAAGATAGACTTTGTTTGGGTTACATAAGTGATGGTAAATTTTCTATTAAGTTGGCCACTTGGCTTCATGATGGTAACAACCATTTGGATCATTCGAATTCTCCTCTCTCTTTACCAAGCCTCGAACCCTTAACCTGTTCCTCACAACACATATGCAAAGCCAACAAGTTACAAGGAGACGACGTATTACTAGAGTCGATTTTGAGTTTCTTAGGACCCTAAGAGAACTCCTAAAATGGGACCCCTTATACATATACCAAAAAAAAAAAAAAAGGTTCTAAGCTCCCAAAATTATTTTGGATTAGTATGCACTGGTTTTTATTTAGACGATAGAAGGATGCCCCGGTTTTATTTACCACATGCATATGCACCAATTTTCATCAAACGATACATAGATGCGCCGTTTTTTGTTCATGCATTTAAAAACTGGCCCAACCCAACCAGATGAGTTGGTTCAAGACTGAATTAGACTCATGCACCATCTATTGTGCGATCAATCAAAACTGAATCACTTTTGGTCTCTCCCGTGGTCTATTTTTAAAAAATAAAAATTATCCCATCACGGTTTCATCGTCAGACAATAAAAAAAGACAAAATAATAATAATGTTATTAATATTTCAAAACATCATGTGGTCCAAGGCGGCCATGAAATGTTGATGTGGAACAAAATAATATCTTTGCATTGAATTGGAAAATAGAGATAAAATTATTGTGCATTTCTTTTGTCTTTTACGTGTTAGCACTTTGTAATTACTACCGTTTCTTGTAACATGTACGTGCAATGTGCATTCTTGTTTTTAATCAAACAAATAAAAATCTTGAGAATAAAAATGACCCTTGGATGCAAATTGAAACTACGACGTTTCATTAACGTCACAAGAGATGTGTCTGTCGTATTTATTGACCCAAGTGAAAAATGCTATTGATTCATTTATGTAAAATGTCTTACCTTTTCTTTCTTATTTTTATTCTGAAATATTTTTTAACCAAATTTCTAAAATATCCAGTTAGAATAAATTCAATTTGATTGAATTGAGTCATTTGGACCAAATTCATATTCTGCCAGTTACATTACTGTCACTAGTGAACCAAAACTTTTCTGAAATGTTTTTCAATTTTATCCATTAAGCATTAATTTAAACCATACAAAGTAGGGGGATAAGGTTTTGTTTTGTTTTGTTTTTGTCTTCTTCTTCTTGTTTTTTTCTTTCTTTCTTTTTTTGGTTAATTTGAAGTGGGTAATTAAGGTTATCATATATCTTCCTCCATGACAATTTTAGTCCTCAATCTCAAAGTAAGAAGCATAGACACTTCCCTCAAAGTGCCGTGGCCATATCTAACAAAAGATCACTTTTTCATATTTTTCTTTTTCTATTTTATTCTATCTTTTAAGTGAATAACGTACTCAACTAGAATTCTAAAAAACGATACATATATATGCATTTTAAATGATATCTATAATTCTAGGTGATATAATGGAATCATATGTATAAAACTATGTATACATTTTATTAGTGTCATATCCCTAGCTGCCATGCATATCGTATCGATTTTTTATGTTGGCTTGTCTATATCATAATTGTGTCACGTATCTAGTTGTAACGGTGCTTCTTATACCTCAAGGTACGTTAATAAATTAATTTAAGGGTATTCTATTGTGATGATCACTAAAATGTTAGTAATTTTCTAATGAGGGGGTTTATTGCCATCACATAAAGTACTCTAAGCTCACCATTAGTTTACACTTTTTAAGATTTTATGAAAAATATAAAAGATTTTTACGAAAACTAGTCACATTGTTCACTAGAAAATATCGTTTTGAATAACTTTGTCGAAGGAAGTTTTTCCAAAATCTATCATTTAGGTAGACTTTTTGTCCATTTACAATCTTTATTTCATTTTCCATGAAAAATGGCCAAAAAGTGTACTTAAATGACAAATTTTGGAAACAAATTCTTTTACAAAGTTGTCTGGAATGGTGTTTTCTAGTAGACTACGTGATTAGTTTTCGTAAATTTTTTTTATATTTTTCATAAAACTTAAAAAATATAAATTAAGTGGGGGATTTAGAGTATTTTATGTGGTGGTGCATTAAATTTTATTTAGATGAAAAAGCTAGGCACCAGTCCCAAGTAGAATTTTTTTACCCATTAATCTTCTTTTATTCAAAAATCAAATAAACCTTGGTGTCAAAGCTTCTCAGTTTTGTTGAAACTCAAAAAATAAATAAACGGGTGACGCTAACGTCAGTAAACTGTCACGCCTTCTTAGGGTTTCTCATTTGCAAATTTTTGGGTTGATACAACTTCATTTCTATTTTTGTTCTACTTCTCAAATTGAGTGATTTTATGGAAAGCAAGATTTCACCATGTTTGGAGCAATTTTTTTGCTTAGACCCGTAACAGTGTCAGATTTAAAGAATAGCTTGATCCATTGATATGTATTGGCAAGAATAAAGGAGTTCTACAGAGTTTTTTATTGTGCCGAGAGATGGGTATCTATAGATTTACTAATTTAGGCTGACTTTTGTTGTATGATTATGTTTATTTGACGCTATAAGCGGGAATTTCAGTTTGATTTGAGTGCCTTCCTATCTACTTGTAGACGTGATCTTTGTTTTATTGGCTTCATCAAGTGTTCAGAGTTGTTGACTGATACTTAGGACAAATCACACTACGTCAGAAGGGAGATCTCACCAAACATAGGAAAGGTTAAGGGGTCAGATTGGAACCCTAAATGATAAGCCCCCTTTCCAGATCACAACCATGAAATTAGATGGCCAGAATCACCATACTGATACACAATTTGCAATGTTGTTTATTAACAATAAAGGGGAAATAGGGTATTTAACTAGTAAGACCAAAGAACCTAAAGTGGATAATCTTTCTTATGACAAATGGGAAACTGAAAATTCCACGTCTTGTCTCTTACAATCCGTAAAGGAGATTTGGGACGTAGTTCGACAAAGCTACTAGAAAATGGGGACTGTAGCATGGATTAAATATTTGAAGCGTTGGATTCATGACATCAAGCAAGTCTTCATTAAAAACAAATTTTCATACTTTGGGGGGATTTATTGCAAGCATTAGACTATTATTAAAAACTTGATATGGAGTATGCTGCTAAACACAAGTAGCAGGAACAAATCTTTGAATTCTTAGCTAGCATGAAATCTAAGTATGGCCAACTCCGAAATCAAAATTTGGGAAATAAGCCACACCCTTCTTTACCGGAAGTATATGCTCATCGTCTCAAATATCGGGACCAATATGCCTGTATCGGCCGATACGTAACGAAATTTACATGTGTAGATACTCCTTTACGCCTAGATATCCATATATACAATTGATAACAACAGTTACAAACTCAACTGGGGATCACAAATGGACCTCACACCATTGCTTCAAATTAGTTTTCGCCAACTATAAGGCCTAAATTTTTTGCAAAGAGGCTAGAAAACCTTGAAACGGTCTTGGGTCAATGACTCGGGCATATAAATGCCTATAGTGAGGGTGTTAATGAGCATGAAATACATAAAATTTTGATATTGCACCTTCTGTTATTTGATATTTCACAGTTTTCCACTCAATCACTAGACACAAAAAAAATGGAATTGATGATCAACCTCCCTTTGATAAAAAGCTTCACAAGAGTTAGTAAAAAAACTTTGGAAATAACCATATAAAAACACTACACCAAACTTATTGGCATAAAGACCTTAAGCCAATGGTATATGGATACTTTCAAGATCAAAGCAATGAAATTTATTTTGATTTATTCATCTGTTAAAGATCCTACAGAGGTGGGATTATGGGAACTCTTAAACAACTAATCCCTAATGAAGTAATGATAATCATGACATACTCCCACTGTTAAAACATCTAGGCTTGGAGCTTTAACCCTATTAATATACATGCAATGCTTTACTTTCTCCATCACAGAGGCGTTCTTTAGCCAAGAATTTTCCATAGTACTTATGAGTCTTTGCTCCAAACCATTTAAACAATAACATTTGAGATCGTTTAGCATAAGAGAGGAAGGGATACATTCCACAAGCTTCTCGTATATAAATCCATGATAAGTTTGATCCATCGTCAAGTTAAAGCTTTTATAATAAGGCAATTTCTATCAACATATTAACAAAAGTAAAAGAAAAGAAAAAGCAACAATACCCTCTTATGACTGAACATTGTAATCCTGGATTTATCAACCACATGAAGATACCCCATTCTGATCTTGTCGAATTGAATTACTGCAAAGAGGATTTAGAGTAATAGAATAAGAACATAAATTAATAATAAACATGGTTTAATTAACATTTGGAAAAGAAATAAAGAAAAGAAACATAATACTGAATCAGAGAACATGATAGTTTCACACACCATGACCCTACTTTAGTGGGATGAACATTGGGTAACGGCCTCTTTTATATTTCCATGCACCAAGAAACAAATTTTATTATATCAAGAGAAATTGATCCGATAGTGGTTGTAGATAATACTCGATGAATTTCAAAATGTTGAGAATTGTATCGACAAGTTTGTTTCCATGTGGCCAGAATTTTGATGACAAGCACATAGCCACATGGCAAACAAGGTGTACATAGGGAAATCTCAAAATGCAAGTCTACAAGCATGATGACACTTCATGCTTGGGAACACCTCTTGCATGATTCCTTTTGTTTTATGACACCTCATGCTTAATGACACCATGCAAATTCATGTGTATGGTGAAACCTCATGCTTAATACCTCATGACATTCTCGCGAACAAACTTGAAAAGGTCCATCTGGAAGCAAAGGACATTTTTCCCCAACACGATAGCCTCTTCTGTCTATGAAAAAAATCAAACCCTCCTACACCAGTGCTCCTATGAAAAAATCCAAGTCAAGAAGATGGAGCCTAGGGCTCCTATCCCAGGCTCCTATGAAAAATAATCTAAGTCATAAAATGAAGCCTAAGGCTCCTACCCCAAGGTTCCCTTAAAAAAAATCTTGAAAAAAATATAATGCATGAAGATGGAGCCTAGGGCTCCTATTCCACAAGTCCTACCCTCCCATTGTGCCTTCCTACCAGGGAGCAAAACTAGTGTGGCTGTGGGTGAGGGTTGTTTTTTAACAGAGGGGTTGGGGTTGGATTTCATGGGGTTGGGTTTCGGGGGTTCTTCAAGCACACAGAGAGAGAGACAGATGGGGTGCGTGGGTGGGTTTAATGAGGGGTTGTTGTTATTCAAACACAGGGAGAAATAGATGGGGTGGGTGGGTAGGTAGGTTCAATGAGGGGTTTAAGAGCATTACCAACGGGAGAGCTATACCTGACCTAAAACTAAATAATATCTCAAAGAAGAAAAAGGGATTTCTCCAACTGGGGAGTTAAACCATGAGCCAAATTTAGCTCTCAATAATTTGGCTCTCAGTTTAGCTTAAAGATATTTGGCCATGTCACCAAAATTGGATCAGAGGAGAAAGGGTTTTCCTCCTAAATCAGTCGATCATTGAATTAGAACAAAATAAGTGTATTTCCAATCCAAAATCAAATGAACAATAAACATAAATAAATAAATAAAAATTGTGTTCATGAAAAATAAGAGAAAAATGGGTGATTCTGAGAAATAGGTTGAGCCTTCGATCATGCCCTCTTAGGTTGCCGAAATTGAGAATGGGGGTTACTCGATTGCAAATACTTAGAGAGAGAGGGGGTTTTATAGGATGTGTTGGGGGGTTGGAAGATCTAGAGTCTTCCTGTATTTGGAGAGAGAGGGATTTTTTGGGATGTGTTGGGGGTTGGAAGATCTAGAGTCTTCCTTGAGAATATCTCTTCCCTTTTCTTTTTTTTTCTTTTTTTTGCTTTTGTTTTGTTGGTACGTGTGTGTTTGGGCTTTACAAATCACAAGCCCTTTAAAACGGCAACACACTCGGTTTTTTTTTCATTGTGCCACTTTCGTTTGTTTTTTGTTTTCTAATTGGACCAATTTTTTTTCCTTCACATTATTCTTAAATTGTGTACCCAATACCACTCTTTTTTAAATTGATCATCCTCTTCTTCTTTTTTTAATTACAACTAGCTACCGGGCACACGCGATGTGTGCGCAACACACATTCAGGAGATTAATTTGGGATTTAGTTGAATTTTAATTTTGATAACTGTCAACTTTCAAATTTTAAAGTGTCATATCAGTTTTTAAGAGAGAGAATCGGGGAGAGATCTTGGGAGAGTGGGGGAGTGAGAATCTATGCCCAGTTGAGAGTAATAACTAATTGTAGTTTCCCGTAGTTACTATATTGCCCCCAAGTCTTCTTGAAAATGGCGTAATTAAAAGAGAGTTTTTTGTAAATTTAAGTACATACCAACGACAAATAGAATTGGCCTTATATAGTAGTATAGATATTTTTACTCTTACATATCAATTAGTTGGAATGGATAAACAGTAGTTGGAACTAGGGGAATGGTAATTGATATGGAATAATGGTAATTAGAAAAAGGGAAAAGTAGGTGAGTTAAAAAAATAGCTTTTGCTGCATTGGATTGAGCGAAGGAAAGGATCAGTTGAGTGTGGGTCTTTCCTATTCAAATGACTAATATGAGAACGAGGGAGCCACTGTTGTTCGTTCAGTTCATTAAGCGAAATAGGCGTAGAGAAGGAAAGTGAAGGGTGGGCGACAGTGTTGAAAGATGCAGGCTGATGCTACATTTCAGGGTGGGTGTAGAGAAGCAAGATGGAATCTTATTTATGAGTTCATGATTGAGAGATAATAGGCATAATGGAACAGCTACTTTATGTCATAGAGCTATTTTTACTGTAGAGAGCTATTATTACACTTTTTGAGCTAAAAATAGCTTTTAGTTCACCAAAATAGCTCTCTACAATAAAAATACGAAGGTTACCCCGCATGAAATTTTCCAATAGACTCATGGAGATCAATGTGGTTGCATTCCGCTGACCTTCCAAATGTCGTAGTTCGCATAGTTCTACAACAAAATTTTAGAAATCTCAAAATTTTCCAAAGTCAAAAAAAAAAAAAAAAAAAAAAGGAGTATTAAAAGACAAAGAAGATAGTGAAACATTTCTTACAAAGAAGATAGTGAATCATTTCTCAGGAGAAATGATTCGCATCATTTACATGAAGCACAAAATCTCCTTTCAGATTTCCACTCCAATGGGGAAGTTCATAGATGATATCTTCTACTCGTTCCCACTTTTCTAACCTGGAAAAGAAACATAAGAGAGCGGGTTGAAGAGAAAGAATCAAAAGAAGAAGAGGAGTAGAGTCGTAGAGAGTGGGAGAAAAGTTGGTGCAGCAGGGGAGAGAATGGTTTAGGGTTTTCTTTTCTTTTCTTTTTTCTTATGAGCATATGAATGGTGGTGATCTAGGGTTAACTTGTATTTACTTCGAAATGTTTGACACGGGTTCAATCTTATTCCTAGGGCTTATGTAGATTACTCCAGAATGTTTGAAGTCACTCACTTTAAACATTTGTTCAAGCCCATCCATGGGCTTCAATTTAAGCCAATTAGCTTGTCTAATGTATGTTACAAAATTATTGTAAAGATTTTGGTCAAAGGCCATTTGTTAGAAAAAATTGTCCCTTCATTACAAGGAGCTTTCGTTTCAAACTCTAATGTAACTGAGAAATTTTTAATAACTCATGAGTTAATTGAAAGGATTAAAAATAAAAAAGGAAAGATTGGACTTATGGCAATTACACTGATATGGAAAAGGCTTATGATCGAATGCAATGGAATTTTATTATGGTTATCCTAAGGAAATTGGGTTTCTGTGATAAATGGATCCAATTTGTTTATGATTGTTTATCCCCTGTTTCTTATTCGTTTCTAATTAATGGCATTCTTGAAGGGAATATTATCCCTTCTAGGAGACTTTGACAAGGAGATCCATTGTCTCCCTATTTATTTATGTTGGGTGGAGAATATCTCATTAGAAATTTTTGTAAAATCTCTGATAATGCTAAATCGGATTTGGGGAAAAAAATTTGCCCTAGAAGTTCTAATGTTTCTAATTTAATGTTTGCATAGGATTGTATCAATTTTGCAAAAGCCACACAAAAAGCTAGTCAGACCATTAAGGTACTCTTAGATAATTATTATTGTATACCTGGTCAATTGGTTAACTATCATAAATCTTGTGTATATTTCTCTCCTAATACGAATAACAATACTAAATTAACTATTAGTGGGAATCTGTAAATTATGGCCAAAAACGAATTCGGTAAATATTTGGGTTGTCCTATCATTCAAGACCGTATTCAGAAGTGTACTTTTGAAGTGGTTATAAATAAAATCATTGATAATAAATTAGCAGGTTGGAAGGCCAATTTATTATCTCGTGATGGTAGAATTGAATCACTCTTATTCAAGCCAATGTGTCATCTATGCCTATTCATACGATAAGTTGCTTCAAAATGGTTAAAAATAATATGGATCATATTGACTGTAGTGCTAAAAAAAATTTGTGGCATAATAGTTCATGGGATAATAAGATAGGCATGCCTTTAGTTGCTTGGGATAAAATTTGGAGGCCTAAAAGTAAAGGAGGTGTAGGACGTAGGAAAATGGAAGATGTGAATGCTGCGACAATAGCAAAGTTAGGGTAAAGAATTTTAACTGATAGGCAGAATTTATGGGTTACATTAATGCGTGACAAATATTTAAAGCATACGGATTTATTTGAAACCAAAGCAAGCTCCAACTCGTCTTTTGTTTGGAAAGCGATTCTCAAACAAAGAGACTTAATCAAGGACGGAATAAGATGGGTTGTTGGGAATGGTGATGACATTTGGTTTTTGTTAGACATCTGGGTATATCACTATATCCCAACCCTCTGTGTGATAAGGTCGCCATTGAAAATAGGAATAACATGGATACAAACCTTAGAGTCTCACATTTCATTGATGATGTAAACAAGTGTTGGAAAACAAATTTAGTTAAGAAAGTTTTATCAGATGATATTGTTAATGATATTATTGGAATTCCCAGCTATTCCTATCAAGAATACAGAAGATAGACTTTGTTTGGGTTACATGACTGATGGTAAATTTTCTATTAGGTCGGCCACTTGGCTCCATGATGGTAACAACCATTTGGATCATTCGAATTCTCTTCTCTCTTTACCAAGTCTCGAACCCTTAACCTGTGCCTCACAACACATACGTAAAGCCAATAAGTTATAAGGAGACTACGTACTACTAGGGTCAATTTTGAGTTTTTTAGGACCCTAGGAGAACTCCTAAAATGGGACCCCTTGTACATATTCCAAAAAAAAAAAAAGGTTTTAAGCTCCCAAAATTATTTTGGATAAGTATGCACCGGTTTTTATTTAGACAATAGAAGGATGCCCCGATTTTATTTACCACATGCATATGCGCCGATTTTCATCAAACGATACATAGACGCGCCGTTTTTTGTTCATGCATTTAGAACCGGCCCGACCCAACCAGATGAGTTAGTTCAAGACTGAATTAGACTCATGCACCATCTATTGTGCGATCAATCAAAACCGAATCACTTTTGGTCTTTCCCATCGTCTATTTTTAAAAAATAAAAATTATCCCATCACGGTTTCATTGTCAGACAATTAAAAAAAAAAAAGACAAAATAATAATAATGTTATTGATCTCTAATTTTTCTTCTCAACTTACTGAGTATTGATGTGTTACAACATACGTTTAGAAAACACAAAAAATAAAAATAAAATCATGTGTAAAATGGTGCTGTAGCTACTTTAGAGAGGGAAAAAATGAGGGAAAAGTTTATAAATCAAGCAAAAAGTATACTTAAATAATAGATTTTAGAAAAATTTCTTTTACAAAATTGTTAAAAATGATGTTTTCTAATAGACGACGTGTCCGGTTTCATAAAAACTTTTTATATTTTACATAAAACCTTTTTTTAAAAAATAAAATAAATAGGGGCATTGATAAAACTAAGGGGTAATAATAGCCGGACCCTAAGATAATATTTCGATAGGCCTAGGATTTCCCAAAGTTGGTGGGCCTAACCAATCACATTCAAGCAGTGCCATAGTTGACACTGGCTCTTGCTAGGTAACTGAGGGCGTGAAGCGAGGGCAAGAGGAAGAGCAACAATTTTCAAAACATCATGTGGTCCAAGGCGGCCATGACATGTTGATGTGGAACAAAATAATATCTTTGCATTGAATTGGAAAAAAGGGATAAAATTATTGTGCATTTCTTTTGTCTTTTACACGTCAACACTTGGTAATTACTACCGGTTCTTGTAACGTGTACGTGCTGTGCACATTCTTGTTTTTAATCAAACAAATAAAAATCTTAGAGAATCAAAAAGGCCCTTGGATGCAAATTGAAACGACGACGTTTCATTAACGTCACAAGAGATGTGTCTGTTGTATTTATTGACCCAAGTGAAAAATGCTATTGATTCATTTATGTAAAATGTCTTACCTTTTCTTTCTTATTTTTATTCTGAAATGTTTTTTAACCAAATTTCTAAAATATCCAGTTAGAATAAATTCAATTTGATTGAATTGAGTCATTTGGACCAAATTCATATTCTGCCAATTGCATTACTGTCACTAGTGAACCAAAATTTTTCTGAAATGTTTTTCAACGTTATCCATTAAGAATTAATTTAAACCATACAAGGTAGGGGGATAAGGTTTGGTTTTGTTTTTGTCTTCTTCTTCTTGTTTTTTTCTTTCTTTCCTTTTTTCTCTTTTCTTTCTTTTTTTGGTTAATTTGAAGTGGGTAATTAAGGTTATCATATATCTTCCTCCATGACAACTTTAGTCCTCAATCTCAAATTAAGAAGCAAAGACACTTCCCTCAAAGTGCCGAGGCCATATCTAAAAAAAAAACTCTTTTTCATATTTTCTCATTTCTATTTTATCCTATCTTTTAAGTGAATAACGTACTCAACTAGAATTCTAAAAAACGATACAAAGATATGCATTTTAAATGATATCTATAATTCTAGGTGATATAATGGAATCATATGTACAAAACTATGGATATATTTTATTAGTGTCATATCCCCAGCTGCCATGCATATCGTATCGATTTGTTGTGTCGGCTTGTTTATATCATAATTGTGTCACGTACGTATCTAGTTGTAACGGCGCTTCTTATACCTCAAGGTACATTAATAAATTACTTTTAGGGTTTTCTACTATGATGATCACTAAAATGCTAGGAATTTTCTAATGAGGGGGGTTATTGTCATCACATAAAGTACTGTAAGCCCCCCATTAGTTAATACCTTTTAAGATTTTATAAAAAAATATAAAAGATTTTTACAAAAACTAGTCACATTGTTCACTAGAAAACATCGTTCTGAATAACTTTGTAAAATGAAGTTTTTCCAAAATCTATCATTTAAGTAGACTTTTTGTCCATTTACAATCTTTATTTCATTTTCCATGAAAGATGGCCAAAAAGTGTACTTAAATGACAAATTTTGAAAACAAATTCTTCTACGAAGTTGTTTGGAATGATGTTTCTAGTAGATTACGTGATTAGGTTTCGTAAATTTTTTTTATATTTTTCATAAAACTTAAAAAATATAAATTAAATGGGGAGGTTAAAGTATTTTATGTGGTAGTGCATTAAATTTTATTCAGATGAAAAAGCTAGGCATCAATCCCAAGTAGAATTTTTTTTTTTTATTACTAGTTCAAATGCACTCATTCAAACAACAATTCAACATCCAAAAAGCATTCAAGAAACACTACCTAGACTTCTCGATCGGTTAATCCAATGCTTAAAACACTGAAATAAACTAACGAGAGTACGACACAAAATAATGGAAGAAATTAAACTGCATGAAAAAAATAAAAAAGGACCCCGGAGCTAGACCTTAATTTGTGCCACCAAGAACAGCCTTGAGCTTCTTAACCTGAGCAGCATCAAGGAAAGTGGTGGCCACAACCAACTCAGTAGGCAAATCGTTTGCAAACAAAGCGAAATCAACAATTTGGAGACCAGGGCTTGGACTACTAAAGCTAGCAAATGCAAGTGCTGATGACCCCCCTGCATTCACTTGGAAATGCAACAACCCTTGTGGAAAAACCATAACGTCCCCCTTCTGAAGGGTTTTTAAGTAAACAGTATTAGTGGCCCCTGTAATGAATCCAGCACAGATTGACCCTTGAATAACAATGAGTACTTCCGAGCCACCAGGGTGAATGTGCAATGGAATGACTCCACCAGGGGCTAGGTCCAACCTGGCTATGGAAACTCCAAGGCCATTCACACCAGGAAATTTGTCAGCAAATGCTGGGGTCACCGCGGCTTTGATGATATTGGAGGTGTTTCCAGGAATGGCTAGGCCCGAAAAAACTAAATCGTTTATGGTGACTTTTGCTGGCTTCTTGCAAGAGTAGCCTGCTGGCCCATCGGGGGCGGTATAGTCCGCGACACAGAAGTCTAGGACGGAGGCATGGGTGGAGGAGAGGAGGAGAGAAAAGACGAAGAGAATTGGGAGAAACATTTTTCACCAAATGTGATGGGTGTTTGATAAATTGTTTTAGTCCTTCAGGGTGTGGGTGTGGGTGTGGGTGTGTTAATTGGTGGGGTGTTGGTAACATTTATATAGTAAAGGGGATGGCATGGGATTTTTTTTTTTTTTTTTTTTTTTTTTTTTGAGGAGTGTAATTGTTTGTTAGAGATAGGCCCATGCAGGATTTTCCACAAGCAAGGTGGATGCAAAAAGTGTACGTCAGAAACGACAGATTTTGAGCTGTGATGCATGTGAATGCTCTTTTATTTTTTCTTCTCAGACAACAACAAGAATACTCTTTTTGTTTGGAAATGCAGGAGCAAAAAGGGATATCTTTCGAATATCTGCCGTGGCAAAAGAACTCTTTTAGAAAACCCTCTTTAAATATCTCAACCTTATTTTTCAAAATGTATAATTTTATTTTACCTATATATATATATATATATATATATATATAATCTGAATTCAAATAGATTTTATGGTCTTTTTGCTACACTATCCCATTTTCTAGAGTATGAGTTCTTCCTAATGCTATGGTCCAATGTAAATACTCCCTACAAAAATCTGTCTTTTGTGCATATGAAGCATGAACTAAGGGTGATAGAGCATGCAATATATGTTGCTTCTTTTCTCTCTGTTTTTTTTCCTTTTTCCTTGTCAATAAAATATTAATTCAAAGGTGTCAATAAAAATATCCAAACCAATGGGGCCTGACCAATCAACTGCTAGCTTGCATTCCTTATCTACTTACTGTCTCAATTTTGTTATTTCCACAGATTGTATTTGGCACACGGCAATAACCAACTTTTTCCAAATTTTGCATTAATGGATGTAACCATCAACCAATTGTAGTCAACAGCGTTAACACTACGAATCATTGGATTGCGGATAATAAATCATGACTATAGTTCATTCCGCAATTCTCATTGGATTTTAAAAGCTCAAAATCAGATCGACCAAAAATTTGATTTCCAATTGAAAAGGAGATGAATTTATCGCTAACTCTCTTAAGCCCCCATTGTCCTAATCCTCTCATATATATGGCTAAAAAAATAGTACAAAAATGAAAGGAAAAAAAAAAAAAATAGAAGAACGAAAAATCAATTTGCAACAAATATATCATTGTATTAGTTTTCAAGCTTTTAAGGATATCACTCATGCTCTAATGGTCTAGTAAGATAGAGCAAACTAAGATTATCTGACTAGATAAATCAAGATATTACTTCAAATGGTCAAGTAAAAGAAGAGTGTGTAAAGGGCCGGGAAAGTATCAAAAATGTGGTCCATGATCTAGCACATGGAGCTAATTAAGGGGATAGAAATGAGGCCATAAGAAGACATTTTGACAGCTAGAAAGGAATTCTCTGCAAGTCGTCTTCTCGATTACATTTACGGGTAGCCATCGAAAGAATGTGTGGATCTTAGGAATTCCCCATCTTTTGGGTTATCACTTATCTGGATTTCATTGGACAATGTGTAAAAGGTCTCATAGCTTTACTACTGTCTTCCATACTAACTACCCTACAAATATGTACTTTAACTTGCCGTGTAAAGCATAGACTAATTTAAGTTCTATTGAGACGTTCAGGCACCACCCTTTGGCTACCGGGGAACATGTATGATGGGCCGGCTACCAACTCACAGGGTTACATTACCACATTCACAAAATGAGTGAATGCATAAGGAAGGTAACCTTCCAATCAGGGTATAGAAGTAATGATGATCGATAAAGATACTTTGGGATTTTAAGGTCGGGGAGAAAATTTTGATAAATAAGTGAGAGACTATACGCCTTCCAGTCTTACTAATAGTACTAGAGGTGGTGTTGCACTGTGTGCATGTGGCACACACACTTTACACCCTAGCTAGTTAACCGGGAAGATAATCATATTTTGGTTTAGTGGATTTGAATTCAAATTGAAACGATATCGCTATTTTAATTCCTTTTTTTTTTTTTTAATTTATTGTCATAAAGTATTAATAATGGTATTTCAATATCACTATTTTAATTTCTTAACAAATAGAGTGTAGATATAGAAGTGAGAGACTAAATGCCTACCTTAGGCTTTCGAATAGATACTAGAGGGTGACTGGTGGGGCATGCCCTATGTACATGTTTGTAACCTTACTAGATTTCTCCTTTTCTTACCCTTATCTTATTTCTTGTGTCAATATATTATTCCATCATGGAGATTTAGAAGGGTAGTGGAAGTAGTATTTGATTGATATGATCTTAGTTAAACTGAATGATCGATTAAGGATAAACTTTAACTTTCTATTTTTTATTTTCCAAAAGAAAAATAAATAAATAAATAAATCATTTTTTAAAGTTTTTTTATACTGCAACTTCCAAAATTTTTTCATACTCAAAACTTTTCGGGCACCGTTTGGTTATGTTTTTTAAAAGATCTTTTTTGCTTTTGAAAGCAAAAAGTTACAAAAATAAAATGAAAAATTTGGTTATAGCTTTTAATAAGTACTTTTTAATAAGTAAAAAACACTTAGAAGCAAAATTTTGCTTTTAATCAAAAGCAAATTAAACTTGTTTTTAAAAGCAAAATTTATAAGTTTTCTCACCCGATTCAATCTCTCGACCTCACAGTTTTTTCTAACTATGTCTTGCGACAAACGATGAGAGGGTGACGACATTTGCCATATTCTGGCGACTTCTGCCGTACTCGTTTATGCTTTTGTAATGAGTAAAAATAAAAATCAATTTTACTAAACATGCTTAATCAAAGTTTTGTTGTTTTTACTTAATAGCAAAAAGCCAAAAAAAAAACAAAAAACAAAAAATGACTTTTTATATTTATAAAAAAATCTTTTGAACAGTGCAATCAAACAATGCCTTTATTTTTTACTTTTTATTTTTTATTGTTGAAAATAAAAAACAGGAAGTAAAAGAGACCCTAAAATTACCCTTATTTCATCGAAGTAGCAGGGTAAAATTTCCCCTTTGTGATGGTGACTGGTGAGTAGCAGCCAAAGATAAGGCTACCAAGGACAAATGGGCAATGGTCGGACCAACGGCCATCAATCTTTTGCAGGGGGAAATCAGGATGTCATTCCCAGAATCATATCAACATCATCCTCATCATCATTGCATAGATATGCAGAAACAAGTGCAAACAAAAGCACATGTGTATGAAAATGAATGTAAAATTTGTATGCAATAATTACAATTAATGGGGTTTGAGATAGAATCCCCCACTATTAGGTGAACCTGCTACTATCATAAATAAGAAGTTGAGAAGTATAAGCAAAAATCTGAAAAGGGGGAGGAATCCCACCACACAATCACAATTCTCAAAGCAGAGATTGCAGACCATGCATGCACGCGTTCTATGACCCCTCGTACGTACAAAATGGAACAAATAAATGTTATGGATACAGGGTACTTCAAGATAGACTTAATTGGCGCATGACTCTAAATAATTTGGCTTGCTATATAATAAGAATCAAGGATTCTTTGCAAGGTATTCTTGTCTTTGCTCCACATTATTTCAGTAAGCTTTCTACTTTGTACAAAGTCTTGGTACTCCAACCCCCCCCCCCCCCCCCACCTTCTCTCTTCCCCCTTTTTACTTTTTAGTTTGGCTTATAGTGACATGGTCTGATGATCACATATTTTTTGGTTCCATTGGAGGGTTTGAAACCCCTGATGATCATATATTTCGATATATGATAATTTGTGATTATTTTGTAGATGTTTTTTGGAAAATTGTATTGTTGGGGTTGGGAAAGGTTTGTGTTACCCTTTTGAACCCAAGTTGGGTTTAGGGTGGGTTAATTTTTTTTAATTTTTAATTTTTCCTTCCCTGTGTTGTTTTTATTTTTATTTTTATTTTTGTATAAATCTTGAAATTTATACATATAATTCACTAAATAACAACAAATTTGTCCAAGTTATTGGGAAATCGGTTATCGGGTGATCCACCGGTGCCGGGGCATACTATGATAGTGGTTAGAACTTGGAATATACAAAATCAGGTTAGGGAACAGGTTTGAGATGAATTTTTTGAACCGAAGCCTGGTTCACGATGGGCCCAAGGTGGAAACATGTTAGTCGTTACGATTTGAATTAGGTTGGCCCATTGCGGGCTTAGGCTCGTTGCCATTTCTCATTCATTAGACTATTTGCTTCGTCATTTGTTTGGTTCAAAAGAGAACCCAATGGGTCCTTAGATTACATAATGGGGAGCCCATTTTTGTTTCCTCTCTATATTTAACCACTATTTATGTATTTGTGGCACCGTCTTACAAAATCGAGCCAATTTTTAATCCCCAACAATTAACTACACAACATTTGAGTTTGAAATATGATTAATTGACCTACTCATTCTTCAGATTTTCGGAAAGAAAAGTCTTAATCTTTTGATTAACCAATTGATTCTCGATATTTTTCATGTTAAACAGGCATTTCCTGATCCAAACCGCACGATGGCATATTTTTGGACCGTGCTTGTCCTGTTTTTCATAGCAACTATGCATAGCCAAATTAGCATCACGGAAGCATCAGACATTGGTGTTTGCTATGGATTAAATGGAAATGACCTCCCTTCTCCAACTGATGCGGTTGGCCTCTACCTAAAATATGGCATCACCAAAATGAGGCTCTTTGAACCATACCCCTCAGTCCTCCAGACACTAAGGGGTACCCAAATCGCAGTCTCTATAGGCATACGAAACGATCACGTACCCATCCTGGCATCAGGCCAAGAGGCTGCTAACTCATGGTTTGCAAACAACATAGCACCTTACCTCAATGACATTGTCATTTCACATATTACTGTTGGCAACGAAATTGTACCAGGGGAATTTGCTCAATACATTGCACCTGCCATGCAATCCCTCCAAAACATCCTCAATGCTCGAAATCTAGCCAACATTAAGGTGACCACTGTGGTGGCTATGGCCGTATTGGGAGCCTCTTATCCACCTTCAAGTGGTGCATTCTCAGCTGCGGCAAGCGGCCCAATGAGGGACATTCTACAATTTTTATCAGCACACAGATCGCCTCTCATGGCCAATATATATCCTTACTTTCCGTATGCATCAGAGCCAGCAAACATCCGCTTGGATTATGCGCTGTTTACTGGTTCTAGCCCAATTTTACAGGACGGTGGGCTCAGTTATTCGAACCTGTTTGATGCTATGTTGGATGCTTTGTATTCGGCCATTGAGAAAGAAGGTGTGACAAATGTGGATGTGGTGGTGTCTGAGAGCGGTTGGCCTTCTGCTGGGAATGGAGAATTCACTACTCCACAGCTTGCGGGGACTTATAATAAAAATTTCATTGCACATGTTACGAATAATGGGACACCAAAGAGGCCTCAGGCTCGTATAACTGGGTTCATTTTTGCAATGTTCAATGAGAATCTCAAACCTGCTGGTGTGGAGCAACATTGGGGACTTTTTGAACCCAACATGCAACCTGTTTATTCTGTATTTGATCCTTAGTAGGAACAATATCAGTTATTGGCAAAGGGGTAGGTATCAAATAAAGTGCCAATTTAAGGGGTTTTTATTTTTATTTTTTCCTGTTAGTGCTAATCAAGAAATTCAAATACAGCTTCGTTATTGAGAGGATTCGAAACCATTATCTCCATTTAGTGTTATTCAATAATAATGATTAAATGGGATTTGAACATTTACCAATATAAGGTGAATCACAAATGGAGAATTGACATCATTGTAAGCAACTATAGTGTGGAATGGCCCATATTAGAAGTTAAAGCTAAAACAAGGTGAGCATGGATTAAAATTTTGACATATATGGTGTCAAGACATATTTTTTACTAATTTTCCCTTTAAACCATAGGACATAATAGCCAAAAATGAAAATCAGGGCCTAAAAAGGTAAATGCCCCAATGATGAATCCAGTTATTGGCAAAGGGGTAGGTATCAAATAAAGTGCCAATTTAAGGGGTTTTTATTTTTATTTTTACCTGTTAGTCCTAATCAAGAAATTCAAATACAGCTTTGTTATTGAGAGGATTCGAAACCATTATCTCCATTTAGTGTTATTCAATAATAATGATTAAATGGGATTTGAACATTTACCAATATAAGGTGAATCACAAATGGAGAATTGACATCATTGTAAGCAACTATAGTGTGGAATGGCCCATATTAGAAGTTAAAGCTAAAACAAGGTGAGCATGGATTAAAATTTTGACATATATGGTGTCAAGACATATTTTTTACTAATTTTCCCTTTAAACCATAGGACATAATAGCCAAAAATGAAAATCAGGGCCTAAAAAGGTAAATGCCCCAATGATGAATCCAGTTATTGGCAAAGGGGTAGGTATCAAATAAAGTGCCAATTTAAGGGGTTTTTATTTTTATTTTTACCTGTTAGTCCTAATCAAGAAATTCAAATACAGCTTTGTTATTGAGAGGATTCGAAACCATTATCTCCATTTAGTGTTATTCAATAATAATGATTAAATGGGATTTGAACATTTACCAATATAAGGTGAATCACAAATGGAAAATTGACATCATTGTAAGCAACTATAGTGTGAAATGGCCCATATTAGAAGTTAAAGCTAAAACAAGATGAGCATGGATTAAAATTTTAATTTAATTTTCTACCATTAAATTAAGAGAAAAGGATTTAAGGGTTTTTGACATATATGGTGTCAAGACATATCTTTCACTAATTTTCCCTTTAAACCATAGGACATAATACCAAAAATGAAAATCAGGGCCTAAAAGGGTAAATGCCCCAATGTTGAATCCAACCATATATGGGGCTGTAAATCCTTGAGAGGTTTGCAAATTACCATCAACTATAAAATTCTCGTAGGAGAAATAATAATGTCTAAATATGTAGACAGACCTTATTGCTCATGGCTTTTAATGACTTGACCCTATAAATATTTGAAGGAGAGTTCCTTTTATTTCATTCAAGTAAGGAACACTTCCCTCTGCTGCCACATGCCCACATTGTCTCGGTAAGCTTTTGTACTCTGTTAAGTCTTGTAAATCCTCTTCTCTTCCTTTTTCATTTTTTTCAATGCTGTCTTATGAAGGCATGAAAATCTTTTTAGAGCAATTATATTTAATTAATCCTTTTATCTCGATATTTTTATGTTAGGCAGGCATTTTTTTGATCCCAAGTGATGGCATGTTTTTGGACCGCGCTCATTTTGTGCATTGTAGCAGCTATTCATAACCAAGTTGGTGTCATAGAGGCATCAATTGACATTGGTGTTTGCTATGGAACGAATGGAAACAACCTACCTCCTGCAGCCGATGTGATCGGCCTATACAAAAAATATGGTATTGGCAAAATTAGGCTCTTTGAGCCAAATCCCGCAACCCTCGAAGCACTAAGAGGGTCCCAAATCGCCGTCGCTATTGGCATACGAAATGACGATCTACCCAACCTGGCAGCAAGCCAGGAAGCTACTAACTCATGGTTTACAACCAATATAGAACCATACCTCAAAGACGTTCTCTTCTCATTTATTTCTGTAGGTAACGAAGTTTTACCAGGGGCAAATGGTCAATACATTGCACCCACAATGCAAAATCTCCAAACCATCCTCAATGATAGAAATCTACACGGCATTAAGGTGACCACCGTGGTCCATGCAGCCACCTTGGCAGCTTCTTACCCGCCTTCAAATGGTACATTCTCGGCTGAGGTGCAAGCTGACATACTGAAAATTCTACAGTTTTTGTCAGCACAAGGATCGCCACTTATGATCAATGTGTATCCTTACTTTGCATATGCATCAGATCCGGTAAACGTCCGCTTGGATTATGCGCAATTTACTGCAACTGGACCAGTGGTTCAAGACGGGAGCCTGAGCTATTCGAACCTGTTTGATGCCATTGTGGATGCTTTTCATTGGGCAATGGAGAAAGAGGGTATAACCAATGTGGATGTGGCGGTGTCCGAGAGCGGTTGGCCTTCTGCTGGGAATGGAAATTTGACGACTCCAGAGCTTGCGCAGACTTATAATAAAAATTTCATGGCGCATGTCATGAGTAATGGAACGCCAAAGAGGCCTAAGGAATACATAGAAGGATTTATTTTCTCAATGTTCAACGAAAATCTCAAACCTCCTGGTGTGGAGCAAAACTGGGGGCTTTTCGAACCCAACATGCAGCCTGTTTATCCTGTATTTCCTCCTTCAATTTAGGATAGCAAATGAAGAGCATTTTTTCTTTTGGAGTAACAAAAATAATGCATCTATAGAAAACCCAACAGGAAAGATATCAAATAATGAGCCAATTTAATGGCTTTTAATTTAAACCTGAATTCGCTGGCATATGAAAAGTTTTCAATCGTGAGCAAGACATTCCATAAATACGATATCCAATTCATACATTATTCATAATTATATCAAATAAGATACCAATCAAAGGCGCGACAATAGTCCATGGCTGCCACTTCCCTTACTCAGAGAAGGGTAGTCTGTGTACCCTACAACAGGATCATGAGTATAGAAAGTAGCTCTAACATACCTATTTAAGGGTGCATTTACCATAAATCTCAAGACCAAGTCTGGGTTTGCGATAAAAAGACGGCCATAAGAAACCAAATCAGCATCCCCTTGAGCTAGAGCTTCCATTCCTAGTTTCTTAGTGAACCCGCCACTGCATATGAAAGTTCCTTGAAACGTCCTTCTCCAAGTCCTCATTAATCGGGCTTCCTCATCTTCACTGCCATGTCTACCTGCTTCTGTTTGGCCATAAGCTGTGTACCGGGGCTGAGTCACATGAAGATAAGTGAGCTTTAAGCCCAAGGTTAGCTGTAGCTTGTTAAGTCTCTCAATCACTGCCAAGCCTAGGCCAAGTGGATCAGAGTCCATGGCATCAAGGTGATCAATCGCTGGTGAAATTCTGATACCCACTCTATCTGCACCAATGGCTGCAACAACTGCTTGAATCACCTCCAATAGGAATTTGCACCGGTTTGCAATTGATCCACCGTACTCGTCTGTCCGGTCATTGATCCCATTCTTCAAGAACTGGTCAATGAGATACCCATGTGCCCCATGGATCTCAACGCCATCAAAACCTACACATTATATGACAAATATTTGCTCAAATTGATATTATGGGCACATATTAAAGCTCTGAATTTAAAGGGTTTGGGGGAGGTATCTGAGAAATTAAGAAGTACTTAAGCAGAGATTTGGATTAGCGTAACAATTGAACTAATACTGTACTCGTTGCAACACGTACGCCATGCCTTCACTTCCAACATGGTGAGACAAACGCCCCTTTTTTGGGGGGTCCGATGAGGTGAGCGCCCAGATGGGCCTTGGGCTACATAGCGGGGTACTTGTTCCTTTCCTAACCCTACCCCATAACCAACCACCCCCAACTATCCGAAGGTTTGAAGACTAGAACCCATGACCTCAACCTCATAAGAGGAGAGATATACCATTAAGCCATGTCTCTACTTCTAACACAGCAGAGTACATTCCTTTTTTTTAGGGTAATGCTACTTTGTCCCATATTTTGTCTTACACTTTATCTTAGTATGTGTATTTAAAAGAGTAAAATTATGAATATAATTAAACCCTAAAAATTGAAACCCTCTCAAATACACATAATAAGGTAAAATGTAGGAGAAGGTACCATTACCCAACCTGCCCCTTTCCTAACACAACCCTTCATTGTAAGGTCCAAAAACTTGGAACTCTTAACATCCACTTCATAAGGGGGAGAGATCCACTATGCCACAAAAGCCAGTGTCAGTGTCAGACCAACTGGATGATCCTAAGTCCGAAGTCCTAACCATAGTTATGACGGAATTGCAATTCCAGAAGCAAATTTGGATCCCTTCTAGCAACCAATGGTTAAAAATATGGTGCAAGGTTAGGCTAAAAAGGTCCGTCTCCTATCCTAATGGGGACCAATGATGGTAATCAAGTCCATAAGTAAGCGCACTGGTGTGACAATGACCCATGGCAGCATGGCTGACGAAATTATAACCTTTTTCAGTACTACATACCCAACGAAAGGAGACATATTCATAGTCACTCAATGTGTTCCCATGTTACCATGCGGCATAGGAAGAATAATCATCACAGAAAAGGAATCATGGTTGCATGCCCCTCCAATGTCAAATATTAATATAAAACAAAATAAAATAAAATACTCTATAGTTTTATTGATTTTCCCCTTTTCTGGAGAGGAGGGTGTGGGTGTCCTCAATTGTCAGTGAGACTAATCCCCGAATAAGCGCAGATTCCTCCACGCACGTGTCCGTAAATCCAGAAAAATTCCTTAGGGATGGCCCCAAGGGCAGTCCAACTTGGCCGGCTTTATTATCTGACGTTTGGAGATATCCCTCCCTTTTAATTGATGCAATTAATAATTATAACTCTGCCCAAAGTGTCTTTAGATTCCAAATGTAAAATTAAACCACCTTATGCAATTCCCTCAACCAATAGGGTGGTTAATTTGCTCACATTATTGCTTCGAAAGCATTTGATTTCTTTTGGAGCTAGAAAGTAATACGAGGAATTACACTAATTAGTCGAGTGACTCTTCCATGTAACTGTGATATGATCAGATGGTGTCACATGCTAATAGGGACCAAACAAAGTGAGATTGTGGGACTAAAAAAGACACTGACAATTTTCATTAGCTTGTGACATTACTTGACGATATCACAATTACATGGAAGTTTTTCTCCTAATTAGTCAAGGGAAACGCCATTATTATCATATAATATAAGAATAAATAAATAATAAATAAACATTTCAAATTGACAAGTTCAATATAGCAGTATTTATGGAATATCAAATATACATATAAAACTAATCAAATCCTGGCCGAGACGTCCTGAATCAATCAAACAATTAGGAACTGTGCATGATAGTCGTATGCACATCTGCCACACACAATTTTAAACCGTCCTATTATTTATGGGACATGTCTCCACCGTGCTAATTATTTTCAAGACGTCCCGACAAATAAATATCAATATCGATATATAATATGCACCGAATATGATAAAAAAAGGCATTATTATAAAAAGCTAATATATAAAAGTAAGCACGTGATGGTTTTTACACTATAATAATAGGGAGTAATAAACTAACCAGCTCGAATGGCATTCAAGGCCGCATGGCGATAATCCTCCACCACCGCCGGTATTTCAGAGGTGGCCAGCGCTCGTGGCGCCGGGTATCTGCCGTGGGTCCCATCTGGCATCAGAATTCTCCACCGCCCTGAAATGGACTTGTTCGTCGACGATATTGGTGACCCCGTCCCACCAGGCTGATACACTGATATTCCCATTGGTCAAAATTCCACCAATAAAAAAATGGTCAGTCTGACTGTTGTCTATTGCCAGTTTGCCACTACAGTGTACATCCAAAAATCAGAGCCGTTGATTTGTTTAATCAGAAATGATAAGTTTTTACCTTGATGAGATGCACGGCCGACATGCCACAGTTGGCAGAATATTACGCTACCCTTGGCGTGTACTGCATCAACGATCTTCTTCCATGCCTCCACGTGTTCGTCCGTGTAAATCCCAGGGCAATGTGGAAACCTGGTCCCATTGATCACGAAATCAGTCAAATCCGTCGGATTAAGATCCGACGGTGGTTGAGCATTACTGAGTACAACATTTAATGGGCCCTACCGAGCACTAAAAAAGATGTACAACACGTGGTTTTTGTCCAATTATGATGGCCTCTTTTTTGAAGTCCAACTTTAATTAAGTTTGAAAAAGACCCTTGAATAGTAAGAGAAATCACGAAATTACCCGGCGGCGGTGGGAGAGATCAAAGTGCCTTCGGTGATGAGGAAGCCGCCGTGGGTGGATCTCTGCGTGTAGTACTCAGCGAGAGCCGGGTTCGGAATCCCATTAATCGCTCTGCATCTTGTCATGGGTGCAAGCACCACCCTGCCAAAAAATCCCACACAACTTAAATAAGTTAAACCCCCCAGGGGCAAATTCGTCAGGAAAAAAAACATCTGCGTACACATCCTGCTTCAACCGCCGGAAGGGGACAAAAGAAGTGTTCGAAAGTTCACACAAACCATCCCCAATTGACGAAAATGCCCTTTTCGTCCATTCACCTCGGAACTCCAAATTCCGAGGAAATAGCGCCTACCCACCTTTGTTTGAACTTTGAACTAGTGATCCAGTGATCAGATGCAGTGATCCAACGGTGGGGAGAGAGCGGGAAAACAGAAAATGGTGCAGCAGCAGCAGAACAGTGAAACGAAGAAGAAGTACTTTACCTGTGAGAGAGATTGAACTTTCCCATCTTGTAAGGAGAAAAGAGGGTGGTCCCTTGTGCCTTTGATTCCGCCATTATTGCTGCTCGAGAAGCTTATGATCTGATGATGATCGGCCTGGGAAGAAGGGGGGAAAAGCAAGAAGATGAAGGGCGTTGAAAAAGCTCAAAACAGACCCAGCGCTTAAAAATAAGTGGAATTTTTGTAAGGAGGGGGCTCAATGCGTCGAGCTTAGTGGCCGGTGAGGGGTGTGATCAGGTGTTGCCGACCGTACCGCGGTGTTCCAACTTTCAACGTGACAACGTGTCATATGAGGAGTGGGGCGAAACGTAATGGAGTCTGGTGGGTCCCGTGGTGTAATGAAAATTTGAGTCACGATGTTCATGGGGATTTCATTGCGAATGAGTCCGCGTTGACTGCTGCAGAAAAATCTTTGCTCACCCTTCTACTCTTCCAATCTTTTTTAGCTTAACTTTTTTTTTTTTTTTTGACTGATTTTATTCATTTTTGTTCACCATAATAAGAATAATTTATGGGAAAAACCTTGACTTGACATTCATATTGAAAAACATAATTGGAAAGTATTGGAAATCATAAGAGAAATATTTAATTTAAACATTCATTGGGGTAAGATTAGACAAAAATGGGAGTCAATTTTGCATTTTGCAACTGTTGATGATATTATGAAGTTGAAATATTTTATTGGCCAACAAACTGGAACCACAATATTGAAAGCGCAGGATCAAATTGGAAGATGAATAAAGATGCTTTAATTGAATCCACTTGGCTCTTAGCCCTTGTGAAAAAAGTAGTGGATTTGCGTTGCGTCCCAACAACCCACCTCCCATGAGGTGGGGTTTTCACCGATGTGAGTGATTTGAAGGTTTCTTTTGAAAAGTTTAGGAAAAAGGGAAGATAATTTTGTGATTGATGATGATCTTATGGATTTGAAATAATTTTTTGGCCAACAAATTAAAGCCATGAGGGTAGGATCAAATTGAAAAGAGATAAAAATGCCTCAATCAGTGCCACTTGGTTTGGAGCCATTATTAAAAGAAAAATGCTATGAATAGAGCAGTTTATATGCAGCATTAAAAATACAATATTTTATATAGTACTATGTGTATAGATCAAAACGTACTCTTTTAATTTATTTAATAGATTTTTTTTGTTTTCTTTTTTTATGTGGGTTGGTATTGCCGAGGGGGTGTTGTACGAATAGTACTTTGTATAATACTACTCTTATTAAAGAATACTACCAAATGTCCCGTCTATGCATCCAAACTCTAGAACAAGTCAACTATCCAATCTCTCTCATATAGAATGGGATCTAAACCTCATGTAGTTAAGTTGAAGGTTAACTCTAAAAAGTTTTGGAAAATAGGTGTTAATGTTCTAATTGATGTTGTTGATATTGAGTTAAACAATCTCTAGGGCAACAAATTAGAAGTGGATCGTTGAAAATATAGAACAAAATTGAATGAGAAATAAAGATGCCTCAATTAATGTCATTTGATTTAGAGCCATTATATAAGAACATTGTCAACGCATCCTAACTCGAGCATTTTAATTGTCTCTTAACTCTTTGGAAATTGAAATAATTTATTGGCCAACAAATATGAGCCGCGTCATTGAAACTGTAGGACCAAACTGAATGAGAGACAAAGATGTCTCAATTAGTGCCACTTAGTTTAGAGGTATTGTAAAAATAATGTGTCCCCAGATGTTTAAATTCTCTCGTATTGAGGTGGAAACGTGGGATACAGACCTATGCAACCACAATAGTATGGAGTATGGACCCTGTGGACTCCACCTCTACGTGAGGCCACCTTTCATGGGACAAAGTTTGGGTGTCTGAGTAAGGGGCATTATAGAATTATCCATTTCAAAAGTAAAACAATTTTAACTTGATCAATGTGAAATGTAATGGGAAAAAAAGAAGGGAAAATAAATGAAAGTTTAGCAAAAAAGAGGAAAAGTGTGAAGGCCAGCCTACGCATTAACGCATTGAATTTTAAATTCTCCGTATATAATAGTAACTTTGGCCACCCCTCGTCGTCGTCGTCGGATTCAGCGTCGCTGCTCTCCAGGTCGTCATTGGAGGTGGTGGTCAAGGCGCCATCGTGAGTGTCGGAGAAGAGCGGCGGCGCGTGATCGTCAGGGTCGAGCTTCCGCTTGCGGATGGAGGAGGTGGCGGAGGCGGGGGGTGATTGAGAGCTCCGAGACCGGACTGGTGCAGTGAGGTGGGTTGAGTGAGTGTCTATTGAGTTGCCTGGGGCCGAGTTAGGGTTTTTCCTGGGGAGTGAGAAGGGGAGGTCCCGTGCTCTGTCTGCGTCTGAAAGCGGTAGTCTAAAAGCGCTGGTAGTAACGGCGCTAATTGGAATCGCTATTAGTAACAGCGCTTTCAAAAAGCGGTGGTACTAACACCGCTTTTAGTATAAATTTTTTTTTTAAAAAAAAAATTTTATACTACAACTCTTCTAAATACATACGTGAAGTAATCTGAGACCACCACATGTCCTACAATTGTGACTATTATGAAATATATGATTTGTAGATCAAAATCAAGTTATCAAACAAGGATTCTTCTACATTGCAGAGTTATTATACTTGTTCAACTACATCGTAGTCCATAGGGCATAATTAATCAATGTTGTCCAATAGCTTTAATTTTTAATCTCTTAGTCGATAAATTTAGTTGACAACAATGACATAGGGTCAAATTTTTCATGCTCGTGTGAAGAAGTTATACGTCATATGAAAATAAAATAAAATAAACAATAATAAAGCCGTCACAAAAGGCCAAGGGAATGTTTGTTGACTTAGTCAACCCTTATCCCCAACAGACAAAAACTGAGGAACCAATATTTTTACCAGTCTTAGAGATATTCGAAGTAAAGATGTTCTTTAATTTTATATGCTTCATTTGCCCACGAATGGTACATTTCCCCATCCCCATTTTTGTTACAGAAAGTTAGGCCATGGTTCAAATATATGCTATGTCCTTTTTCTTTTTCTCATTTTTGTTGTTTAAAGAGAAGAAGAAATACCATTTAAATTCTAATATTAGTAATAAATTGTTTGTTATGAAAAAAGATTGTCCTTAGAGTATTTAAAGTACTATTACGAATTGTATTAATATCATTATAGAGAGTAATTTTGATGTTTGTATGCCTCATTTTTATATAAAAGCAAATAAAACAACAAATTATTTAGCGAATTTGGGACATTGTATAGAAGAAAACATGATTTGAGATTCCAATTTCCCTCTAAGGATCATGCCTAACATCCATTTTCCATTTTTTTTTTTGACTTTGCATTAGTGAAGTAAGGGAAGAGAAGCATGAGGTGTTGCTTAGATGGCCTCGTGGTTAGAATACCAATAATGAGGTCTTGGGTTCAAACCTTGCGGTTAGCCCTCCGAGCGTAATAAGTAAAATAAAGGTTGATAAGACATACCTCCATTGACGGATAATCAATTTCTAAATTTAGATGTGGGTATGAATTTTCATCGCTGTACAAGTCCATGACTTACTAGTGTGTGTGTGCTGTAGAGTCGGTGCACACACCCGAGGTTCGCTTCTCTGTCTTACTCCAGTTAACAGCATTAGGTATCGATTCCGAAATCGTAAAGGACAGGCTAAAAAGATTCATCTTCGTATCCCAAAAAAAGAAAGAAAAAAAAAAGTAAGGGAAGAGAATGGATGAAATAGCATCCACCGTAACAAATTCATATCAATTAACATCAACTATAATTACAGTGGGGAAAAAGGAAGACATGAACCATGCATGGCAGTCCGCTTGACACGACGAGGGTGGCCCATGCGGAGCTTATTTTTCTCAGCATTGGATTGACCAGCAATAAACATATGGAGGTGGTGGAGTTGGACCTAATAAACCTTCCAATGACCTAAATTTAACCATAATTACAGATTTGGTGGGCCTACTTATCGTCACCTAAGATTGTCACCCTTCATAAACCTTTGTTTGTAAGGTTAATGTAAGGATCATTGATTCCTTTCCATTGCAAAGGATGGTCCAAAGTAGAATTTGGATCATCTGTATCATATGGATTTTACATGATTTAACGAATCCCATGTGTTATGAATAGTCCTGATTTCATTGGATTGTTTAATAAATAGGGAAATCTCTTCCTTAGTGAACAAATCAAAGTAATTTCTTTCAAATTTCTACTGTGATTAGAAATGACCTTTTTCCTGATTTATTGTCCCTGTGTCAAGATATAATTGGAAGAAATAAATTTTTCCACCCCTTTGCATTGCAACCCCATTAAAATTCAAACTTGCATTAGGCGGAACAAATGGATTACTTCATTATCCCTTCAAGAAACTTGCCTTCCAAATGGATTACTTCATTATCCCTCCAATAAACTTGCCTTGCCTCCATTACCACCTCACCCCACAAAAAATTAAAATTAAAATTAAAATTTTCCCTTGCCTGAAAAGGGAAATCCTGTTAGCCAAACAAACCTTTAAGTATACCCCACACATGCGTACAAGATATTGCTGACAAACCTGGGTGGACCCTGCCTCTAGTGGTCCTCATTGCAAAACAGGGAAACATATTTGTCGCCTTCATCATTGTACATCATCTCCCTACAAAAATACTTGATAACAATAAAATGGGTAACTAAACGGTCTACAACATTACCATAAAATTAATTGTTTATTCGAGAGATATTGGTAGGGCAGGACTTAAATACCATTTTGACCGTTTAAACATCAAAGTTTCTAGTTCTGAAAGATCCAACCACCTCTTGACAAAGATCATCTCTCAAGTCTCCTCAAAATAAAAAACGTATCACCTAAAATACCATGGCAATAAATCTTACATTTTAATTTATATCACTTAGATTATAAGGTCAATAAATTTTAAATTTTGATTTTTTGCTAATAATAAACTCACAAACCTTACTATAAACATAATATAATCCTTGTGGGTAAACCAATGAGTTTTAACCAGCAAAAAGGCTTGAATTTGGCTTTCCAGCACATCTTAAAGCCAATTATCAATTATCATTTATATTGGCGTACAATCAATCAATACAAGATGGGTGATAACCTTATTCATGTTTAAGAAATTAAAACAATTCTTTTATAATTTGAAGTGTTTTTTTATTACATTTCTTGTCTCCTTCTCTCTCTTTTAATTTTGTCGAAAAAAAAAAAAGAAATAAAAAGTTCACGAAATAAAAGAAGCCGTTTGCAAATAAATTAGATATAAATAAGAAGAATAAGGTAATCCTAGATTCTTAGCAATTAAAAAGGGAAAAAACAAGGAAGAAGGACAAATAAGGTAAAAATAAAAGAGGGGGGGGGGGGGGGGGGGGGGTGAAAACCCGAAAAGGAGTGCCTCGGATGCTTCCGTAACCAAACACATCTATAAGCGGACAGATCAGAGCCAACAAAAACCGACCGTCCTTTGCAGTTTTTACCATTCGGCGCACACGAGGACTATCATTATTAATTAATTAATTAATTATTATTATTTTTTTTTTTGGTAAGTAATTTTTTTTTTCACACCCCTCATTTCCTGTATTTTTCTACAATTTGAGCCTGAATTAATTAATCAAAACTTTTAACTAATTAAAACTCATTTTTAATACAAAATCTCTTCCATCGCCTCTCCATTTCTGTTTGGGGGTTTTCGCCTACCCAACCCATTTTCCCACAGGAAAAAAACAGAAGAAGAAGAGCTTCCTTTGTTATGGCCGCCTGAATTCTCTCTCTCTGTCTCTCTTTCTCAGAGGTTCTCTCAAAGGTGAGTTTGTTTCGTTTCCATGGATTTCTTCTTTTTTTTTTTTTTTTTTTTTTTATCCAATCAATTTACTCATAGTCGTAGTTTATCCTGGTTTGATGCTTATCTGATTTTTGTTGGAACAAGTTTTCTGTCTCGTTTTCATTCCTTTTTTATACACACACAGACACACACACACGTATATATATAACTTTGAGTAATGGTTTGGTGTTCTGTGGTTGAATCAGATGATTCTGGAGAAAGCATCTGTGAATTGATACACTTTGGATGGAAAATACCTGTGGATCATAATCAATTTTTAATTTTTAAAATTTTTTGTTTATTTTGAGCTTGTGTAACTGAAAGGTAGATAGAAGCCAAAGTAACAGACTGATTTCAAGAACCAAAGTAACAGACTGATTTCAAGAACCCAGAAGAGTGTAACGTCTAGATGCTGTTTCTACCTACATATATATGTATATATATAGTTGGGATTATTGGCATATGAAGAGGTATTGCGAAAATTCCCAATTAACTTAACAATAGCTTTGGAAAAAAGGGAGGAAAATATTGCGTTGAGAAAGTGGAATTTTCGCCATAGGAGTCGTGTTGCCAGCTGCTGAGAATTGGGTCAGCGTTATGAAAGGCGAAGGACTGTGGTGATGCGATGGGTTTGTAGAGGCCTTGGCTTAGTCCTCTGGGTCTCTGTGTATCGTTGCCGTGTCAAACGGAACTTTTTGGAACAAATTATGAATATCATAGGTCTGTGGTCCACTGGTCTCAATTTTCAAATGCATTCAACATAGGCTAGGGAACCCCTTATGTGCAATAAATAATAGAAGGGATTATGTTTAACATAGGAAAAATGTTATTAGAATCTATATTTTAGAAAGTAATAGAATGGGAAAAAGTGTTTGTGCTTTATTTATTTATTCAGGTGCACAACTCAAACATAGGGTGGTTCTTGGGTTTGCATTTCATGTGCACCTCACCCTTAAAACGCATTAACATTCAAGCTTTACCCTTGAGGTGTTTGCTTGTGTCAATGTGGCATTGTAGCAGCATTATGGTTATTATCAACTTCATCAACTATTTGAAATCCTATGATGAATCTTAAGTTATTGAGAGGTTGAAAATGCTGCTCAATGAGTTCAAACATCCATTTATGTCATGCTAAGTAAAGAAATTCTTGTTTACTAGCAAAAGAGGGTAGAAATTGAAAGTAAAGTTGTCAGAATAGAGATTTTAGATTGGATGAGTAAGGTGCTTAGAATTGGATTGTATGTTAAATTAGAGAGGCATAATCTTTATATATATATATATATATATATATATATATGTATGTATGTATGTATGTATGTATAGAGAGAGAAAGAGAGAGATGATAGAATCTGGAAACAAATGTCAATAATTTGCAATTACAATGTTAAGATGGATGAGTGGCAATACAGGAAAAGATAGAATAAGAAATGAAGATGATTTGATGACTTATTTATTTGCTTCTATAAGCCTATAATGAAAGTAGGAAATGATTTTTTGTATCCCAGACTTGGATTTTTGTTTATATTGCATGTTTTGGCAGGAGGGGGAATTTTAAGAATGGAGAAGAATGAAGAATCAGGTAGCCCTGGATGGAGTGCTTCGTTTTTCATGCAGACAACAGAAGATGTTGCAAGAGCTGTTGCTGCTGCAGCTGCTGCTGCCACTGCTGCTCGTTCACCACGACCTTCTGTGATATTTTCATCAAAAGATGACCACAGTAATAGCCAACTTCAGAAACTACAACGCCAATTTACAAGAGTACTAAAAGGCTTCTCACATCCTCCTGAAGTGAAAATTAGAACTTACAATCCAGAAGTTTTGACTAGCCAAAAGCGACAATGGGCAAGCTTTCAGTTGCAGTCATTGGTATGCTATATTTGTTCAAGTGGAGTCATTTGGGTTCATGCTTTTAATTTCTGTTGGAAGCTATTGTTAGCAAATGTCTACTAAAGCGTTTCTCGTTCTTGGTTTTATATATATTTCCTGTCTTGCTTATGTGCTTTAGACATCTAGAGTTTTTACTTTATAAGGCCGAACATGATTCTTGATACATTCCATATGGGCGTTGAGAAATATACGGATATAGGAAATTCTTATTCCAAGGATCTGATACCTCTTGTCTCTTAATACATTTTTTTTTTTTTGATGAAGTAAAATATGTATTTAACCAAAAAAAGGGGCATAGCCCAAGTACATGAGACATATACAAGCACTATCCATGCAGTTTTCTGAGTACATCTCTGATATCTAACGTGCAGGATCATAGGCCTTTAAAAGAGCCATCAAGGCTTTTTGAGAGCATGGTAGTTGTAGGACTTCATCCTAACTGTGATATTCAGGCACTTCAAGCGCAGATCTTTGCAAGAAAACATGAAGGTTCAGGGAAATTTCGAAGTGCACTTAGCGGTCAGCATCAATCTCGTGTAGAACCGAACATTGAACCCCAGGTGGGTTATTCATGGATGCAATATGTTAAACATGTTTGTTTTTAGATGGTTGAAAATGTTGTGAGTATGAGATGTGATTCTCTGTTTTCTACTTTCAGGTTTTGTTTGTTTACCCTCCAGACAAACAGCTACCACTCAAATATAAGGATCTTCTTTCATTCTGCTTTCCCGGAGGCGTGGAGGTTGGGTGTAAATTTTAGAGCTCATTTGCACAATTGCACCTTATCTTTGTTTATTGATCAATTTGTGTATTCTGAAAATTTGGGTGCTTGTTTTTAATTTGATTCCTGTCCTTTTGTTATTTTTTGGCTTTGTGCATTCATAAAATTTAATTAGCAAGTGAAGTTTATATAGTTGCTATCTCATTGTTAACATGAAAACTCTTGTTGAATATTTGATTTAATATAATTTTCTTATTTGAAATTTTTTTTTTCCCCTTTCTTTTAGGTGAATTGGAACTTATCCATAAATCTCTAATTAGGTAGCAAGAATCTGAAGTTTGTAATATTTCTCAATGTGGTTAAGGTTTTAGAATGGAAAATTTGAGGTTCCATCTTGTGTGTTTTTGTAGCTTTTTGTAATATAGAGAAAAAGATGAATAACTGTAATAAGGGGTCTACCTTAGGGACAGGAAAATAACTGTAATAAGGGGTCTAGGTGTTCTACCATATGACTTGAGAAGGTGTTCTACAGTTCTACCTCAGAGGTACAGGAAAACATCTGTAAGTAGGTCTAGGTATTCTACCTGTATGACCTGGGAAGGTGTTCTACCTTAGAGGGACAGAAAAACACCTGTGACGTCTAGGTGTTCGAGAATTGTTGGGATATTTTGGAAGAGGATGTATCATGTAGGTTTTCAAGGAGTTCTCACAGTGGGATGATAAAAAAAAGCCCTCTGAAAGGCTGCAAAGAAAGGACCCCCTCTTGGCAAGCTTTTCTGCCTTTACTCTCATGTACTTGTCCTGTTTGAGAGATTTTCTCTCTCTTTTTTTTTTTTTTTTTCTTTAGTATTATTATTATTATTATTATTATTATTTTATGTATTGCACCACTCATATGGACGTCATATATCAATATATCATGTACGACTAAACTTGGTATTGTGGTTTCAGGTTCACGCTGTTGAGAGAACTCCTTCCATGAGTGAGTTGAATGAAATACTTGTTGGACAGGTATTTTGCTCTACTGTTTTCCCTCGTATTATCATGTGAGAATTGTCTTACTAGCAGACAGATAAAATCTCATGTTTACTTCCTTGTTCCTTTTTCTTTATTTGTCAGTTATGAATTTTGATTTTTTTCCCCAGACAAGTCTTGACATTGGTATTTTTTCTTTGATGCTCAGGCCGTTGTGGTGCATAAGTGATATAACTGTATAGATCACCTTTACTTAAACATAAGAAAGCTTTATATTCTAACTTCTTGATGGCTGTGGGAAACCATTTTTGCCATTCAGTTCAAAGGAACAAAATGTCTCATAAAATTACAAAATTTTAGGATTCAGATTTGATTAAAGCCTTAAAGGTTTTGTGCTAGCTGTCATCTCTCCTTTCTGTATACTTGGGACCAGCTGTATAAATGATGAGACACAAAATATGATATTGGCGGAGTTAACTACCAGAACATCTTTATATTTAAAATTAGTGATATTGAAGCCTTTGCATCCGTCGTCAATATAACTTTCAAAATTGAAATAGCATGATTTAGTTTATATAATTCTGGATTTACATATCTTGTCAGAAACTGATCTTAGTCAACACACTGGTAATATTGTAGGAACATCTTAAACAGAGCGACCTCTCCTTTGTATTTCGGTTACAGGTAATTTATGTAATATTGTATCACTTTGTTCCTACTAGCTTGCATCTGCAGGCGTGTACTATTATTAAGTTTTATTGTTAACTTGTTTTGTTTCCTGGATGACACAATCTTATGATTTATTTATTTATTTTTCCTTAGGTTGCCGATGATTCAACTTTGTATGGATGCTGCGTCTTAGTTGAAGAAATAGTACAAAAACCCTCTGGATTGATTTCTATGATTTCAGATAAACAACCTTGCTGCTCGCCTCGTAGCCGTCATATATTGACCACGCGCCGATGTTATTGCATTCTTTCAAGGCTTCCATTCTTTGACTTGCACTTCGGTGTATTGAATAGGTTTGTTTTATGTCTTTATTCAATGGTTCCTTTTTGTCAATGTAGAACGTAATTTTGTTACCTACCTAGTTCATGCATAATATCTATGATGATAATGTGCAAAATTTATTGTAGGAGTGTTAGCTGTCGAACTAACAGTGTGCAGGAATTATTTAGTTGAATTTCTTTGGGGACACAAACACACACACACACGCACACTGTCGAACTAACAGTGTGCAGGAATTATTTAGTTGAATTTCTTTGGGGACACACACACACACACACACACACACACACTGTCGAACTAACAGTGTGCAGGAATTATTTAGTTGAATTTCTTTGGGGACACACACACACACAGACAGATTTTATTTATTTTTTTTTTTGGTGATAAGGTAATCGATTATTACTCAAAAAAGTGTAAAGCATACAAAAAACAGAGCTGAAGCGATAGCTAAAGACCTCAAAAAGTCAGAATAGTGCAATTGCTCTCCCAAAAACTGTGACTACCCCCACTCAAAAAGAAAACCCAAAAACGTATTCTGTAATTGCTGAAGCATCCGGATCAAATGGTGTTACCTTTTTATTTTCTCCAATTTTTTTTTGTAATCTTGCCATGTGAGCCCTTTAATTAATGAATTTATGTTTATTATTATTATTATTATTATTATTATTATTATGTTATAACGTTCAGTTTTTCAATTTTAGAGCTTTTGCCATCATGACATGGTCAATCGATGGTGTCCTGTTTCATATTATCATACGCAACACTGTAGGCAATGGCTTCATTACAGATTTATAGTTTATGTATGCCTAACATAGAATAGTTAAAGCTTTCTGAAACCGAGATTTAGGCCCATTGGGTGTCCTTTGTTTTTAGTTCTTTGTGTTGGAGTTAGACTAATGCTCCTTTTGGTCACTGCGAAATAATTGTAAACTTTGGATTTTAAATGTCAATCAATTCTCATATTTTCGTTTCGAATTGTTTTCAAGCCATTATTTTTCTTAAATAAATGAATTTCAAGGCATTTTAAAGAAAGCTAAGATAGCAAATTTTTCTTTCTTCTCCTCCATTTTCTTGATGATATAGTGTTGAATGTAATTCCTGGGTGTTACTTCAGTACATGCTTTGATGAATAAGATTCTTTTTCTATGACAAGATTCTTTTCCTACGACACTTTGACGAACATCCTTACATATTTGCTTGTTATTTCGCATCTTGACATTTTTGCTATTTTGGTGTAGCATCTTCACTGAAGAAAGGTTGGAACGGTTAACGAAAGGTATTGGTTTTTTAGATTTGGAATCACCAGAGGGGTATAGCAAGGAAGAATTTCTAGAACTAGAAGAAAAATCTGATGATGTTTCACTGAAGCATAAAGCTGCAGAGGATATGCTAAATGGAACAGAAGATGTTTCCAAATTTATTTTAGTAGATTCTACCCCTAGAAGAGTCACAGATGATGGGAATCACCAGGTACACCAAATAGTTGAAGGGGACTTATCAAAGAACGGCATTGTTGATAACGCGGTTGTTCCAATAGATCCTGAAACAGAGATGCCTACAGCTAAAAGGGAATCTGGTGTTGAAATTCAGAGCTCTGAAGCATGTGATATCTATGTTGATGATTTTATGACAAACAAGCAAAATGTGGAAAGGCGTTTACCAAATGCTGTTTGCCCACTTCTGCGCTACCATCAGTATGAAAGTTCCGAATCTTCCTCCAGGTATATCTTCACAGATGTCTGATGTCATTGAACCAATATGTAGTTCTTTAAGCCTGAGCCTTGATAACATTGCATTTCCATTTTTTCCATAGATTGTGCATTATATTGGCATATTTGAAAGTATCTGTTTGTGTCTGTGTAGTAGTATACTAGTCTCTTAGAGATAAATTAATACAAGTTTTGGTGGAGTTGACATGGTTGATTGTAAATGTCCCCTGTAAATTGTTTATGCAGTTTCCAGGGTTCTCCATGTGAAGACAGGAATTTTAGGAGTGACGTTGATGAAACAGAGATAGAAGAGGCTTCTTTCTCTGGTCAAGAATATTCCAGTGACCAGAGTGATATTCTTGAATGGGCCAAGGTATTAAGCTTATATGTTTTTGACAATATTATTTATGTTTTTAAGCTGTCTGCCATGCCATTCCTGTGGTATTGGAGTCTTCTCTTGTCATTATTATGTTCAATTTTTCAGGCAAACAACCATGGATCCTTACAAATTATATGTGAATACTACCGGTTACGTTGCCCTGCAAGGGGTTCAACACTTATGTTCCACCCTTTGGAACACCTCCATCCCCTGGAATTTCATAGACCTGATGAAACAGTTCTACATATTGCTGGTTCAACAATTGATTTGAGATCATGCAGTACAAGTTTGGAGCTAGCAGAGGTACATTGTGAGATAACATCTTATGATCAAATAAACTAATTAAATTTATCCTCTTTTTTTTTTTGTGTGTGTTGTTGTTGTTGTAATATCTATTTTCCTAATTCCAAATATAGCATATCTTTTGTATATTAATGCTTCTGGATTTTATCAGGCGCACAGTGCGCTCTCGGTGGAGGAGGAGGCCACTGCTTTATCAGTATGGGCTGTTGGATGCATATGTGGCTCCTTACGACTTGAGAGTGTAAGTCCTTGCCAGAATGTGAAATTAGTTGTTTCATAGTTATATAGTGTAATATATCAGGTTTCCCACTCCTTTGTGTATTGTTAATATTTGTGCTTGACTAGCAAGAGATCACATTGGAGGCCTTCTAACTCAAGCTATAATGTGAAACTGAATTTTTCCCAGGATAGATGCGTGTCTAAATTTGATTCATTGCTACTTTGAAGAGGCAAATATATTTGATGTAGTGATGTTGCAATTGAAAGTTTTGCCTGTTACTGTGAACTCCTGATCTGTATTATAAACTTATTTTAGGAGCGATAGTTATTGCTACCACATTCATATGTCTAAGAGCATCCTTTAATCCTTTTATATATCCAGTGGTCTGTTACAGTAGTTACAATGGCAGGTATTCTTTACCTCTATTATGGGTCTTACTTGGAGTAGGTTGTAAGCTATGAAACACAGACACCAACACGCGACATGGTTATGACACGACATGTACACCTCGACATGGAAATTTCTAAAAATTTAAGACACGACACGGCAGGGATACGATAATAAATAAATAATATATATATATTTATAGAAGAGTTGAAACCTCTGTGACACTAGAATCTTCCATTTTGATAGATCTGAAAGAATTTCAAAAAAAAAAGAAAAAAAGAAAAGGAAAACAACAACAACAAAGGTTATCATGGCTTTGGCTTCATTATCTAATGCGTTGACACAAGGAGATGAAAGTTGATATGATATTGTCTGCTGGATTCACTTTATTTCATAGGCTTTTCTTAACGTGTGCCCTAAGGGCACATGTTAAGCTGCAATTAATGACCCAATCATTGCGTGGAGAAATGTGTTTGCACAGTTTTCTAAGCATTTTCACATTTTTCCAAGCATTCACCATTCTCAATGCATTTTCAACATTTCCCATGCAATGATTGGGTCATTAATTGCAGCTTAAAATGTGCCCTTAGGGCACAATGTTAAGAAAACCCTATTTCATATATTACCTTGAAACATGGTTGTTTCTCCTAGTTCGTTATGTTAAACCTATAGTGTTTGTATTTTAGTTCATCCTCTGTATTTGTTTGAATAATTTTCATATAGACTGAAATTGGTGTATTGATTTCCCTTGCACTTTCCAGGTGTTGACACTATTTGCAGGAGCACTGCTGGAGAAACAAATTGTGGTAGTTTGTTCTAATTTGGTATGTGGATCCTAACATCATGTTTATCATGGCTTCATGTAGATGAGAGATCTGCTCCACACACACACACACACACACACACACACACACACACATATATATATGTGAGGGTTACATGAGGGATTTGTTGGATGCATTTGTCCCTGGCTTTGTAAACATGGTAGCCATTCCCTTAACAGGTCCTCGCATCAATTATCCCTGAGGACCAATCACATCTGTTGATGTGGACTACTTTGTTGATAGGTTGGACAGTTTGAATGGTAAATGCTTTAGTGTGGCAGTCATTATTAGATTGTCTTTCTAAGGAAGGCTTACTTGGGTTGAAGGTTTAGTTGATTTGAGTACTAATGTTTCAACTTAGATGCACTTGATAGCAAATATTTTAATAGAGTCTATTTGAATCAGTTGTCTTTTTCCATTTGCTTATGTTTGTTAGTCCCTGGAGATAAAAATGCTAAAACCTTTGGAACTGTTTTGGATTGCTAAGGAAGGCTTGGGTTGAAGGTTTAGTTGATTTGAGTAATAATGTTTCAACTTAGATCCACTTGATAGGAAATTCTTTTAATAGAGTCCATTTGAATTGGTTGTCTTTTTTAATTTGCTTGTATTTGTTAGTCCCTGGAGATAAGAATGCTAAAACCTTTGGAACTGTTATGGATTCAATTGTTTAATATACAGGGAATTTTGTCTGCTTTAGTTTTGTCAATCATCCCTCTGATCCGTCCCTATCAGTGGCAGAGCCTCTTAATGCCGGTATGTTTTCTTCCTGGCCTTGAGAGTTATCAAATAGGTTTTTCATTTTTTCAGTAAACAGTTACTTTTGGGTAACTGTATTATTGTTACCTAATTAACTCTTCTTTGGGTTTTTATATTCAATAACTGAGCTTATACTTCCAGGTTTTACCAAATGATATGCTGGATTTTTTGGATGCGCCTGTCCCTTACATAGTAAGTTTACCCATCATCCTTGACTGCAAAGAATGATATTTACTTGAAATGGATCTAATAATGCATGGGACTTTGATGAGGGGACTTTTTGTGTATGTTGTGGCATTCTAGTAGATATGCAGAATAGAAGATACTGATCATTCATTCACTCTCCATTTACATTCTGTTTTAGTGAAAAGTTTCTGGTCCTTTTTTTTTTTTTTTTTTTTGTAAGAACACAAACCCTATACTTTTGAAGAATATTTGGTAATAAAGAAGATATACCCACATGTCATGTTTATATAATTTAGCAAAACTGTGACAATGTCAATGCTAGAAGCCGGTATTTGGCAGTATTATGTTATGAATTAATGGAATGAGCTAGGAGAGCTCTTGCTTCATACTCTTTTGGTATTCCTTTCAGGAAATGAATTTAATTGATTATATGTGTGCACTTTACTACTATCTGTATATAGATGCTTTTTTTGATTTAATCATGCAGCTTCCACACTTGTCATCTTCATTTTTGGTTATTTTAACTCATCTGCTTCTAGCTACTATTGCACCTGACAATGCTTGGATACTAAGAGTAGATCTCATCTGTAGGTTGGCGTAAAGAACAAAACCACCGAAGTGCAATCAAAGTTATCGAATGTCATTCTGGTTGATGCTAACAAGAACCAGGTGTGTATTGCCTACTAATGATTGGGTTTGTCAACCTTCTTTCTTTCTTTCTTTTTTTTTTTTCTTTCTTTCTTTCTTTCTTTTCTTTTTTTTTTTTTTTTCCCCTCCTGATGACACAAGAAAATGACGAGTGGTTATTAAGCAAAAGTGTCAGTGTTGTCTCTTGTTCTTTCTTTTAGTTCATATAATAAAGCTAAAAATTAAATATTTCAATTTTTTTTTTTTGGGATCTTAATTTTCTAACACAGTTTTACTATAAGAAATCACTTGTTTATGAAACATTAGCAGGGTTCATATTTGGAAAAATTTTTCCTTCATCATTAATGGACATAGAGATAGTGAGGTATTGACAGAGAATTGACTAGCATCCTTACTGCAGACTGGGCGGCGGAGAAAGAGGTGTTTTTTTCTTTTTCATTTTTTTGCACCCCAGAGAAAGAGAAAAAAAGAGGGGGGGGGGGGGGTTTCCGTTTGTAAAAGGCCTATGGATAAGAAAAGGGACGCAACCACTTTTAAGTAATTTGACCCTGTTTTGAAGTTTGATGAACAAAATCTGTGTCAGAACATTTGATGTGCTGGATGGGGGGTTTAATTTTAATTTTACGACTATTAAATTCTTTCTTTGGACTATTTGCCTTACAGTCTGCTCTAATGTTGTGAATGTGGGTGGGCATGGACATTGTGGTTTTTGATTTGAAAACAAATCTAAAATGGTGTGATGGGCGAGTATGCAGCTGGTGCAACTTCAAAACTAATTGCAAGCCTCCCAGCAGAGAAAGGAAAAATGAAAAAGAAAGTGCTTAAGTGACTGCAACTGATGTGTTATTGCACATCAATTTTAGTTGCTTCTGTGCCTGTGTTTTTTTTTTTTTTTTTTTTTTTTTTTTTTTTTTTTTGTCTTCCTTATTTTGTTACCCATGAGATTGCTTAATAAAATTTGTTTGTGCTAATATGAGTAATGTTTATTTGGGACTCACCTTATTATGTATTGTCTAGCCTACCTTTTGAAGTAAACTTATTTGATCTTTTTCCCATTGCATGAGACAATAGGTAAGATCACCATCACTACCACAACTGCCACAGCATAAAGAGTTATTGTCATCCTTAAGTCCTTATCATGCAAAGCTCGTGGGAGAAAGCTTTCTGGGGAGAAAAAGGCCAGTGTATGAATGCACGGAGGTGCAGGTATACTTTTATGCTTCATCATGTCTGTCCTTATTTATTAATAATTTTCAACTTGAATGATTAATCCTATTAACTGTATAGTGTATACATGATTGTTTGATGCATTGGCAAAGTGAAAGTAGTGTAGGAAACTAGGAACAACTTAGCTGTGTTCTTTTTGTTTTAGTTGTTTTGGCTGAAGTGCTGGGCCTTGTTTTGTGTTTTGGCCCTCTAGTTAGTGGACGGCAACTGAGGATAATTTCCTTAGCTATTCTCTAGGATAGAAACATTTTAATTTTACTTTATTTGTTGTTACTTGTAAATGTCATTAGGTTTTGAGCTTAATTTTGGATGTGAAACTCCTCCTGTGTTGGTGTCAGACTCCATCACCACTCTTGATTATTGGGTAGTGAGACTCCATTTCTGAAAAGTTACCATTTAAAGCTCCCTTTTGGGCTTAATAACTCTTTCCTTGCTTCGTATTTCCTTTCTCTCTCTTTCTCTCTCGCCCCTCCCCCCCCACCCCCCCAACCACACGATTTGAAAAGGCTTCCCTCCCACTGTTTTTTTCGTCTGGAAGATTCCTCGGCTCTTTGATTTCACTATTCTCTTCTGTTTACCTACCCGGAAACCCTATCCTTTCCTTTGGAGTTTGCTTCCATTATGAAGGGCTGTGCCTTGGATATACTCTAGGTTCCAAGTTTAATTTTACAATTTGTTAAAATGCTATGTATTGTATTAGTATTCATTCTCATCAGCTGATACATGCATGGTTTTAATTCAGTTTCAGCCACAGAAACAGTTGGCCTTTGTAACAACTTAGTATCACATGCTGGATTTTTTTATCATTTATTAAGAATGTATAAATTTTAAAAATCATGACATGAAACTGGAAGATTGAAATGTATTTTCAACAAATTATTGCATATATTGGAAACACTCATTAAGTCTGGAAGAAATGAAGAATAACGGATCAATTCAATCTTTTTCTTCTCTCACATGCCTGATATCTCTACCTTTTTTTTTCTTTTAATGCAACATGTTATTGCGATTTAGTAATGAACTAATGATGTAGCATTGTTGTCTCAATAGCATTGGTAGTTTTCAAGCTGCCAAGGGCTTCCTAGCAGTTTTAAGCCCAAAAAAAAAGAAGAAAGAAATTGTTGTTTACATGTGTATTCTTATTTTTTTGTAGGTTGAAGCTGCCAAGGGTTTCCTAGCGGTGTTAAGATCTTACTTGGATTCTCTTTGCTCTAACCTGCGTTCTCACACTATTACCAATGTTCAGTCCAATGATGATAAGGTTCGTATTTGTCCCAAATGTGATAGGTAAAGGGGTGTTATTTGACTGCTTTCTAATTGTTATTGACATCTGATACACTCATACACTCGTACACATGATTTGTTCTTTGTTTCTTTTTAGTTAATGAGTTTTCTGAAGAAATTAGTTGTTTGAAATGGCATTGAGACACATGGCTTAATGTTTGTTTAGTGAGAAGCTCTGTTGTACGATACTACTGCTTTTTGTACATTTAAAAAATAGATACGGTTACACAGTTCTTTGAAAATTTAGGATGACCAGATTAGAATTAAAAGTGTGCGCAATGGTATTTAAGTAAACATTGGTGGGTGTACTATTGAAGGGTGTCTTTTTGTAAGTAAATATGGGAGACAAAACTTGGTGAACAATGTACAAAATTGATCATTACTTAGGTGTACTTTCCTGATTATAAAAGATGGCGCACACTATGCATGCAAGTACAATTACCATTGAAGTAAAGTCATTTTCCCTCCTCTCCTTTGGTTTTAGTTACAAAATAGTGGCTAACTTTGATGTTTTCCTTTTTAGTCAGAAAAGTGAACTCTATTCTTTTTATGAACGCATTGCATCATCCCTACTGCCAGAGGAAACTGGATAGTGTGATGCACAAACTCATGTTGTCCAGCATGCATGCAAACATGGATATATGTTAAGATGATCTACATTCAATAACTAATAGACACGCATTACCTTAGATAAATGAATTGCATCCAATAAATTTTATTGGTACAAAGCTGACACTGACGTTTCTCTTACCTATAGGTATCATTGCTTTTGAAGGAGAGTTTCATTGATTCATTCCCTAGTCGTGATCGACCATTTATGAAGGTTTGTTCCTCGGGCTTCCAACGTAATTCACGCAGGTTTAAGTGAGCCAATATAATTTAGGACTATATGCATGCAGTTTCACCTATTTTCTGCCTTATTTTTGGAAGTGAGCAACACAATCAGTACTTCTGAATTCTTTCTTTTAAGGGTAAAATACACTTTACCCCCTTCAAGTTTGTGCCGTTTTCAGCAAACCCCCTTATAGTTCATAAATTACACTTTGCCCCATCGTGCATGACACATGGCAATCCATTTAGCTGACACATCATCAACGGAAGGGAGCAAAGTAACATCTTTTGCAAAATGTTTGTAGTCCTCTGTCTGGTTTTGAACTATAAGGGGGTTTGCTGAAATCGGCTTAAACTTGAAGGGCGCAAAGTGTAATTTACCCTATTTAATGCTGTTTAAATCATGGGAAATTTTAAAATTTGAAAGCATACTGATGTGTTATTTTCTTCGTCCGAGCAGCTATTTGTGGACACACAACTCTTCTCTGTACATACAGATCTTGTTCTCTCTTTCTTTCAGAAGGAATAGTGTTGCCGTGCATGGTTGGCCTCAATTATGTAAAAACCCATTTTACCTTGAACGCAAGTTCTGTAATTTGTAATTTTTTAAATTGTAATATTTATATAAGCTCAAATTTTCTGTGTGCTAAATGTAACCTTTTTTTTTTTTTTTTTTTTTTTTTTTTTTTTTTTTTTTGGGGTGGGTCCTGTGCACTTCTCTTACTGTGAGAATATAGTAAAATTGGGTCTACCTGCGGAGGATTGATAAAAAATAATGACTTGGATATCATGGATGATGCTGACATACTTCAGAAGAATCAGAACACATAACAAAGAAAACATGAACCCTACTACTTCTTCTGCTTATTAAAATTACCAACTCTTTTTCGTACATTGCTCATTTCTCTGAATATTTGTCTTCACCATGTGGACCATTTGAGATGCCTGCCTTACAAAATCCAGACTTAGCCTTAGGGCAGTTGCTGGGGGCGGAACCATTGGTTGTTTGAGATCGTTCTTGAGATACACCAGCTAAGCCCAAACTTAATTGAATTTATTAATTTATCAAAATCAAGTGCAACAATCTACTACTCAATTCGACTAGTCTAGAATAAGTCCTAGTTTCATTGTCCTACTTTGGTGTTAGTCGGATTCAAGAGGGTGCCCGTGTGAGCACAAGCAATCACTCAATTTTTGGTAATTTTTTTTAAAAAAATATGCTCAAGTAATTTTAGATAGATTTACTAAAGTATCCTAATCTCATTGAAAAATAATAATTAATTTTGATTAATTATGATTCATTGCAATCCGTGAGAAAAAATCCTAGATCCAGCTCGGTACTGTTAGGTATGTCAAGACAACATGGCTCTAGGGAAGTTCTTTTTCACGAGTGGAGTTAATAGAAGTGAGATCCAATTTACCAGTGAGTCAGAGTAGTAGTATAGTCAAAATATCTCTGGATACTTTTTGGAGTGAAGTGGAATAATGTCATCTACTCTGCCAACTCAGGCTTTGTAGGGAAATTTGAAAGGGGAATTTATTGAAGAAATGTAGATGGGGGAAACTTTTGGATATGTTGGTTTTTGTACCAAAAAAAAAAAAAAAAAAAAAAAAAGGGAGGTGGTTTGCATGTGTTTGAGCCTGCCAGGGGATAAGAACAGTGCCAAAGAGTGCACTACCCCGTACAACTCCTGCCAAAGTGCTAAACAATGCCAAGAATACTTCAATGGAATTAATTGCGACCAAACAAGTTCACAACTCCCTCAGCTTGCTCTTTTATTTTACTCATATACCCCTTCCACTTGGCTGAATGCCCTTGTAACCAAAATGGATTGAACTCACTGTAACATAAAAGTTAAAATCACCCACTAAAAAAGGATGATAAATTTGGCCATTAGAAACCGAGGGAGAGAAAATTATAATTTGCAAATTCTTCAACTTAAAAAAAAAAAAAAAAAAAAAAGAAAAAAAAAAGAAGAGAAGTTGGTCAAGCTATTTAGCCAAAGTATTGCCATCCCGGCATTATTTTCGTCAATCTCACATAAATTGCTTGACATAGTAGGTGATGTGTCAATGTTAGGCCGGAGGAACAATGTTTGAGGTGGCACATCATACTCATATAAGCCTTCAATATGTTAACCGAACATATGATGCAACATTCTATGTCAATCATTATTCATTAAGCTCACGCACAAGTGATGCCACATCATGCTCGTTGGAGATGGTCAAAGAAGTGGGCTGGCCCTCATGAAATCCTAAACTGCTCTTGGAATGGTTTGCCTGCTGTTTCCCCCATTATAAATGAGCTATTAAGTTCCCATGAGCCTAATGCAAATCACTCTATTTGCATTTACAATTCCAACTTCTAAAAGGGTGAGTAAACTTTAGATAAATGACATCCAAACTGAGGGTAAACCCTTTGGAATAAGAATTCAGTAAACAAAAAATCAAAAAAAAAAAAAGAAAAAAAAAAAAAAAAAGCCATGTAGCTAGCATATATATACTTATGCAGTAGGATCAATTTCTGAATCATTCAAATACAGTTCACCTGACCAACAATAGAATAAATCATAATGGTCAGAACTCAGAATCTGTAATCTTTGAGCAAATGCTCTGGATAAGTAGTGGCCACTAATCATAACTCATAAGGTAGGAACCAATGGCTGGGTCACCTTATCAACATGGAGTAATCTTTATGGAAGCTAGCTTTTTCAAAGGATGGACCTGCAAAATCAAAACATATTTCTGAAATCTAAATTCTTAAAAAATAATAAACATATACGGAGTAACTATTAATATGATTTCAAAAGAGGGTTTGTCACCTGAAATCCTGAAAGCCTAGCATTTCCTCTCACTTCCAAAAATTGAAAAAAAGGTCAAATTGGAAGTGGGAGGGTTACTGGGCAACTGGCCCTGCTGGGGTCTGAGGTAAATGAAATGGAGCCAACAAAAAAAAAAAAAAAAAAAAAGTAAAAGTAAGTAGTAAAAGTTGAAACCGTACAATGCTGTCAGGCAGGCATTTGCTTCAGACACCAACTCTTTTAGTCTTCAATATAATAATATATCTCTTGTATTTTTCACAATCTTTTTTAAACCCCATCTCCTTATTAGTTTATGGGTTTCCGTAGAGGTGGCAGAGACAAGTGCTGCCACAGAGGCAGCAGCATTGCAGCAGCAGAAGCAAAACCCAACAGGGAGGTTGCAGTCATAATAATATGAACATAGCTCAGAGAGTACAGAGAGAGAGAGAGAGAGAGAGAGAGAGAGAGAGAGAGGCACTATCATAAGAACCATTAGTTTTATGCATGTACAGAGGATTCTGCAGACCCAATGGTCCCTAAAATAAATATACCTGTTTCTACACCAAAGGCTACTCTGTTTGTTTACTTAAACACCCCACCTCTCTATATTTCCCTCTAGAGAAATTGTGTCTCTTTTTTCTTTTTTTTTCTTTCTTTCCCTCACTGCCTCTCTGAAGTCTGAAACTTCGTTTCATCTTTGTTGTTCTTTTCTTTTAGAGATTTTTTTTTTCTTTGTTTCTTAAAGATGAGTGGACAAAATAGGTTTCCATTCACTGCATCTCAGTGGCAAGAACTTGAACACCAAGCTCTTATTTTCAAATACATGGTTTCAGGCATGCCCATCCCATCTGATCTACTCTTCAGCATCAAAAGAAGCATGGATGCTTCTCCACTCTCTTCAAAGCTCTTCCCTCACCAATCTCAACATAGTAAGCCTACTGAGATCCTTTTATTTTTCCAATTTATTATATATGTTTTTGGTTATATTGTAATATATTATATATATTTATATTTATATTTATATATTTGTGGGTGGTGATAATGGGGTATGGCTGATGTATGGGTGCAGTTGGGTGGAACTGTTTCCAGATGGGTTTGGGAAGGAAAGTAGACCCAGAGCCAGGGAGGTGCAGGAGAACAGATGGAAAGAAATGGAGGTGCTCAAAAGAAGCATACCCAGATTCAAAGTACTGTGAGAGACACATGCACAGAGGCAAAAACCGTTCAAGAAAGCCTGTGGAAATTTTGACGACACCAACACCGACACCAACAACGGCACCACCACCAACAACAAATCCATCAATAATACCACCCATCTTGTCAATCACCAAAGACCCATCTGCAACATTGACTCCCTCTAACCTCACTTCTCGTTCTCTTTCTTCATTTTCATCAATAACCACTGATACCCACAACAACCAACACCATGACCATCCTTCTTGCTACAATAATACCCATCTCCACCATCCCTTCTATTACCCTCACTCATCTTCCTCAAGACCACCTGGGATTAGCTTTTCAGCTCAAGACAACACTACCCATTTACATTTGGACTCTGCTTCTTATTCCCACACTGACCCAGATTACAGGTTTGTAAATACAAAGATTTTTTCAAAAATTTCTTGGCACTACTTCTTTTTTTTTTTTTTTTTTTGGGGTATTTTTCTTTCTTTTAATCTTATGATGATTTGTTGAAGACATAGGTATATTCATGGACTGAAAGAGGAGGTGGATGAGCATGCTTTTTTCTCAGAAACTTCCGGGACTATGAGAAGCTACTCTGGCTCATCAATGGATGATTCTTGTCAACTTAAACCACTGACAATGAGTTCTTCATTAACAAAACAGAGTTGCTCTGGTTTACAAAGTGGCTACTCCTACTTGCAGCTTCAAAGCCTCACTGATACCTCAAAACAACACAAGCAGGATCAGCACCATTGCTATATTTTGGGCAGTGACATCAAATGCGAAATGCCCTTTAAAATAGAGAGAGAAGATGAACCACAAAAGACTGTCCACCGATTCTTCGACGAATGGCCACCGAAAAACAGAGATTCATGGCTTAATTTGGATGATAGATCATCAAACTGCGCATCCATGTCGACGACACAGCTCTCAATTTCAATTCCCACATCGTCACATGACTTTCCCATCTTCAATTCCAGAACCCAAAATAATGGTAAATTGAAATTCACAATGCTTCTCCATCAATGTGTTTTTTTTTCTTGATTTTCATATTTGCCATGACCCAGTTCTTCCTTCATCTAAAACTACATTTTGTTTTGTAGGTGATTGAGTTTCAATGGTGGGGTTTGTGAACCAAATGCCAAAAAAGTACTTAAAACATGGTGGGGGGTCACTGCTTTTTTCTTATTGCTTTTCCGTATCCCTAATATCATAAGGTCTGAGAGCTGCTCTTTTATCTTTTACTGCAAGGTGTGGTTGAATTGAATTATGTGTGTTCATTGTAGGATTTCATGTCTTTGCTTTCTTCCCTTTCTTCTTCCTTCCACTGTTGTAACTTGTTTGAATGACAGCCAAATCCTTGGTTTTTTGTGTCATGCCCTGTTTTATTGGTACACAACAATTTGATATCTTTTGGCCTGTTGTCAGATATTTGTTAAAAGAGTTTCTGCTTGTTGAAATTGATATTGAAATTGAGGGACCCAACTGCAAGTTTGGCTTCGGCCAATTGTCACTTAGCTCAACTTAAACTGGAAAATAGTAAACCACCCTTCTTGCATCATCAAATGAAGGCAAAAATGTATTAATTACCGAAATTATCCCCAGAAAAAAAAGAAAAAAAAATTATAAAAGATATCAAGACAGCCCTCATGTGGCTCATAGTACATTTCCATGACTCTTTCAACTCACAACATTCCATCAAAAGATCAATCTTTGTTTTTTTTTTTTAACAAGGGTATAAGGTGCCCTCGATTAATATCTTTGGCATGTGCAGTTTTTTAAGGGAATCAAACACTTCTGTGGGAGGTTTTGAACATTTGACCTAAAAGACCTACCCCTTCATGAGGCGCCAGGCTAACCTCTTGGGGTTAGTCCATTAAAAGAACTTAGTTCAACGTTTTAAGAGTCGGTAACTTCTGATAATCTGCAAATATTTGATCTAGTTTATAGTATTCTGAATTGCCTATCCACTACCTACTTGAAAAGGTTAATTTTAAATTTTATCTAGTTTTCCTGCATTTCCATCAGGAGTTTTTGGCGGAATACAATTTCTGAGATAGTTTCTTGGAATCACAATATGTAAATAAGTACATTCCCAAACGCTGCAAATGTCAAGCTGCACTGCCTGCCGGTCCCAAGTGTGAAGAGAGCTCGTTTGAGTTAGTTTGGCATCAAGTCTATATAGTTAGTAGGGAAAAAGCATATGTTTCAAGTGCTTTTTTCCCTTACATATATTCACACACACATATATACATATAACCGTATATGGAAAGTACGTGCTAATATAACTTATATCAACATTCATATTGGGAGTTGTAACTTATGCATTAGTGGGATATGAGATATATTGGACCAATACAAGGAGTACAATCCCCAATGCATGGTATTGATATAACTTATATTAAAACGTGCTGATAGGAATATAATCGTGTGTGTTTATATATACACACACATATATATATATATATATATATATATATATATATATTCCTCATGTAATGTAGCCCAACAAGAACTTGAGTCTGTCTATTGCTTTGGCTCTTTCTATCCAGTAAGAAGTTTTCTTCGAGAAGACGCCAAGAGCTGTGTCAGTAAAGTCCATTAGAGGCTGTACCACAAAGTCATGATGCAAATTGTCTTTATAAGCTTGAACTGTATTCATCAACACTGTGCCAGGCTACTAAATAACCTATTGCAAGGTTTTTGGGCTTTATAGTTAAGGATCCTTCTAGGGAATTACTCCAAAAAGGTGAATGTATATAAGTAATTGTCCCTAACAGTTTTTTTTTTTTTTTTTTTTGGTCCTCTCTTATTGTAACAAGAGGAGGTGTGCAACGAAGAGCTATGAATACACCTATACGTACGAATGACTTAATTCAAGTGGAAAGTCTTAAAATGACAAGGGGTAAAGGACTCAAAATAACATGATTAGAAATAATGAGAAAGAATGTATATTAAGAACTTAACCAGAGATACGACGCTTGGTCAAAACTGAATGACATAAAAGATAGCATAGGGTTGGGGATTAAAACCTGGTGGAGTTGAGTTGTAAGATCTAACAAGAGGGGGGAATAATTTTTGGTTAAAGAAGGAAGGAGCCAGGCGTTTTAAGCGTGTAAGGGCAGTCACGTTTGTCCTGGCAAAAGTGCACCTGAGTGAGGTCTGGTCCAGTCTGGGTCCAGGAGGAGGGAAGAGAAAAAGTGTTCCAGACTTCACACAAATCTGTACAGACCGACAAAGAACCGTACAGTTTCACCACAACAGCCAACTCTGACTCTGTCAGTCACCAAATGACTCTCTGACCACAATCTCACCTCACACCAAATACATACATGCATTCATTCTTATGTACTATATACACCCATACATATAAACACATCGGAAGGCAGAGCATATATAAGAAAAATGCATGGCAACAAATCAAGGACTCTCATGGGTTTTACTGCCTCAGCTTAAAGTTTATCTTGGGCAAGGTTTTTCTCTATTGCTAGTTCTCCCCACCCTACATCAAAGAAATTGGCACCTACCAGTCAATGGAGATGGAACAGAAATTGTTGAAGCAGTGGAGAGAATGGACCATACTCGAAGGAGCTAAAGTGGATGGATGGATGGTCAAGACAATGTCTTAAGCTAGTTTTATGCTGTTCAAGGCTAGCTTCTAATTGTCATCAATAAAGTAAACCAATAAAATATCAAACACCATCGGATCTACTAGTTATTTGTCAATATAGCAACTCTATACACCAGATGGTTTTGCCCAAACAAGTTTCACATCTAACCCCACTACGGCAATTAGAATTTAATCCTTTCAGTTTGTGCCTTACATAAAAAATAAATTCAGATAATGTAGGTGTAAATACAGAAAAATAATAATGTGCTTCACTAGGAGTAACCACAGCACAAATGGTGAGCTAGCTCACTCAGCAGCAGGACTTGATCACAGTTTCAAAGGAAGACTAAGCAGTATAAAAAAAAAATGAATAAATAAAAGATTAAAAAAATAAGAGATTCCAGTGCCAAGCTAAAACATCTGCAGAATACATTGGGTGAATAAAACTCAGCTAAAACAAAAGACCACCAATTGAAACTATATAACAGCAAATATCCTAAAAAAATTAAAAGCATTGCAACATGCCAAACCAGAACGAACTCATAATCTGATTCTTTTTACCTCATAAAATTAATGAAATTAAGTGTGATAATCAACCTAAGATACACAAGACAAGGGAATTGAACACACCTATCTGTCTGTTTTTACTGCTACTCTAAATAGAATCCCTGCTAAAGATATTTGAAGAAGACAAAAAGCTTACTTTTCTTCTTCCTGTATAATGAAGGAAATGTTGGCAAGACACCAGAAACTTACAGACATTTTTCATGAGGTGAGCAGAAAGATCAACACCACACCAAAAAAGACTCTTTTAACTGCACCAAGAACCACACACTCTCCAACCAATGATTTGAAACCAAGATCACATAATACATTCACAAGATAAAAAATTCAAAACATGAGAGACAGTTCCAAATTCGCCAGAATGTCTAATTACCACATTCTAATGCAGGTATGCTATTACTGCATGACAAACTCTATATACCTTCATGATCAGTATCCTACATAGGGTTATACCCTCCTTAGGTATACTACTGCTATAGTTCTAAAAATAAAAAGAGCAATGCCCTCTGTAAACCCATTTTACTAAGAGATTTCCAACCAAAGAAATCCATATAAAAGATTCTTAAAATCTCCAAGGTAATAGACGTTGCACCCCTTGACAAAAAATATAAAGAGAGATGAAGGTGCAGGGGAAGCTGCACTAGATATGAAGATTTAAAAAGTTGTTCTTCATTAACATGAGTTTCAAGGTACAAAATACTGGATCATGCTGTAACATGTCTAGACATTTAAAGATGTAAAAAGTTGCTCTTCATTTACATTAGTTTGTTACTGGCCTTGCGAAGTTTCGTTTTGAGATGTTGGATCTCAATCCTCATCATCATCAGCAGCATCTGCTGCATTTGGCTTATCACTATACCCTCTGACTTCTCTGTCACTTTCCTGCAGCTCAGCAGAATTCTCTCTGATGGGGCTGGACTCGGGCTGCCTCCCTAATGGCTCATCATCATCGGATTCTGACCATGCCCGCCTCCTTCGAGTTGTGGTTGATGAAGGGGCAGTCTTCACCAAGAAAGACAAACATTACTTCTCAGCCAACAAAAAGGCATTATGATAAATTGTCGTTCAAAAAAAAAAAATTCGTAAAACCTTTGGAATAAATATTATTAGTCTTCCAAATAAACACTTTAAAGATTAAAACTGTAACTTGAAAAAGGAATAAAATAAAAAGAAGAATAGGGTTACCATGTCATCCTCGGCATCAGAATCTTCAAGCCCAGCTGCTGCAAGAAGATCCTGCGCATTTTCTTCTCCATCATCATCCTGATCATTCATCTGATTAGCAGGCTCCCTATAGCTCATGTTAGCATGGTCATCTTCCATTTCTTCCTGATCATCCATCATGTCAGCTTCTGCTTCCTCTGTCTCATAACGTGACTTTGAGTTCTTGTCCTTCTTTCTTCTCTTTCCACCCTTTCTCTTCCTCTTCTCACCATGCCCACCCTCATCATCATCAATCTGGGACCTTTCCTTCCGCTTAGAGGCAGGACCGCTACTCTTCCATTGCTCCTAAAGACGCAAAAGAATATGCCCACATAGAGAAACTTAAAAGTTTAAAAGCATGTTTCTATTTCATTGAAGATCAGCAAATCCAAATTCTATAAGACCAATTACTGTTGTCTGGAAACAACTTGAGAAAATCCTAGCAATGGATTGTCAAATAAATCCAATTCCCAAATGGAAGGTGCCAATCATCAATACAATGGCATTGCATTGCTTCCCACACAATGTTAAATGTAAAGAATATGTAATCCGTATAAACCACCTCAGACAATTTACAAATTAGGAGTCTGCAAATAATATATAACCTTGAGTACATCTCACGGCAAGATATAGATGTAATGTCTGGACTTTCTTAAGATTGTAATACGAAGAGATGAGAAAATGTCTCACGTTTTCCTACTTCCAAGTTCCACCATAGCAGTTAATATCTTCATTCTTTTAAAAAGCATCGACAAATAATCCCCTAAAAATCCTTCACCAACTGCTTCCTCCCACTCCCCCAACCTCTCGCAGACGCCAAAAAATAACACTAATACATGCATTTTTAATATACACTAACACGCATTTTTAATATACAAAGTTTTGATGAAAATTTCCATACCCTTAAATTGGCACTTGGCAGCTAACAGTTTATACGGAAACCACGCTGCATATAACATAACTAACAATGCTTACCTTTACACGCTCAAAATGTTCCTCCTGTTGCAGCAACTGCTTTAGCTCATCCTCTTGTTTTCTCCTCTCCAACTGTTGCCCCACATTAGAATCAGTGAAGAATCAATAATAGATCTCAATTTAAGGAAAAAAAAAAATGTTCATTCACAACAATCAGAGATGTTCAAGCAACTAAGAAATTCAACAACAGCAGACCTGGAATTTTCGTTGTTCTTCAGCTTTACGACGGGCTTCCTCAGCCAATGTCACCTGACGAGCAAGTTCTAGTCTCTGTCGATTTTGCTGCTCTTCACGCTCAGCTGCCTCACAGTGAACTTTTGCAGCATCAAGCAAGTGCTTGCAATACCCAACATGAGTGTCAATTTTCTTCTCATCAAACCCATGAATGTGAAGGTTGGAAGCAGCAGACAACTGACTAAACACACGAACAGCGTTCTTTAGCTCCGCAACTGTTGAACGCACCTACAATATTGGCAAGAAATAGTCTACTAAGAGAGAATGAGAGAAGATATTGTACTCAACATTTTTTACATGGTTTCCACCATGATTGTAGATGTAAGGTGATCTAAACAAATTATCATACAATGTAACTGCCATATAATAACACAACTACACCTACAAAATATCTAAATGAAGAAAGAAATAGTAGCAATATGAAACATCTTTTTTATACGTTTAGTGTCCCCTTGGATCAAAGTAAGAGCCAGAACTACAGATTAAAACTTCAAAAGACACCTTTGCAATGCAAGAACTACAGCTTGTAAATCATAATCCAATCATTAAGGAAACCCAGCATAATTCTCTAAGTAGTACATAAACCAATCATTAAGGAAACCCAGCATAATTCTCAAGGTAATAATTATAGGACTCAGGGGGAAGGTTTCATCAATCCACCTCATCTGCAGTTCTCTTTGACTTTTGTAGCGTTGATGCGGAGAACTTTTGCATTGCAACACCTACATTAAACCTTAGCGCATAATTTGAAGGCGCCAGATGAATGCCTCTTAATAATGCTCGTTTGCAATCTTGCCACTGTTCAGCTTCATAATGAGTACGAGATAGATAGAGAAGAATCTGAGCGTCTGTATTGTAATAAAACTTCCGCAAGCAATTTTGGTACTGAAATAGAAAAAGGGCAATCAGCACACACATGTAGCAATGAGAAAATAGAGAAAAAATTTAAAGGAAAGGATGAATGAAAGAATTACCATTTTCACAGCCAATGCAAAATTTCCTTGAGCAAAATAAACATGTGCCAAATTTACCCACACGTCTGGCATCTGGCTTCCACTTGCAGCTTCTTGAACCTACAATAATGGGAACTTGTAAACTCTAGGAAATATGAAATTTTCTATTTTATCAAGACTCAAAGCGGGAACATATTCAGCATTTCAGCTCACCTGAGTAAAAATATCTTTTGACACATCAAAGTGGCCTTTTTCTGCCAAGACCACTGCAGCACCATTGGCAGCATATAAATTAGAATTGTGCTGAACCAGAACCTGTTAAAAGAGAAGATTAAAAAGTTCACATCAAAGATCTCATAGAATTTCTTACAAGACATAATTGTGTAGTGAAAGTCATTGGAAAGAATAAAAAGAGAACGTAAAGAAGGAATGAACAAAAGGAAATCATAGGATGAAATTCAATCATAGTTCTAGCCTAATAGTGATGTTCAAGCCCAAGTGTTTATGGTATACATCAAAGTCCAAAACAAGAGGTAATCTTTTTTTCCTTTTTTGATAAGAAAAACAAGAGGTAATCTATCGCAGCAAAATCCAAGCCATGTGCACAAACCACAAACCAAATTAAGCAGTGACTTCAAAACTTCCATGTAATGAAATGCAAAATGTTCTTTGTTTTTCCTTTTTTGATAAGAAAAACAAGAGGTAATCTATCGCAGCAAAATCCAAGCCATGTGCACAAACCACAAACCAAATTAAGCAGTGACTTCAAAACTTCCATGTAATGAAACACAAAATGTTCTTTGTTTCACCATTCTACAAAACTCCCTGCTTCTCCCTTTGTTTGTTGTTTTTCTGTACACACTTCACACATTTTCTAAAAGGTAAACATCAACAATATTTCAACCTCCACTTTTCCTTAAAATCCCCAACATGTCAGCTACTATCCAATAATGAGATGCTAGATTGCTAGCTAGTAGCTACTCAACCATGAATCCAACTAACAATATTAAATACAAATCACTAACAAAAATCGCCCTAACACAGAATTAAAATAATAAAAATAATAAAAAACAGTTCTCATTACCGCATGTAATTCCATATTTAAAAAAAAAAAAAAAAAACTTTAAGAACATAAGCATGTAAGACACTGCAAAGGATGGCACTTAGAGACTTCTTAGTTCATCATGCTATTTTTTTTTTTTTTTTTTTTTTTTTGATAAGGTAGTTCATCATGCTATTTGAAAAGGGAAATGTTCCATTCTAATGGATTTAAAAAAAGGTAAATCTTACTCTTGTATAAAGTTCCTTCGCTTTTTCCAGATGGGTAGCTTCCAACTTAGGAGCTCTTTTCTCAGAGCGAATTGCCGCAAAGTAGTTCCAGTTTCCCTTACCAATGTCAAAACAAGCGTATTAGATGCAGATAGTGTTATAGAAATAATGATGACAATAATAGCAAAAATAACAGCAGCAACTATAACAACTATAACAATAAATGCAATTTTCATCAGATTCTCATAAGATGCAGATATGGAAAAATGAATCAATGGTAACACATCTTCAATTGAAATTTAGGGAATACTAAGAGTCATCACCTTAACAAAGTAATACCAATATAGTAAAAAGAGTTTAAATTTTTATTTTTTTTTAAAGGATTTACACTAACAACATACACACCAGAGAAAGAGTAGCATAAGAATCCTTCCCATCAGTCGCTTCACTAGCAGCTCGGTATGTTTCTTTTGCCTTAACCCAGTCGTCACTTTTAAGTTCCAAGCTGCCAAGCATAGATAATGCATTTGGGCACTTGTCATTCACCTTCAGAGCTTCGCCAATCTATGGCCAAAAAAAAAAAAAATCACATTATAGCAACTCTATATATACATATACATACATACATACATATATATATATATATATATATATATATATATATATATATATATATATATATATATATATATATATAAAGAGTAGAAGACATAGTAACGCAGCTAACACTAAAGGGGAAATAACAACCAGTTCAATGCTTAATTGAACATTATTTCGAGCTTTCGCAATGGCAGCAAGCCTCAGATAAGCATCCGCATAATCTGGATACTGCAAAAAGAGAATAAACTTGTTAGACAACAAGCTAAGAAGCCTATGAAAAAAAATGGACCAAAACGTAATTCTCTTTTTAAAAAAAGTTTTATCCATCCATTAGAGAGATTTTCATTAAAATGATTTTGGATCTCTTTATAAATTTAAAAATTTAAAAAAAAAAAAAAAAAAGGACTTTTCCATCCCTTGGATTCATAGATCGGCTGATTCAGAAGCCAATTTCTTGGCCAAAAGGGACCACACATGCGCAAAACCCAAACACACTCATACAAACCTTAAACAAAATCAAGCGGTACAATATGCTCGCAGTGTTGGTATTATGTAACTGCTCAAGTAATCTGGCCAGGTTAAAAAGTGCTGTGACTTTATTCCAAGGTAGTTCCACAGAAGCACCGTCTTCCTCAAGCTGATGAAATAATTGCATGTCCTTGTATTGATGGGTAGATGCACTTGCATCAATAGCATAGGACTTAGCTCTACCATCAATGAAATCGAGCCATATGCCATCACCTAGAGCCTCCTTGAAAGTTTGTTCAGCAAGCTGAGAAAAAAAAAAAAAGGACATCAAAGCTACATCTGGATAGAGTATTATAAAGTTTAATCTGCATATAAATGTAAATATATAATAATACACCCAAAGAGTAACAGTTTGTAGCAAAAGAAATTGTCTACAGCCACACAACAGAAACGAGTATGCAAACAAAGTTAAAAAAAAAAATTAAAAAAAAAAAAAGAGCAGTTTCTTCCACACAACTGATTGCAATTGCATAAAAAATATCCTACAAAAAACTGTGCAAACCTCAAACTCTTCCCTTTCAAAATAAAGAACTCCAATATCATTAAGCAGTTCTACTGGTACTTCTTCACCTCCCTTCTTCAGAAGACCACGTGCCTGTAACAACACATCAAGTCTGAATTATTGAAAGAAACTTCAAAAATATATGATATATAAAATAATTTATTTATTAAAATTGAGCAAAGAAGAAAGTAGCAAAATCAAAACAAAGCGGTACATGTTTGATTACCTAATATTTCTTTCTTTAAAAAAAAATTAAAATTAAGAACTATCCTTTTAAGGGTAACTGGAAATATATTTTTTAAAAATAAGGAAAAAAATGTGTAAGCATTAGTATATGATTTCCAGCTGCTATAGAGAACTTTCTCCAAAAAATTTAACAAAAATTTTGATTCAAAATTTTAAAAGTCAGTTAGAATAGAAAAGGTAAGATTTGAAGGAAATCCCACTAAAGATTTATAATGAAAGAGACCCTGCAAAAGTTTCTCCAAAAGAAAGCCATGACAGACTAGGTTTACAGTATAAAATTGTAAAGAATGAAATGTATGAAAGACACAGACAATAAGATAGATAAATAGATAGAATAAACATAAGTGTATATATAAATATACGGGTAAAGCTATATCAACTGGGAGACCTTACAGGAAAGATATACCGAGTCGTCTAATGTTTGCTTTTTCAATACATAAGGGGCCTGTTTTTCACATTAATTACAGGTATGCCACCGGACACATCAGACGACACACCTTTCCAGTAAAAAAAACCAATAAGTGTGTCATTTTCCTATATATATATATATATATATAGAGAGAGAGAGAGAGAGAGAGAGAGTAAAATGACATTCCTTTAGAAGGGAAGAGGAAGGGAAGGAGTAGAAATTAACAAGTCGGAGATTCAAGAGATTCAATTACAGAAAGATGCTAAGAAAAGAATTCTCAATTTTCTAACTGGTCACCGTGCAAAAAGGCCTCAAGGCAGCTCCACAAGCCTTAGGAATTTCTCGAATTTCTAACCAGCTGCCACACAAAAAAGACCACAAGGCAGCTCCACAAGCCTCAGGCATTTCTCCTTCACCTTAATATTACAATAACATGTCAAAGTAAATAACCCAAAGAGAGAAGTGCAGGGTTTAGTTCAACACTTCAACCACACCCTGAAGTTAAGATACGCCTGTCAGCTTACAACAATTATTACCATCTGACTTTGATCATTTTTTGTTTTGATCGGCGACAAAAACTCAAATAGTAAGGACAACAGAAATTACAAGAGAGGATGAGAAGTCCTACAAAAAAAGGAAAAAAAAATATAATTGGATCATCATAATATATGTTTCTCTATTATACAACGAGGTTTGTGGGCTGGGAGAATCGTATGATGAACTAGGATGCTCTAACAACTATGCTATTGCCATTCCATAAATAATAGTGCATATTTTCATAGTTTCTATAATATTTTTCATGGTATTCATAAGTCCAACCAAGCAAAGAAATCTTGATGTAAAAACTTCCCTTACCTTCCACAAAATATTTCTAGTTCCTGGAAGCAAATACTGGAATTTAAATCTTGAGACAAACCTTAGACGATGATAAAAATAAATTTAAAAAGAATTTAGTTCAATTAATATAACTAGAATATGGCAGTATTCTCTGAAAATTAAAAGCATAAACATGATTTACAGCTACACATTCTGTGACCTTGCAAAAGGTAACAAATATCAAGAACACAACATGAATAATCCATACTAGCAAGTAAAAATCAGGAAGCCCTTACGGTTTTTAAAGCATCAAGAGCAGCACCAGCATCAGATGAAACTAGCAAATCGCCTAAAGCCAGAAAAGCCTACAGTATAGTTTAGATGAATAAGGAAATGAGAGACTAAAAGTTAAAGATGGCCAATTGCCCACTGTAAAATAACTACAATTTTCACTTGATGAAAGCATGCAACTTGGAGGATCATGTAATCATTATTCCAGGTTAAAAATCACAAAATACTGGAAATAATTACATGTTGAAAGCATGCAACAGGGAGGATCATGTAAACATTATTCCAGGATGAAAATAAAGGAAGAGGATACAGAGTATATCCTAATATACCTCTGATAAGTAAGTTGCAATACTTCCTAGTCCTACTCAAATAATAATAACATATATACTAATATCCTTTTCTTGACACCTTACACATACTGACTGAACTTTTACCAATGGTTTCTACAATCATGATTATTCGCAAATTGTTTCACTCAATCATGAAAAAGGTTTATTTTATTCGTGAAAAATTCAACCTCATAGTGTCATTTTATTTTATATTTCTGATGTGACATAATGTATTTACTCTCAAATTAAGAACACTCCTCTAGAGTGCAAACACTAACATAGCTTTCCCTAGCAAAGATCTAATTGTAATATAAAGTTATTTCCATGTTCTGCAGCAGGTATCAAAAGGGTGACTCTGAAAACTAAATCTTAGAAGAATTACAATGTGGTTTATCCAGATACAATGCAGCACCAAAAGCAATCCCAGTAGTGTTAAAGGGCATCCCCAGGCGTGGTGTGGGCCCAGGTTTAATTCACACTAATGATTCATTACTAAAGAATAAAAGGGAGGGGTGGGGGTGGGGGTGGGGGTGAGGGGTGAGGGGGATAAAGCTGCACTGCTTAGTGCAGATAAATCAAGCAGAGTCATTCGCAATATCACATCCTTTTTAATGCATGGCTCGAAGACACAGCCATATAGCAATGAAATTTCATATGCATCAAGGCCACATCATCTTAGCTAAAAAATAAAGCCATGCAAAGCAGGAAATTTTTTTTTAAAAAAAATAACAGAATGGAATACCTGGGCATCACGAGGGTCAACTTTTGTAGCTTTCCTCAAAAACTCCTGGGCCTTCTCAGTCTGCCCAAGCTGAACATATATGCTCCCAAGAGCCTGTGTCAAGAAAAAGACAAAAATCAATTAGATAAAAGTTAAAAGGACAAAATTTTAAAACTTCAACAGGTTAAAATGTAAAACATAAGTACCAACATCCTTTTTTTCTAATTTACTCACTTTCAATGCCTCACAATTGTCAGGGTAAACCTCTAAGACCTTTTCAAAGTTTGAAAGAGCACTTCTCAAATCTCCCAACTTCAGTTGCACTTGTCCCAAACCTGTAGTAAATTATACAGAAAAATTGAGTGAAAAAGAGAAAATATCACAAAAAAAGTCAACATGAAGCCCACATTACAACAAGTCTAAAGTCCAGCACTGCAGCAAAAGGTAGCATAACAAATTGTGCTCACTGTTGCACAATATATTAATATTAAAGAGAACAGAATGGGCCTAAAGGCCTCATGCATGTCAATATAAAAGGCATTGAGTGTGAAATTCAAATTTACTAACTTTAAGCACAATCAAGCATGCTACAAGATATGTGATGCATTCCAAACATCCATCAAATAAAAATTAATAATAAGTTAATAACAAGAACAAAATACATTCATCTTATCAAAAGTAATAATAATAATAATAAAAGACATTCTTGGGTAAGGCAAACATATCTAGGAACGTGAACCTGTAGAGAAAGGGAATGAAGAGATAGAAATACAGAGAACAATGCGAGTCTTAACATGAAATCATCACTAATCTTATGCACACATATAAAAAATAGTCATAAATAGTATAACCACACACACAAATGAGGAACTTAGATAATCAGCCATAAAAACTTTTAAAAATAAAGATGGAATAACTACTGACCATAATAAGGTAATACAAATTCATGAGGTTTACTGCTTTCTTTGACAGATGCCATGTAGTACAGCCCAGCTTTTTCATAGTCCCCCTACAGTAGAGAAAGGAAGAGCATCATTAGCTTCAGAATAAAAAGAAAAGACAAGAAAAGAAAAGGAGAATATGTTAATAAGTTTTCAGTCTCTGGCTGATCATGAGAAAATTATACAGAATTTTTTAAGTCACTTAAATGGTTGATGGGACCATAAAAGAAGTTGGATTGTTAATCGATGTGTGGCATTTATGGTGTGCCACCAGACGATTATCAGGCTGGAGGAAGTGGTTGTGGCCTTTTGAGGGATAAGAGATGAGGACAGGTGATGTACAAGAAGGAAATGTGAATTGCCTGAAGGCTTACAGGCTTGTTCTTGTCTTTCCGCTATCAACACAGAGAGAGAAAGGGATTGCTATAGCCCATCTTAAATCCCTATTTTCCTAATTATTTTTAATGATATTAAATCCATACACACACACACAAAGAGAAAGATTCCTCTCCATTTTCCGTTTCAGCAAGCAAACAGTAGGAAAATATTTTCTTCACTTCATACAAATTTTTTGGGAAAGCAACAGTAGCACAAAGAATACAACCAGACTTTCATAGGAAAAAATAAAAATAAAAAATAAAAACAGATTTTTCAAACCTTGCTATGATAAGATCGTGCCAAATTGTAGTAGGAATGTGACTTTGTTGGTCCATGATTGGTTACACCCAGTGCAGTTTCAGTCAGTTGCTCAACTAGAAAATGTTGACCAGTGAAGAAAAAGTGATTCGCTAGATAATTCAGTGCCATTGCACAATAGGGATATATGTCAAAAGCGCTTTGCATTTTTTCCATTCCTCCCCTAATCCCAGAAGCTGTCAAATGTACACAATCATATTTAGAGAATTAGGATCAAATCCCCTCTAAAAAATATAGATTAGTGCAAAGAAATAAATACTAACTAAACCTTATACGTATGCTGCCATGACCCACCTTGATTAGAATGCAAATCCAAAATTCCAAGTGCTACATATGCCTCAACACTTTCGGGATCCAACTACATTTAGAACAATTGTGCATATAGACAAAGGCATTAGTGAATGCAGTAGTTTAATACATTCTTAACGCATAATCAACTCGTTACTAATTCCCTTGCCTGCAAAACACGGTGAAATGCCAGCTGAGCCTTTTCAAACTGACCCAATTTATAGCGACAGAGACCAATGCCAAGTCTTACTGCTGCAGGACAATTAGGATACACTTGCAAGGCCCTCTTACCAAAGTACATGCAATACAAATAAACGACAACATCAAACTTCTGTTGACAACTAAATCATACCTACAATGATTATAAATGTTTTCAGGTAGAGTGTTTTTCATTCCCCCATACCAATTTCTAATTAAATATAGAATGCCACAGGCTGAGCCACTAAGAAAATATTGTCGCTTTCCAAATACATACGACAACTTGCAACTTACAAACCTTATACAACTGCAATGAATCAGAATAGCGTCCACGATTAAACTCAACGCATGCCTGCAAAAATACATGGCTGGTTACATACAGGAAAAACGAAAAAGAGGGGGTGAGGGAAGTAACTAGTAATATAGAAATCTATATATATACTACTATTAAAAAATACCGATGTCAGAAAAATTTTTGATTGACAAAAGTATCCTAATAATGCTCATAACACCCAGACGCTTATAAAAATATCAAGGCCATGGGACCACCAACCAATTAATATTCCATTTTCCTTTTTCGATATCCCAATAAAAAAAATATATTAATTCCTATTTGAATTATTTTTCAATTCAAGTAGAATTATGAAAGTTTTTATTTTAGATAAGGTCCTGGATAGAGCTAATTGGTGATAAGAAATTCATCTAGCCAATCCCATACAGTGGGGATAAGGCTTTGTTGAGCTGAGTTAAGTCTGCACCACATCATTTATATATGAAGCTGCCAACTTAGAGAATGAAAGTAGTTTCATGAGAGCAGTGAAACAAGGGGAAAGATTTACAGGACGTCACCATTATAAATTTACAAAAGATTAGAGCAAGCTTTCCACTTACTAATCTAATCTCACCACAAATGATCTGCAATATCCAATGGCTAACATAAAACTTGGTTCGCAAAGAAGCAAAAGAATTTAAAATACCTGGCCAAGAAGAGCAGGAACATTATTTCGATCTCCATCTAATACAATCTTAAATGCAGCAAATGCCTGTTCAACATCACCCTTAGCGAGTAGAAGCTGACCTGTACACAGTAAAAGTGCATCGAAGTATTGAGTAATTCTACAGTACAAGACTTTTTATATTATTACATAGCTTTGAATATACCACTACCATAGTACTTCCCAAACAGATCTCAGGTCTGTGAACCCCCAGCCACCCCACCCATCGTAGAACACAACTAACTTGGAAATGAAATATACACAGAAAACCAGCAAGTTTCATGATATATATATATATTCAGAATACAATGTAACTAATTCTAAAATGTTAACTAGTGTAACAAATTTTAAGACGTCAAACACATGGTTTATGTTCAAACAGATCTCCAGACAATGTTCATTCAACATGTAATTATGAGGGTATGACGGAGGTGGAACCCACCAACCCAATTGGCATCTTCAGAAGATCAAACGCTGGACAATATCCAAATGAAAAAACATAATTTTCTCTTGTTGTAATTAATGTGAGCAAAATTATATTATTGGGGTTTTTCTTTATCTTTAAGGAATTTCATATCTGTATACAATGTTTACATTTTAGGCATTTTTTGTCAATTTTCTCCAACCCCAACTTATCAATTGTATTAAGGTAGGAGTTTATGTTCTCGAAATTTGAGCTTCAATCAAGCTGGACTACAAGCATAGAGCATACATAAAAATTAAAAAGCATTGTAATTCGATTTTATAGAATTAATTGAATATCAAAGCCTGTCACTCATGTAATCTTCCTCAGTGAGATTGTAAGCTTTGTAAATGGCGAGATGTAAACAACAGTCTTAGATAAGACTCCTCGCAAGTTTTCACTGTGAAAATCAAAGGTATTGTTTCTCCTTCTCCTACATCTATTTCCACATTCAATATTTTTTAGTCTTTGCTTCAACTGAACAACCCAACTTAAACCAAATTTAAATACCTAAATGTATTATAATGACAATTTTAGCCATCATTATGCATGTGCCTACAAAATCACAATATGGAAACCTAAGAGAATCTTTCCACTAAATATATGATAACCTAGAAAAGCTGAATCATATTCACCTTTCCCAACCCAGGTAGAAGGTTCATGCATGTCTATTCTTGATGCTTTGTTGTAATACTGTGTTGCCAGAATAAAATGTTCCTCCTTTTCTCTTTGTTTTGTCTCAATTTTTCCAAGGTAGCTATGGTAGGCCCCCAAAGCATTTAAGATGGAAATTCTCTCATATCTCACATCAGCATAGTAGTCATCAATTTCTGCAACAAACAAATACTAGAATCAGATAATACATGTAACATTGTAAAAGACTAACATTGTAGCATAATCCCAAACACAATTTAGTTTCACCCAGCCACTAAAGTCATTATCTTATTTATATGCTACAATCGAGTGCCAATATTGGCAAAGAAAATATACCTGGACTAGACCCTTCCTCCAAAATCTGGCGAAATTGGTCAATTTTTCCTTGTTTGAAGTACTCCCTCTGCATGATAAAAACACCAGGCAAGGGAAATAAGTCAGGTCATAAAATAGAGCTGATTAAACTGAATGGCACCTTATGTTAGTGTGATATAAAGCAACTCTAAAATATGTCTTCTAGCCAATATACAACATTCATAAAGTTCTGCGGCAATCATAAATGTTAAATTTAATGTAACAAACAAAAAGGAATTTGTATTGTTCAATCCATTATGGTGTTTGAGATAGACTACATTAAAAACAATACAAAAGCAAGCCCGCTCGATCCATTACCATGATTGAGACAGACTCCATAACAAAAATTCATGAAGTCCATTAAAGTAGACTGCAAGGCAATTTTTTCCAAAATAAATAAAAAATACAACCTTTTCTAAATTTTCCTGAAAACCCAAGTGATCATGCTCTATTAATATCACTATTTGCCCCAAAAACATGAAATTAAACCTATGTTTGGTTCTCCCAAACAATAAGAGGAAAAGAAAAAGGGAAATGCATGAAACCTCCTGCCAAATGGAGCCAATTTTAGCATTATCCCTTCTTTCCCTCCTTATCGAGAAACACCGGAGCCTTAAACTGCAAGAGTTTCTATCTGAAATGCATCACGCCTTCATGTGAATGGCACACATGCATACATATATCTAAACAAACACACACACACACACACACACACACATATATATATATATATTCATAGAAGGGAGGAAGATAGGGGCAAACCGCGATGATGAGCCAGAGGTCGAGAGGGGCTTGTTCGGCCTTGAGAATGTCGAGAATGTCAGAAGCGTCCCTGGGAAGCTGGTCGAGAACGACCCTCACCTCCTCCTCGGAGTTCTGCACCGGAATGTACACACACGCCATTGATTCCGCCAGCTAGGGTTTCAGATCGAACTATATAGAATTCCAGAAGAAACCCTAGCTCTAGAAGCTCCTATTTGGAAGATGGTAGAAGGAGAAGACGCATACGGACGAAACACGGTGAAACGGAAACCAGAGTCTGACCAAAAGCACCGTTTGCTAGTGCTTTATATAGGTCCCCGAGGGGGGCAATTTTCGCATAATTAGTGAAAAGAACCCTATATTTTTCGATATTTGTAAGCTATCCACTGAGTTTTGTGATTTTTTAGTTTTAATGGCTGACTTTGAAAAACCTTTCTATAGAGGTCATATTGGCATGAAAGTTTCATTGTACTTGTAGTTTTATGCCTTGATAGTGGTTCCTCCCATTGGCTGCGGTTAGTTGGGTTGAGAGTTATGCTAGATAATGAAAATCATGTGCTTGTCGTGAAAATTGAAGTTTTTTATGTTTGGGGTCTACCTAGCTTCACCCCTCAACACAGCCTAAGTGCCTAAGATCGAGAGTTCACCAAACCCCAAGAATTCAAAAATTCATACAAATTAATAAGTTGTTTCAATCAAAATATGGGGTTGTGACATAACCTAAAATCTTAAAAAGCTAATCTCATGAAACTTACCAAAACATTTAGGTTAATGGTAAGAGTTGCATATATCATTTTAACATTGTGTTATTCACAAAACTTAAAGTGGCAATTTAATGATACAATATATCCTAACCCATTACTATTACTTAAATTGTTTTGTAATTGTCAAAAACCTAATCTCACACCATTTTTGAGAAACACATTGGCAATGGGTGTTGTCACCCTAGCTCTACTATATAAAGGAAAAACTGATAAAGATAGTGAACGAGAGAAGACAAATGGTGGAAAAAAATTCACCTTAATAGGTTTAAATTAGAATTTGACAAAACTTGGGTAGACAGCTCACTCAGTTAAAGTGAATAATAAGGAAATTCAAAAGGAAAAATTTACCATAATCTAAAATACGTGGAGGTGCTAAGGACAAATAATGGCGTGCCAAGTGCCACTAATCCAAGTTTGGATTAGTTTGTCATTTGTCCATGAGATGCTCACCATTGTTTCATGAAATCAGAGTATATGTATGCTAAGCATGGGAGGTGGAAGGTGCATTTAGTCACTTTAAATGCACCGTGAAGTTACCATGCGATGAGCAACATGTGGAAAGAGTTAAGATTGGAGGGTTAAGATTGAAGACAACCATTTCATGCCCAACCAATCTCAACTCCTTACATGTGTCGCTCATCGCATGGTAACTTAAAGTGACTAAATGCACCAAATCCAAATCCGCTAAGCATGTGCGTGTGTAAGAGAAGTTACCAAACTCAAATATAAGCAACATAAAGGGGGAAAATCATGTTTTGTTCTTTTTTTTTCCTTATAATGAAGAAATGTGCAAAGATACATCACGATTTTGAAGCATATATGAATCCAAGGACATGGTTGAATTCCCAACGCTAACATCTTACCAACGATTTCACAATCACAACTATTATGCCAAATATATGCATAATCCATAATAGAAATTTCTCTTACATAATCAAATGGATGTCTTGAAAATGCAACTAATAATATATATTAATATCAAACGAAACAAACGTTAATACCAAACAAAGCAACCTACAAACGACTTTTTTATGAAATAAAGACTATCATTTTAATAAAATACAATAAAGCAAGAACACCACTTAAGTGCTTGAGATGTCAATTCTATTAAAACACGATGGCGATTCCATTAAACACAAGGCAAAAACATAGCAAAAAAAAAACCCTAAAGTGCTAATTCCACAAAACCCCTAATCAACATCAAGTTATCCATAAACCCTAAATCGGTGATATAATCATACAAACTTGTAAAAATATGACCATAGAAATTAAAACCCTAGCTTATCAATGTTACTTTCATTGTTGTTGTACTTCTGATAACCTAATCTCACATCTTTAAAGCAAATAGACGTCAACCATGGCCATTGTTACCCTAAGATCAGAAAGGAGAAACAATTGAACATAAATAATGATAAAAGGAGGCGAAAAGTAGAGAAAATTCACCTTGATAGGATCAAATCGGCATCGATTGAACCTCAAGTGGAGAGCTAATTCCGAAAAAGTGAATGATAAAGAAATCTAAAAGGAAAAGAAAAATACCCCCAAAATATATACTACATTGAGATGGTAACGGTAGCTAGTGATGCGCCAAATGCCAATATCCACACTGGATTAGTTGTCATTTGTCCATGCAATGTTCACCCACGTCTCGTGATAGTAGGATATGTGTACACTTAGTATGCAAAGGGTGTAGAAGAGATTATCTCTCAAAGTCAACCATAAACTACATAAAAGGAAAAACCCTATAATGTTTTAGCCGAATTGCAATTTATGGCCAAGGTTTATTTTTTGTATGGGATGAAAAAGGGCAAATCATTTATTACATATATATTTATTATTTAATTTTGCTTATGTGCAATATGTAGTATTTTCAAAATACTGACGCCACTTAAAGCGCTGATGGTGTGAATGGATGCTTCTAATCACGTCTTTTATTTGCTTATGATTTTATATTTTAGTAAAACATGGTTTTAAATAATTGAAAAAAATTATAAAATGACCTGCTTATGGGCAAATAACTACAAATCAATATAATTGATTAGTAACTACAAATAGATAACTACTATCCTAACTAAGAATGCCTAACAAATTACTAGTCAATTATATTGATTTGTAAATATTTACCCATAGCTTGGCCACTTTGTAATGAGGAAATTATAGATTGGTCATATTAAAACAAATCAATATAATTGATACAGTTGACCAGTAACTACAAATAGATAACTACTATTTGTTAACAAAGAATGCCTAACATATTATTAGCCAATTATATTGATTTGTAAATATTTATCAAAAGCTTAGCCACTTTGTAATAAGGGAATCATAGATTGGTCATACTAAAGGAAAATAATTACAATTCAATATCAATGACAACTAACTTCATAGAAAATGACTACTAACTTACAAAGGAATGATTACTAATTGTAGTTATTTTTCCACAACCGGACCAATCTGTAATTCCCCCTGTTCCCCCTCTCTAATTTGTCAAAAGGCCTCCTCACTTCCTCAGTGTTGTCATCTCCGGCCGAGAAACGATGCCCCTCAAATGGTAAGGCGAAATCTTAATCGGACCCAAATTAGGGTTCTTTCTTCTTTCTTATCCGTTCATTCACACCCAATTTATATATACGCTCTGTATGTATATGGTTGTAACAAAATTTTCTATTTTCCCCACAGGGTTTTGCAATGGCAACCCAATGCAGGAACAACGGTGAACAGTCAAATCCTAAACGAAGTATCACAGTGTGTGGAGACCATCAATGGCGTCAAGGAAGGAAGGTGGAAAGCTACCCTCACCTTCTACAAACCCATGATACGAGGTATGATCATATATACATGAATCCAATTCTTGTTCATATCTATTTGTAAGTCTATATAATTTGGGGGGTTTTTTTCATTGAACGTGTGTATTGGTTTTACCCATCAGAGCAGGCGGTACCGACTGACTATCCGCGTGATTTTCTGGGTATTTCTCTTCCTGAGCAACCGAACAAGTATTACTTCATAATTCGGGGTCAGCGGATAGTTCTCGAAGCAGATTCGAGTATTCAGACGATAATGGAGAAGCTGCAATCTTACAAGTCAAGGGTTGCGCTAATTTTCGAGGTTTTGAGTTCACATCCTATTAAATCAAGATATGATCATGCTTATACATACATACATATATATATATATACATACATATATATATATATATATATATATATATATATATATATATATATGTACTTGTGTTTAGAAATTGGTAGCTTATGTGGTTTGTGGAAGTAGAGTGATTGTTTGAATCAAATTTGACAATTTGGGGAATTCAGCTTGATATTGAGGTTTGTGAGAATAATTATAGGATTTTGTGTATGGTGTGTGTGTTTGTGATACAGTGAGATATATTGTGCTAAAACATATTAAAACTCTTTTAAGAAAATGAAAACTTTTGATTTACAGTATTGGAATTGCTTTAATGAGTTAACTTTGGTGGGTTTGGACATCTCACAAGAAAAATGAGACCATCCTATCGTGTTTTATTCAGGAATTAAAATAAGTATACATTATATCCCATAGCACATAAAATGTGCCTTTTGGGTGGTGTTCCACACACACATGTTACTTTTAAAATTTTATATGTGATTTGACGAAAAAATGGTTTCTTACTGTAGGGATTGGGTTTGTGCTCTATATATTTATAAGATTTTTAATCGCATACCAGGAGAGATATTTACCATGTGGTCAAATCACAAATGGAAAATTAGATGTTGCCAAAAGGCTGGTGAGGAGCCTAAAGGTCTCATGTCTTGATTCGTTTTATACTACCACTTAGTTCAAATTGCTTAGGAATTTGTCTTTAGTAAAACAAAAACATTCTCCAAGTACTATACATCCAGGGAAAAAAAAAAAAATAGTTACAAGGCCCATTATTCTGCCACTGCTGCCACCACAACAACTAATTATATTCTACTGCACCCCAGCACTGGTATTACCACTATCATGGTGCTTCTTCCTCCTCCATCAGCATGTGTGTGTGTGTGTGTGTTCTTTTCCTCATTCAGCACAAGTGAGTAATTAGTTTTCTTTACTTTTAATTCCTTTTCTTTTACTAAATGGAGCAGATATATATGACAGAATAATGGTTTTATGGTCCTCTTTCTCCTCAAAAACGTAATTTAGCACTGCACTTTGTTTTCTTTTGTTATGCATCATGCTCCATCCGGACATATCTTTTGTTGAGAATATACAAATTGAAAATTCTTACATCCCACGCGTAGCATGATTTAGTGTATTTTGCTTTTACTTATTATTTTATTCTGGCCAACGACTTATAACCTATGTTTTCATGTTCTATGAAGGGATTTCAATATCAACTTGGCGACTTTCAATTGAGAGTGGGAAAAGTTGTTCCTAGTCACTCTGAAAATTTGAGGGGAATAGTTATGGAGGTACTGAGCTCATATTAGATTCCAGCTTGGGTAAATTATGAATGTGTTTTACATGGATAGCAGTAACTAGTAAATTATACAGAGAGTTTTGAACTACTGAAGTTTTCTACATGTTGTTTTCACAGAGTAATTAGAATTCCATTGTCTATACAGATTTCAAGTTATTTCTTGTTGCACTGATGGAAAGGAAAGGGGATACTACATTTTACTCCTTTTTTTTCTTCCCTGCTCTGTCAAAGAGTTCAAGAGTGCTAAAAGAAATGGTTTCTGATTACACTTCATCTAATAGTTCCATCTTATCATGCAAATGGCATGAAAAAACTTCCTATGATTTTTTTTTTTTTTTTTTTCCTGTTGGTCTACCATAAAATACTTTTATTCAAAGTTACTTGATCCTTTTGCAGGTCGAGTATCTTCCCATTTCTTCATTGGATAAATCCAGGCAAATTATGGAGGAGTTCCTTGATATATGGCAAGAAGCTGTGTCAAAAAGATCATTACCAGGTCATTTCACGCATATAGAACCAAATTTTGCAGAGTATGGCCTCTCAGACCACTATAGTTCACAACATACAGCTGTTCAGTATGCTACTGTCATGGCTCAACTAATTGCATCGGTGCAAACAGTTCAATCAGTGCGGAACTAGATGATGAAAAAAGGCTTTTATTCTGTATGTTCTTGTATCATCACCCACCTTTCATAAAAAAAACTCTGTTGTCTTGGGGTTCATTTCATACATTGTTCGAGTCCTGATTTCTTAGGGACTGGCTGTTGAAGACTATAGTGTTAGTTTCGTTTCAGCAAAAACTAATTAATACAAGAGAAAGGAGAAAAGTATGCATGAATAGAAATGGGATCGTGATATCCGGCCTGGATGGCATGTTATTACGGGCATTTGGGAGTGCACGAGTCCTACTTTGACTGACAGTGCCAAGAATCATTGTGATGGTGATTGTTTTTTATCATTTGGCTCGCTGTAAAAGCCAACTCATGGTTCTATCCCATTTTCCTTGAATGATGCTACAAATCTCCATCAGAGTTGTTAACACTAGCTCACTGGAACTCACCTGAGCAGTGTCGCACCAGTGCACCAACGGCTGATTTAGAGTTTACTATGGTGCCTTCTCCTGAATTTAACCAGGCACATTCATGACCAAACCAAATGCAGAGTTACTTGGTACTGTAATTATGTGGATGAGGTTCACATGCATAATGGCATTCTAACAGAGTTTAACAGGTTCTGATTACGGGCCAAAAACTAGTTTAAAGTGAAACGATTTTGGGTCAGAGTTTGGGGGTGATGGTTGTGCTTTTTCAACCTGTTAACGCTGCGACATGGCAAGTTTTTAATTTATAGAGGTTGAGCGAAGAGCTCATACCGTTCATTTGTTGGTAGAGCAGTGCTAAAACCTTAGATTTCATACACGGCCTTTGCTTAGCCACACATGTATTTAACTACAAATATACCACCACAACCGCACAACATCACCTAATATGTTAAACATAACCGATAAAAATATCATTTATAGTTGTTGGTATGGTGGTGTTAAAACATTGCAAGAGACTTCACTTTGGAGAATCTAAGAGTTCCACACAATTGTCATGTCAAACTTATGTTTTAGGATTTAGTGCTATTCTTCAAAATATTTTTTCTTAATTTTTTTTTTTCTCATTTGATGTGGTATTGCTACTTCAATAGAAATGTTAGTTTTGTTTCTTTTTTTTCCTTGACAATTAATAAATTTACTCATACCTCTAAGCCTCTAATTTATATTACCTATAAAAGGTTGAATCTCAGAAAAACTTTTGAACGATCAATATACCCTTATTTTAAAAAAAATAAAATACATATTTCCCATTTCTTTAATTAACACATAGTAAACGTTCTTATCATTTGGTAACAAATTAAAGTTAAATTTTAACTCAAACTTTTAACAAATTAAAGTTAAATTCTTACTCAAATCCTTTAAAAAAATATGTACTTTTAAATTTTAAACTTTATTTTTTATGAAAAAAATATAAAATCTTTATGTATTTATTATTTTGTATAACTAATGTTATTTAAAAAGTTGCACGTACAATACACGTGTACTATATCTAGTATCAACAAATGGATATCAATGCTAATTTTAAATTTTAATTATTCGGATATTTAAGAGGTCAGTTATTCACTTGGGTTGTTCAACATTTTACGCTTTCAATCTAAGTGATAACCTTATTTGAGATTGGAGAATAATGGAACCAGAGATCAAAACACCCTGAGGCCTATCTTTTTTTCTTTTTTGGGCTTGGACAAAAAAAGGAGCAGTTATGAGGTTATGTCATGTTTTGCGGTCTCATGGCCCGTGCGAAGCGCGTTCAGATTTGCTGCAGTCCTAATAAAAATACAGCACATGCTGTGCTAACAGAAGATCGCGACACATGGAGGCCTTATTACATGGACGGCTCACGCTTAAAACACAGCCATCTTGGGGCGTTTAGGGTGGAAGCTTAAGTGACTTAACGCTCAACGGCGTCAAGTCTTTTTGTACACAGCGGAACGGTTCCCTTCCTCAAAAAACCCCAATTCCTTCTCCATTCTTCCCAATTTTTGATTTTCCTATTCAAGTATTTCACTCTCAATCTGCTCACATCTCTCACCCCGCTTGCCGCCGTTGTTACTGGCCACTGTCGCCGTCAAAGTTGTCGAAGAAGGAAGGCGGTTCACTTTTTTGCTTACTCCTCTCAGCATCATCGGCGCAACTCCTCTCAGTATCGTCGATCCGTCTCTCTGGCACCCCGAAAAAATTTGTTGTCAATTGCCAAACGTTTGTGGCTGTCAAGATTGTCGGTGAAGGACTTAACCCCCCCCCCCAAAAAAAAGGTCCTTAAGAGTGTAATTTTTATTTTTTAGAAAAAAAATAGCCATTGTTGGCAACGGTGGATCTGATGTAGATTTGCAAAAAAAAAAAAAAAAAAAAATTCCTGAAAAACATTTTTTTCTAAAAAAATTGATGAGATAAATGCCTTGAAAACCATTGGCGAACTTAGGTGTGGAGGGACAGAGGAGGAGGTGGATCAGAGGAAAAAAAAAAAAATCAGACATACCTGATCGATGAACAACCGGAGATAGATTTTTGTGTCGTCGGTTGCCGGTGGCCAAGTGAGGCTTCGAGGGAGAGATTATTGCGACATGGTTGCCGACGGCCAAGCAAGGTTCTGACGGAGAGAGGAAAGGCTGAGGGTCTGGCACCTCTGCTAACGCCTGACGTTGAGAGAGAAGCCTTGATGATCGTTGTTTTAGGAGCTAGCTTTGAAACGTTGCCGTTTTACTGTGTACAAAAGGATTTAACGCCGTTCAGCTTTAAATCACTTAAGTTTCCAACCCTAAACGACCTTAGATGGTTGTGTTTTAAGCGTGAGCTGTCCATGTAATAAAGCCACCACGTGTCGCCATCTCCAGCTAGCACATCATGTGCTGTATTTTTATTAGGACTGCAGCAAATCCAAACGCCGTGGGAAGCATATGGTCCCGCTCTACTTAGGTTTGTGTAATTATGACACGAAGACGTGACAAGAATAAAAGTTTGGGTTGGCCGCTTTTCTACTCTCTACTAGTCGCCGCTCTGTTTCTCAGACAACTTGCCGGCAAAATCTCCAAACAAGAACAGGTAAAGCCTCCACTACCTTCACTTTCTTCTTTCTCTTCTTGTTACATGTTAATGAGATTGCAGCTCTATATATATTTATTGAATCAGCCCAGAAAAGAAAAACAAGTAAGATTGAATCACGATGTGAAGCTGATGTTCTCATATTATCATCTTCCCAAACGTGAATAGATTGGATTGGATTCCATTGCGATCATCACTCATTTCCAAATGGATGAATCAAAGATTGCCTTTTTTCTTATATTCACTCTGTTCGCTGGGCACACACACCTATTTGTATACACAGATATTCACACACACACACACACAGAGACACACACACACACACATACACATATATATATGTATAGATGGTTCATTTACATAAAGCCCACTTTGCACTTTGAATCTTCATTTCGTTATTTCTCTTGTGTGTGTGGGATCGTCGCTCATTTCCCAGATGGATGAATCAAAGATTGCCTTTTTTCTTATGTTCACTCTGTTCGGTGGCTACACACACAAACACATATATTATTTATATAAAGCCCACTTTGAATCTTCATTTTGTTCTCTTTCTGTAATTTCCATAAGTGAGCACTTGTGTGTGTGCACGCCTTATACATATGTGTGGCAATGGAGGTTGTGATATATGTATATGTATGTATGTTGTGATGGCCACTGATGGGTGTTCCGATATTGCCTGGTAGTCATATGATGGGTTACAGACCCAGATGTATATTGTGGGTTAAAGACCCAGATGAGTATTTGACTGATGCAGGGCTTAATGCACAGTTAACAATCCTGATATTTCACCAGTCAGTTGATATTAGTCTTTTAAATGATGATTTACATTTTATCATATTGAAATCCGAGCAACTAGTGAAATGGTTGCAATCATTTAATTGTCAAGATGTTTTATGGAATACCCGTCCTTCCAACATGTCGTCCTTCATTTGTGCTGAATATATCTAAGGTTAAGTAGCAATTAAAGAGCAGGAGTCAATTATATGGTCAGGCCATCAGTTAAACGATGGCTTTCTCTGATCATATGAAGGACTTTGTAACAATGTTCTGTTCTGTAAGTAGCATATTAGGTGCACCCAAATTGGTATTTTGGCTGTGCATACGTGCACACTTAGCCTTGTTATATTTCATTCGTAAAGTAACCTCAAACAGCAAATACAGCAGCCACTTGGGCAACCATTAGTTTTCCCATCTCGATTTGCACTGTTTATCTTTACCTGCCCTGCTGCCCGCTTACTGTGAACTAATGAAGAATGGGATAACTAATCATTATATTTTTCTTCTTTTTCTTAGTAGAAGTATATTATTCAACTTGCATGGATCCAGCATCTCTTAACAATAATACTACTGGCACCAGGAAGGTTTGGTTTCATACATCCTCTCATGAATTAAATTGTAACTAAATATAGAGGTTTATTCTCCATACATTCTCTCATGAATTACCTTGAGCTGCTGCAGGTGAGATTTGCGCCAAAAGCTCCTCCACGCAGAGAATCAAAGCCTGCTGTTGTCAAAAAGTATTTATTATCCTGTTTCATGGCAATATTCATCCCCTTACTTCTCTTAATTTTCTTTTAACTTCTGTTACTACCATTGGCTGTTTGCAGTGAGGTGATTGGCGATGCTGCTGCTGCTGATGATGCTGATGCTGTCCAGGCCAGGGAGTTGTTGCGGCAGTTCAATGTATTTGTGTTATTTAATTTGTATTTTTCCTTTATTATAAATGTATGAAACAGCTAGGCTTAGTTTTCTCGTGCTGCTCATCTTCTTATATTAAATTGGTCTTCCTCATTCCCAGGAAAGTTCTTTGGCAAGAAAGCCTAAAGTTGAAAAGAAATGTAAGTTTCTCTTCTTAGTCATGTTGATTTGTAACTCTTGAATTCAGATTTGGAAGTAAATATTTAGTGATTTTCCAGTTATTTTGTGTATACTTTTGTAATTTGCCTTGGTTTCTTCTGCTTTAATATAGAAAGCCAAGTGTTTCAACTACCTTGAATCTTGGTTTTGGTGTGGGACTTGGCCAGGGACAAATCATTACCATTCATTAGTGACTAGGATTATTTCATATCATTTTTAATGATTTTTACTATCGTGGTATGCTTCACTGAGAAGCAGCACTGTAAGCATACTAGTATGTCAAGGATTTAAGGAGCAGAACAGACAACTCAGCCTCTAGGAGCACAAACGATTTGATGATTTTTTCCCCCTGATTATTCATTATGTTTACCATGAAGTTATTAGTTAAGTCATAAGTGTATATCAAAAGCTATAATTGATAATAAATTCCAAGAGCCCAATCTCAAGATTTGAAAATATAAACACCCTAAATGGATGAGAAATTAAACAAGGTCAATTTTGGATTGCACTTCCACTGGGTGATGGATGCAACACTTTTTTTCTTTTTTTTACCTTCTCAAGCATTGAGGTGCAAGGTTATAATTGCACAATTTTTATTTTTATTAAATTTATATATTGGTGGATACACTCATATCAACCCAATCAAACAATCTTATACCAACTTCTTTGGCTTTGAGGTTAATTGCATGAATTTGTCTTTTCCATTCTTCCTTACCTAGGTCTGTATCTTCTGTATCTTTTGTTAAACTTATAGGCCATTATTTTGTTTATTGCCTTGATCCGTGATTTTTGGCCTTCATGCTGTCCTGTAGAACCTTCAACTTGAACCAAATCACTCCATTCTGGTGCAATAAGATGCTGTCTTTTTGACATAATTATCCTTGCATTTCAGCAGACGGATTGAAACATATATAGTATAGGAAAGTTTCAAGTTTATGTAATATTGAAAAATTGGTGTCTTCAGAGTATATATATACCCCTAAATTTTGTGCATAGTTGCCTTAGAATTAACTTTAATATGCCCTGAGTATTAATCCGATACCTTGGGTTTACCAAATGTGACACCTCATACCTGTGTCAGATATCGGTGCAAATATCTCTATCTCTTCCGTTGCACCCCGGCCATGGCCCATAAAAGCAGATTGGTTGACGGTTTCTGGTCCAAAATCTGACTGATTAAAAATTCTTGATGTCTCATTTATAAGGGCTTCATGTTAAAGTTTTTCTTTAAATTCTATATAAGTGTACCAGAAGAATTATTCATCTCTGACTGCTGGATCTGTGTTGTAGTGTGTTGTTTAATGATTACAATTGTTATATACCTCTTTTTTGAAGAAGAAAATATTACTTTTTCAGTTTTTACAATAGGAATGTCAATATCTTATGCATATATCATTGTATGTTTCTGATCTTCAGTGGACCCCTCAAGAATTGCATTTGGTTACGGAGGTGCATCAACTTCCATGAAATCATATGGTGCTTCCAAGGGTGGCAGTAGTAGCAACAGATATCAAGGTCCAGCACCTGTTGGTAAGCAACCCTTTCTTAAACTGTCTGCATTTAGCTGCTAACTGGTTGCTTCCAGTGCATTGCACTCACAATGGTGTTTCCGTAGGTGGTGGCGCCAATGCCCCAGGCCTGAGAGCGGTGAAAGAATACAGAGAACCATGGGTGAGTTAGACACTTAGACCCTTACTCAGATCCTCAAGCCCACTTGACAGTGTAGTTAGTTTATGGTTTTCGATCTTAATTGTCCCCTCCCCCTTTTCCTCTCTCTCCCCATACTAAGTTATTTGTTGCTTTGGATGCCATTGCAGGATTATTACAGTTATTATCCTGTAACTCTTCCCATGAGGAGACCATATTCAGGAGATCCAGGTATGTTTTGAGGAGCATCTCAAAAAGGATAATTGCTTTAATAGAATAAATATTCTGATTGGGTCACATCTTATAAGTGGTCGGCTTAGTCATTTTTTTCTCTTCCTTTTTAAGAGTTCAAGATGCATCATGCATGCACCGTCACGGTGTGGCTTGCCTTGTATTATTACACTGTAAGATTACATTTTATTTGTCTTTATTTGTAGAACTTCTTGATGAGGAGGAATTTGCTGAGGCCTCAGAAAGCATGGGTTATGATGAAGATTCCACAAAGCCAGCAATAGAGCTTGGCCTAATGGTTGGTAATCTGTTAGGCAAAGATCAAATAATATTTAAACGCAGAATTTATTTCATTTCACCTTTTGAGGGATGATTGGCAGGAGGAGAGTCAGGAAACAAATATGCTCTTTCTTCAGTTGCCAGAAATTATGCCTATCATAAAGCCATCGGTTAGCACAGATGGCAAAAAGGAGATAGCCAGCAGCTTGAAGCCTCCCAGTGGTGCAGGTCACTTGGAGAAGACATGCAGTTTGAATGAGCTACCGGCAGGCTTCATGGGTAAAATGCTAGTGTACAGGAGTGGTGCAATCAAGCTGAAGCTTGGCGATACCCTTTATGATGTGAGTACACATCATAATCATATTATTGGAATCCTTAATTATTGTTCCAAAATAAAATTGTTTAGTCCATTTTTAGCCTGTTGAATTTACAATGAAAAAATTTTAAAATGCAGGATTGAAAATAATATTATGAGTGTTTACTCTTAAATTCTGAAAAATATGATTGCATTTTGTATGTTACTTACATCATAAAGTCAAATCGTCGTGAAAACCTTTTTGATATTGCTTTAGTAGTTTTTCCACTAAGAAACTTTGGACGTATCTAATTTTACACAAAAATTTCTGATTACATTCTTGTAGAAAGATTTTAAATTGTTAGGTATTTGAGTTACTGCAAGGAAAAAGAAAGAGATAGGAATGTTAATTCCTCATAAGGGATCTAATTTTCTGAGATGGGTGCAGGTTTCCCCAGGGTTAGATTGTGTCTTTGCCCAAGATGTTGTAGCTATCAATACTAAAGAGAAGCATTGTTGCATTGTGGGGGAGCTCAACAAGCATGCCACTATAGCTCCAGATGTAGACTCCATCTTAGATAGTATGGCTGATTTATGATAGTTTTTGCTCATTTGCAACAAAATTTTGGTTCATTTATGAATGAAAGTGATAGATGTTATTATTATTCTATTTTTGGCCATAGAAAATGTAAAGCGGATATGATTACATTCATTTAAATTTCTTTATGAGAAATATTTAGAAAATAAAGGCGAGAAGTTGCACTATAAAGTTAATGGATTATTCTTTGCAGGGAAAAAAAGGTATTCAGTATATTCTGTATCTCTAAACATGATTATTTACGGATAAAATTGGAATATTCTTGAATGCACCAGCCACTAAAATGTGCAAACTATCTTATTGCATGCCTACTGGTCATTTCATATCAATTTATTAAAAATTTTAAAATGTTCATATCGAAAATATGTATGATATACTCATATACCATACACCTCATTACCTAAAAAAGGAGTTTGGGGGGTGGGGGCATACCTAAGCATCCTACACAACACTAAATAGCATGAGGTATATGCACCCTCATTGGCACATTGAGTTTTATATATAAGACTCATCTATCATATGAAATATATCATACTATACATAGTTAGGCGATCAATAAACATGGAACAGTTAGATGCATAATATATGCTGTGGTTTATGTTCTTTAGTAGACAGCTTGGATTGTTGGAGTCGTTATAGTTTAATACGTTCAGTTGATAAAAAGTTAAAACCATATACTCAAATTGTGAACAAAGTCATATCTTTAACCTAATATTTGAAATTATTTGTCTTTGAAAATTACAGCACAACACTCCTACAGAATCATGGCATATGACAGAGTACTCTTTTGTGGTGCATAACCACATTATTTCTGTAACGTAAGTAAATGTTTCACATGCAAACTGGCTAGTACAACCTAGAGTTGGTGTAGTGTAATTTGAGCTCCATGTTGTGGTTGAAGTGTCATGACAGTGTAAGGAGCATGAGTGTAGGAAGGCGAGAGCTCAAATGAGAAATGTTGTAGAATCATAGCCAAAACTACCTTAGCTTCTATCATGGCAAAATGTTGGCCAATACAAGCCCTTGGGCCCCACCCAAAAGGAAAGAATGCTAGCTGATCCTTAGATGCCTTTGACACTCCTTCAGAGAATCTCTCTGGTTTGAATTTTTCTGCATCATCACCCCAAAGTTCAGGATCATGGTGGATAAGCAGTGTAGGTAGTGTGAGATCAACCCCAGCTGGGAGGGAAATATCTCCTATCTTAGTTTCCTTGTAAGAATGTTGATATTGGGCAATCACGGGTGGATATAACCTTAGGGCTTCATAAAGTATCATGTTTACCTGCACGAAAATTTTATGTTTGGGTATTTGATCAATTATTTAGGGGAAGTTTAAGGTTCCATTTCTAAATTGACTGCAGCCAAATTCATGGGATGACTTGAAAAAAACCTTATGCTGACAAATATAAGGAGTAATACTCACAATCTTTAGGTGACTTATAGCTTCGAAATCGGGATCCTTTCTCGCACATAATTGTAGAACTTCTTCCCTAGCCTTCTCTTGCCAGTTTGGGTGCATAGCTAAGACAATCATTGTCCATGTTAACCAGCTTGAGGTTGTTTCATGGCCAGCAAGGTAGAACAGCTTGCATTCCTCTATTATCTCTTCAATTGTCATCCCGTCATTCTTTGTGTTACTTGCATCTGCTGGTGAATTGTTCTGGCCATTAGATTGCAAGAGAAGGCCCAGGAAGTCATCGCCTCTGGATTGTCCAATTCTGATCGTATTCTCTTTCCTCTGGATCAAACTTTCTAGCATCGATTTGATATTTTTGTCCAAGTTCTTTCTTCTCCGATTCTTCTTTGTTGGAATAAACCTGTAAAGGACAGTTAGCAAAAGTTTATTCTATTTAGAGTTCTGTCCTACTTTCCAATGCAAATAGGCAATTATCTTGTGAAGATATTGAATTTTTCTCTGTGGTAGACTGAAGGCATGAGTTAATAAATATTGTTTATGGGTATTATGAATACTCAAATGAAAAGCCCACAGATACTGATAGGTTTGATTTATCAATGCAATGGACCTGAAACCAGGAATGTATAAGGTTTGCATGGCTTCAATAACAAGTAGTTGAAGCTCTTTTTGAAGTTCAAAGATCTTCTTTCCTTCTTCGTAGTTGCTTCCGAATGCTGTCCTCGAAATAACATCCCCAGTAAGATTCTGGAGTTCAGGCCAGATATCCAATTCACAAGTCCCTTGAAGACTAACCAACTGCTTCCATCGCTCTATCAACTTGCTATAACTGGTCGAAATTTCTGGTATCAACCCCTATAACAGGAAATTAGGGGGGGGGGGGGGGGGGGAAAGAAGAAAAAAACATATAATATTCTGAAGAGACCCAATTATATTATTAAAGACTACATGGTTTGTCGTTCAACTGTTGAGCCTGAAGTGGTTTTAGAGAAGGAAAGAATGCATGATTTAAAGAGTAAAAGCAAAAGAAATGTCACAAAAGAACCTTCAATTTTTCTAGGTGGAAAGCAGGATTGATTATCCTTCTGTGTTTGGCCCACTTCTCACCCTCCTGTGATGTGAGTCCCCTTGATAGAATGAGAATAAGAGGGTTTAGTGGTGGCTTTGAAAAGTGACCTAGCTTGTTAGACAGCACTTCTTTCATCATCTCTGGTTCCTTGATGATCAGCCTAGGTGTTGTTCCAGTCCAACACATAGATATTTTCCCTGTGTTCACAAAAATGCCTACCATTTTTCCCATCAGCTTGTCATTTGGAGTCTACTGCATAACTAGAAGTAAATAAAATTTGAAATCACTAGGTACCAAAAAAAGGGTACAAAGTCGCGAAGTAAAAATTCCGTCACTCAAGCACATGGGATTTTATTAAATAACATATCAATAACTTTTTACCATGCCAGATTATGATGCAGGCTTTAAATTTCTCTGTTGTCTTAGAAACCAGCATACTACTAGTATAGAAACTGCACTAGAAGGTAACGATAAATTAGCAGTTCATGTCATACCATATTTTTGCACATTATTCAGGGTGAATGGGTCAACACGTGGAACGATTTGGTGGTTCAGATTAATGGGTTTGGACCATGATTCAGTAATCAGCCTCACAAAGTCTTTCATGTCCCCAATCATCAGCTTGTAGGGAGTGCCCTTGATTCCTTGTTGCCTCAACTGCTTCTCTAGCCATTTCGGTTTCCACCAAATGAAGTAAGAAATTCTCACAGCACAACAGAGGACCAAAAACAATGAAGAGGCTATAAGAGTAGAGAATGTAAAGTTATCCATCTACTTCAATTTTTGTTCTTTTGAAGTAGAGTTGGAATGGTTGATGATGACTTAAACTTGTGCAATATATATACAGAGATAGATAGATAGCTTTATTACCTTATCTGCATGCGAAATTTGACTTTAGTAGCAATTCAAATTCTTTGGTTATAAAGAAATAAAGTTGTCAAGACTCTTGACTCATTTATCTTGGAGAAAAAGATACATGGTGATGCAGGCTTACATCAATCTGGTTTTGGGTGGGGGGGGGGGGGGGGGGGGGGGGGGGGAGCTGTTGATTCATGATGTGGATCGTCCATTCGGCTAATCAGATTTTGATGAATATTCAATGATGTTCAAGATCATCTGCATAATTTATTGGGTGCACAACATATATTTATTTCCTTATCAACTTTTCTCATTCCAATCTTCTAGAGAAACTCTACGGATGCAGAAATCCCTTTCTTTTCTTTTTTTTGGGGCCCCCTTTCAAGGAGGAAATTATACCAAGTTGGTTGGTAGAGAGGCTGAATATATCCCATGCGTGAGGTTCAAGTCTCAGCTCATTAAAATAGAAGGGAAAAGTGGAAAACCAGTATGTGGAGCTGTGGAGGGCTTGCCCACCATGGCTGTAAGTGTGGGGAGCACGCTCAATGTTCAATCTTAAGAGTACGCTCCAGATTTGGGTTATCAAATCACTTGGGCCAAAGGCAAAGATAGCACTAAAGAAATGGCCCAAAAACTGATAGAATTCAACGAAATCACATTCGGCATACATTGTGTAAGTGAAACAAGCAAGTCTTGCTAAAGTTATAAAAAATCCATATACATATTGCCCTTGTTTGGATTGGCGCACATCAGTGTAGCATTGAGAACCTCGCAAGAGCAATCCAGTCTGTTTTCAGATTTGAACCAAAAATTCTCAAAGCTTCCATTAACCAGCCATTCTGGACAAACAAATGTTTTATGGCATAATCCATAGCCAAGATGCACACAGTGAGGGTGAGTAATGCACTAATGCTTCTGAAATTTGAATGCTGACCTGGGTAATTCAAATTATGTAACCGTTGAGAGATCTAAGGGTTGAAATTCGGCAGGAAAGTTCGACTAACGGTCTTGTTACCGAAATGATCAGGAAAGCCCAACTGTTGCAAGCCTTCAATTAGGAATGGAACTTGGGCAGGCTCAACTCGCCCAACTCAAACTTTGGGCGGGCTTGGGCAATAATTAAGCTTGGGGAACGGCTATTGCAACCCCACTTTCTTATCAAACCCTCCTTTCATTTTGGTTTTTTAAATTTTATACAAAATATAAAAGGTTTTTATAGAAACTGGTCATGATGTCTCCTAAAAAACATTATTTTGAACAATTTTACAGAAGAAAGTTTTTCCAAAATCTATCGTTTAAGTAGACTTTTTTGTAAAATCTATCGTTCTTATACAAAGTTGTTCAAAATGATGTTTTTTAATAAACAAGACGGTCGGTTTTTGTAAAAACCTTTTATATTTTGCATAAAACCTTAAAAACCTAAAAGATGGGGGGATGTGGTAAAAAAAAGTGGGGTTGCAATAGCCGATCCCTTAAGCTTGGGTTGTAAGATGCCAATATGAAATCAATCTGGGTTGGGCTTGGATAGATGTCACACGGAATTTGCCCAACCCAAGAACCCGGATTCATGTATTTTAGTATAGATAATAAATACTCCACTATTTAATGTATTTTTTTTAAACACTATCAAATTTAGCACAAGTTGGCTTAACTTACAATTATAATAATGATTAAAGATAGCTTCAAATAATTGAAATTTTGAAATGATTTTGAAATGTGTAAGAAGTATGAGCATGATTTTTCATGTTTACAAAGGATTTTTTTTTTTAGAACCAGAAGTTAGCCCAACTCGAACCAACTTTAATTTATGTCATCATAGTCTATCCTTTTTCGGCCGAGGGGAAATTTATGGTTCGGTCGATGGTGAGAGCCCATTAGTTGTTTAACTGACCATTTTTTTCCCTACACGAGGGTTGAAAACTTAGTCCCTATGAACAACTTTTCCTCTACAGTGGAAATTAGAAAGGGATTGGAGAGAGAGACGTAAATACCAACTCTCTATAGAAAAGTTCCACTCATAGCTAGCAGTTGAAAGGGATTGGTAAGCAATACTAATGCCTCAGAGGACTTTGGTTAAACCCTCTAAAAATAGAGAGAACCTTTTTCCATTTTGGTTTGGGACTATGTGGCAAGGGATCTGACCTTTAGTTGGTAATATGTAAATTAAGAAGAAAACGACAGAAGAACTTTGGAAAAAGACTGACCTCATAATAGCATGGGGAACCAACTCCTATAGACTAATGCCTCGTTGGTTTGAATAATGCAGGAGCAACTTATGAAAGGGTGACGACAACATTGCAAGGTGCATGATGGAGATCAGAGGGCCTTGGTTACAAGATGATCCAACATGGCCCAACCAATTGGTTAGGGTAGCCCAACAGGCTTTTAAGTTTTGTTTCCAGGCTGAAACCCCTATTATGTTCACATATGTGGGCCTTAGACGGGAGAGCAAAAGATTTCCAAAGCTTCTTTTTGCCATTTCAAGTTCCCTTCATTTTAGGTAAATTTATCTCGACACTCCTGCAATTCCTAAATCTTAATAACTTGCAATTTCATCGACAAGGATGATGACGACGTTGACATTGGCGCACTCATTACCTACTCCACCAAGCCCATTTAATTCCAATGGCATAATATCTAACATAGGCTGTCTCATTCCAGCAGTGGAAAATTTAGAAGGCATGGATTAATGATTTTTTTCTTTGGGTGGGTAAAGGCAAGAGAATTTTCACTGTCTTTTCCTTTCTTGGAATGTTTTTTTTGTTTCCTTGCCCTTTTACCTTGTTTGGGTAATTGCTGTGAATGCTTTCTACATGATAACTAAGCTCCAATAGGTAAATGATTATGCCATTGTTTGAAAGCTGCCTTGCAACAAAAACAAATACTGACTATTCTTCATCATAACGAAAATTTGTTGCTTTCAAGTAGACGTTCACTATCTTCCCAGCAAGCCACAAAAAAAAAAAAAAAAAAAAACAAAACAAAACAAAAAGGGTAAACTTTCACCATTTTAGGTAATATTTTTGTCTGTACGTCCTACATGATCCAAGACCCGCATCTTTTTGTCCCACAACTATTTAAAAGTTGGGACAAGTCACTTGAATAAGAAATACAGTTGTCACGGGATATATAGTTGTTCGCACTAAAAATTGTATTCTGAGGCCGATGGATTTTTGCGGGTGTGCCAGAGCCAAGTTCAGTCCGAAGTTGTGCGTACACAACCCCTTACGATTTGGGAATGGATTGTTAGGTGATTGCGAAAGGAGAAGGGGTTCTTCCTTTAAAATTCTGGCGTGAATGTCACAAAAAGAAACAAGAAAACATGTAAATATCAAACTTAAATGAAAAGAGTTGAGAACACATTACCAAAATACCAGCCATGATCTGAAAATGAAACCCACAAAGCTTGAATTCCAAATACGAACCACAAGTAATTACAGTACGAAATTGTTTGCAAGATTGAAAGAAACTGATTACAAGAAAGAGTTTGAAAGTTAATATAATTTAAAGCTACTCCTATGATTGAAAGATCCTGAGAAGGATTGATGGTTGTGGACCTTTTCTTCATATTCATTTCTGACTTTTGTAGGAAAACAGTCCACTTCAACTGCTTGGAAGTTACCAGCAGTTTCCCCGGCCTGCAAATTCGCCTCAATCTCCACGATCACATAACAGTTTTTTTTTTTGGCAGCCTGTAATAACATGCCATGTGTTCCTTCATCATTGAAAACCGTCACCTCCACGTTTGAGAACACAAACCAGGTGATCTCTTATCTTCCAACTGCTACTCTACTATCTCCTCCATGATCAGGCCTGCTTCTTGGCACGACCATAACTCCTTTTAAATTCAACCTCTGCCCCATGATTTTAGCAATAGCCCATAACTTCCTCATGACCCACTTTCCCTTATTTTTCTCCATGTTAGCAACAACCCCTATTTTTCAGCCCCTTGCTCTGCTTCTCTTCATAACCTCTTTGTACAGCAAAAAGTGCAATAACTTGTACTCTGCCACATGTATTCATGCTATTGGTAAAAACCTCTAACCAATGAGCTCTTCCTGCCAAAAATTCAAATTTGCAGGAAACACTTTGCCCCCTCATCATCTATTTTTGAAAAAGGTTTGAAAAGATAGATGATGAAAACCCTCTAGTGCGTGGCCTGACAATAATAAATTAGTCATTTTCTTCGGCCTGCAAAAACAAAGATACTACAATAAATCCTTTAGTCTCTAAGACCGAAGATACATTATGTCCATTTCCTTTGGCCTGAGATTGTTTCTATAGTATTTTGATAATTCTTCGGTCTTAAAGACCGAAGTAACATTTTTTGTTTCTCTCAGGCCTTTGTGATTCCCTTTTTAAACAGAATTATTCGGTCAAAATCACCGTTTTGGCCATTTCCATTGGCCGGTAAAATTCTGATTTCTGAATCAACCACCTCATTTTCATCATATCCTGATGGCTTCCACAAGTCCATTCAGAATTCAAAATCGTGTGAAATAGATGATTATTTCCATAAGTGCTTCTAAAACCATCGGCCTTACAAACCGAAAATTGCATTTTATCTTGATCAACCAACATTTGTACATCGGTCTGAGATATTTTTTGCCTAAGCATATTTAATAGAAGCTCCATAGTGAGTTGACCATTCGGCCTTGGATTTTCCTTAAACCATAAGTTCATGGTTCCCTCCATAGGCCATACTTCTTTCCCTTTTATCCTTCCAATTGTCTGGCTCATAGTAGTTGATAAAATTTTCCTTCGGCCTTGAGTTTCTAGGCCCTTACAATCATTAGGCCAACTATTTTTCATGCCCTCTCCTCCCTGGGAAGCCTTAATCTGAGATTGGCCAGTCTGGTTAATTTTAGGTTTCTGAACAAATTTTTTATTTTCATACCTAGAAATCATTAACGGCTTGAAATTCCTCAAATCAACTGAGGTAACATTCACTTCTAGAAAAGGATCTGAAGTTATTACTATATCATCTTTCTTTTCTGGAAACTTCAACATCCCACGGTTAATACCATCTTGAACAAGATTCCGAAACACTACACAGTTGTTGGTAGTATGAGATTTCACCCCATGCCACTTACAGTAATGTTCGGCTTCATTAGTTGGCACCTTATGTCCTTCCAGAACTCTGAGGTATTTTCCTGCCAACAAATGATCAAAAATATCACTTGCCTTTGAAATATCAAAGGTGTACCTTTTTCCAATCTCCATTATGTTTCTCCTGGCCGTTGTTGTTGCTGACGGAGGCACCTCAACGTCCTTTCTTTGCAAAGCTGGGCATACCATTGGCCTCTGGCCAATGATTTCTGCAAGATCAATCTCATAGTTGGGATCCTGAAAATAAGTTCCATATGAAGAGCTATTACATTGATCAACCTCTTTTAACAATCTTTCATACTTTGAGGCTCTGGTTGATAACTCAAACAAATCCTCAAAATCTACACCGTCAAATTTCTTCCTAAGATCAAAGTTCAGGCCGTTTTGAGCCAGCCTAACAAACTCGAGCTCTGGTGATGGTATCATACATTTTGTTCTAGCCCTCTTAAATCGAGAAATATATTGTTCAGATGTCTCCCCTGGCATTTGCCTAAACCTAGACAAATCTGCCATAGTCACCTCAAGTTCAGATCAATAGAATTGCATATGAAAACTCTCCTCCATATCTCCCCAAGAATGAATAGAATTTGGAGGCAAGTTGATATACCAAACAAAAGCAGGGCCAGTTAGGGAATTCTCAAACAACCTGAGTTTATAAAACTCATTGTTTGCCAACTCTCCGCATTGAATGGTAAACATACCAACGTGTTCAACAGTAGAATGACGTTCTTCCCCAGAAAATAAAGAAAAATCCGGGCATCTAAAGCCTCTAGGAAATTCATTACATTGGTCAATCCACTCCGGATAAGGCTTTCTATACATTGGCCTACGAATTCTTCTATTAGGATGATGGCCAACATATTACTCGATCATATTCATAATTTCATTACGGTCAGGCTGACCGTTCTGAGGATTTCCATAATTTCTTTGGTCATGCCTTTGGCCTGCATATTCGACATTAGGCATATTGTAATTATCTGAAACTGGCTCTTGTGGCCTAAAATGGCCACTGTTGCAAGCCTTCAATTAGAAATGGAACTTGGGCAGGCTCAACTCGCCCAACTCAAACTTTGGGCGGGCTTGGGCAATAATTAAGCTTGGGGAATGGCTATTGCAACCCCACTTTCTTATCAAACCCTCCTTTCGTTTTGGTTTTTTAAATTTTATACAAAATATAAAAGGTTTTTATAGAAACTGGTCACGATGTCGCCTAAAAAACATCATTTTGAACAATTTTGCAGAAGAAAGTTTTTCCAAAATCTATCGTTTAAGCAAACTTTTTTGTAAAATCTATTGTTCTTATACAAAGTTGTTCAAAATGATGTTTTTTTAATAAACAAGACGGTCGGTTTTTGTAAAAACCTTTTATATTTTGCATAAAATCTTAAAAACCTAAAAGGTAGGGGGATGTGGTGAAAAAAAGTGGGGTTGCAATAGCCGTTCCCTTAAGCTTGGGTTGTAAGATGCCAATCTGAAATCAATCTGGGTTGGGCTTGGATAGATGTCATACGGAATTTGACCAACCCAAGAACCCGGATTCATGTATTTTAGTATAGATAATAAATACTCCACTATTTAATGTATTTTTTTTAAACACTATCAAATTTAGCACAAGTTGGCTTAACTTACAATTATAATAATGATTAAAGATAGCTTCAATAATTGAAATTTTGAAATGATTTTGAAATGTGTAAGAACTATGAGCATGATTTTTCATGTTTACAAAGGATTTTTTTTTTAGAACCAGAAGTTAGCCCAACTCGAACCAACTTTAATTTATGTCATCATAGTCTATCCTTTTTCGGCCGAGGGGAAATTTATGGTTCGGTTGATGGTGAGAACCCATTAGTTGTTTAACTGACCATTTTTTTCCCTACACGAGGGTTGAAAACTTAGTCCCTATGAACAACTTTTCCTCTACAATGGAAATTAGAAAGGGATTGGAGAGAGAGACGTAAATACCAACTCTCTATAGAAAAGTTCCACTCATAGCTAGCAGTTGAAAGGGATTGGTAAGCAATACTAATGCCTCAGAGGACTTTGGTTAAACCCTCTAAAAACAGAGAGAACCTTTTTCCATTTTGGTTTGGGACTATGTGGCAAGGGATCTGACCTTTAGTTGGTAATTTGTAAATTAAGAAGAAAACGACAGAAGAACTTAGGAAAAAGACTGACCTCATAATAGCATGGGGAACCAACTGCTATAGACTAATGCCTCGTTGGTTTGAATAATGCAGGAGCAACTTATGAAAGGGTGACGACAACATTGCAAGGTGCATGATGGAGATCAGAGGGCCTTGGTTACAAGATGATCCAACATGGCCCAACCAATTGGTTAGGGTAGCCCAACAGGCTTTTAAGTTTGGGAACGGCTATTGCAATCCCCCATTCCTATAAGCCCACCCCCATCCTTTAGGTTTTTAAGGTTTTATGTAAAATATAAAAAGTTTTTATGAAAACCGGCCCTGATATCCATTAAAAAACATCATTTTGAATAACTTTGCAGAAGAAAGTTTTTCCAAAATTTATCATTTAGGTAGACTTTTTGGCAAAAAATGAAATAAATACTATAAATGGTTAAAAGTATATTTAACGATAGATTTTGGAAAAACTTTCTTTTGCAAAGTTGTTCAAAATGATGTTTTCTAGTGGATATCACAGTCGGTTTTCATAAAAACTTTTATATTTTGCATAAAACGGTTAAAAACCTAAAGGACAAGGGGTGGACTTATAGGAATGGGGGTTGCAATAGCCGTTCCCTTTAAGTTTTGGTTCCAGGCTGAAACCCCCATTGTGTTCACATATGTGGGCCTTAGAGGGGACAGCAAAAGATTTCCAAAGCTTGTTTTTGCCATTTCAAGCTCCCTTCATTTTAGGTAAATTTATCTCGACACTCCTGCAATTCCTAAATCTTAATAACTTGCAATTTCATCGACAACGATGATGACGACGTTGACATTGGCGCACTCATTACCTACTCCACCAAGCCCATTTAATTCCAATGGCATAATGTCTAACATAGGCTGTCTCATTCCAGCAGTGGAAAATTTAGAAGGCATGGATTAATGATTTTTTTCTTTGGGTGGGTAAAGGCACAGAGAATTTTCACTGTCTTTTCCTTTCTTGGAATGTTTTTTTTGTTTCCTTGCCCTTTTACCTTGTTTGGGTAATTGCTGTGAATGCTCTCTACATGATAACTAAGCTCCAATAGGTAAATGATTATGCCATTGTTTGAAAGCTGCCTTGCAACAAAAACAAATACTAACTATTCTTCATCATAACGAAAATTTGTTGTTTTCAAGTCGACGTTCACTATCTTCCCACCAAGCCACAAAAAAAAAAAAAAAAAAAAACCAAAAAGGGTAAACTTTCACCATTTTAGGTAATATTTTTGTCTGTACGTCCTACATGATCCAAGAGCGGCATCATTTTGTCCCACAACTATTTAAAAGTTGGGACAAGTCAACTTGAATAAGAAATACAGTTGTCACGGGATATATAGTAAAACAATGGAATGATTCATAGTGTCCAAAAAAATTTTAAGAATAGATCTACGTGGTTGATTTCATGACCCTCTCAGAGAGTTAAAATATTGATTTCATGACTCTTTACTCCCTGCTTCTGAAGCATTAATCTCAACTCTTAAATAAAATAACGAATCGAATCAAATCAAGCATTTATAAACCGATCTTATTATTAGATGAGTTGAACTGAGGTTGAAATTATTTGAGCTTGACTTGTTTAATAAATCAATCATATCAAACCTCGAGCATAGATCCTCTTCAGTACTGGACATGTCCAGTACAATCTTGAACCATCCATATGTGAGTCCCACTTTATTTGAATGGTTTAAGATTGTATTAGAAATGTCCAATTATTGAAGAGGATCCTTTCCCTCAGACCTCGCCTTATGAGGGAAGTATTATTATTTGGTGCCACAAGTCGCAAGACCCCACTTGCGCTCCCCATTGGTGCAGCCACCATGGTTTAAGGCACAAATAGTGGAATATTCGTTGACGTGACAAAAAAAGGCCAGGTGAAGAAGGTCCCAAGAAATTGCAATAATTGATCTCCCCTCCTTGGGTGGTTGAAACTATATTGTCTTATTTATCCGAGAAAAAGAAGGAAAAAAACTATAGTGTCTCAGTCAATAAAGTCCTGTTGCAATTCGCCACATGGACCACTCCTCGACGCGCCCGTACCAATCAAATTACCTCCACTTAGGGGTAAAGCCTGATTGAGCGTGACTTAAATTTTTGTTGCACATTAAAATTAAATTATTATCATGCTCATTGGCCGGTCTTAGTCTAATTTAATTTAAATACTAATTCTAGGAAAAATAATAATAGAAATATTTATACTATCCAGATCTCTCGGGATCACGCGAGAAAGGGGAAGAAACCCACGTGCTGAACATAATGGGTGGACAAAAGTAGTTCCCAGAAGACAGTGGGACACGTGTCTCAAATATCAGAGATGGGTGTGGTCCCAGGTGACTGACAGATTTGGAAAAGAGTGTGATTGCCTGATTTGGAACAGGGACAGTCGTGTCTCGTTTTAAGAGGGAGAACCGTCAATTTTAGATTCGGTAGACGTCAGGTGAACCGCAAGTCAAATGGGGCATGGATCACGTGATCCCACCCACTTCCCAAGCCTTGAAAAATAAGTCATGAGAGAGTGTGAATTAAAAATAAAAAAGACAAAAAACACAAGGCCCTTCAATTCCCATCGTGCGGGTCATCATATATATCCTTTGTGGGGTTTAAAGGTGTGTGCATGACACGGACGAATCATAATTATTTCAATAATGTTCCTCATCAAAAAAACATGATTAATAGATATGATACACAAAAACAATTCTCATTTGTTTTTATTTTTTTTAACGTAAATTATACTTTGTCCCCTTTAAGTTTAACCGATTTCAGCCAACTCTTTTATAGTTCAAAATTGATAGATAACTACACACATTTTCCAAAAGATGTCGTCACTTTTTCTCTTTTTGGTAATGACGTGTCAGTTAAATAAATTGTCACATGTCATGTACGAGGATATAAAGTATAATTTATTAACTATAAGAGGGTTTGTTAAAAATGGCTCAAACTTGAAGAGGGCAAAGTGTAATTTACTCTTTTTTTAATTTCAAATTTTCAAAATGAGTTATAATTTTTAAAGATGGAATAACACAACCTTCCATAATTCTGAGGTTTTACAAGAACATGAAAAATGGGGATCGAAGAGAACTCTCTCTCCAACTCTTATTTATCTTAAAAACGTACTCAACCATTTTTGTCATTAGGGTACAACCATATTTATAATAAATAAATCCTAAATCTTGTAAAATAAGGAAAACCAAAAATAAGGAAATAGTTGAGAACTAGGAAACTAGAAAGCATCTAATAAAAGGAAATAATTAAATTAGTTAAAAAGAACTAACCAAAAAGAAATACTTAAACTGGGAAACAAATATAAAAAAAAAAAAAAAAAAAAAGGAAGGAAGGAAGGAAATATCTATAACAGAAAATAAATAAGAAAAATGAAAAAAAATAGTAAATTAATTAAGAAATATGGCAAGCAACCAGTTGACTGAGGGTGACTGGTCGATCTTCATGAAGAATGATGGGTGTTTTTGTGATTTGCATCAAAGAGTGGGTATACTAGCATCTTAATTTTCCTTAATTTCCAAATAGATACCAATATTCTCAATACTCATATCTGTCTTTTGAAAACCTTGATATAAATGATTAACCACTTCTTTTCTTTATGTCCTTGATATATATATGATTAACGACTAGCTTCTTTTCTTTATGTCTTGCGCTACTTCTGGGTCCACGTTTCTTGCAATTGCTAAGCTCACCCTCATGTGGCGCTTACACCCTTGTAGTAATAAGAAGAGGAATAACATTGTTTTTCTCTCCCACTTCTTATCGAATTGGCATGCGGCGTCGTAGAAGAGCAGCACAATCATCCCAATTACATACGTCAAATTTGAATGGCAGCATGAATTAAAAGTGAAGTATATATAAAAGAGAAATAATTTAATTTAATTGAAAAAATAAAGTTTATTTAGCTTTCACGTCCATTCATTCACTTGGTTGTATGACAAATATTTATTTTTCATTTTACGAGGAGCATGACCCAAAAAAGAGAAATTAATGATGGTATTTCATCGAGGAAAATGCTACTTTTACAGAGTTTTCATATGGCTTGACAAATAGGGCAGTCATGTAATTTGTGGCAAAATGATGGCCATTTCTCTTGTGCGTCTCGTTGTGTGAGAAAAAGGGGTTTTTTAGCGTAGCATTAGAGCTTTCAAACATGAATGCTGTTCTCCCCACCATGGCTGCAAATTGAGAGCAATTCATTGCATATACATAAATACATTATTCTCTGCAACTAATCCAGTTGACAAATTGCCATTTAAATATTGCAAAAGATTTGATTAGCTTGCATTTTCAATGGTGTGGTGCCCACATACCCAGAACTATGCAGGGCAGCGTGGATGTCATTAAATTCAGTTCCTATTTAAAGTACATCTGTCTTTGTGTTCTGTATTCCAATGAGAATCAAAGTTACTTTACTCTTCAAGATTAGGTTTATGAAACCATTTATTTTCTCAATTTGTTTCATGATTAGGGTTCTATAATCAAACACGCATGCGCACCCAAAATAAATAAATAAATAAATAAAGGAAAGAAAACTAGATGGAGACTCCCATTTGGTTTTGATAGTAAAGGAGGGTCCAAACAAATAGATTAAAAAGGACTTCAGTAGGGACCAATTCTTTAAGGTGTACGGACATGCAAGTGGGTGGGTTCAAGTAGATCTGTTACCATCACTCATCTAGTCAAAGTGGTATCTCTCCTCTATTTCAAAAGAGGACTTAAGAATTGAATACATGCACACTCACTTAAAGAAAAAAATTAAGAAAAAAACGACTTATAAAGATGTTTATTATGAGTTAATGTGCGCAGATGATCTGAACCATCATAAAATTAACTTAGTGTCCATATGATTGAAACAACCAATAATTACACAAAAAATGTCTAAGCATCAAGGAGGACGCATGATTTTGAGGTACAAAATTTGGTCTATAAAAGGCAAGACAGGTCATATCCCACAGTATGTAGGACATCTATAATTAATCAAAAGGGTACATGTATTGTCCCTATATATGGTCTACCTTACAAGCATCTTAGCTTTTCTTGTAGTATATGAAAAGAAAAGATATAACCATAGTGGCCTTGCTTGATGATAAGGTGATGCATGGACCAGCATGAGTGCATGAAAAGCAGCAAGAGAAAGGCTCTTCTTCTTTACATAAAAAATTAATTTCTCGATCGCCATCAAGTCCAGCTTCTTAGAGTGAGTTTGCAAATATGTTCAACACCACCACATGAAAATCTAGTCCTAGTATATCTTACAAAAGTAAAACAAGGGATCAAACATGGATTTCTACAAGGCAATTAATATGAGGCTGCTAAAATATTAGGGTTTATGTTAAATACAAAAAAAAGAAAAAAAAAAAAAAGAGAAGAAAATATTAGGGTTTATGCAGCCCAAATATTATACTAGGAACAGACTATCTATATATGTATCCAATTATTCCCTCAGCCAATCTCCTCCGGAATCCAAAAAAGAAGAAAAAGAATTCACGTTTGGATGAGCCCCATCGCTTAGAGTCCAGTCCTCCAACATTTCCCGAGAGAACATTACTGTGTTGGTCCGACGCAGGCGATAATTCATCACTATTACCGTTGCTATAGTTAAAGTCACACATATTAGAGAAATCGGAGTTGAGTAAATCGGATAGGCTAAGGTCAACCATGTGAAGATCCATCATGAAATCCGACCCATTATCTTCTCCGGTAGCAATCGACGATAACCCGTTATACTGAACCGTGTTCCGCCGGTTTATCGACGGAAGGGTATCTAATTATGGAGGGTCCTGCAGCCCCTTGATAATTAGTGTGGTCAAGTTTATGTGGTGCCTGTGGACTAATAAAAGTCTTGGTGCACCTCATTGCCTTGGTATGGACCACATGTGGCTGCAGCATCTTTGGCAGTGATGGTGTGACTACTTCTGTGGACACTTGCTTGTCGGGATGTTTCTTTGTATATTTGTCATTGGACTGCTTACGGGTTGGACTTGAGCTCTGGTTCTCTTGCATTTTTTTCCCTATTTTTGTGTTCCAGTAATTCTTTATTTCATTGTCTGTTCGCCCTGGAAGCCTCCCAGCAATAAGAGACCATCTACAACAAAACAAGAAAAAATAAAATAAAATAAATTAAAAATAAATAAATAACGTCAAAAACTTCATTATAATCAAAATGTAGAATTATATGCATTAATTGAATTATATACTGCATGCCGTCCTATATGTGCTATTATGCTGTTCATTTTTTTTCCATCCAACATTCTCCAAATAAATTGATAATAAGAAACTCCCTCCGTTTCAAATTGATCGTCTTTTTTGAAAAAAATACATTTTTTAAGAAAATCCTATTAAATACTTTCACATCGATGCATATGTTTTGAGATTCCAATTTTACTCTCAAGCGTGCAAAACATTAGAAAAAAGAGAATACCTTTTTAAGGGTATTTTAGGAAATAATAAAAAAAACCAATGACTTTTGAAACGTGACAATAATTTTGAAACATCTCAAAAATGAAAGCAGGCCATTTATTTAAGAGCAAAAGGAGTAATTTTCTAACCGATAAATGAGAAGAAATGGACGGAGTACGATTGTCATATAAAATTTCGTAGAAAAAAATGTCATCTTCGATCTTGACCGGCAGGCGTTATATAGAGTTATATACATACGTACGGACATACATAAATATAAAGATGAAGAGCAAGATAAAAACCTGTTCCCTAAGAGCTTGTGAAGCCTAATGATAAGTTCTTCTTCATCATGTGTGATGTTGCCTCTCTTAATGTCCGGTCTTAGATAATTCAACCAACGAAGCCTGCAACTCTTCCCACATCTCTTTAAGCCTGCAAGATAAACCATTTCATGAGATCTTCATGCAGAAATGAGAAAACCCAGATGAACCCATGTTTCATTTTTCATTTTTGAATTATAATTACAAAAAAAAAAGAAACAAAAAGCAAATTGACCTGCTTTTTTGGGAAGGTTTCTCCATCTGCCTTCACCATGAAGTTTAATGTAGTCTGTGAGAATTTTGTCTTCAATAGCAGTCCAAGCACCTCTGTTCAATCCCTCCTTACTGCAACAAGGGCTCCTCCCCATCGAGTGTAAGATCAAAGGCACAGACACACCCAACTCTTTTTCTCTCTACAGAATGTGTTAAAGAGAGTCTGTGGTGGCGGTGGTTGCTTTCCTCTGGTTAGGAGACTCTGCTCGGGCAATTGGTGTCTCCTCTCTTGTGGTAATGGTTTTCATACTCAAATGTTTTTCTTTTATACTGAAAAATTTATAATATAAGCCTATGTGTGACATTGCTCCTGGTCCCCATCTCATTAAAATCAACGTGACGAAACCCAATAGAAATCTTATTTTATTCACAACGCGCTTTTTGTTGCATGTGACATTGGGGACCATTTGATTGTGTCATGTTATTAACCTTGTTCTTAAACTTTTAAACTTCGTTTAAAGGTTAATTTGTTTAGTTAAAAAGTTAAGCCTTTAGGTTTTCACCCAAAGAAAATTATTCCATGAGTCTGGCCAGTCATGTGCTAATGACGTGATAGGTTAATGTGAAAGGAAGGCACAGTGTATTGGGTACATGGAGTAATTTTCACCAAGAAATGTGGAATCTCTCTATTTTTGTAAAGGGAAAAGGTCTAAGAAAGGAGAGGTCAAAGGTTCGATCCCACTAACTCTCAGATCAAATAATAGATTTAAACAATGTTGTTGCAAGGTACAAACAACAATTGGTTCTATTTTTGACAGATTTAATTTCTTAGGAGTAGTTTGAAAAACATATACAAAAGATCAGCAACTATAACTAAATTTAATGCCCTTGCGGGGTTGGTTGAACGGTCAGGCCTAAGCGTGCTCTCCAGAGGTTATCGTTTCAACTCTTCGCAGAGATCTGTTATTTGTGTGGGTATAAGGCATTTCAAATGGGCCGTTAGGGGAATAGCCTGAGCTAAAACTTTGGTGGGAGTAGGACTTAGGATACTCCTAATAGTTAATAAAAAATAAAAATAAAAATGTAAATTTAACTAGTTTTAATTTTATCACTATTTGGTAGTTTGTTTATATATTAACTGTCAAATGACTCGTCTAATTTATTTAAATAGACAGGGTTAGCATTAAGGGAAATGAGTACGTTTGATGGAGTTTTCAAAATTTTCAAATAGGCCATTATACTTATTAGCACATTTACTCCAAGATTTCTATGATTGGATGAATCAAATTCAAGGATACAAATAATTGCTCACTATTCAAGTGGGATTTATTAATGTAAAGGCTGACAGTACTGAAAGATTAATTAAGAGTATTATAAGCTCCACTCGCGGCTGTCCGATGCTCCCACTTAACTGGTTTGCCATCATGCGATTAGTTGCTTTCCACAAGAAGTTGATTAATTTTGATCATTGGTGATGGATCCTTAATTTTTCTTTAATAATGAGATGTGGGAAGTTTATTAACTTATAGTTAATTCTCTGTGAAATCACCATATCATGTGTGTCCTCACCTAATTATTTTCTTGCTTTCTCTGAAACTAACTTTCTCACACGTTCTCGACCGAGAAAGTTGGTTGTGGTCAGCTGCTGAATGGGTTCAATGACTCATGAGAGGTACGCAGTACCGACTTACCAGTCTATTATATGACTGACAAAATTTCCTATGGCCTACATCATGAATTTCGACCGTCCATATCACTATCACGAATTAACATATTGCTGCATTATATGTTCACACATTTTGGTACAAGTACAATTGCCATTTATTTATTTATTTGTTTTTACCTTTAGAGTAATTTGATCTTTAACCTATTCTAATTCTACTTTTTATCTTACCTTCCTTCGTTACTAGACTAATCCAAGTAGATTAATTGGCATTTCCCATTTTCATTTTTCTTTTTATCTCACCTTCCCTAACTCATCACTTGATTAGCCCAAAGTGGATTAATCGGCATTTAATTTAGTTTAATTTAATTTTTTTTTGGGTACAATTAGGGGAGTTGGAACCCCTAACTAATATATCCTAATACTACCCTTTACCCCACCCTCCCTCACCTCTAGATTAGCCTCAATGGCCCAATGGCCATTTAATCCTAATCCAAAGTTTTAATTTCTTTTTATAAGTTTTTAAAATTTATTTCCTTATATATATTTTCCAAGTATTACCTACCATATCTTGGATGGCCATGATTCTCTGCTCAATTATAACTAAATTAAAAGTGTTAACCAGAATGCAGTCCTAATTAATGGGTTAACTAAAACTAGGCTCATTGATATTTGGGTTGCATTTGAGTTAACTTGGTTATTGAGCAGAGAATCATGAAACATAAAAAGTCATATATTATGCATTAGGTTATGTACAAGAAAAATTTGGTAGAGTTTTCCACCTCTATTTTCCTTTTTTTGGTCGAGATTTTGCCACCTCTATACGTTATCATGAAATAAATAAATGAATATATATATATATATATATATATATATATATATATATATATATAAAATCTTTGAATTTATGAACTAGAAAGAATGAACAACTTGACTTTTGGTGCGCCATCAAAAAAAGGAAAAGAAAGAGAACTTGACTTCTGGTGGGTTCCTTATGCATTGTTCATTGCTTTCTTTATAAAATTTTGCCGTCCTTGAATATCTAAGTTAATTATGACTTATACCTAAAATCAATTCGATCTGTTAAATAATTTTATGCATTTATTCTCAATCAAGTTGAAAAAATCCACTCTTAATTTTACTTTAATTTGATTGCATGATTACAACTTAGCTGAATTTCAATATATTTGTTTTATTCAATGGGTCACAGTGGGGTCCTAGTCCTATTAATTATTAATTGATTAAGTGCACCGTGCACGTGAAACTACCTTGATTAGATGAGTTTAAACAATTTATTCGAACATGTTATTTCTTTCCCTGTACCCAAGAATAAAGAGGAAAGACTTAGATTGAAATTTAAATGGCCGAAGTCGTCTGAAAAAAATTAAATTTTGGTTTCATAAAATGTTGATATGGTCGTATTCATAGTATTTTCGTTTTCCTTTTTTTTATAACAAATTGTTCATTGTAATTTTTGTCAATAAAAAATAAATTATACTCCATATATGTGCCATCCCATATTCCCCTATATTGTATTTTACTAACTATGATATAAAGATACATTTATAAGCTAAAATGTCAGGACTTTTATAGAACCAAGTAACAGATTGGGGCCCTATCGAAAGGCGAGTTGATTCTCTACCGTCCTTTAGCCCAGCCCTTCCCCTACTTCCCGCCGTTTGGCGTATTGGTCGGATTATTAGCTAGTTTGTCCATTTTTATTTTTATTTTAATATTTTATAATGAAAATTACAGACCGACCCCTCTTCTATTTCACCTCGTTTTCATTTTGCATTCCTATAATTTTTTTTTTTCAAACATTTTGATCACATATAACGCACTTAAACATTTGCACTTTTCATCATTCCATCAGTTAGATGTTAATTTTTTGAAGGGAGAGTGGTTAAGTGCGTTATATGTGATCCACCCATAGTATTTTTGTGACAAAAATATCCTTATTTGATGAAAATACCCCTTTTGGCTCACATCAAACCATTAAACTTGAAGTTCTTCGTCATGGATTATAAAGCAAAATAAAGTTTAAAGGGGTATTTTTCGTCAAGTAAGAAAATTTTCTTCATAAATAGAATATGGGTGGATCATGTGCAACACACGTGACTATTTTCCCTTCAAAAATCTAACATTTGACTAATAAAATGGTAGAAAGTAAGGTTTTCCGAAACTATAGTGATCAAAGTATTTGGAAAAAAAAAAAAACTTACCCTCAATTTGGTTCATGAATTCTATCTAGGAAAAAAAAAGGAAGGGAAAAAAAATAAGGAGGAAGAAAATGAATAAAAAAAGATAAAATCATATCAAACCAAAATAATTTCAGTTCTTTTTTTTTTCTTCTAATTTTCCATTGCAACCAAATAAAGAAAAGTACAATTCTTTATATTTTATTTTTTTTCCTTGATAAAATCCGCAAACCAAATATAGCCTTAGGGAATGCAAAATGAAAACGGGTTAAAGTTGAAGAGGCTAATATGTAATTTCTCCTATTTTCTATTTTCACCCAATAATTTGCAAAATCTAGGCAATTTTTTTACTAGAGAAAAAACTTTGGTGAATGTAAAGAAAATCGTGAAATTATTGGGCTGCCCTATAATTTTCAATTAATTCTTATATAAATCCAGAGTGGGTAACTTCCCAAGTAGGTAATCCACAATTGTACTGGACCGACTTGGGGACATGTGGGATCAATTTTACCGAACCACTGCCTAGGTAAAAAACGTTCATGGGTTTTCTATGCAATCCGCAATTCTATTGGACTGACATGTGGCACAAATGCAGTGGATAAACATATATACTACCCCTGTCAAAAATTTATTCTTACTGTGGTGCAACTCAACCCACCATGGGAGTATTTATTAATTAATTTATTGATAAGGAAGAGTTTTTCTTTCTATTTTTATTTTTTATTTTTGCACGTTCCAAGTCATAAGGTTTAGACTAATCTCTCGATGCATAAACCATTTACAAGTGATCGATGGTGATGATAAATTTCTTGTGGTGCGTTTAAACCTTTTATTATTTATTTATTTATTTATTCTGTCAACAAAGGTATCTAGACATTTGATCCAACTAATCCTCTAGAATACAGGAAAGATCATCTCCCACTCTCTGTCAATTAATGTTTAAGATCAACTCGATTGGTGGTTGGCCCAAGAGAGATTGTTGAATTAATCCAAAACCATCTAATTCAGTTGGGTCAATTTTGAGGTTTGCCTTAACCAACTGATCACTTAGTTTCTAATTAATTTTTTTTTTGGTGCAAGTTCCTAATTAATTTTAAATATTCTTTAGTAATTCTAACACATTTCAAATATATTTTTTAATACATTGAAAAGCAATTTATATATATATATTGGTGTAAAAGGTTTGGTATGTTGAATAAGTAATGATCCCCTTAAATTTGACCTATTGATCAGATGCCACCTCCCATAGCCGCCCCTGCATTTGCCGCAAAATATGACTAGATCTAGCAAATGTTGACATGTTTATACTACTAGATAGTGATACAACTTCCTAATTTCAGGAACTAGACAATGCATTGTTTTGTCAAATAGGATAAACCAATTCAGTCCCATGAGTTTCCATGAGCCTTTTTAACTTGTGTCGAATCACAATGCATGCTCCATGCAGTTGCGGTTCTTGCAAGGAACGAAGATAAGAGCGGAGGTTCTTTGAGTGACGCATCCGGCCATCAGTTTCCAACCACAAGCATATAACATTATTTTAAAATATATATATATTTGTCAAAAGGAAAACTTGATTTATCAATCAAAATCCATCCATTTGTCTATTTCTCTAAAGCAACTATCTCATAAATACGGCTTCTTATTAATTAGAGTTGAAAGAACAACGAAATTGTTAATTAATTAGCAATAATTCAGAAAATTATGCATCATGTATGGGCCACATGATCTCGATTTTGTGCAAATAAATATCAAATGTTTAAACTTTAAACCACTTGCATGGGAATTCATAAATTGAACTTCTTTTTTTCTTTTTTTCGCATTTTATTTTGGAAGTAGGGTTGCGCGCGCACACACACACACACACACACATATATATATATATAGTTATGTTCTCATCAGCATGTGTTGATATAAATTATATCAGCACTATACATTAGGAGTTGTACTCCTTATATTGGTCTAATGTACCTCATATCCCACTAATGCACAAAATACAACTCTCAACGTGAGTGTTGATATAAGTTATATCAACATGTGCTTACCTGATCATCATTATATATATATATATATATAGAACATGCCTTCAGCATCATAGCATGTTCCTTTTGGTAAGGCTTTGCTGTTGAAATTCATAATTTCCATAATCAAATGAAAGTTTTTATTTATTTTTGATGAGGAACCCAAATGAAAAGTGTGAAGGTGGCTTGGTGATCATCTAGAAGCAAGTCAGAATCAAAGAAACCAGACAAATCCCTTCATGGAAATCTACCTAATTAATGGTTCAATTATCAACAACTAGGTGTCATTATATGAGGACATCATTTGCACCGTACTTCATATAGCCGCCTCCATTTTGGCCTCTCAAACTTTTGGTGAAAGTTAAAATATGGGATCGTACGCATGCTGCATGCACCACGGAAAAAGCCCAAAAAAAAAAATAAATAAGAAGAGGGAAATTGGAATGAGATATGGAGTAGAATATTCCGACGTGCATGGTGAATCGCACTGATAATGCCCCCCACTTTTTTTGTTTTTTTTAGCCATATCATGCCAACTGGCTTTGTTGATATGTGTCAACTTGGCAAAGTGGTGGTGAATTATACATTGAACTTAGGAATCCAAAGTTCTCGTGGGCTTGTGAATGAATAATTCATTACGGAATGATTAATTTAGACCTAAACTTTAGTATGAGTATATTTGTGATACCTTCATACGGGGAAAAAAATATATATATTTTTTTATTTTTGGGTAAAAATAAGGTTTAACAAAGGTAAATCATATATTCATACATACTTTTAGTCATGTCATTGAAAACCTATGCTAATTTAGAAGAGCCCTAGCCATTTGAAGAATAATTCCCAAACAAAAAATAGTGCAAGTGGCCATGGTAGTGGTGGTGGAGCAGGTTTCGTAGCAACAGCTGTACCGGCAGTCGGCAGAGTCTATTGGTTGTTGCTATAATGGCATTTGGTTTTTCCCTGACTGGCTTTGCTGGTATGAACGTATTTGGTGGTTTCATATGTGCCTACTGGCTTTGTTGGTATGAACGTTTGGCCAAAAGGCGTGAACTTTTGTTTTGTTTATATATATATATATAAAAGCAAACTTGCAATCCTCATGCTTAATTGCAGAAAAATGACGACATATCCAAGACAACAATTCTTGTGCGGCCTCTGCTGCCGCAGTGAGTGCATGACAATAGCCTAGCGTGCCACCACCATGGAGGAAGAGTTTGTCTCCTACAACGACATCGTCCTCATCGATCCTCCTCTGAGCTCTCTCATTCGAAATTAAAAATACGTGCGTTGATATATCATTATATTTATCACATCAAGTGTGTTGTATTAATTTATATAAATTTAACTTAAACCCTTAAACCTACCGTCTAAACCTGATCAAAATGATAGAATGATATTTTGTATATGGAAACTTTGTAAGATTTTTTATATTCAGTATAAAGGCATATACGATCGAGTCTTGGGATTTGTAGGAAACTTCAATTCCAGAAAACACATCCATTGTGTGCCCTTATTGTAACTTTTCTCATACTAGAACAACCTCTCTTTTTTTTTTTTTTTTTTTTGTTTGACAATCAAGATGTTCGGATTAACTTACGCGCACTTCGATTAAATCTCTCTCTAACCGATCTTAGCTACATAGACAATCACCTATATTTCTTAACGCTAGATGTCTAATTTTTGTCACAAGAATCTTTCACACAATGACAATTCAACATATCATAATCCAATATGGCCAGAGTAGGGTAGGGTTTTGGACTTGTTCTATAGGTTTCAGCATGGTCCCGTCACCTTTTCACCTTAAGGCAACAAAAAAAGGGATGTGGTCCTCCTCTCCCCTGCTCCCATTATTTTTTTATTTTTATATTTTTTTAAGATCTTAAAAAAATATTACAAAACATGGTTGAAACGTTATGGTCAATCTTTGTCAATAACGAACATACTACAAATTATTAATATTGTTGACCTTACGTCTATGGAAATGCACTTTTCAATTTTTATTAATATTAGCAACCAACCATCTCATGCCACATCACAATTCCGAGACAAATAGATAGATAAAGTATAATTAATTTTTTTTTTTTGTAAAATTATATAATTAAACTTCTGTCATAATGTGATGTGGCCCACTATGATTCGTAGTTGGTGAAGTTAACTTTTTACTTAGATTTATAAAATATTATACTATTAAATTTAAAGTAAAGGTTTCTTGCTCGTTTGGACCTCCAATAATTTAAAATTTCAAAAGGAATTTATTAATTTTTTTTTTTTCATATTGATATTAATTTATACAAAAAGTGGGGCTCATAGTTGAAAAAATATATTAATAATTTAGAAAATCAAAATTGGGGCCAACAGAGGTCATGATTAGATAATTTTGGAAGTTTGCTCCCTGACTTTAATTTCCACCTGTCCTGACATCAATTAATCTTTTATATTTTATTTGAAGGCGTTGTGAACCACATGCCGCCCATTAGTGTCCCTACGAAACAAAATGTCTCCATCGTTGCATCAATTGCATTGACAAATACATAAACAGTAGTGTGAAACAAGAAGTTCTATAATAGTAAATTGCAATGGCGAATCTTTATGTATTATAATTGATTATAGAAATATACAATTGGGGGGGGGGGCGGCGCGGGGAGTGTCGTCTTTGGGGGCATGTGCCCCCCACCCGCCTTTAACAATTTTTATTTTTATTTTTTTAGGATAAGTTAATATTTGATAACCATTCATTAATATAATGCCAAAAAACAGAAGGTAATAATTATTTTTAAATATATATATAGTTCATTTGTAATAAGTTTACACAAAAATTCTATTTTTGGTATTACGTTGAAAAAAGATTATCAAAAAGTAATTTTGTTTTTTAAAATCTAAAGCTGTTGATTCCCATTTCACAGAATCATAGTACGGTACCCTTATTAAAGATAATTGTTGACTCCGCTCTTAGATATGTAAATGTCGTTTATTGTTTTTCATATAAATTTTATAATTTTTAATGAGCATAGGCATTTGAAAAGCAATAAATGACCATCACATGAGCATTTGTCTAGAATACGAAAACAATATGATGTGCCTGAAGCTAGAAATTTTTTTTTTTTTTTTTCTTTCCGTAAAACGCTAAAAAAATAATACTGCTTCTTCAATCTCTCAGATGAACCACCCAAGCAATGCTCCCTTTTCTCTTTGCACATTTTGACTTTTGCTTCTCATTGTAATTTTTGTGTTATATGGTAAAAGATGTGTACAATGCTACGGGTCCCCAATTCGGGAATCCCAGAAAGACATAAAAGGTGGAATTCATTGTGGGACTCACCCATTATGGGGTCTACCCTTGTGTCTGTTCGAAAGTCCTGAAATCGAGATCCCAGCATTTTCAAAAAATATACATATAGATCTTATTGTGAGGTGTCTTGCATTCCAATGCATGTGAGTACTATCCTTTGCTTCGTAAGAGAAGAAAGGTTGAGAATAGAATTTTTGTTGTAGACAATGAGTACATAGACATCTTATCAAATCGTGTAAATCTAATCTATGTTTTTTGTGTACTTTTTTTTTTCTTTGTATTTGTTCATTTTACTTTTACTACAATCGTACTCGCCGCATAAAAGATCCACGGTTGATTTGGTCCATAAATTGGCCATTTGAACCAGATATTAGATGATCATTGTGATACCCCGTAGTATATTTTCTTTGATCAGATACGGATACCCAAAAAAGGGCAATAAGAAAAAATGTAAAAATTTCTTAGACCAGAGATGTGAAAGATGAAAACGTAGCTAGGGTGGGCCAAAAATAAAGTTTAGACCAGACAAATTAAGGAGTGAGCATTATGCCTAATTGTCAGGCCCGTGATTGTCTCTTTCTTTGAAATTGGATAAAAACCTTCTGCTTAAACCTACTTTTTTCAAGTTAGATTCGCCTAATTAATTAAAATTTATTTTTAATTTGGATTGAAATGAGACAATTACAATATACAGTTAAGAAAACATAGTTTTACATTCTCAATATCATTAGGAAAAAAAAAAAACAGAAAATAATCACTTGCGAGCATGACCCCGACTTGTATTTTGAATTAACTGACATAACGAGGAAATATTAAAAATTAATAAAAAATTTGAGTGGATCATTAATACTTGTGAAATTCATGTTTGTCAGTGAATGAATTTGACGTCTTTCTCATTAATTTTTCATTTTGGGTGTGGGATTTGGGGTAACTAGAAGTCTAAATCGATCACAGATATCTTTATCCAGGGGATTATCGAAACCTATTAACCAAAAATTTATTTTGCCAGCTCAAATCATCCACCCATTCCACGAAAGCAATCACCAAGCCAATTCTTTTTTATAGCAAATTGGACCCTAGCTTAGTAAGGGCCTACTGAGGCGTTCAAATAAAAATTAAACAATTTTAATGTATTTTTGCAAAGTATCAAAGAAACAAACCTATCACTTTGAGTAAAACTTTTAAAAAACATGAAAAGCCATCACGATAGTAAAGATGACTCATGATTAATTTTTAGAAATTCATGAAATATTACTATTTTAAATTTTTATTCTTAATTGTTATGATAACCATGTATCATTTACTTGAATTTTTTATTTTTTGGAGGTAATAAATTTGTATGTTCAATATTATGTGAAATACTTTAATATTTTTAAATTTTTATTCTAACAAGCAAGCAGACCCTGATAGCATCGTCCTCAAACAAGACCTGGGTTGGGCCTTAACTTCTACTTAGATAGTTAAATTGATTATTATCTTAATTAAAAAAGTATATAAAACATTAAAATTTGAATTAAAAAATAAAATAACACTTGCCCGCCTTATCATCCTGTATGATAACAACTTCACAGAACAATGGGTTAGACATGCATTTGGTCTATCGTTGTAACGTTCCATCTACAGTTACAAAATGGAAAGGTGGTAATTGTGAGAGACTATAAACAGGACAGACAATCAAACAAAAGAAAATTAAGAGTACGGTCCACCCCTCTCTAAATGGAAGGCCATACCCGCGCATGTGTCCTCAAATGTGGGAAATCATGCTACTCATAGAATTTTAGTGGACAGTGGTGCAAATCTAGAATTTTCGTTGTTTTTTAATATTTTTTTTTGGATGATTGCAATAAGTTGGGTTTAAAGTTATTGGCCACGTGATATTGTTCTTATTCATTTATTTATTTTGTTTTTCAGAGATAGGAACATGTGAAATTTCTCAGATGAATCTCACTTAAGCAGTCTATTTTTGTTTATTTATGAATATATTTGTTGTCTGGGGACCATTGTATTCTACGGTGTGTATTTGAAATTTATTCTTGGGAAATTACAGATTTAATTTTTTTCATATTAACCTCTTTTCACTTTACACTCTCTTGTTTTTTTGTTTTTCTTTTTTAAGACACTCTGATTCCTTGTAATTTGAAAAGTCGTCACTTTTCACCGTTTCATTAGTTAAACATTAGGAATTTAGACGGAAAATATTGACACATTGATAGAATTAACAATGATCATTTGATGCGTTTCATCTAATTCTATGAATCACGATTATCGATAATACTAAATTTTGAAGTTGCAACTGTGAAGGGGACATTGCAAATAATAAGAGTGTTTCTTTTAATTTAACCTTCTTTTTTTTCTCCTGAAAATTTTACGTTTGAGTTCTTTCGTTTTATGCCAACTCAATTTGGTCTTCTAAAGGAGGTAATAAGGAATGAATGATATATGCATCAAAGTAGGTTTGCCCTTTAAAAGTAGAGTTAAAAAGTCATCATGTATGAGAGCTAGGCTACTATGGTATATTAGGATTTGGTGTTGTAACAGCATCGTGATGTGCTTAATCACATTGGTTAGTATGTTGCCAATTATACGATTATGCATAGCATAATGTTATTACAACTCCAAACCCTAGCTAGCTCTATTATGGTAAGGATCTTTTCTTTCTTCTTACGAGCTCTTTTATTTTATTTAATTTTTCAGTGTATTATTTTAGACATATTTCAAGATATACATCATGTCATCAGATTTATTAAATTCAATCTATTATATTGATATAAATTTAATAAAAAAATGTGATAAATTGAGTCGACATTGAGGAGTCAAAATTGATAGAAAATTTTGGATACACACCATCATATCAAAAGCATTTTGAAATGAAATTTGATATGTGTGAACCCTTGAGAGTCTTAATCGTTGAGATTAACGTATTATTCATTTGAAATATTAGGTCGGGCAGGAAGCAAGTGAGTAATGGCCGTGGGTTTGTACACTGACAATTGGGGCCTTGGGGGACGTCCATTGACTCTGGGAGAAGGGGCACCCTTTATCTGCTTCTGGTCCCAAAATTGAGGGCCGTTGAAGATAAGCTTTAATACTTTGAATTTAATATCCCCATCTCTATCTGCTTGTCACAAAATCAAGGGAATTTCGCTTTCACACATTGAATTTAATATCCCCATCTCTCTCTTGGTCTCCACACTAAGGCCTTTAAGATAGCTAACTTTCAATACATTGAATTTATTATTTACCTCTCTCTCTCTCTCTTTCTCTCTCCCATGTAAATGATCTGAATTTAGTACATTTACCACAAAAAAAAAAAAGAAAAAAAAAAAAGAAAAAGAAGAGGGAAATGAGTTTATTAATAAAAATACGATAATTGTTAAATCTGGATTGATCTTTAATCCGATCGAGGGGCCAAGTCATTGGATCACCAATTGGACCAATTTTGGCAATTAAAATATTAATAAAAATATAAAATAATTGTAAAAAGAAAAATGTGATTTAAGGTATACATTCCGTCATAGTAGTCCTTAATAGTTATAAGTGTATAATTGATGGAGTCCCATGACATCTTTTATCTAATGGTAAAGCATGCATTTTGATGAGAAATGCTAATTGCATCGGCACAGGTTTGACTGATTAGCATCTCTCATTTTTGAAATTGGTACATAAAAATAAAATAGAGGGATTTGAATTAATCTAATCAACCTACTCATAGAGGCACCCTCGTTAGTCCTTGTACCCTTTCCTCATTTTTCTCAAATTTTTAAGGAATGTCCCTTTCTATTTAGGGAACTAGACTGAAATGTGAGATACGGAGATGTGACATGAAAACCCAATAATTTATAAATTTGGTAAGCTTTCTACTTCACCGAACTTATTTCAATGTTCTTTGGGAGGTAGCAACTTCTAGATACTTTAACTTTCGAATTATTTATTATTTATTATTTGATTTATTTTTTTTAACACCTTATAGATTGGGCAGTCAATCTGGAGTAGGTAGTTTTATGCGTGTGTGTGTGAGAGAGAGAGAAAGAGAGAGCCTCAGCTCATAATAGTATATTTCTTATTTTCATGATAGAAAACATATATTGTAGTCAAGTATAACTGCCCTTCAGTCTACCACAATTTACATTAACCAAACTTATTAGCAACTAATTAATCTACTATAATTAATATAATTGATGTGATATTTGAATAGTTGTAAACGTTACATATGTGACATATTAGAGATAGTCAGATAGATTACACAAACACATACACACACATATACAAGTTAGGATTGTGAGACAATTATTTGGTACAAATTTTTTCAACCATCTTACATTGTCTGCTTTTCTCTTATAATATCTAAAGTTCTTCATATAAACTGATTTAGAGATAGATATTAACTTTCTTGACATTGGATGATAGACAGCCTAACGATATAAAATGACTATAAAATTTTTGTATAGAAGTATCATTCTCCACTCCCGAGTATATATATATTTATTGGCCAACCCATATATAGGAAGATATTTATTACGGAGTAGATGGAAAATCAAGAAACAACAGGGCAATCCCAAGTGAGAGCGTTCCCTCTCAACGAAACAAGTGCAGTTTCAATCCAATTAGATATGGGATTCTTCCATACCATACCATAGCAAGGGCTCTCTTTGCAATCTGATCATGGGCAGGCGTATTACCACAGCTATTGCTCAAGTAAAAAGAATTCACTATTTCCCACCAACAATGAATTGGGAGATCCTTTGCAGTTTACAACGACAGACTCTAGCTATATCTATCAAGGCAATAAAAATTCAATCCCACTCTCAACATTTCTTTTGTGGGCTTGATTTGTCTATATCACATAACGACAATTTGTCATGCTAACCGGATTCTTATAGTTATTTTGCTCGTCACTTTGTCTACTTCTTGTTGGTGTTTAATTATTTACATCTATAATTAAATGGTCAATACGAAACTATTCATTTTCTACCATTTGTTGACAACAAAGAGGGGTTTGTATTTCTAATGTTTAAGGTTGCAAATTGGGCTAGCTAAACTTGGCGTATGCAGCATAATTTTGATTACCATAAGCTTCTATCTATTCAAAATTTTGGTCTAGGGTTGAGGCTCAGCATAAAGCTCAGTTCGGCAACAGAATTTTCCTATTTACAATTGTAAGGTAGTCATTGAATGCCATTTCCTGGTTCATTTCCAAACAAATGGTGAAAACTAATTGTCTTCTAGCTATCTTCTAAAATATCATAATTAACCCTTGCTTGACTAACGGCTGCCATATTGATTTATATTATATGTATCAATCATTTAGCATAGATATTTTAAATAAGGTATTAATCGACTCATATCATTTTAAGAGAGTAAGCATGCTCAATCATTATAATATTATATTTTTGCGGATCAAAAAAAAAAAAAAATTATAATATAATATATTGATGTTGAAAGCTTGGGTTAAAAAATCAACACATCCCTTAGAAACCCATGTGAAAGCTCCAATTAATAAAGAAATATTTATTCAGGAGTAGGTAAGCAAGGATAAAAACCTAACACCAAAGAAGGTTGGCCTAAGTGGAAGGAGCTCTGATCCCTGGTCCCTTAAACAGAGTCTCAAGTTCGAGCCCTTGTGAATGTAGCACACTTTTTTAGAGAGGATCCCTACTTCGGAGCCTGATAGTACCTTGGAGGATTAGTCCTAAGTGAAGCTTGAGGAACACCTTAGGAAACCATAAAAAAAAAAAAAATAAAAAAAAAAAAAAAAACCTAACACCAATATCTTGGAGCTAGAGCAACCCAATAGACTAGCTATCCATCCTCTTTAATTATTTTAGTTAGTCAAAACACTTTTTTTTTTTCTCCGAAAGTCAGCTATTCCTATCTTCATTTCAGCTAGCTATATTTTGCTAATGAACATTCGTTAGTTAAACTATTTTTAGTTAAAAAAGTGACACTTGTTTTTTCTTTATGCATTATTCCCTTTATCTCTCTATAAAGTAATTAAAAAAAGAAAGATTATTAATAAAGATTTTGAAATAACTTAAAAATAACTAGTACTCTTGGAGTACTCACTTGGATAACTCACTAGACTTGGATAACTGGCTAGCTATTTTAAAAAATATCATTTTGCTAGTTAAAGTAGCAAAAAAAAAAAAAAAAAAAGGGTAAAATGCATATACCCCCCTCTATTATTACCTATTTTGCAGGATACCCCCCTCTAAAAAAATCCACCAAAAAACCCTCCATATTGTGTAGAGTTGAAAAAAAACCCCTTTCCGTCCACATTCCATTAGGTAAGTTAACAGAAAAACGGACGCGACTCGACTGATACGTGATGAGATTAACATAATTTTGTGACAATAATACCCTTCAGCACACTGAAAAGATGTTAAATACTAATATTTTTCCATACAGGAGTATAATGGACATTTAATGTCGCCGTTAATGGTGTACCCTGGCACAATATAGGAGGTTTTTTTTTCTTAGAGTGGATATCTTGAAAAATGGGTAATAATAGAGGGAGGTTTTTTTGCATTTTATTCAAAAAAATAACTAGTATCCTTGGAGATACTCTTACGATGCCAGTTGGAGATATTTCAAAGCTAACATAGAGGTTTGAGTTTGTTTGATTTTAGGCATGTTTTTATGCAATCTAAAGGGTCTCGTTGTTATGCTGCTAGTATAGGTCACTTTAGAGATGGTTCATGTATTTTGGAGAATAGATTCCTGTGGAAAATTTTCTTTGAAGATTGTTATAGTTCCCTCGACAAACTTTCTAATTTTCAATAAGTGATATATTTTTTCTAAATATCTACAAAGAGATTATCAAAAAAAAAAATAATAATGAAAAACTCAAACAAGAGTATTAATAAGTTGGTTCAGTTTTCTACAAGGGGATTAACCCAGCTGGAAGCCCTAGCTGTCTGGGGTTTGGGAATCTTGGAAAGTTGGAGGGAGGAATTTAATATATTTATAGTATGATTGTAGGGTTGGTCACATTGTTTGGCAGATAATAATGGGTAGTCAAAGACAACGTACAAATTAAACTGAGCGTAAATTTTTAAAGGATTTTTTATTTTTATTTTATTTTGAGTCCATCAGGTGATTGAATGGCTGTGAAGATAGTTTGGTCTAGCTGCGATGGGGGTTAAGGCTAGAGATCACTGCAAAATAACAGAGCTCTGTACGGTTTGTTAAATGTGACATGCACAGAGAGGGAGGGCAAAGAGACATGTGGATCATTAGTAATACACGTAGGTACAATTGCTTATTTTAACTGGATATTTTGGAGACGAATAGAGTTGAGTGAGAGAATTGATTTCTCACCACTCACCCCCCAAAAAAAAAATAAGGAAAAAAACACAAGAAGGCATTATGAGAATTATAGGATTTGTTTGTTGACTTAAAAACAATTTTTTAAGTAGAACGTTATAATGAAAAGTCAAGCTAGGTTCACGGGACAAGGCTGTTGCTGATGGCTGCTGTCTCTTCCGATATGATATTCATATACTTGTCATGTCTTGTAAATACCCCTACTTGGGTAGCGTAAATAACTTTTAAGGGTAATGCTGTATGTTGCATTATAATATATATATATATATATATATATATATATTCACAGTCTCGATCAGGTCAGCACGTGTTGATATAAGCTATATCAACACCAGGTATTGAAGGTTGTACACTTTGCATTGGACCAATATACTTCATAATCCATTAATGTACAAGGTACAACTCCCAATACGGGTGTTGATGTAAGTTACGTCAGTACGTGCTTACTTGATCATCATCTTATATATATATATGTGTGTGTGTGTGTGTGTGTGGCATTTGATATATGTTATTGGATCTCTTGCGGTGATAATAAATAGGGTAAAATGCATTTATACCCCCTATGTTTACTGACTATTACATTGACACTCCCCGTCTTTTCTGAAATTACACTGCCCTCCCCTTGTCAGAACGGTAACCTTAACATGATTAACGAAAATGTAAAAAGACCAAATTACCCTTCTTTTAAAACAACGTCGTTTTGTGTTTTTGCTCTCTCCTCCCCCCCCACGCTGCCCATCTCTTTCTTCTTCTTTACTCTCTCTCTCTCTCTCCCCTCTGTTTTCCTTTTCTTTTTCTCTTCTTTTTTCTCCAAACCCTCACACAGTAGCTCCCATCTCAACAAACCCCGCTCACCTCGCCGCACCGTCGCTATCACCGTCGCGTTTGGCATCGTGGTGCAGAGGGAGGGTCGGTGGGATGGGGGTTTGCTACTGGAGCACCCCATAACCAGATCTGCTCCATGAAGAGCGTCGGCGGGAGAGCTCGACGAAGGGAGGGCTAGAGCTTGATGGAGGGTGGGTCAAAGACTCCATTTTTTCCAGCGAGCGTCAAAGACTCCATTTTTTTCGGCGAGCATTTCTTGTCACTCTCCCTCGACACCAAACCCAAACCCATTTTTTGAGAAAAACCCAAAGCCTCCCCACACTACCAAAAGCCCGTCGCGAGCTCCTTCTCCCTCTCGTCTCGTCTCCCCGCCGCGAGCATCCTCTTCACCGACGAGACTTCGATGCACGGACAAACCCAAAAAATGCTCGCCGGAAAAATGGAGGCTTCGACGCCCGAAAAAATGGAGGCTGTGACGCCGGAAAAAAGCTCGCCATCGAACTGGGTATTGGTTGTCGTCCCACGCAGATCTGATGAGCAGAGGAAAAGAAAAAGGAAAGAAAAAAAAAAAAAAGGAAGAGAAGAAGTGGGAAGAGGAAGAATCTTGCCGGAAAATCTCGACACTAAGGGAGAGGTGAAGAGGATGGCGTTAGACCCGAGCGTCGCTGGCATTCGAGGCTGTTGCAATAGGGGGGCAAAAAAGTTTTTTGAAAGACATGAAGATAACGAAAAGGGGTTGCCTCGGGGCAAATCTGTTGCAACAGACTGTTGCTTCTTCTTTGTGCTTCTTCGCCGGAAAAAATGGAGTTGGGCAAATCTGTTGCAACAGGCTGTTGCTTCTTCTTCATGCTTCTTCGCCGGAAAAAATGGAGTTGGCTGGGAAAATGGCTTTGAAAGAAAAAAAAAATGCATGAAGAAGAAGAAGAAGAGAAGAAGCAGCAGCAGCACTCGCTCCGCCGCCGTCCATGGCCATGGCTGCGAGATTGGGTTCTAAGGCTTGAGGGTGAGAGGGTTGGCTTCATTCAGATTTGGGGGAGTAGCCTCCACGCCAAACGCAGCGTTTTGGTTTCAATAAGGGTAAAATGGATATTATCAGCCCATTTTTTACATGACGTCAGCAATAGCTGTTAACCCTTTAAACAGTGGGTTGACGGATAGAGAAATGTGTATATTATTTTCTAAAGTAGGGGAGGGCAGTGTAATTTCAGAAATGATAGGGGGTGTCAGTGTAATAGTCAGTAAATACAGGGGGTGTAAATATATTTTATCCTAATAAATAATACAAAGAATATTTTGTGCCAACTAACTCTACCACATTAAATGTTTAATGTTTATCACATTTCTCAATTTCTAAAAGCGAGGTAGCGCCATTTGCGTTTTTTTATTTTATTTATTAGAGCACCATCTACATTTTACTTTTACTTTATTGCACTCCACATCTCTCTCTCTCTCTCTCCTCTCTCTCTCTCTCTCTCACACACACACACACACACACACACACATATATGTATATTACTGATAGTTTTGTTTTCTTTTGGTTATAAGATCATGGAACTTGTGCTTGGTCCAAAGATTGCAGAAAAATTTATAACATATTTTCGAGCAGCACTTTACGAGTACACGCATGGAGTTTGTACGTACGTAGAGCTGCATCATGGAACAACAAACATCAACTTTTCATCTTCAGAATTGAAAAAAAGATGCCAATGCCTTGAGCTCCGTAGCTTCATTTGGTTGATCAAGATGCTCACTAGCCCTCCAATTTTCGCGCATCGTTTCATCCATAGAATCGTCGAGCAAGGCGGCTTCATGTGCAGAGAGAGGGGCATTAGAATAAGTAGACATGCTCTTGCAGTAATAATCCCTCCCATCCACCCCATTATCATTCTCATTACCCTGGTGAAAGTTATCGGAGGGCAAAAAATCCGATATAAGGAGGTCACTGATGTCGAAATCCATCAAAAGTCTTGAAGAATCATCATCATCCTGTTGGGCTGAAGAGGGTGGGCTGCCATTGTCCCAAATGGGAACCAAACTTTCCTTCACCATCTCATAATCATTTAGCAGAAGTTGTGGTATGATAACCCTTGTGCATCTCACTGCTTTTGTTCGAATCACCCTGTGTGCTTCCCCTGTTGCCCCTGGATTGTTCATGCCTCCCTTTTCTTTCATTTTGTCAAGCTGTTGTTTGGCTGAATTTTGCGTCTTCTTGCCTTGCACTCTCTTGCTTAAATTGGTGTTCCAGTAGTTCTTGATTTCATTGTCTGTTCGTCCCGGTAATCTCCCGGCGATGAGAGACCATCTGCAAAAGCAAAATTAAATTTTATTAATCAACCACATTTTCTCTTTGCGGAGTGTTTGGACATTACATAATTTTTTTTTTTTAATTTTTCTTTTTTCGTCTATCTTTTGCTTAAGGGAAACTGAAACACATAGGGAATAGAGAATCGACCGACAAACTCCCAGTACCTAAGGACTAGTAAAAATTGAGTAACCCAGACAGCGCCTCCAAATATGCCCTACGATTGAAGGGTGGGAGAACCTTAAGTACACCTAGGAAAATGATTAACTAAAAATGTCGAGGGGTCCAATTTTTTTTTCACCTTTTTTCTCCAACTTTAGTAAGGCATGCAAACACCCCCTCCATAATTGGTCACTAAGTGGGAATTACGTACCGTCAAAAGTCTTTGTCTAATAAAGTAATAAAGCATTGCTTATCAGAAAACAAGTAATAAAGCATATCAAACCAAAAAACCGCATAGTTTCAGAATTTAAGTTACACATAATAAAGTAAATTTGACTTCATTGCATCAATTATTGATGGTTGCGTAGAAATTAACAAGAGAAATAAACTCATTTTTTTTTTATGGCTTGACAAGTCATTTTCATGGTGCGCGCATTTCAGAAAACTATGCTGGGTTGTCCTCATGTGTATGCATATATGCCTGTATCTGTATATATTTTGAATTTTGCAAATGGGTGGAATCATGAAATTAAGAAGATGGCTATAATATCTGCCCTAGGTCTGTAGTGCTACTTTGAAAGTTCTTTATGATTTTTTGGGGAGTGTAATTTTCTTTAAGTACAGATCGAATTGCTCCTCTCTTTTTCTCAAAATCACTTTTCCGATGCCATTTCAAAATATATTATTACATCAAAGGTGAGAAAGTAGTCAGAAATTAAAAACAAAAAACAAAAAACGACCATAAAAACAAACAACAAAAAAAGAAAATTCTAGTGTACCTATCAAAATACCCATTGCTCCATTCATGGCATGCTCCACTTCAACAGGACGATTGATGTAGTATATCATGTAAACCACAACTTTTTTATGTTTTAAGCGTTGGATGACATGGTATCCCACTTTGGATGGGAACCAATGAATATGAGGCATGGTGGGACACTAAACAAAAATAAGAAGAATAAGATGAACAAGAGATTACCTGTTACCAAGGAGCTTATGTAGTTTGATAATGATATCTTCTTCCTCCGTAGATATGTTACCTCTCTTGATATCTGGCCTAAGATAATTCAACCATCGGAGTCTGCAACTCTTCCCGCATCGCTTCAAGCCTGCAAAACCCCATCATCATATTAAATAACATCCCACTTTTTCGTCTCACCGGAGAGTGAGAAATGATCGAAGAATCAAGAGGGATGCATTTTTTTTCAACTACACACAACAGAACATCAACACGAACAAGAAAACCACACAGAATTTTTTTTTTTTTTTTTTTTTTTTCTCTAGAGGAAAGAATGATCGTTTATTTTTTTACCAGCCCTTTGAGGAAGGTCTCTCCATTTCCCTTCTCCATGGGTCTTAATGTAGTTTGTAAGTATTTTATCTTCTCTAACAGACCATGCTCCTCTGTTGAGTCCTTCTTTGGCACAACATGGGCTCCTTCCCATTTACTCTCTCTCTCTCTCTCTCTCTCTATCTCTCTGTGTCTGTCTGTCTCTCTCCTCCCTTGAAAGAGGATGTTATGCTTCCCTTATATGTGGAGGTCTAAACATATATATATATTCCACAGAGAGATGGGCTCCTATCTGGAAGGTCCTATAAGCTCCAATTTTTTAACCTTTTTTTATTACAAGAATATACGACAAAAAGATAGGAACAATTAAACTCTCTCTCTCTCTCTATATATATATATTTATATTATTTACATATGTGTATATATATATGTACAGCGTATACATATATGTCTGCTTGAAGTAATTGTAGGACTGGATATATCAGCTTGCCCATTATAGCTAGTCTATTTGAAAATGGTACTTCCTCATTTCCTAAATAAGTAGTTTATTTTTCTTTTTGAGCATATTTCAAAAATTATTGTCATATTTCAAAAGTCATTGGTTATTTTTGATTCATTTCTTAAAATACCCTTAAAAAAGTATTATCTCATTTTCTAATGTCTTGCGTATTGAAGGTAAAATTGAAATTTCAAAACATATGCATTAATGTGAAAGCATTCACTAGGATTTTCTTGAAAAGCCTATTTTTTCAAATGGGACAATCAATTTGACACGAAAGGAGTATATATCTTCTTTGTTTGTTTGTAAGTTTTTTTTCTTTTTTTTTTTTTTGGGGGGGGGGGGGGGGGTGTAGGGGTTAGGTAATACACAAATGCATCCAACCTGCACAACCAAAGGGAGTTAAACCCATGACCAAAGGAGTTGGCTCTAATTTGATTGTCCTCAAACACATAAATTGATTTCTGGTTGTAGTTTGGTACAAAATTAATCCTTTTTTTTTAATTTATTTATAAATTTTATTTGATAAACTGGTACAAAATTAATTTACTGTGTGTGTATATGTGTATATATATTAATAATAAATGGCTCAGCAATCCCAATTACCTTAATCTAATAAGATTATTCCATAGGTTCAGGATCCTTTCCTTGTTTTTCTGTTTTGTTTTGTTTTTGTTTTTTGTTTTTTGTTTGTTTTTTTTTTTTTTTGTAGACAAAAAAAAAAAAAAAAAAAAAAAAAAAAAAAAAAAAAAAAACTATGTATTTAGGATGCTTGTTTTTCTCCTTGCCAAAATTACGTAATTAATTTTGGGAATCCTTTTGTAGACATAATAAACAAGGAAAAACAAGGAGAGGATCCACATCCTATTCCACCACCAAACTGTACTGGGTACTGCTTTGCTCTATTCCAAATTTATTAAGCATGCAACAAATTGGCATGCTTACCTAATAAATTAGGTCCAGTCCGACATTACATGCAAACACTCAACTTCAGAAGAAAATAGGGGAAAAAAACAAAAGGAAGAAAAAGAAAAAGTATGTTTTGCTAATTAACTTGACGTTCCATTTGTACTTCCTGCAATAATAGTTCGTTTAGACACGTATTTATCAAAATATATAAAAATCAATGTTCGGCCATCACTGTAATACTAATAAAAGCAATCGTGTTAGTGTTTTCCCAAAAAAAAAAGAGCTTTGCCCAATTCGCCGCCGAGGTTGACTTCTTTTGTTGATCGCCCTCCTCAATCTCAACCAAATAGGTTCCTACGTACGTATACATAACTCTGAAAAAAAAAAAAAAAAAAAAAATAAATTGTGGAAAATAAGCCAATTAATTATTGAGGATTAAGCCTAGTGCTCGTGTGATGCCCACCCCTCGATCACAGCGTGAAGAGCGGGCTAACCCTCATAGGTTCTGTTATTAAGTCTTCAATTAATTAATAAGGATGTAAAATGCGCACAAAATTTAACAAAAGAAATCCTTCTCTTCATGACAGGCACGTGTTGTATTTCATAGAGAGAGCCAGAGAGGGTTTCTCAACCGTACGTAGCTTAGGCGATAGCGATAGTGTAGAAAATCTATAAGTACTGTATCAGACACGTATCGCAAGTTCACCTCAAATCGCAAGGTCTCAACCCTATGCAGCACAATTTATAAATGGGTATTTTTTTTTTCCAACTGTTTTTTGGTATGACTCTACGTTTACCACAAGCTTGATGTATACAAAGAGATTTCTTGATGGAGACATCTACGGAGGAGAGCTCAATTTCTGTATTTAGATGGGTACGTAGTTCCTGGTGATGCATCATCACTAGAATATTTCTTAGGCTACGAAACGTCTGGAAAGAATATTTTTATTATTATCTAGTTTTGCTTACAAGAAATTAAAGAAAGTATCGTTTTATTAAAAAATACTCCCTTCTAAAGATTGTTCCCTTTGAGAAAACATATACTCCCTCCGTTTCGTAATAAGTGTTTCACTTTCTTTTTTAAAATGTTTCAAAATAAGTGTCCTATTTCAAAAGTCAATTAATCTTTTTTACTAATTTCTTAAAATACCCTTAAAAATGTATTCTTTCTTTTTCTAATGTTTTACAAACTTGAGACCAAAATTAGAATTTCAAAATATATGCATTGATGTGAAAGCATTTAAAAGGGTTTCATTAGAAAATATGTTTTTTCAAAAGGAACACTTATTATGAAACGGAGGGAGTACCTTTTTTTTTTTTTTTTTCCTTTTAGAAAAATGCATTTAATACATTTGCAGTTTCACACCAACTTACTCCTACTCTGTCCTAGTTTGTTTTATAACAATTTTCATTTTAGGAAGTCCTCAAATGCTTGCTACTCAAGACAACAAATTATTTTATATTACCAATGTACCATCTATCTATTCTATATTATATTTAAGAGTTATGCTGACATGACAACTTAAAAATGAATATTTATTTTGGTATTTTTGTTTCCCACACAATAAAAAATGGAAAATGTTTTGGAATATTAACAAAATTGATTCACTGACCGTTTTTTTTTTATGAGGACACAAATTTTGAAAACACCCAGAAAGAAAACTAATTTATTTGTATTGAACTATAATTATTTGCCGGGACTAATGTGTAATTCTCCCCATGTTTTTCACTATACAGAATGAAACACATAACTAGTACAGTACTCGAAATAAATTTCCAATTGTACTATAATGGTCTGGGATTTCATGTGGTGCGCATAATAACAAGCCCAGGCCACCACTGCTTGTACCCCCTCCACTTGCGGAGCCGCCGGAGGGAGGTGTTTGGGGGCACGAGCCCCACTGGCTCAATCAAGGGTTTTTTTTTTTTTGTTGGAGAGATAATACCATTTGATGACTATTTCTCTATAATTATTTGCCGTAGCGTAGTAGGACTTATCTGTAATTCCTCTCAATTTTTTTTTTTACTTTACAGGAATGAAACACATAACCAGTACAGTTCTTGAAATAAATTTCCAATTGTACTATAATGGTCTGGGATTTCATGTGGTGCGCATAATAACAAGCCCAGGCCACCACTGCTTGTACCCCTCTCTTGGCCAAACGTTTCATTCAATTCGTTTTTCACTGTCTAAACTCCAAGTCCTTGACCTAAAAAAAATAAAAATAAAATAAAAATACCTCCAAGCCCCTCCTTTTCTCCTGTCCCCACCACCCCTTATCTTCTCTTCGATCTCTTTCTATCCGAGCCTCTCCTTATTTATCCTTATTTAAGAGTAATACCGTATGCAATAACTCTGTCCCAACGAAGTAATACTATATACGAACAACTTCATATCCCATATTCCAATTCTCTTATGAGAAGGTGGGTCAATCATACTTACACTTTTCACCTAATTACCCTCTGTTACCACTATACTAACTTTAATGCCTTAATTTTAATTAAAAGTTGGTGGGTGTAATATTTTCCCTTTTTCTGTAGGACTCTACCTGCCTTTTCCCTCTCTCTTTAACCCTTCAAAAATGTTAGATGAAGGCATCACCTAGGTCTCATATATTCCATCAATTTTGAAACTACCATAGATTGATTTTATTGAGAGTAAATGGTAAAGAGCATTAAACTAAGATATAATTATTTCATCATTTATGCGAATTCTATGATATTCCACATAAAAAATAGGGATACCGTATCTTAAATGATCTAATTAACCGAAAGATGACTTGAAATTACCACAAATATGATCACTTATTATCACAAAATATGACTAGTGATACCCCCAAATGTAGAATATAATTTAATTGTTTCCCAAAGATAATTATTTGTGTGTGGTTGACTGGAACGACTCACCTTATTTATTGAGCATGTACAAACCTATACAATGCTTGGCACCTTTTGCACGGCTAGACCACCCACCCTCTACAATGTAATGCACGGCCCCCACTTGCTTGGAGTTGCCCTTAGCATAGCTACGTGGACGGCCAAGGATGGTGGCAGCACTGTCATATGGTTTTAATACTAGCAGTGAGTCCGTGCATTACACGGGACAAAAAGAAGAATATAATATTTAATAAGAAAAAACTTAAGAAGAAAAAAAAAGAAAAAAAAATGTTAAAATAAGATCTTACTTGTGTTAATACATTAGCTTCGTCAACTTCTTGATCTAATTTCTGAATCAAAATTGTAATCCTAATATATAGATGTCAATTGGAAAAATTATGTCTTTTAAATTAAAACAAATGGCTCCAACCTTCGAAAAAAAATATTATGTTTTTAAGAATAATCGAGCGTTTGTTATTTTTTAAAATTAGAGATATAATTTTTAAAAACAACTTTTGAAACACTTAAAAATAAAAACGATGTCATGTCATTGCATAAAAATTTATCACGTGACGATTATGAATACTATATATATATATATATTAGATGAGATGAGATAAACCAAGGGAACAAGGAGTGGCTCGTGACAAAAGGAGAAAGTTCAAAAGGATTTCGAGTCTTATAAAGTCATTAAAGACAAAACCACTCTGATTACAACTGCTACTCTCTACCCTAAAAAAAAAAGGAAAAAAAAAAATCAGAAAATGACCTTTCTACCTAATTCAATAATTAGCACCGTAAGGGCTTGCTATCAAACCCTCGCGCATCTATCCTTCAAATGCACAAGGCACCGCATGATTTCACCTAACCCCTTCTACTCTTCCTCGGCAGTCGGCACCATTTCCATTGCACCTAACCCTCATGTTCAGGGTGGTTTAACCTTCAATGGAAAAGGGTCCAATGCAGATGGGACCTTGTTTTTCTGCCACGGAGACCTTCAATGGAAAAGGATCCAACGCAGATGGGACCTTGTTTTTCTGCCATGGAGACATGTGCATTTGGACCTACAGTAAAATCACTCTCCACCCCAAATTTTGACTTATTCATAGAAAAATTCGATTGGTACTCATAAGGAGTGTTGAACTTAGGACTTCTCGTTTTTTGAGATGTAAGTAGCAAGATCGTATCGATTTTTCTTTTTCATCCACATGAGGTTGTTTGATTTCTAACCTATAAATTATCTCCATCTTCATGGATTGGTTGTATAACACAATATGAAACCATTGTCTCTGTTGAATCCTTTTCGTGAAAAATAAATAAAATCACTCTATTGACTTGTACATTAATTTTCCTTTTAATTTGTCCTTCTTGGAGAATTGAATGGCTGTTATTTAGAATATATTATTAAAAAGGAAAGAGGAGTATAATTTATACCCTTTTTATATAATGACTTTTTTAATCTTGAATTAGTTAATGACATACTCACCCTTTGGCCCCTTATGCCTACTAAGGAACTTTAACGTGCCACGTTGTGAGTGTTTAAACCTTATATTTCCCACATCATGAGGGGCATGATGTATTAAGGCTAAGGCAGATGATGACACTTAATTAGATCAAATATTTAGAAGAATGGTTTTTTGTTTTTGTTAATCATTCTAAAAATTATTCTTTCAAAGTTTAATACGTAAACAAATGTATTATCTAGATTGCATCAATACGCTAAAGATATTTATTTTTTAAGAGTATCTCCGGAAATATCTTTTTTATTTGTACGTAAGAGCTGATCTTGCTGGCACTTTTTCTACTTTTATTAATATCTAAATATATTTTCTAGCTTCCTACGTTCTGAAAACAGAAAAGGAAGCATGAGGGTCCCTTCCACTTCGAGGCTAGTAGGGCTAATTAAAAATATTAGGTCCCGTTAGAGTGTCAAAATGATAGAGTGTCAAAATGAAATTAAATAATTTTAGTATATTTTATATACCATGTAGAAATGAGAATGAAAATTTAAAATACTAGTATTTTTTTTTTTCTTTTCTTTTTGATAATCAAATACTTTATATAGTTCATTAAGAGAGATTACAGATTGGTTGTACAGGTAACTAATTATAGTTCGTAGTCATTCTTAGTTAAGTTAATAATCATATATTAAGAAGTTAGTAGTAATTTATTTTGAACTGTGAGTATTTTCCCATAGCCCGACCAATCTAAAATTCCCCGACTCAAATCAGTTCGTAGATTCGTGAACCCCCAGCGGCAATGAGAGTAGTAGCGAGTATAACCTATTAAATGATAGTTTATTTTATAGTAGATTCACCGGGGATAAATAAAAATTAAAGCTAGTCATTAATTAATGTTTGCATAAAAAGCTAAATTTCTACTCAGTATCAAACAATAATAGAGCATGAGCAAATGATATATGGTCAGTCGTAATTAGACTACCAAATCAAAGATTTTAACTGCACGGCTGCAGAATTAGAGCCGTTGTTCACTTAGAAAAAAGATTGTAGCCATTGTAAGATCAATCTTGGTTAAGAAACTATGGCTAGTATAGCAAAGTTTTTCTGAACCTCACTAGTTTTTAGGTGTCCAACTGGTTTTAGGCTAATTCCCTTTTCTTTTTAGGGATGTAGCTTGGATGATTCCTTATAAAGTTAATTTGTAATTGATATTCTAGCTATTTTTTATTTGATTATTTTTTTTTTTTTTTTGGGGAAAATGACACGAATGGTAGGATCAAAGTAAAAATAATTTCAGAAAAAAAAAAGGTAAAAACTAAAAAGCTTTCTTATTTCATTTAAAATGGCAATAATAAACTTGAATTCCCAAAAAGAGGAATTAAGATTAAAATGGTGTTTTCGTCTTTGTGAAATCATTTTTTTCTCTCTGTGATCAGTTTATTTGTTTTATTTTCATGCTTCCACACAACAAAAATTAATGACTATTTATTGTTGAGTTTGTCTCCTTAGTTTCCTCGATTTCCATAGCCTTGATTTGTCTGTCGTTTGAAAAATGCAATGAAAGACTGTCACACTCTCATTTTCTTTTCAATTTTTTGTTCTATCATGATTAAAGAAGTAAAATCTCATACGATCAGCGATCATGGTCATCAAGTAAACGGGCAACCAAAAAATTAATACAAATCTTATGAAAAACTCATCGATTAACAAAATGGGATTTAGATATATAATTTAGGTCTACAAGCCGAATTCCGTCTAATGTTATTCCCACCGGAAAAAAAAAAAAAAAAAAACCAGAAACTTTTTGCCATGCAATAATACAGGCACGATTTGGTGACTGATACCAACCTAAAATGGTGATTCACCCATTTTTATTTTTATTTTTTCAATTTTCTTTTAGCATGAAGTAGGATTTAAACCCGAATCAATCAGCTCCATAGAGACCATTAATACAAACAATTGGAACCACCAATTTTCTTTTGCCATGAAGTAGGAATATTCCTACGGCATATAAGAAAAGGACACTACTTGCCTCCACCCAAAATCTCGAAAAAAATGGCCCACCCAAAGTCTCGCAGAAAATGGCCTGCAAAGTCATTTTGCCTAGGTTTGTTGAGATTGGTCCCCGCTGTATGTAAATAATAACACATCAATACAAATGATTACTAATTTCATAAGCAATGATTACTAACTTAACTAAGAATGACTATTAACTGTAATTATTTGTCCCTAATTGGACCAATCTGTAATGCCACCTTCTTATAACATATTTTTGGCCAGCATTTTATGACCACAATTAAGACCAGTCCTACGGCTTTTGTCTCTTTCACCGATTCATTTTGGCAAAGCAATAATTATATTGAGAAAAAGATGTATCAGTTTATAAGAAGGAAAGAAAAAAAACAGTGGGGAACAAAAACGAGAAAGAGATGTATCCTTTCAAGTTGCATGAATCGAGATTCAAGGTACATCAATTATTGGCTTATGTCACTACAGAAGTATTTGGACATGACAGTGGTCAGTGGCAACTGCACTGCCGAGAAGCATCCTAAGGTTTAAGTTTATTGGCGGGGACCAAATTTTTTGTGAGAAAATTTTTTCAAAAAACATATATACATTTTCTTGAAATTATTATTGAATTGAAGCCATTGTTTCCTTTTGATAACATCTATACTTTTATTGGTATATATATATATATATATATTTTAATATTAATTTTTAAATTTATATTATAGTAGTGTCTTTTACGACTTAATAGGGATGTTATTGACATTCAAAATTTTTCGTATTCTTTATTTTTTATATTTTAAGACAAGAATCCCATGGTTTTTATTCCTCTCATCACTTCTTTTTCGTACATTAATGATTTATGATTATATTGAGAAAACGAGGTATGGACGTATGAAAAAAAAAAAAAAAAAAAAAAAAAAAAAAAAAAAAAAAAAAAGAAAGAAAGAAAGAAAGAAAAGGAGGTACCATCTAAAGTTTTCGTAAATTGAGAGACAAGCTAGGTACATCAATTATGAGCATATGTCACCATGCTAGTGCTGGCCACGACAGTAGCAATCGCACGAACCCCAATAAGCTGTCCCACTCAAAAATCCAATTCATGACTACATGCCTAGAAACGTGGTTCGTTTCGAAAAATTTGTTTAAAAAGCACTGCACACACACACACACACACACATATATATATATATATATATATATATATATATATAGAGTTCTGATCATATGTAAAATATTTTAAAATATTTTGTTCAGTGAAGACTGTCTATGAATCACATGCATTTACAGACAATTATAATCAAACGGGATATTCAAAATATCCCACATATGATCAAAACTTTATATATATATATATATATATACACTTAAATTGAAGTCATTGTTCAATTAATAATTAATAATTTTTGTTATTTGGATGTTGAAAAATAACAGAGTACAACCTACAGATAGTTGAAAGATATGACTAAATTGAAATAACTAAAATAATATTTATATCGAATTATTAGTTAGAATAGGAATTGTAAATTTAGTTTTATTAGAAAGTTACAAATATCTTTTAGAGGGATGGCCGGGTGGGTTTAATCTTGTGATAGGTTATTGGTATTTTAGATATTATAATAATTATTAAGGTAGTTAACATTCAATATTTTAATGCTCTTTATTTTTTTTATTTGAAGGAATGATATTTATGTCTTTTAAATATTCAATAGGGATATTTGTACCTTTTAAACCACTGGAAATGCTCTAAGTAGTATAATGTAATATAATAATATAATATAAATAAGGGAAAAATACAATTTCACCTCCTTAACTTTTGCTCAAAAATACTTTGCATCCATCTAGATTTTTTTCAAACACTTTAACCCACTCATGTTCAGAAAATGTAAATAATCCTTACAACGTCAACGGTAACAGGGATTTTACAAATTCATTCTTATCATAAGTTGGCCAAATACCCTATTACTAGAGCATTTTCGTTCAAAAAAAATGTTATTAGTGGGTCATGTGCAATCATTTTTCATTAATTAAAAAATAATAATAAGCAACAAAGTGACAAAATAGTGTAAGGTGTGATTTCAAAGTATTTGAAAATAAACTAAAGGGGTGTAAAGTGTTTGCGAGTGAAAGTTGAGAGGGTGAAACAAAATTTTCTCCTATAATAAATATAGATATAGGTATTGTTTAAAATGTGGCCCATATGAAGCCAAAACGTACCATAAAAACACTTAATGTCCATGGTGGTCTATTGAGAAAGCAATGGTGGTCCATTGACAGAGCAAGGCATCTAGCATGTTCTACTCGTTTATATACATGCCTCGATCATCATAAATAGAATGGTTCCGAGCTCTTCGGATGCCAAATGCCAAACATTATATTACAACCACAAAAAATCGATCCCTCCGTAATTTATCCATGTCTCATTTTGCATATATGAATGAATTTAAAATATGGAAATAATCTCTAAACCTCAAATTCCACGACAGACATGATAAACTCCCTTGTGCAATCAGCCATCTTTGGGCTATGCCCCAGCTCGAACTTGCCCTCCATTATTATTATTATTATTATTATTATTATTATTTTTGCTAAACAGATACAGGGAACACACACACCACATAATGAGGAAGTCTACGAAAACAACATAATCCTCCATTATTCTTCTTCTAGGTTTTGTGGTCCATTTCCGAAACCGGATTTCATGTTCACCACTCATTTGGGAACCTTTCAGTGTCAACATTATGGTAGAGTTTTTCAAAATTATTCTTAAATTTTTTTTCACAATTTCATATTAAGGATAAAAAATTCATATTAGTAAAGAATGATTGTCGTTAAGCTCCCTCGTATATCATGGGAAACATGGTATTATTACTTGCAAGTGATCTACGAAGGTCCGCTAGAATATTAATTTTATTAAACGAAAATATCATCAATACTTTCACTTAAAGTGAAGCTATTAACCACAAGTAGAACCATGAAAATGCAGGAATTCTTGCATTTTCCCTCCTACTAATTTGTGGGAATAAGCCCATCCACACCCCCCCCCCCCTAAAAAAAGCAAAAAAGGGTTTGTCAATCCATTAAATACAAAGGTTGGCTGGCAATGAGCAGGTTTGGGTCATGTTGTCATTGTCTGGACATGTTTTCCTGCTATACAACACCAATGACATGTGCTCCCTAGCTGTTGATAAATCATTTCGTGTACGCTTCACTGATGTCTTGTTTAGTTATGCTGTCTACGTGGTCCAAGAGCAGAGAGAAAGGGAGGGATTTAGTCTTTTCTTAAAGAAAGAACCAAAAAAATTAAAATTTTAGGGCATTATATGATCTTAAATGGAGCCCAAAAAAATGTCACACATCCTTCGTATCGTTTGTTTAGAAAAAAAAAAAAAAAAAAAAAAAAAAAATCGCCAGACATATCCTTGATACATATTTTTGTTGCATCCCCACCACCTTTGTTACGATCTCATTTGATGTGGTTTTGCAGTTAAAGAAACCTTTCCAGACATGAATACACGATTAAGACTTTACATACATGTATGGACAATTTCCAGATCGTCAATAAGGTATTTTTATTCTGTATGTTGGATATATACGCCTCATCAAATACGGCCCTATATAGCCATCCACCGGGAGAGGATCCTCTCTAGTACAATGTTGGACCATCCGTGTGAGGTGGGGCCCACACATGGATGGTCCAAGATTGTACTGGACATGTCCAGTACTGGAGAGGATCCATGCCCCCAGCCACCTCTCATGTGCTCTCATGTGTTTAGAGAGGCACTATACACTTATGGCACCCTATAATTTTTTTGTCAATAGGGTTATTAAAGCATAAGTCTAGGTCAATCCAAGTTCACCTAAATTAAGCTTCGTACATCCTTCGTCGGAGACTAAAGAATTTGATACATGAATACATGATTGAGCCCTTGGGTTAAATGTTGATAACAACGCATGTCAGGGTTTTTAATTGTCAACAGGGGGCTATGTCAATTCAAGTTCCACCTAATCTGAGCTTTGAACATCCCCCCTTCTAAAGGGTGGACAATGTCAAGTCGGCCTCGGGTTCTTAATTGTGAAGAGGGCCATAAATTGCATTGGGCCAGCTCAATCCAAGTTCACCTAACAACTACACATCCTGCTGTTTGTGGTCCCTTGACACCACTGATTACCTAATACTTTGAGTTGGGCAAGTAATCATTAAAAATAAATAAATAAACACAACCAAAACCCAAATCCAATCGTAAACCAGGTTTTAAGGTGTCATATATAGTAAGGAACCCGTGGTATCAAGGACCGATCGTTAACTCAAATTTGCCAAATTTGCTTCGCTCGACACATGAATTTACTTTCTTCTTTCTCTTTTCGGGGTGTCATCGTACCCTCGACCTTCCATTTTAGGGTTTATGTGAATTTGTGAGTGGTTAGAACATTTGGTTTGGAGAGGGTGGCATACTTTCTCCTAATGTCAATACGTTGTACTTCAAATGTCAATTTCCTCTTATTTTAGAATGATTCCACCAATAGCTTTTGGACGAATAAAATTATTGCACTTAAGAGAAGCATTTCTATTGGACATAGGAGAGGAATTTCAAACTGCATTTTGACGAGGTAAAAAGTTTCTGCACTAGCTACTCTATTCCGTGTGACAGACGGTATGAGCCTTCTAGACACAAATCATCTGGGGTGTAATAGTAGGTCAGGGGTGACTTCTACCGAGTGTCACAAGCTTGATGTTTCAACCCAACACCCTTGCGCGCAAGCCGTGTCACTAGGGAAGCATATACGTCTGTGACACAGAACAACAATCCTTTGAAAGTGACTCTCATGTCTCCATAATGCACCATTTTAAGCCTTTTCTAGATGATGAAGTGATATAACGTGATTAAATTGACTACATACATTGAGTCTATCAAAACAAATGGACAATACTAGAGTGCCCTCACTTGCGTGGGGTATGTTATGATTGCGCATAATCAGCCATGGAGCCAAAACAAAGTTAGGCATGGAACTGTACCTTTTCCCACAAGTAATAAACCAAACAAATGACAATCAAATTCATGGGTCCAGTCGGCAAAGTAAGGTGAAGAAGGTCTATTATATTATATTATCAAAAAGGCAAAAAGAAAAACGAGCTATACTTTAGCAACAAGGTTCCCATGTATAAGTGAAGCTGGAGGGTGTCTCTATGGAGAGTCTAGACCCTGGAGCAATGTCACCTGAGTAGTACCATTGTATGGGGCTAGAGGTAGTTCGAGTGTCAGCATTCTTCTGCCTATAGATTAATGTGCTTTTAGCTCTAAATTAGTTTTATGGTGATGAAGTCTAGAGAAACATTAGCCTTGGAAGTGCTAGACTGTAATGGCACGTTTGTTTGGCCAAAATTGAGGAAAATCGCAATAGAATGAAATGGAATGGGATTTCAATGGTGAGCACGGGTCAATGCAGCCACTTCCCATTAAAATCTCATTTCATTTCATTCCGATTCCCTCTGATTTCGATCAAACAAACATGCCATTAAGATCGATACCAAGAGCACAAGGTGCTATATATTGTCATGCTACAATGAAATAAACATTAGTCAACAATCAGGATTCACACGGAGTAAGGTTCGTACTCAAAGTTGGGCCGTCATGTCAAACACAATCCAGCATATATTATGGGATGGGACTGAGGATCAACTTAAAGATTCCAAACACAAGTTTTAACCCCTTCCCTAATTGATTGATGTTCAGTCGATTTGGGTTAGGGGTGGACAGGATCACAGGACCAACAATTTCAGTGTTTTTAACTTCCTTCTTTACCCCGCAAAAAAGACAATGAAAATAACAGAAGGGTTATTGCCAAGCTGTTTTCGCTGCTTCCACAACCATTTAAAGCAATTGGTTAAACATTTTTTGATTAAACGAACAACAACAACATGTGAGTATTGGAATTTCCAAAAATATTATCTTCTTTGCTTTTCTTCAGTGCTTCCTATTGTTTCTTCAATACTAGAAGTCATACTCGTGTTGCCTGTTGCCACTTGGTTTCTAGAAGAGGAGCAGTTATGTTAAAAAAAAAGTAATAAAGGAACAAGAAGCAGAGCCACAACGGTTCCTCTCAATATATATTAGTAAAGTACTAGACCCAGCAAGATTGCATGATTAATAATTAACCTAAATTTCTCCCACGAGTTCCGTGTGTTGACGGTCATAATAAAAGGTCATAATCAAAGTGTCCCATCGTCTGATCCACCATGTGCTAGAGATGCTTTCAGTCACAGTGAAGGTTGTCTTCACTCGCCAACGAGCTGCAGCTTAGATGGCACCGGGTGGGGGCGAGGGTGGGGCTTGGGTAGGTGAGGGGGTTCTACTCCCTTCAGTGCGAACCCCCAAAAAAATATATAAAAAAAAAAAAAAAAGAAGAAGGAAGAAGGAAAGAAGAAGGTTGTCTTCACTCCTCAAGATCTACATTTTCTCCTTAATCAAGGAACATGCAAAGAGACCATGTGGTTGGACTTTAGTAGAGTAACATCATTTTTTCCCAAAGTTCCCATTCAATAATTGTAGCTCCTCCCATTATTCACATTACATGGGTGTTCAATATATACACAGACATGCATACCTACCCCCTGATATGCAATTGCTTAACATTGACAATTTTTTCCTTTTTTTTATTATTATTATTATTTATGACGAGAAAACCCTTTGGGCAAACCCCAGACCCTAATAAGACCCCACAACCCATATGCATCAGGTAAGTTCAAAACCCACGAGATTCATGAAACCTTGTGTAAGTAACCTCAAGGGGTCTAGCAAGAGTTTAACTCAATACTTTCACTTCCTACTTCCTGAGGTGTAGTACTTTACCAGCTGAGCTACCCCTAATATGCAGTTAGTTTTCTTGTTAAATAAATGACTGTTGATAGGTAAGTTTCTGTATGAAGAGCAAGATGAACTATTCAAGTTAGTTGATTGAGATAGGAAGAAGGTGCTACAAAGAGGAGAACAAGGCAACTATACAGGAAGACTTCAGAGGAGAGGTGTGGTAGTAGAGGAAATACAACAAAGTTGGAATTCTTATGGTCCCTCGAAGTTCTCTCAAATGATAAGGGATATTCAATCTCAAAGCTTCCAGTATTTATTTTTCATCATTTGAAATGAACCATGAATAGCCTTTCATATAAGGATCCAAGATTCCCATGGGACCGAATTCTGTTGATCAAATCACTAATCCAATAGGAGCCCTTTCAAATCATAATGCCTGCAAGTTTTTACAACTACAAGGCTATGAATAAGCCCATTTTAATAAGCATGCACTAAGCAGGGTCTATGTCCAACGGGCAATATGAACCTTCTTTTCCAGGTAGTGACCTATAGAAGGTGTGCTGCCCAAGTTGTGGGGCAAACCACTTAGACTGCGTTTGATTAATGTAAATAGAATGAAAAAGGAATGGAATAAAGACGAGTATGAAATAGAATGATCATTCTCATCCAACATGTTTTGTTGCGAAAAAAAATCAATACTTAGGAGAGGAATCCAAAGACCATCATCAAATATATAATCCATTTTTTTTTATCAGCAAAATGTCCTCCAGCTCCACGCTATGCAGTCTTGGGAGTGATTTTAGAGAGAGAGAGAGAGAGTGAGAGGGGGATGGTATGTGTGTGAATGTGTCAGGAGGTGATGTTTGAGAGAGAGAGAGAGAAATAAGAGGATGAGATCTGTGAATGTGTCAGGAGGTGGAGCCGTGAGAGCACAACCTTTTTTCATTCTCTAGCCTGGGAAAGGGCTTTCCCTCACGCAAAGGATGGAATCCCCTTTCCCTTAAATAGTGGAATAAATTGCCTTAAGGAATAATAATTCCATTCCATGTGATCTACCAAACACTCCAAGGTTTTTTTACCAATGGAATAAAGATTCCATTCTATCAGTTAAACCCACGTACCAAACACAGCCTTAGCTAACTGAGTTAGTCCTTACTCTAACCACCAATGCAAAACCCTCCAACTATCTCAAGAGAATAGGTCGGGATAACAATTTTCAGCACCCTGACCTGCACTAAGCCCTAATTAGGGCTTTTAGGCTATGTATGGATTGAGAGAAATGGAGAGAAGAGAAGAGAAAATGACTTTCTCCCCGCTCCCCTCATTTGGATTGTTAAGTTAAGAGAAAAGAGAAAGGATATGGGGAGAAATGGAAAGAAAATGAGGCCCTTTACCTTTCTCTTCAAATTAAAGAGATTTAGAGAGAAATAGAAAAAAATGAATTATTGTGTGATGAAATAACAATTATACCCTCACACAACTTTTGTTATATATATAAAAAAAGGTAATTATGTAATTATGACTACTTTCTCTCATTTTCTCTTCATTAATGAGGTCTACTAACTAAACAAGGTGGAGAGTAAGTTATTTTCTCTTCTCTTCTCTTCTCTTCCTTTCTCTTCTATTCTTTTCTTTTCTCTTCTCTCTCCATTTCTCTCAATCCATACACAGCCTTAGGTCTTGCCACTAGCCCTAGCGAGTTCGTGAGCATCAAGGTACAAAGAAAGAGCAAGGGGTGGACGCATAAGATGTCGAAATACCTCAGGTTAACATGCTCCTATCAAATGAGAGGCCTTAGGCCCAAATAAAACTTCTATTGAGGGAGCAATACCTTAGGCCCATATAAACTTCTACCGAAGAAGAGAATTTAGTTAGCCATAAGTGAGATATGCCACCACATTAGAATGCCACATATCTGCTCCTTAATAAATATTTAGGCCACGTTAACAGCCTTCACATCAGCAACTCAGTATCTGTTCTTAGTTAAAACATTGCAAATTAACCATCAGTTTCATTGTGCACACAAAAAAATAAAAATAAAAATAAAAACCAGCTACAAAAATAGGTTATGGGTAGGTGAAAGTGATAGTAAAATGTCATAAATGGTAAATCCTGCAAGATTAGAATTGCATTATGTCCCATTTTTTTTTTTTTTTTTTTTGATAAGGATGTGTCCCATTTTGATTAAAGTAACACAACAAACCACCGAATCCAGCAACAAAGATAATAGCCCTAAGAGTTAGATGACTAGACTCACAAATCTAGTCAATGCTTCGCATTGAAGATGCTTGAATCCTTGGTCTATACAAACTAACGAATTGTTGACTGGCAACTCCCAACTCACAACGCCACCTTGCGAGCACAGTGAGTGGCCATCTCCTCTTTTTCCCTCCCTCTAACTCTAAAATTCTTTATAAAACACAGTTCAACCCAACCAAGGTTCATACCAAACATTTGTGTCTATCATTTTTTTCCTCCCATTTTCAAGCAATGACATTCTAAACAGGAAAGAAAGAAAATTAAATGCATGTATGGTGAAGTTTCAAGGAGAGAGGCAAAACTTTAAGCAAAATGGGACAAACAACCCAGCAAAAATAGATTCTCTCTCTCTCAACTTTTCCTATATGTCACATTTTGTTGTGTCACTCTATATTTAGATGTATCAAGTTGTCCATAAGAATGTTGGGATGTAGTTAAGAGTGATCTTTTGAAGGTGTTTTCTAAATTTTTTGAGAGTGGGGTTGTTAATGGGTGTACTAATGTTACATTTACTTGCTTAATCCCTAAAAAAAGTGAGTTTATTAAGATTAATGACTTTAGGCCAATCAATATAGTTACATCTTTGTATAAAATTTTGGCAAAGGTTCTGTCGAATAGATTGAGAGAGGTGATGTCTGAAACTATTGAAGGAAATCAATGTGCATTTGTAGAAGGGCGTCAGATTTTGGATTTGGCTTTGATTGCTAATGAAGTGGTGGAGAAGTATAGGGTTAAGAAGAAAGAAGGATTGTTCTTCAAAATAGATTTCGAGAAGGCTTATGACCATGTGGATTGGGATTTTTTGGATTTTGTTCTACTAAAAAAAGGGTTTTGGTGAGAGATGAAGAAAGTAAATTTTTGGGTGTTTGTCTTCTGTTAATTATTCGGTGATTGTTAATGAGAAGCCAAGGAATACTTTTAAGGCATCCACAGGTTTGAGGCAAGGAGATCTCCTATCTCCTTTTTTGTTTACTATGGTAGCAGATGTGTTGGGAAGACTTGTAGATAGAGCAAAGGAAGTTGGTTGGATAGAAGGTTTTGTGGTTGGGAGAGATAGGGTAGAGATTTCTTATTTGCAATTTGCGGATAATACTTTGTTTTTTTCTTCTGGAGATGAGTCTACGTTTTTTAATTTTCAAGTTATCTTGCAAACTTTTGAGTTGGTTTCGGGGCTTAAAGTTAATTTGGGTAAGTGTGCCTTAGTTGGGATCAATTGCAAGGGTGCTAAAGTTCAAAGTTTAGCTGAGAGGATTGGTTGTTCTATTGGAGAATGGCGCTAAAGTTATTTGAGCTTGCTATTGGGAGGGAATCCTTATAAGGAGTCTTTTTGGAGTCCGGTTGTGAGTAGAGTTAGGAAAAGATTGGATGGGTGGAAAAAAACATTAATCTCTAAGGGAAGTAGGTTAGTTTTAATTCAGTTAGTCCTATCTAGTATCCCTACCTGTTTCTTGTCCCTTTTTAGGGTTCTTGTTAAGGTGGCGGGTTGTTTAGAGAAGTTGATAAGGGATTTCTTGTGGGAAGGGAGTGGGAAGGGTAAGAGAGATCATCTGGCTATGGGAAACATTGTGATAAGGAATATTGCTTTAACTAGTAAATGACTTTGGAGGTTTTCCCTTGAGAGTGAGTCTTTATGGCATGCTATTATTAAAAGTAAGTATGGAGTGCTAACTAACAGATGGGATGCTTAACCAAGTTCTAAAATTTCGGCCAGATGCCCTTGAAAGTTTATTGTAGAGGGTTTGGAAGGTTTTTTGGGTTTTATTTCTTTGTTGGTGGGGAAGGAAGATAGGGTGCGATTTTGGGAAGACCATTGGAGGGGCAATTCCCCTTTTTGTACTTTGTCTCCTCGTCTATATCATCTCTCCTTGTCTCATAATGTTTCCATTTCTACCATGGCTTCTTCAGACGTTCATTCTTTTGGGTGGGATTTCAATTTCATTTGGAATCTCAATCATAGAGAGAGTTTAGAGCTTGCATCCTTGTTGGTTTTATTAGAACGGTTTACTTTGCATTCATTTAATTCCAGATAGAAGGGTTTGGACAGGTGATTCTTCCGGAGTTTTTTTGTGCAAATCTTACTTTGATAAACTGATTGAGAGTCACTCTATCCATTCTTTTACCCCTGTTGATATAGTTTGGAAGGCGAGTGTGCCCCTCAAAGTAAAGTTTTTTGCTTGGATAGTTGTTTTAAAGAGAACTAATACCAATGAATTGTTTCAGAAGAGGAGACCTTCCGTTTATTTGCGACCTCAGTGGTATGTTATATGCAAAAAAGCTTAACAGAGCACAGACCACCTTTTTGTGCATTGTTCTATGGCTAGTTGGTTGTGAAATAAATTGTTTTGTTGTGGAGAAAAGCTTTGAGTAGAGCCGGTTAGTGTTAGAGATGTTTTTGAGATTGATTTTTGGGGTTTTGGAAGGAGTAGAAAGGCTGTAATTCTATGGAGGTATGCTTTTTTGGTCTTGTTTTGGGTTTTTTGGATTAAAAGAAATGCGAAGATTTTGTAAGACAAGGAGTCCTCCTCATCTTTTTTATGGGATAGAGTGCATTTTTTGGGTGCCTTTTGGGCTCATTCCGCTAAGGAATTTCAAGATATTCCTTTGTTCCTACTGAAGGCTGACTGGAGGGCGGTTTGTTCTTAAGTGCTGTTTCTGTTTTCTTTTGTTTTTTGTGTTTTTCGCTGGCTGTTTAGTCTTTGGTGGACATCTTGTCCTCCTCTTGTACTCTTCTTACCATTGCTCTTTTAATAAAATTCTTTCCTGTTGTCGTCGATAAAAAAAAATAATAGTCTTTCAACCTGCATCTAGGCAATTTACCAGGCGCATCCAACATCATTTCGCCCGGGTGCATCCCAAAATTTGGGCTCCCAACTTAAGACTTGGCCCCACTCTAACATTAATTTCTAGAGACTCCAAATGGAGCTAGGGCCCATGTGAGGATTCGTAATTAACAAGCATAATTCATACTAGTATCACCTGTGTTCATAAGCATAATCTCCTATATATACATGTGACACTCCCGCTCTGAATCCAAAATTCCACACCCTTTTTTGCCAATTCACAACCTTCCATTGGCTTAATGATTTGATAGTAGATATATTTCTAACAAAATATTCATTACTATTTCTTTCTACCATACTAGCATAACATTGTGATTAATATTTCCATCCGACACAATCTAAGCCTTAAATCTCCCATGGGTAAGCACTTTCCTTAATTTGCTTCTCACTACAACCCCCATTCCTGCTTTATGCTTCCAACACGTTGCTGCACAAATTTTTTTTGGTCTGAAGGAATTTTTATTCACATTGCCACACTAATTTTATATTACTTCATCATAGACTAGGCCAAAAGCTGAGCTATTTAAGTTGTTTTTGGTAAACTGAGCTAAAATTATGTCCAACTAATCAGTCATTACTTTCAGCCTCCACTCCCATTCTATGCTTCTAACAATCAAGTGTGCACACGCGCACACACACACCCACAAAATATATATATATATATATATATACACACACACACACATTACAACTTTAAAATATGCCAGGCCAAAAACTAACTGAGCTAAGATTATGTCCAATTGATTACCCTCCTTTTGGAACGGCAATTTCACACTGTTCAATTTCTCACTTCTAGGAAAAGGCAATTATTGTTATTGTGCTTCAGAGAAAACAAAAAGAGTCCCCTCTCCAAGGAAAATTTTGCTACCACATATTTTTTCCAATATTCTCTTTCAGATTTCTTTGTCATATGACATTTTCATTTTTCATCATATATTGTCAAAACACTTCCCACACACATCAAACCTTAAATCCCCCAAGGATAAAGTGCTTCCTTCTTGTGATCCCTATGTCACTATGTCAGTCCCCACTCCTGCTTTTAGGTCAAAATATCATAAAACTTCAAAATAGGAGGCCAAAAACTAACTGAGCTAAAATGAAGTCTGCTTAGTTACCTTCTGTTAACCCTAAATATAACCCTAAAACCCACATTTTTTTTTCATAGACCCTAAGCCTACTATTATTCACTACCCCTCTGCTAAAACCCTAAATATTCACTGTTGTCCAGTTAATCCCACCACCCTTAATTCTTTAAGTCCAGCCTGTAAGCTGTGATAAACCTAAATATTCCATCCACAAACCGTATTATTGTCTTTACCTCCATAAACCCTGAAAGCAAAAAGTTCTAAACCCCAGACCATCAATACTTGATTGCAGCCTTGCAGGCAGCCAGAAGCCTTATTTGCAATTTTGAAGGGTTGCCCAATCTTTTTTGACATAAATAAAATAAATGTCATCATTCATAATAAGAAGATTTACAAAACAGTACCTCAATAAAAGCCAGTGACCATATGGTAGACCTAATTTAGCTGAAGACTAGGTAAAGTCATTAACACTACTAAAATATATGCCTAAATTGATTCTGTAACCTCGAACCATTATCAATTTGGAACAAAAATTCAGCTTTCAGGAAAACCTAACAGCCAGCAGGAGAAGTATGAAAGAAAAGTAATTATACTCATGTGTCTGGGTTCAGTAGGAAATAAACAAGAGTAGCTAGTACAAGATCCATAGAATGATGGGTTACAGGAGCAATAAAAAACTTTAACCAACAACATCATCAAGAGCGTCGGGCAAATAAGGTTTACTAAATGGATAATTAAACGGGGAATGGGAGAGGATAAACAACAAACCTTAACCAGTGGTAAAAAAACATAACAATTTGGGGGCATGTTAACTGGAATAAACCACTCCTTTCCTTTTTAATTCTCTCCCCAAGCATTTTTCTAAAGATCAAAAGGCGCCTTCAAGGAATTCTAAGATCAACTAACTTTGCAACTTTTTGACAATTTACATCAGTCAATTCCCTCATAACCACCAGTTCAACTAGTAAACCATGATCATCAACTCCTCCATCACAAAGTCAACTTAGGCACAAATATATCTCCCGATTAGAAGTTCCAAAGCTTCAGATAATTTTTCAAGGTTTCAAGTGTTGCTGGTATGAGGCGTATGACTACATGTCCTTGTACCCAAAACAAACCCCCTTGATCTGAAACAACAAACACCCACATAATTGTATGATCAAACAATGTGCTAAGATATATGTATAACTAAGGCCTAACAAAAGCCAAAAATGACATCAAAGGAACCTTAATCTTGAAAATTGGGGGAGGGGATGACTCAGATGATTTTGGGAGGTTGAAGAATAATTATAGTATTGTCGACACAAAAATCTTATCCCATGCAAAGGCAAACCAAATTTTCCCGGACCTAGAATGTAGTTCACTGCATAGATTCCAAAGAACATGTAAAAGCCTCTGCAATGCAAGTGGAAATATAGTGCTTCCCCTTCTAGATATCCTAAAAGTTAAACCAAAGATATTGCTATAATCAACCTCTCCATGTAAACAAGAAAAAAAGAAGAATGGGGGGGGAATAACCATGCCTTTTCAACAGCAACATATCTTATGCTCAAATTGTAGTATGCCTTTGCAAATATACAAATTAGAAAACTACTTAATAGGATGCAAACCAACACTAATGACCGAAAAGATCTGTTATGTAAACATATAATATATTTTCCATCGGAAACTTGAGCATAGAAACAACCTAAAATGAGGTAATAACATAAAAGAAAAGAACACAATTAACCTGTATCTAACTTTCACAATTTAAATCCAATCCATTGCATAAGCAATTAAGCACTAATAACTTTTAACAACTCAATTCAACAGAGCCTTAATCCCTATTACATGAGGTCAGCTACATAAATCCATTTTGTGCAAATTCATTTCAATTTAATATTTGGATCCATGTTAGTAAGTTGTGACTAGGGCTACAAACAAACAAATCCGCTTGTTAAATAGCTTGTGAACAAGCTCAATAAGGACTTGGCTCAAATTTGTTCGATTATTAAACAAGCCAAGCTCAAGCAAACCAAAGCTTGGGTCAGTTGGGCTTGCAAAAAGGCTTGTTAAGAGCTCACAACGAGGCTCATGAGTGAGATCGTTAGTTGGGCTTGGTAGAGCTCGTGAATAAGATTATTTAGGGCTTGTGAACGAGACTAAATAAAAAATATGATTATATCAGTATACTCTTATATTAAATTGCATTATAAATACGTATTTAATGAGTCTTAGCTAATAAGAACGCTAGCAAACCAGCTCATGAACGAGCTCAATAAGGGCTCGTTTAAGCTCTAAAAGCCAAACTCAAACAAACCAAAGCTCGGCTCCACTCAGCCCGAAATTAAATAATCAAGCTTCATCAACCTACCACAATCCCCTTGCTTTATCCAAGCTTGGGACTGGCTATGCAAAATATAAAATTAAGCACAGCACAGTCGGAGTTTTAATGAAACCCCCTAACCGAGAGGGAAAAATTTTATTTTTAAAAAAAAAGCTCTTCAAGTTTAACATGAATAACGTGTTCCCGCAAAGCTTGAGCATGAAAACAACCTCAAATGGGCTAAAAACACAAAGAGAAGAACGCAATCAAGCTGTATTCAACATTCATAGTTCAAATACTAATATACTATCCATTGCATAAGCATGAAATAGTGTTTAACATAGTTATTGAGTTTCAAGACAAAAAGTTCGAGACTTTAAACAAGAAAAATATAACCTTATCGACGACGATCTTCAAAGACTAGCGGATTGCGGCGGTGGGATCACGTAATCGAGGACGATCACACTGTCCAGATACTCCCTAACCTTATCCTTCTGCAATGCCACCATCTCCTTATTCGAATCGACAGCATCCAATTCATTCAATCCCGGAAAAACTGCAACCGAAGCGATCGAAAACCCCTTTGCCCTCGCCGGCGAGAAATTCTCCCCAAATGAAATCTGATCGATCGATCCAAAACAAGCCCTAATTCCTCCAATAACGCCCAAAATCTCACTCTTCTCTGTTTCCCCCAAACCCTCCTTCACCTTCAAAAACGTGAGTCGCATGGCAGACCCTGGATTTGGGGAGACGGGGCCGTCGAGATCGACGGCGACCCAGTCGACGGCCATAATGTCGTCGCAGATCGGCAAGACGCATTCTTTGACGACGCTCATGTGTTTCGGATTCGTAGAGTAATTGCTCAGGTCTTCCTTGGATTTGTATCGGCTGTGGAGCATATGCGTGAAGTTGAATGAGGACGACCGGTTTCTGAGGATCGGACCGGCAGTGAGGTGGAGTACTTGATCGAGGGAGCTGAGGCCACTGAGTCCGTTGACCATGGCGGTGACCTTGGAAGGGTCTGTGTCGTCTTTGACGTGGAAGAGGACGATGTGTTCGATGGTTTGAGATGATGACATCTTGGTCGAGAATTTTGAAGGCGAGGATGGGGAAAAGGGTTTATGGGAAAACGAGGGTTTGAGGCGAAGGAGGTGTTTGGGAGGTGAGAAAGTGTGGGAAAATGGAGAGGAAGCAAGTGTGCGGACACTCAGACACAGCATCGTCCTACGATGAGCGTCCAACGAGATGGAGGCCAGTCAGTGGTGGCAGACACTATGCAGTGACGTGTAGTGGTGTGATTATCTGGGGGATTTGAACTTGGGGCCCCGTTTTCAGTATGGTTTGGAGTGCACCCGAATAGTGCACCCGATTGGTAAGATAATACGGGGTACAAAATTATTACGGAGTATTAGTCCAGTTTTTTTTTTTTTTTTTTTTCCACAATCCACATAATTTATTCTTACCCTTGATCTTCTGAATATCAATTATCAAAAAATGATTCTATAATGATAAAAATTATTCTCAAACTTTTAACAAATTTATATTTGAACTTTCATCAAGCCAATGTAACCCAAATCATTGGTAAAAGAGGTTTTGATATTTTGATTTCATTGCATTTTTTAATGCGTAAAACAAAAGTAAACATTGTGCTGCTACATGGAACACCAATGTAATTACAGAATCGGATAAAAGGAAGTATTTACATGGAACACCATGCCATTGGCTACCTCCACAAGGACCACAAACCATGGGCGGAACTACATGGGGACACCGTGCCATTGGCTACCTCCACAAGGACCACAACCAGGGGCGGAACTACATGGGACCACGCGCCCGCCGCGGGGGGCCATGGCTCTGCAAAATTTTGAAAAAAAATTAACACTTAGTGTTAAGTTTAGTGATGGTGATGGAACAGATGCCGTGGTCGGTGGGAAAAGTATTGAGGAAGAGGTTGCCGTGAGCATTAGGTAAAAAGGTCGAAGAGGATTAGCTTGATTTGAAAAAGCTCACGAGTGTGGATTGGGACTTGGTTTCACAGCGAACTTCCATCTTGATTTGAGTTCAGATACAACTTTCGTGGTCGGTGGTTTTTTATAACGACTATAATGGATTTTGCTGAATGGCTTGGTTATCCATTTCTCACTCATTGTATCATTGTTTTGATAGAAGATGCCAGAATCCTTATCCAGTATCTAGAGGAAATAGCTACAGATGGGCAAGTGTTTTCTGTTTACCTTGTATTGTGAATATAAAAATTAGAGTGAGGTTATTGCCACCACATAAAGTACTCAAAGCCTCCCATTAATTTACACTTTTTGAGGTTTTATGAAAAATATTAAAGGTTTTTACGAAAACTAATAGCATTGTTCACTAAAAATCATCATTCTAAACAACTTTGTAGAAGAAATTTTTTTTCAAAATCTATCATTTAAGCAAACTTTTTGGCCATTTACAATCTCTATTTTTTTTCCCATGAAAAACTGCCAAAAAAGTTTACTTAAATGATAGATTTTGGAAAAACTCTATCCTACAAAGTTGTCCAGAATGATGTTTTTTAGTAGATTATGTGATTAGTTTTCATAAATCTTTTTTATATTTTTCATAAAACCTTAATAATGTAAATTAAATAGGAAAGCTTATATTATTTTATTTGGAGACAATAACCTGACCCTAAAAATTATTATTATTTAAAATATTTTTAACTTGGCCCTGCATTAGTAGAATCCTGGTTCCAACCCTGACCACAACCATCTTACTCTCACGCCATAGTTACTTCGCAACATCCAAACACCCAAGCTTGATTTAGTCCTCCCTCAAACCCACTAACCCATCTCCCATTGAACCAATGTCCCTTCTTGTTTTGAACCTGCAACACCCATTCAAACCCCATCTCTCCTAGGCCTAGCTGGTAAGTGGTAACAACACAGCCTAAGGCAAAATGCTTGCCGACAGCGAATGACGATGGGTATTTGTTTTGATTCGACGGCGAACGACGATGGGTATATGATCGTCTGAACCCAACGGCGGTGGACAGCGGCTAGGATCATGAGATTAGGGAAGAGAGGGTTAGATCTCAATTCTTCAACGACCACAAAAAAAATAAATAATAAGGAGTTGAGCCATGGTGGCCATAGCATAGGAGGTCAATATATGCCCTGGGTCTGAGTTTTAAATCTCCTCCACAATTGGGTTGAGATGAGGTGGGTTTGTGGATGATGGGGGTGTTGTCGGAAGGGAAGAAGACCAAAGCCGTGTGAAATGTGAATTTTTCTTTTCTTTTTCCCATTTTTTTCCTGTTGCGGCCTCGTTGGATGGTTGTGCTTCTGCTTCCTAAGGGAAGGAGGAGTCCTTAGTCTTCAGCACAAAGAACTTTAAAACCGTCATTCCGTATGACCATTTTATGATGCCAAGTGGCAGAGTCGGATTAGAAAACCCTTTATCTTTTGCTTTGATTATTGGTTCTGTCTCACTTTCTTTGCAAGCATAAGATGCAATTTTGATCAAGTAATGGAGAGAAGAAAGGTTTTAATGTTCTGGTGACTATTTTTTATTTTTATATATTGATAAATGTGTGGTTAGAAAATTTTTGTTCTCGTTTTTTTTTTTTTTTTTTTTTTTTTTTTTGTCCTTATTTAACAGTTTTTTTTTTTTTTTTTTAATTCTTATACTGAAAGTGGGGATTTATTTGTTTATACATTGTTCCATTCAATCTTTTAAGTCCGACTTCAATCCTCTAATTTTTATTTTCAATTCGAGAGATCCATAAATTGAAATCCTAATGCTTATAGGAAAAAAAGAACAAAAAATAAGTAAAAGCAAAAGTGCGTTTAGTAAAAGTTCGAAATTTTTACTTTCTTGCTCTTTGCTTTTAAGTAGAAGCAATAAAAGCAACAGCGCGTTTGGTAAAATTGATTTCGTCGGTGATTTTTTGGATGTAATGAAAAACTTTATCGAATCATCGTTGTCCAAATGGAAGCCTAGGACAAACACAACCTCTATCGATCGCGAATTTTTCGAGTTAAGCCCATTTATTTTACACTTCAAAATTTTATGAAAAATATAAAAGTTTTTCATAAGAACTGGTCATGCTATTCATTAGAAAATATCATTTTGAACAATTTTTTAGAAGAAAAATTTTTCAAAAATTTATCATTTAAGTTGATTTTTTGGCCATTTATGTCTCTTTTTCATAAATGGCTAAAAAGTCTACTTAAACAATAGATTTTGAAAAAAATTTCTTAGACAAAATTGTTTGAAATGATGTCTTTTTAGTAAATTATGCGGTTAGTTTTCATGAAAACATTTTATATTTTTCATAAAAATTTAATATGTAAAATAAATAAGAGATGAAAAGCAAGTCTTGGAGTGCCAATTGTCACAGGCTCAATGTTTCGACCCAACACCCATGTGACACTTAAACTTTACGCCCTATCCGTGAACTCTTAAGTAAGTCTACTCGACACCTCTAAACTCGACACTCGGACACTTGTGAAAAGTATACTTGTATTGCACTAAGTAAACTTTACAACAATCAAGAGCTACAATCCTTCCAACTGGTTTGGCCAAATGTGGCCTACTTCCTTCTATAAATTCTTAAGGATTATTCTATAATACAATTAATGGTTAGGAGAGTTCTAGAGCATTCTTTAGAAGCTTCCCACCTCCTCAATAGAATTCTCTAGATAATGACTATTCTAGAAGCTATTCTAGAAATTTCTACATATGTACAAGCTAGGCTAGAGTCTCTTAGAGAACTCTAGAATATTCCGCCAAGTAGGAGAGTTAGCCACTTCCCACTATAAATCCCCTCCTTGGGTCATTCTCATGCACGAGTCGTGTCACAATAGAGGCCTCCTTCACGTAAACACCCAACTCTCCAAACTCAAAAGCTCCCACTGGGCCAACACGTTGAGCATCCACGATAAAAACACCACTGGGCTAGCCCAGCTCAATCCAAAACATTGCAAACAGTGAAAAATGAACAAAAAGAGTCTCTCTCTCCCTCTCATTTCCTCTCCTCCACTGCTAACCAAATCTCTCCATAACTCTCTAGTTATGATGAGCTAAAAAGCACATGTTACACCTCACATTTTGCCAACCTCTCCGACATCTGAACTCAACCCTTGTGTATTCACATTTTTCATATATAAACATTAGGCAATCGCCATTTTTCAGCCAGAAAAAACAAACAAGGGAAACTAAACAAAAAAACAGGGGAAACTAAACCCTCCAAACACGAATGCCAAAAAGCCGTTCACCTCGTTGAATCAATGCATCTCCGGCATGGCGATCCAACCTCGTCGACAACTGTACTCAACCATTAAGCCCAAGTCATTGACAAACTCTGCAACAGTTGTAGGCTTATATTCGTTGGAGATGACTAAGCAAACAAGATCTCTGTTGATCTCCATCACGACTTGATCAACATTCTCCTTTGACTCCATGTACCTCTCCCGTGCTTTCTTCATAGGCTCTGTGTTCTGATCAGCAACCCCCATTAAAGCATGGTATGCATCTCTGTATGCATCAGCTTCTGCCCAAACAGCCATGAAGGCTTGTAGCCTCCTCAACGAAACAAGCTATGCGCGATGGCTTGGACGACCTCAACGAGCCATTTTTTGGCTGCAAATTGGAAATTGGAAAAACTTATACAACCCCAACCCACTCCATCCATCAGTTATATAGAGAGAAAAACTCACTGCCAAAAATTTTAAAAATTCAAATTTCAAAATTTGTGATTGAGAGAGAAAGGTAGGAGAGAACGATCACTTCTCATAGAGCACCAAAAAACAAAAACCAATTTCAAAAATTTTTGGGAGTTCTGAATTTTTCGTTTGGGAGAGAAAAAGGAAAGACCTCCTCAAATTCTACATAAACCAAACGTGGGGGAACGGCATCGTTTAACAAAAGCCACGTAGCCTCACAAATTCTAGTTAGTAAATACTTGTGTTATACCCGTATAATACACGTACGTATGTATTTTTTTTTTAAAAACTTTTGTTTGTCGTACAAAGTTCAAACATAATTAAAAAATGCTTTTTGTTGTTGTTGTTGTTGGTTTTTTCTTGTTAGCAGATGTATTGTTCATGTATTTGACATATTCCAATCCGCATTATACTTATGTTAAAATACTTTTAATTATATTGTCAAAAATTTGACTCTTACTTGAATCATCAACAATGTTACTACCAATATTTAAAATATTTTGATTCTTATCTTTATTTTATTAAATAAATATTTAATTTATAATTTTTCTATCCTAATTTCCCAGCTTTGATTATGTGCAGGATATCTCAAATATCCCATTTGATCACAGCTGTCTATGAACGAGACGTGCATGCATGTGAATGCGCACGTGTCATCCATAGACAGCTATTATCGAATGAAATAATCCGGGATATCCACACATGATCAACCTTGCCAAATCTCCTATCTCTTTATATAATTTTTTTGGGTTTGTTAAAAATTAGATGATTATATCTACTCTTTTCCTATACTGATGTAGGACAAGTCACCCCTACTAGGGCTCGCTCCTGCACACCTTGGGCAAGAAAAGTTGCACACCGGCCAAATCTAGTTTTTTATTATTTTTGTGACTTTTAAGTATTTCCTTGTTTTATTAGGATTAGTTTATTTCCTATTTTATTATTTTCCTAAGTTTAGTAGAAGTTAATTATTTTTTTTCCTAATTCACTTAGAACTATAGTATTAGTTCTCTATAAATAGGCTTGTACCTCTATGAGCAATAACAATTACTTGATTAATAATATTTTTTGAAGGTTTTCTCTGGTTTGTGTTCTACTCGTGGATTTGAGTGTTTCTTCTCATGGATTCGAGATGATGATGATGTTGTATGATTAAATCAAGATGATGATGTAGTACATAATAGATAAGACCGACAAACATGCCACACTTCAAAAGCCTTAACTGCTTTTAAAAGTGCAGACGTTACTTGTAACATCTTTGCTTATCTAATGTAGGTAGGATAAGGTCCCAACCTGATATGAGATTCATTTTATTTATTTATGGGTATGATAAGAAGGAAAAAAGGTCATAGAACCATATATGCCAGCATATATTAGCATGACTAAATAATTATTATGATAATACATGTTGAGATCATTCTATTAGTAATAATTAAGAAAAATGCAAGTTTAAATACACCCACACGTGCCTGTCAGAATAAACAAAAGAACTCAATTGAGAAAGTATCAAACTTTGATCAACGTATATTAGTAAATTATATTGCATTTTTTTAATAAAAAAATTATATATCTTGAAGGTTTTTTTTTTTTCTTTTTAAATATTTAACTATAGGATACTTATATCAAAATTTGCGTAAAATCTCTAAAATTAAAAAAGGGTTCATCAACACACTAATGAGACAACCCTCTTTGACTTTCTTTTGTTTGGTTTGTGGTTTACGACATGGACTAGAAAGCTACTGGCCTGGACTGAAAGTGCTTGATGACAAGCACTTATTGTGACTTTACAAGCCTACTGTTCTTGCTTCTGGATCACCTGAATCTTCTCTCAGTGAGACCTTTGCTACTTTTAGTCCATGGGCTAAGCCTAATGTATCACTTCCCTAGTTATTGGGATCGGCTATTGCAACCCCTCATTTTTATGACCCCACTCCTCATACTTTAGGTTCTTAAGGTTTTATGCAAAATATAAAAAGTTTTTATGAAAACCAACCATGATGTCCATTAGAAAACACTATTTTGAACAACTTTGTAAAAAAAAGTTTTTCCTAAATTTATCGTTTAAATATATTTTTTAGCAATTTATAGTTTTTATTTCATATTTTGCCAAAAAGTCTACCTAAACGATAGATTTTGGAAAAAACTTTCTTTTGCAAAATTGTTCAAAATGATGTTTTCTAATGAACCAAGCGACCAGTTTTTATAAAAACCTTTTATATTTTTTATGAAATCTTAAAAACTAAAAAGAAAGGAGTGGGATGATAAAAATGGGAATTGCAATAGCCGTCCCCTAGTTATTACAGCATGTAAAAAAAAAAAAAATGGCGAAGGGAATAGGATGTGGGTCCCACATGGGGTGTGGGGTCCACTTTCTAAGTGTGGGACCCACATGGGTGTGGGGTCCACATCTTACCTAAGCATGGGACCCACATAAAGGGCGAAGGGGCATTCTTGAAAGTGTGGACCCACCAGCAATGTTGCATGGCAGCCATGTGTAAGAAAAACCCTGTGAGAGTTTGCACTCAATAAGTGGTCACTTCCCAGGAGGGAAAACAAGTGGACTCACTCACACACCTAAGATGACTGCCAAAAAGACAACTGTTAGTTTTTGCCATTCTACTTGGCAACGCCTGCTTTAGGCAACACCTCCATGCATATAAGAGGAATTCTCCTCTGCTTTCTCTCTCCTCTCTGCTTCAAAGAGGGTTGTTTGGCAATCTCTCAGAGAGGTTCTTTCAATCTCAGGTGAGACCTTTAAAATTATGTGTGTGTGTGTGGGTGTGGGCGTGGGCGTGTGTTTATATATATGTGCTGTTTGATGCATTGCCTGAATCGTTTTTCTAATTCAATCAGGGATCAATTTTATAAAAAATGGTTATCTTTAAGCTGTCTTCTTGTTCTTTTATTGATAATGCTTGTTTTGTTGGCTCTTTTATGTTTTTTTTGCACCTGTTGATGTAGTTGATTGTTGTTTGGCTCTGATTTTTAGTTTTAGCATTCCTTCAATTTGAATTCTCTGAAGATTTTTGGGGAGACATCAGAATTGTTAATGGTTAGAATTTGGGGATGATTGATGATTTGTTTTCGATATATGGTCTCTTTGTGTGGAGTTTGTTAGCTATTCGATGTGATATCGGTTGAGTGATTCTTTGGTTTTGATTTAAACATATCTCACATTTGATATTGAAATGGATTTTGAGAATTTTGGCAAATGTTTGTGATTGTGGAAAATGCTAAATGCTACTGGTCTCATCCACCCACTTTGTTTATGGACTGATGTGTCAATGGCAAGATTGTAAATGAAATAAGAAATCAACCCCCTTTTGTTTTGAAATTGTGGATCCCACATCACCTAGTAGATGAATCTAGTGGATGTAGTACCAATCCTCTTTTTTGATATAATTGGGAAGTTGTATCGATGTTGTTGAAATTGTTGTTGCCTTAATTAATTTTGCAATTCTAATTAATTTATCTCAAATCACATAGCATTTGTCTATCATAGGAATAAACATGCAATGGCTGCTAACCTTATTAAGCTTTCAATGAAGTGAAATATATCTATAGGCTACTTGTGACATCTGATGTATCGATGCTCAATTATATATATTTAGTTGCTATTTTGCTATAGAAATTTTTTTTGTCACATAATGTGTGACAATGAGACAAGCGCAATTCATATCAGAGATGTTAAGTTATAAGTAGGTTGCTTTTTTTTTTTCTTCCTGTGGTACGAACTCAGTTAAATTGGTAAGAGGCCAATTTCATGATAAACATAACTCAGCTTTGTTTTACTTCAAATGTACATTTACAAACAAATTATAAGAACACTTCAGTTTTGCAATTGGTTAAAAGAATTTCACTTTCAGCATCAACTCAAGCACTTCAAAATTTGAATTGCACGATCTTTTTCATATCAAAATCGTCTAATTAATTGGAATTACACGTGCTTCTGTATTTTTTAATATGCTAAGGAAGTAAAATTCATGGCCATTAAAGTATTAAGAAAGAAAAGCCCAAACGTTTTTGTCTTTCTAAGTTATCAGTCAGTTCGTTTATTTTCTCTTTCTGAATAGATAAGAAATCATTTTTTTTTTTTTTTTTTAAATGGCTAACATTTGGACTGTGTAGTAGTCATGGGCCTAGACCAGGGTTTCAATGCAAATAGACTAGCAAACACTGAGTTGGGTTGATATTGTATATTGAGGGGCTGAATGTTTTTTATTTAATATTTTTTTATTCTGTTGGGAGGGGGGGCATGGCCCCTCAGTTGGTAGTTCCAGCCACAAATGTTTGACTCTTAATTTTGTTCATAATGCCAAAGCATGTATTACTTCATTGCAAGTTGTTTTTGTATCGTAAATTACATTTTCTCTGTTTTCACTTTTTTACATTATCTCATATTCTCAATTTGTTCCTTTTAAGAAACATTGATACAATTAGCAATGTACATTGACGCTTATGGATTTGTATTGGGATTTATGCCACTTATATGTATATTCCTGTAACACCAGTCAATCTTCTACATCCATTTTACCTTGACGTTCTGCAAAATTATTGCCCACATTACAGGGAACCTGTAATTTTAAGAGAAGGTGGTCCTCCAATGGATCCAGGGCAGGGCTTTGATAGGTCTCAAGTGAGACATTCTGGGATATCTATTATGTCAAATGATTATGTAGAACTTCCGAGGAAACCAATTGCAGACTGCTTGACTTGCACTCTTTGTAAGAATATTTATAGGGAGGCTACCACAATTTCTGTCTGCCTTCATACATGTAAGCTTCCAAATATTTTCATGATATCTTTAGTTTTTTCATTTATTAGTTATTATTTTCTTGCTTTTATCTTTTTTGAAAAAAAAAAAAAAATGTGGTTAGTATGTCCTTCCTTGAAATGGATCAAGCTAGTCCTACTTGTTTTCATTTTGGATATGGTAACATGGTTTGAACTTCCACAAATAGCAAAAATCAAACTCAGTCGTTGAAGTTAAAAAAAATGTAATATTTTAAAGGTGTGCATCTATCCTGGTGTTATGGTTCATGCATCAAAAGCATTAGAAAAATTGGATGCACCCCCCCCCCCCCCCCCCAAAAAAAAAAAAAAAAAATCTTCTAAATATTAACATTTTTACTTTTTGTATTTGTGTCATGTTTGGGCATAACCGTATCAAAACTGGCATCCGTGTCAAACGCCTGCAATGGTGTCCTTGTTACTAGTTGTTACATAATGACCATATACTAGTATACTACTAAACTCAAATTTAATACTTCTTCTTGAGGCTTGGGAAGGACATGCATAACCATTATACACTTAGAAAATTGCATCTAATCCTGCTCATAATTTCTCAGTTATGGATTTTTTTAAGTACAAGAGAAGTAAATTTCTTTATTACTGTATTTTACAGTCCTGTAACCATTGTGCTTTGCAGTCTGCAAGGACTGTATATATCAAAAGTTTGAGGAGGATGAAGCAAATTGCTGTCCAGTGTGCGAGGCCGACTTAGGTTCCTCTCCCAAAGAAACTCTCAGGTAATTTAGGCTTCTTATATTATAGTCTTGCAGCATAATTGTATTATCAGGTGAACTCCTATATGTATGGGAAGAGAAAAATCCAATAATTGTGACCCTGGAAATGAAATTGTTGTGACCACGGAACAGAAGACACTAATTATTTGAAAAATGCCCAGGGATTGGGTTAATGGGCAAGAGAGAAAATAAACAAAGAATGGTACTCCAATTTAAAAGCATGTCAAACCAGAGAAAGAAACTTTAATATAAGTTTACTTGAAAATAATGCCAAAATATTGTTCTTAACCAAATCTCAATTTGGGATGAATCCCAACATAAATAATATTAGAAGCTGAAAATTCAAGAAAATGATCACTCCATTGAACTTTAACTCTGAAGTAGTCCTTTAATACTTTAATAGTTCTTTTAAAGGATTATTTTCATGGAAGCACTATTATAGAAGATGTGTACATATAAGAAAGCGATAATAATTGCTATCAAGATGTGTACACATTTTGGCCCTCCACCTACTTATTACTCTCTGACAACCCGAAGGACCTATTATCTGTTGGATGCTATGACTACTTCCCGAAGTTCAGGTTGGACAAACACAACCATTGAGAAATCGTTACCCATTACTTTAATCGCACACCCACACTAATGATCAATTGTTTCTGTCCTGTTTTTCTTTCAAATACTTGGTCTATTATATGAAGGTCGTCTATAAGTAACTGACTCATTTTTTATTTTCAGACCTGATCATAATTATCGTGAAATTGTAACTCAAATTTTCCCATTTGAAAGCTCCACAAGAAGAGAGCAGATATCAATAGCACCACAGGTAAACAATACAAGAAGAGAGGAGATATCACTAGCACCACAGGTAAACAATACAACTCCAGAAGTTACCAAGCATAATGCATCTGGAGCAAAAGACGTGCCACAAGATTCAGGTACGTCACAAGAAACTATAGGAAAAATTCATGATGATAGGGGTTTTAAAGAAAAGAATAATCATATGGATCAAACTCCCTCACCTACAAGCTCAAATTATTCATCAACAGCTTCTCAGAAGCAGGTATTGGTCTTCCCTGATACTGTGTCTTATTTTCAATAAAACATAATATACCTCCTTGCGAGGTGCATTGCATTTTTATGAACCAAATCTGATCTTTTCTTCATTTTATAATTGTCAGCAGAATTCATGGGAGATGGAACTGCCTCAAGTTGCCCATACTTTATCTGAACCTATGGCTCATGTGGACTATTTCAAGGAAGCAAATAAAGGTCCCAGCCAGAAGCATCTGTCACACCATAAAGAAGGTATACATAAGGAAATTGACTTAAATAATAATTCATCAAACATTCCTGCATTCAATGCAAAAAATAAAGATAAAGTGCAAACCAAGAAGAAAAGAAACAAGAATAGAAGACCTCGTGAGTCCTTGTTTGCACAAAGGAAAGAAGATAAGATGATAAGCAGTAATGTTATGGGAGAAATGCCAAAGCCTGATCAGGGCAGCGTTGGGAGGACCACTGATCCAGGAGAACTAACTAGTGAACATGAGCTAGTTAAGGAAGCTATGAAATTATTACGTCCTATTTGGTTTTGCCTGGTTGCCTGTGAAGATAAGTAAGAAAACCTTCCAATTTATATTAAAATGATATTTTGTGCTTTTGAGCCTTTTAAGTCCTAGCTCATAGGATATTTTTCTTCTACTCCTTGCAGGGATGGAAATACAATGCCTCAGATACCAAAACGCTATATAAAAATCAAGTAAGTCGAGTCATGCCTTTTGACGTAAATACAAATTCTGCTGCAGAATTATATGCAGCAAGTATGAGTATTTTCTTCATCATCAGATATGGACTACGCTTATGAAAATTTTTCAATGTTAATCTACTCATAGTGTCTAGTTTCTAAGGTATATATGTTGGAGGATCTGATTTTTAAGCCATCTATGTATTTGTGTACTTATTTATGTATATATCAGATTCATATATAGGCAAGACTATCTAGATGATCAATGAGAACTTTCCGATGCTTGGTTATCTGAAGTGTGTGGGCAAACAATTGTTAAACCATTGTACAGATGGAATCACATGGCAGTCTGAGCCAGATGTTTTATGAGATTTGAATGAAGAGTTTCAGTGATGCTTGTGAATCATTTCTTACTTGTATTTGTCTTAGCTGAACTCATGTGCGTTGCTTTATAGCGAGGTTTTTTTATAATGTGTGGTCCTCACATCCTATTTGTCACTATATGGTAAAAGCTTAACATAAGCATTTCATTATGATGTGTTCTTTTAGCCCTTTTTTCTTAAATATTTACTTCTTGCAATACTTGATTATAAAAACATATCTTTAACAATTGAGTAAGAAGAACCATGTTAATTTAGTAGGATAATATTTAAAGCAACGGTAGAAAGTAATGGAATAATGGTCATTATAACCGCCGTAATAGTGACAGTGGGTTGGATTGGGTTAATTGCTTTATTCTAAAAGCCCATCAAGTTGGCGGGGTTGGTGAATTTTAGACAGGGTTTAGTTAACCTAAATGCATTAGTGCCTCGTACCATAGTAGGGACAGTAATGAAGGATTCACTATATGGCAGTTACAACACTATTGCCCCATGGGAGAAACATTGTTCCAGTGCTGCCCTATGATAGATTTGAAGTTTCAATGGGTTGGGATAGCATAGGCAGGGGATTGCCTAGTGAATGAGACTTCTATAATGCTCAATTCATAATGCGATTCATAGCGTACAAATTCATGCCCCCCTATCTCAATCTGTATATACTAGGGTGAGATTGGGAAATATTCTGAAAACCATTACTTCTTCAACCCTGATAGTTATATACTTATATAGTTATATATCCTTGAATTATTACTGCCCCTAACCCATGTAAGATTGAGAAGCTCTATACAAGTGGGGTTCGTTGGTGTGGGCATCCAATGTAATTCATGCCCAGTCACCAATTACACTGCAAACCCAGCCCACTGATAATAGTTGTTGGAGCCAAGTTGAAAATCACCATCCCTTGTTTTGATAATTAATGAACACAGTAAAGACCATCATATTTACAACATGGTTGGTATTTCTGTTCTACATGGTGACTGAATAGTAGTTTTTTTTTTTTTCTTTCCTAGTGGCAATTGACTATAATGAATTAACAAGATGTCTATTAAAATGCTCTAAGGATTATTGTGTATGTTCAATTAAAAAAGAAAATTGTATTAAGCAGAAACCTAATCTCACAAAATTTTATTAATTAAAAATTACTCCTTGGTTTTTTATTCAGTGTGTGTTCAATGTAACATAGTAAGATGCAAACAATGTCGTCTGCAAGTTTTTGATATCCTTGATCTACCAAACTCTATTACTTGAATCTTGGAACTTGGAATCAAGATTATCAGTTCCTACAAGTGGTATCAAAGCAAACATCGCAAAAGTGGTACGAGAACCACTTGATCCAAAACCGGTTGCACTTTGTTTGGATCTGAGACAAAGATCCTGGAGGCAGTGTCTGCAAATTTTCAAAGTAAAATCAAAGGTTACAGATTTTGAAAGAGGGTAATTGCAAGTTCAATACTTGTGAAGGAAGAAGCAGTTCAGAAACAACAGGTTTGGAAAAGTTGATTTAAGTGAGGTTATTGGAAACCTAATCTATGTATTGAAAGTTTCATAGATATTTTTACTATAGCTGTTAAAATTTTAGTTGGGTCATTAAGAGCTATCATTTGTTTAGGAATTTTATACTGAGCAGAATTTTGTGTTAAGTTTCTTTATAAGAGCATGTATAACCATACATTTGTTAAATGAATGAGTTTAAGTAAATATTAAAAGATACATTAGTTAACTATCTCTCCATTTCCTGTGTTTCCGAGGAGCTTTCTTTCCTTATTTTTTTTTATTTTTAATTCCAAAGTGCATTCAGAGCTATAGTAATGTGTACATTCGCATTGCTTGTATGAATTTTTTATATTCTAGAGGTACCGAACTCCTAGAAGTACGTCAAACCTTGGAATCAATGATATTGTTTCCCACAAGAGGTATTAGAATGAATCAATGAACATCCTATAAGTGGTCTCAGCACAGACATGATACAAGTATGATATATTCTTTTAAGACAAGCCCAAAGCTCTTAGTCTATAATCTTACAGTGTTACCTAAGTATTCAAGTCTTATGTGAACATAATTGTCATAGCATCACCTAGACATGCTAAATATCCATAGAATGTAAGTAAATTAGTTACTAAAAATCAAGAGAGTGACTTTAATCTCTTACATTGTATGAAAACCTCCAAAGCAAAGGTGGATGCAAAAATAGAATAAAAATCACAGCAATGTTGGTTAAACTGTTAAAGCACATGTTACATAGCCTATCCCTAAGACGTAGATAGCAGATGATTCACAGGGGCTTGTTAACCTTGAATTCTAAGATTGGGTTCATGTGCAACAATATCTAGTTGAGTGTTGGACATAGAAGAGATTCATGTACCTAGTATGAACTTGGTTGAAATAATTCATACTAGTGATTTAGATGGTTAAGAGATGGATAATAATGTAGTAAAGCCTGATGTGAATATTGTCAATACAAATCTGACTGTCATATCACATTCAGATGAGGAGTTGATGGTTTAAATGGAGAGGAGAATTCGAGGCTAGTTAAAAGACGATGAAGGGCTTGAGTGTTTTTAAACAAGGAATATTCTAAACTTAGAAAAATTTGAACACTCTTTACTTAATAGGGGATATACAACTTAGTTTTCTGAAATAATGATAAAAGAGAGATTGAAGAAAATTGTGGTAAGTTCATTGATGATTTAAAGCAGGTTCAAGGTTCCTTGAACTTGAAGCTCAAAGGCAAGCTAGTGGAGGCTTTGGCTGATGGGTATGATGAACAAGCCTCAAGAGATGATGGTTCAATTGAGGAGTATGAATCAAATAGCAGGTTTAAAGATATTCAAGTCGTGAATTTCAAAAGAACAAGGGCCAGAAAATCAACCTTATCCCAATTATTTGAGGTCAAATCATAGATGGAAGAATAATCCACCATCAAGGTCTGAGATTCCTTTATGAGCAGTTCTCTACAGGACATCAACCTTCTACGAATTTATGCTAGATTCTTGCGAGGCTAGTTAATGGCAAGAAAGGGGCCTACCTTAACCAATACTATTTCTCAAGTAAGAAACTTACACTAATGCTTATGCAATTTGAACTCATGCAACTGAGGAATAACCCTCCATAATTCTCTGAGACTAGAAAGGATCTACACAAAGAGGGTAGGAAGACCACTTTGATAGTGGCAATTGCATTTATCTTTTGGGAATTTGGCCACCTAAGAGATTCAAATGCGATTTTGAAGAAGATTAAAAAGAATAATCAATAAGCATTGGTAAGTTTAATAAGTCAAATAGAAAATGCACTAAAAATGGAGATTCAAAGGCCAATGCGATTTGATGAGTAGTTTTATGTGTAGATTTTCCTTTTGGGTGAGTTCTCATTTTTGTAGGCCAAGATTCCATTTAAATGCGTTACTCATAAGTATAAATATGCTTCCTCTCTTATTGTAGGCCACTTGGCCATTCTTTAGGGTTTTTCAACGAAGGTGAGGATCTTAAGACCCCATATGGAACTAGGGATTATGAATAACCTACACGGCTACACCTAACAAGGTGGATTTATTAGAAGAAAATGTAAACAAAAAGGTTGTCGCAGACTGCCCTACATTGTTTAATGTCTATTATATATTGTTACTATAGTGGGAATCAAATGTGTTAGTTTTGGACACTATAGGTTCGTGTATATCCGTTCATTAATAAAACATTTGAGTTCAGGGCCAAGTATAGCACATTTTATACGATGTGTAGCTACCTAGCGCATCCACGTGGATACCTAAAAAGGAATCTTTCCCTGAAGGTTTATGAATATCATTATAATTTTGAGGAGTAATTAATTATGAACTTTCAGCACTCTCGTGCAATTCCAAGTTTCATGGATGATTCATTACCAAACCTCTAGGTTACACTTCTAGCATGTTTTCTTACTGAGACTTAAAAGCTATGAAGCACGAATACTTCAAAACCCCCCAACTAAATCTGTATTGTATCCATATGGGATATTGATACATCAAGGATACTCCCCGATACGTATCTGATACTCTTCGTACGTATCGGAAGTCGGAACAGTTACGCACATTGCTACATCATCTGATACTCCTCGGATATGTTTGGGATTCCTTTAGGTTAGTTTGTAATTATTTATTTTTTAAATAAAATGGGTAAAATTAAAAATACATAATTCCCATTCTTCGATTGAAACAATAAACCCATTTTAGTTCTCTCATCTTTGTTCTCTTCCCACTCTATCTCTCTCCTAGGGCAACCATTGTAGAGCTAATAGATCTAAATTGTTATTTCATAATGTTAATGTCATTCTAGTTTCATTTTTATGAATGATGAACATGGTTGATGCTTATGGATGTGTTCTTTGTACATTTATTCTTGCATTGATTTTGTAGATGTTTCAAACCTTTTTTTTATATGTTTTTTTATTAATGTTTTAGACTAAATATTAATAGTAATATATTTATTTATTAACATATCCCTGTCCATATCATCTCCTGCATTTTTTGAGAATTTCTGAATTAGCGTATCCGTATCCGTATCCATCCGTGCTTCATAGCTTAAAGGATATTCATGCATAAAATTCTTAGTTCTAGATTTGACTCTTACAACTTTTGCTTTAGTTGATTAATCCAACTTTTAGTTTCACAAAAGTAAAACTAAGTTGTTGACAAAACTTAAAAGCCCTTAAATCCATTAAAAGATGTTCTAAGAAATTTCCCTTATAATAGTGCTGCTTTTACCTGTCAACCATATAATAGCTTTGGAAAAAAAATCCATAGAGGTTCTAGCTTTGGAAAAAAAAACAACCATATAATACCTGTCAACCATAAATTTTGGCATGAAATTACATCACTCTCTTGCTTACTGATGCACTCACAAATTGTCTCCATATCAAGCTATCATTTAATGCATGCTATTTGCTTTAAATTTATAAATAGATATCATAAAGGGCTATTTTGGAAGTATGGAGACTGAGCAACATAAAAGTAAATGTGAAATTGGATCAACTCTACATTTCCTATATGTGTCTTGGCACATTTTAGAAACTATTAACAAAAACCTTCTATAAATTTTAAAAGGCCCCACAGAATTTAAATGATGAAAATAAGTTGAATACTTGCACAAAGAACCTTTTTATGAGAATTTTGGTTGTCGAATGTATCTTTAACTCACACGATGTATTAGTTGACTTGATAAGAAAGTGCACAAACAACACCAAAACAAATAGTGATGCACTCTGCTTTTCAGTAAAAAGATGACAAATATTCTTTCCCTGGAAGGACAACACTTTTTTAATTGGTACATCCTTGATGGGCTCAAATTCAATCCCACAATGTTATAATATCTATAAGAGAGACACGTGTACAGGATTCTCTCGCACTAGGTGGGGCTCCCCCTTCTGAACGATTTGTGCTTTGTACTGAGAACCTTATGAGACTCACACTTCTCAGGTGCATAATTGTGAGTATATCATGAGAGAATCTGAAATGAAGTTAAGACAAGTTTGACTTAGTAAGAAACTCAAAGAGATTCTTCTACAAAGTTGTTTATAATATGAGAAGAAAGAATTGGCATCCTAAATGCAGATGTTAACATTCAAAGTCTGAATAAGGAAAATCATAATTTCTTTCTCACTCATTTATTTTTCAAATTAAATGTAAAGGATCTATCGTATTGTTTAGTTGTTTTTCATATAAAACAATTGACTATTTATCTATTAATAATTTCATTTAAGATGCATCCTTTTTTTTTTCTCTTTTTTTTGATAGACAACAAATCATTTAAGATGCATCTTTCACAAAACTTCTCATCACTATTTTTATTGTGATGCAAAGTAATAATTCTTATCATTATATATTAAAGTGATCTAGACCAACTTTCTACAATAATTTGGGGACACCTTTACAGAGATCTAATTTCCAATGGCCTTATGTTTTAGGTGCTCACCTTTTTTAGACGTGGCTTCTGAATTCAGTTTCATGCCTAGAATTCTTTCCCGAAGAAGAATGTGCATTGTATTATGAAACGTGTCACAATGATTAAAGGTTATTGCATACGAAGCAATATGTCTTAGGGATTCTAGGAGTGAGATACCTGTATGTCTTAGGGATTCTGCGGCTCCATAACTTTCAGCAAGAGGTTTAGCCTTCATGAACAGTCCAATATGATGGCTTTCCTCTGCATTGAATTTGGTTTTTAGGATCGAATCTTGGTGATCCGAATGTGGAAACTGATAAAATGATACTTTCAGAACTTTGGTGGTGAGTTTGTGCACCCTACAAGAATTTACAATGACATCTGTGAAATATTAAGTTGCATTTGGCATGTTTGGGTGCATGTGAGAATCAAATTTTTAGTTTCCAAATTTTAGAATGTTGCAGAGATAATATTTTAGCTATTGAAACTCAAGATTGAATTTAAATCAGGTTGTGTTTAGTACCTTTAAAATAATTTGTGCACTATCAAGTCATAATCTTCTTTCTTCTACGGAGCTTGACCCTGTGAGCTACAATTTACTTTGCCACTGTTTTCCCATCTACCATTTATCTTTTGAATATGAGCCTTCTATTAGTAGTTTTGTGCTGTGTTGATGGGCTATATAACTAGAAACTTGATCCATTCCAAACTTTGCTACTTGTCAGTAAATTTATTTGTCAGTTTGCTTGTTCTTCATAGATTTCTTGGAAAAACATATGCATCTTCATGAGATTCTTCATTTTTAAGGCATTTAAGTTGGGAGAACGTAGAGAGGGCTTGCGTGGAGAGATTGTTCCAACTTCCAAGTGAGCATATTTTCTGGAGATATGGAATAGTTTATCAAGTTCTATAAATGGCTAGCATTTTTTTTGGATTGCTTTGATGCACTTACCTAATTTCTATAGGAAGATTGATTCTAAAGATTTGATATAAATGAGGTCCCTTCCTGGTTTTTTCTGCTACATGGTTGTAGAGAAAGGCACTCCATACACAATGCATTTAACTTTTCACCATACACTTATTTTTCTGATGGGACAGACATTTATACTACTAATGAGCTTTTATCTTTCTTCATAAAGCTTTTCGTATCACCATTTTACTTTTCTTGCACGGTAATGCATTGTTATGAAAGGATTCACAGTTTTTGAGATTACTTCATTTACCCATACTTGATTTGTATGATATCAATGGTGGTTGTCTTAGTGGAAATGTCTGTCACTGCCCCTTTAGTTCCTACTTTATCAGAAACTACTCATAAACATTTATTATTTAAGACTTGTCATCTCTGTCAGCTATAAATTCAGTTTCCAGTTTTTAAGTTAAAGGAAGCTACATATTTGTTGACATAAATTTTCCTTAATCATTTGTGTGATTCTTCAAGACAAGGTCACTAATTCTGCATTTTATTCACAGCGACAGAGATATGCCAGTGAGATACATCAAAAGATACCTGGTGGAGAAGCTTAACCTTCAACATGAATCCGAGGTAATGTTATACATGGACAAATAGATGATGGTGTGACTGTAAATAGTCAGAAGCTTATTGTGGGGGGTCTACACAAACATGCTTGAGCACGTCGTCGTTATATTTTATAAGATGTAATTACCCATATGTAGGCATAGCTCAAAAAGGCATACCTAGAGAATTTAAAAATAAAATAAGAGAAAAATTAAAGAAACTTTTCACAATTAGTGTGGGACAGGAGAGTCCTACAACTCGTCTGTGTCAGCACAAATTAAGAACATATATACTTGAATCAACTAGTTCAGTTCTGAAGAACATATATATATACTTGAAAATTTAGCTGTTAATCATTACTGGATAACTTATATCGACCTGCTCTAGGGGAAGGGAAAAACTATCAACCTGTGGAGTAGATTTTGCAGTGGACCATTTTCTGCCATTTTTCATATCTAAGACATTCTAAAATGTGCAGGTGGAAGTTATGTGTCATGGAGAACCATTGATCCAAAGTTTGACGCTGAAGGACCTAGTGGACATTTGGGTACTAGCAAAATCTAGAACAGGACCAGTACACCTTAAACGTCGTGAAGGAATATCTAATGGGAAGAATTTTGTGATGGATTTGACATACAGAAGAAGCAAGGAGAATGGAGCCCCTCAACGGCACTAGGATTTTGGGACCAACCATCAGCATTTCTGCCAATGCAGATTTCTCTATGTGCTAATAAGCTTCTCAAGATAATACTTTAATTAGTATATTTATTTCTATAATAAGCGCTGGAAAACCAGAAACCGCAATATGAACCTACCCCTAGCTATGGTTTTGAACTATTTTTCGTTTTTATTGCCACCAAGTTGCATCAGTTTATGTTTGAACCAACTATATCGATGATCTTTTTTGGTTCTTATATTTTACTCTTTTACTTATGGTTGCAAATTTGCAATTGTTGGCTGATTGCTCATCAACCCAAAAGCTAGATCTTTTGATTGGGCAGTTTGGATATATTGTCAAGTGCCCCAAATGACAAGCAGGTGACTTTAGTATGGCTTCGGAGCTCTTGCTTTTCCTTTCAGCAAGTAAGCTTTATCTTGGGCAAGTTAGCATTTGATTTTTAACAGCTTCAACTTTGCTTGACTTGCTATTGCCTCTGGGGTTTTTGTTCTGCTGCGGTTTCACTCTTTCCTCACATTTAGATTGAAGCTATCAGCCAATAGAAAATATTAAAGCTGAAGAGCTTGCATAATTTCAGATTTCAAGAATAAGGGCTACAGTTTCCATCTCAATAACAAGGTAAGTACATATTTGATGATTAAATTCATGAGCTATTTTTATTCTCGAACCTTGAATCTCCCTACATAATTGATTTTGGTGATTATTGAGACGAATTCTCTATGGTATTCCATTTTATTAAGACATTTTTTTTATCTTGACTGCAAAGTTATATTATGTTTCAAATTATTGTGGAGTTCCAATCTCAGCAGAATGATGTTTAAGTTCATAGAAATGCAATAAACAGTGCACAAAAGCTGAAGCCCCTTTTTGAGACTGTAGTAAAAAATTTAGCAATCCAAAATTGTTGCTTGTTTTCACATTAACTTTAGGGTAAAAACACTTTAGTACGCTGAACTTTATGGATAATTTCAATGTAGTATCTAAACTTTTTTTTTTTTTTTTTTTTTCCAATTTCATACCCAAAGTTCACTTAATGAAGCAATGTGGTCCCTACCTCTAACTCTATCTAAACAGTCGATGGAAAAGCATGTGGTCCATCTAGAAGTACATTTTTTGATCTCACATTCCTGTGAGTAATGGGTGTTTCAAGACCTGTATGAAGATATGCTAGACCTCTGGCTATGCCCAATGCAATCCTGTATGAAGATGTGCTAGTGCAGGGTGGAGGGGGAGCTCCACTTATATTTGGGTACCATTAAATTTCCACAACTGAGGCCTTTTGGTAGAGTCACAAATTTTGAGTGTCAAATGAATAATTCAAAGCAACATAATTTAAGGTGATTAATTGCATAAACAATTTTTTTTCTTTCTTTCTTAGTCCTTGTATCTCTCTATATATTTTGATTCATTTTGGTGATGCTCAAGACCAATATCTGCCATAATCCTGTTTATGGAAATACCTTCTTTTTTTTTTTGGCTCTTGGCTGCAAAGTAGTATTATACTTCTAAAAATTTATTTTTGAGTTCTAATCATAGCGCTAAAACCATTAAATTATAGGAAAAACAATTAAAAGAGCACAAAAACTAAAGTCCCTTTTTGAGACCTTATCTAGAAATATAGCAAACCAAGATTGTTGCTTATTTTCACATATTGTATTTATTCGCATTGTAAAGTGTAAAATGTTTACAGTCTCAATACATGTGATTACAGATTGTCCAGTCATGGTGTTCAAAGACTGTCGATTTCAATCTACTGGGACTAGAAAAGATTAACAAAATACTCATGAAATGCACTTTAGAATTGGATCTCACACGTACGGGTGACCGTTTATGCAGAAGTAATTTCCTGCAACTCCTTCACCTTTGTGATGTAGTCAGTCATTGCTTCTTCTTTGGTTTTCCCTGAATAACATATACGCAAAAAAGTTATCCCTAACAATGGAAGGAAGCTACATTTTGACAAGAAATAAGGTTCAATTTCTATACCTTCAACTGTTTTCCATGCATCCCATTTCGCCCTTTCCTTTGGGCTGAACATTCCTGGTCGATCTGCCTTATGCTTGTGAGAATGATATAGTTGATAAACACATTGATGGAGCAAAGGTTGAAGTGAAATTTACTTACTAGTGTTAACAGCTCCGACTGTAGCTTGCTTGTAAAGCCCATACAGGATGAGTTTATCGGCATCCTTTGTTGCTGGAGGCAATGACTTGGCCTTCTCCGCAGATTCTTCAAACTCTTCCTGTTATAAGTCATGTTTGTAAAAACTTAGGATTGACAGCACTGTGAAAACGAGAGTAACTAGAAAACCAAATGCACACAGAATACAAAAAATTTGCCTTAGTGTGTCAAGTTAGTGACCACTTCCACTGGTGAGGATGATCAACAAAAGCTTCCACTATGAATATAATAGGTTAGAAAACATTAGGTAAGTATCCTGCAACTGATAAGACTCCCAAATCTTATCCTAAATGAATAAACAAAACCCAATTGTACTCCAGTCTGAGAGATTGAACCACACTGCAAAGTCGTAACTTGGAAAGGAAAATCCCAAATCTTATCATATGATGTTTTTGACATAAAACAGCCAATCTTTCACCTGCTTTACCTTTTAAGGGTCTAGGTCTAGCCCTAGCCGTCTAACAGCTGTTTTTGTGCAAATAAATTCATAAAGATATAGCTAATCATTCATTGGCATAATGCAATAAACAATGGATACCTAGAACTCAATACACTGCAAATTGAGTTGAGCTCAACTGTGGAAGAAAGCCAGCATCTAGGTTAATTGGTGAAGTGGGCACACACACACACACACACACACCCCGAAACCCAAAATACAGAACACATGAAATTAAAGTAATTTACACACTAGCAGCTTATACCTGCAGTAGTGGAATGTTGATGATCAATGAGCTCCACTACTACAAAGACTACGATTGTGAAAATCTCCCTAAAGGCCAGAGTCTCACAGGCCGGCAAGTATTCCCTCCATTTCAACAATTCAAAGGGATTGATCCGCTCCCCAAGTGGGGAGAGTAATCATAAACCACTCTATATAGAATTCAAAATTTGAATCTAAATTGAATGGAATAGCGATTAACAAGCCTATAACTTTTTGTTTCTAAGTTTTTCCAACACAAAAATATGACTGGATTAAAAATGATCAAGTGGGTATTTAATATAACATCATGTGAGAGTAGCAATTAATGTAGAAATGCCCAGATTCATCTGTAGCAGTCACTCAGAATCCGGTTTTGTAGATCTAGAAATATTCTATGTACTAAGGTACTATGTTTTAGTGGTTTCTCCCTAGAAATGGGACATGATCTCCTTGCACAGACAAGGCTCTTATGAATTGGTTTCCCAAGAAAATCGACCAAGAAAACGCAAGAATTCTAATAAAGCATTGGTATTCTAATAAAGAATCATGAATAATAAGACTCTGTATGTGATCATAATATGCAACCAATGTCAATGAAGAGAGAGAGAGAGAGAGAGAGAACCTGCAAAGCCATGTTGATGATGGAGAGTTAAATGTAGGAACTGTGTGAGGCAATTCTAGGAAGCCCTTCTTCTCCTATATTGTTTGAGGGGCGAGATTAACGAGGCTGATTTTTGTTGTATAGTTGTTGGGATGTACGTTATCCGCAGATGGTCACTAGGTGGAATTAGATTGCCAACTCTCATCGAGATGGGTTGGCTTGGGTTGTTACTTGGGTTGGTTGAATTCAAAAATAAGAACTTTATGGCTTGGGTTTTGCTATTATGCCCTAACCAAGCCCCACCGGACTACAGATTTATACTTTTAGTGTTTTACATTTAAATTCTTAATATTGACATAAGAGTTTAGGTAGTATTTCTCCCATTTGATACCAAAAAGTATGTATAAGAGTTTGATTCCTAACAAAAAAATAATAAATAAAATAAATAGAAGATGCTTGTATGATGTTTTTCCTAGTTAGCACCCAAAAAAAAAAATGAAAGTTCTCAACATTTTCTTGGTACCCATTAAAAAAAAAAAATGTTCTCAATATATGTCGAAAATTATACACATGTCAACTGTGAAGGGTAACGAGTGGTAAAAATGGACATTTTATTAGAACAATGCATTTAATGTATAAGACTGGACGAGGAAAGAAACGTATGCCAGTGTGACTAACTCATGTGACGCACGCAGTTAATGTTTCTCTTAAATGCAAAGCGACGATCGTTTTAATCGCAGAGGTGTGATCAACTCAGGATGGCGAGACGACCAGCGAACCAAGACAGAGTTACCTGAGTCGATATAACCACTCGGTAAACTTGGACAATTGCTTATCTCAATTAGGACTGGCCACTTCCCAACCTAAATTTCCAAATTTAAGCAATTTAACTAAAGGAAGAATTTGTCCCACGTGACGCAGTTAATGGATAAGACTAGACAGGGAATGAAACGTATGTTAAAGCGATTAGCCCATGTGACGCAGTAAATGCCTCTCTTAAAAGCAAAGCGACAAGTGCTTTAATGGCAGATGTATGATCAACTCAGGACGACAAGACGACTAACGGACCAAGATAGAATTGCCTAAGTCGATATAACCACTCGGTAAACTTGGACAGCTACTTATCTCAATTAGGACCAGCAAGAGCCACTTCCCAACCTAAATTTCCAAATTTATGCAATTCAACTAAAGGAAGAATTTTCCCACGAAACACAGTTAATGGATAAGACTAGGACAGAGAATGAAATGTATGTCCATGCGACTGACCTACGTGACGCAGTTAATGCCTCTCTTAAATGCAAAGCGACAAGCGCTTTAATGGTAGAGGCGTGATCAACTTAGGACAACAAGATGACCAACAAACCGAGACAGAATTACCTAAGTTGATATAACCACTTGGTAAACTTGGACAATTACTTATCTCAATTAGGACCAGCAAGAGCCACTTCCCAACCTAAATTTCCAAATTTATGCAATTCAACTAAAGGAAGAATTTACCCACGAGACGCAGGTAATAGATAAAAACTGGATAGGGAATGAAACGTATGTCAGTGTGACTGACCCACGTGACGCAGTTAATGTCTCTCTTAAAATACAAAGCGACAAGCGCTTTAATGACAAAAGTATGATCAACTCAGGATGACGAGACGACCAACGGACCAAGATAAAATTACCTAAGCCGTCCTGAGTCGATATGATCACTCGATAAACTCCAACGATTGCTTAGCTCAACTAAGACCAGCAAGGGCCACTTCCCAACCTAAATTTCCAAATTTATGGAGTTCAACTTAAGGAAGAATTTGCCCCCGCATGCTGGCCAAACCTGAGGTTAGGTGGAGCTACTTGGAAATGATTATCGAACTTGGACAACAAACCCCTATTATCATGTCGCCTGTTTGAGGTTGGGTTAACCCTCACCCAACCCAATCCTTTTTCCAATATGCATTGGTCCTTCCCAAATCCTCCCTCCCTTGTTTTTTTTTCATTTTGTAAGATGGGGTCCAATTTTGAACCCAAAAGCCTCTCCTTTACAAGAGGAGAAGAGGTGCTGGCCACAAGGGTAGTGGTCCCAACCCAACCCATTTGAGTTGTGATTCTAGGCCGGTAGGTTTGTTTATTTACTTACCATTTGGGTGGGGGTCTGGTTTCCTCTGTTGTAGTGAAATTTTTACGTTGCTTCCACCAAGACACTAACACACACACTGTTAATTATAAACTTCAACCAAGAGCCATCACACAGAATCATTTTCATTTTCTTGTTAAATTTTCATTTTCATCCTCAACCCAACAACATTCTCAGTGCAATGGTAGCGTGAAGGAACTAAATAAAAAAAATTAAAAATAAAAATTCTTCACTACTCATAAAGTATCATAATTTTTATACAAAATTAAATAAATGTACCACCCCTTTTTTTATCTTAAAAATAAAAATAGCATATAAGTGAAATTTCTCACCCTCTTAAAAATAACTAATTTGGACTCAAAAACTTGACCTTACCATATGGAGGATAATGAAAGAAAAAAAATAAATAACTTCTACAGTATAATTTTAGAGGAAAGAAATGTACAAACATGACCTTACCATTTGAAGTGGCAATATCATTTTCCCTTGAAAGACAGTACGTACAAACTTCAAACCACACTGTACGTAAGTCAAAACCCCAATCCGGTTGCAGTCGAATCCAACTGGTGCTAGGACCTCGGGACCCGCCGGGAGGCTAATAGCTGGGGCTATGTAAGCCAAGGGTGGCGTCACATCCCTTATCATGTTGCCCAGCCTCACATAGTCACATCCACATGTTTTTGACTTCGTGTGTGTGTTTTTTTTTTTTTTTTTTTTATACAAAGAAACCATCCCGCAGTATGACCTTTTAAATCCATCTATAAAATCTAAATCTTCAAAAAATTAGCACAATAATCCATTATCATGGTTTCTATTTAAATTTAGAGGTTATTCTAACAAAAATTAAACTTTTAACTATACAATTATAAGTCCGTCTTTACCAATTGGACTCCTCAATGTGGGTGGGCGACTTCATGTTGACTTACAACAAGCTCAAGATATTTCCTACCTAATTTCTCACACGTGGATACAGTCCCGCAAGGTTAGTACTCTTTCCCCCCATGTCCCCTAGGAGTCCTTGTGATGGGTGGGTCCTAATTCCACCTTCACCTGATTAACAATGGACTAGTTGTTTTTCTTTTTATTTAAAATAATTTAGATTTAATCAATCAAAATGTTCATTAAGACAATGGATGGATCTACTCATCTTCTTCCTTTTTTTTTTCTTTTTGAATTAATTGGCAGGGTAATGACTAGTTATTTTTTAAAAAATTCAAAATAATATATGTCAAATTTATCCAATAGTTTCATTATTATGTTAGTTATTTTTCCGCACAATTAGATCTAACGAAATTCACCAGCTTAAAATTATATAAAAAATTAAGTGCCATTACCTTGACCCTTATCCATCTTCATTAAATAGGAGTTAAATCACAAATTTTGAATATACACCATGCCCGTAGATCACAGGGCCAATTGGACCAAGCCTATACCCTTTGTTTATATAATATAATAGTAAATACAAGGGCAATACAATAACATTAATTCGTTTTATTTACTTATTTTTTATTACATTGAAGGATAATCGATCCCTAAAATTATAGTTATTCAAATCTTCATCCATTTTGATACCGCTAATAAATCACGAGGGTCGTGATTAATTTCTTTTTTCTTCTTTTTTTTGGCCGAACGAAAGCTATTCCAAATCATTCAGTTTAGATTAATCCGCACAAACTATTCTTAAAAATATAATAATACAAGAGTAATAATTGTGATGGAAGACAGCCTAGTGTGAGGGGCAATTCTGATATTTATCGAAAACATAAAAAAGTGTGTATTATAGTTATGCTGCTGAAGCATTTGCCGTTAAAATGTCTCCCAAATAGAAAACCAATCGTGGAGATTACAGATAATCATTGAAGTCATAGGAGCACTAAACAGGGATTAAAAAATTAATAAGTACATAATGAATGTGCGTATGGTACACGGATGCGTACGATAGTGCTTGTCTTATTTTTTTTTCTATTATTTTTTGCCCTTTCTGTTTGATTCTTTCCGTCTTATGTTGACATCGCAAAGAACGTCATGACGACAAGACATTGTTTATATCCAGACGATAATGATCTTATTAGTACGGTTACAAATTTATAATTATTGATTATAAATCTATAATTAATTGATTACAAATTTATAATTATTTAATTCACGGGCAATTATAATCAATTCGATTATAAATTTGTAATCAATCAATTGTAAATTTATAATAAGTGAAATATGATGTTTGTAATTATTTAAAAACCGTCCATTTGTAATTAATTAATTGTAAGTTTTTAATCAGTAATTGTAAGTTTATATCTGTGCTGATATAAGCTTATATTAATACGTGCTGATAGAATCATTACCGTATATCTAGATGTGAAATTAATAAGATCTCAAAAAGCAAAAAAAAAAATTATGAAATAAAAACAAAAAATACAATGAGACCCCACAAATTATTTTCAATTGACTAATATGTCCCTTGGATTAATATTAATCATAATCTAATTTCCGTGGCCCGTTGTTTTTAACAAATTTTCTTCTTTGGTTCAAATACAAGATTTAGTTTTAACTTTTAAGCCAGCTGAGTCCTCATTCAATGGGTCACATATGTTAATGTGAAAGCTAGGGACCAAAAGGTGAAGGGCCCATATGTTTTAAAGTCACCGAAAAAAAAAGGGCGATCTTAAATTCTTAATTTGGGAGAAAAAAATGCTTGTCTTTTAATTTATTCTCTCATGGCCTTGTAACTTAATGGTAATTTTCTTTTTCTTATTAGTAATGATTAAAAAAATATTGAAAAGCATAGTTGAGAAAAGAAAGATTCGGAGGGAGGGGAAAGAGGTGTTGAGAGAACTTATTTGATGGGATAGGGAGCAGGGTTCCAAACTCAAATGTCCTCATTTGTATGGAAAAAATAGATAAATGAGTTTAAAGGCTCTTTCATTACCAAATCTTCCTTTCCTATATAAAAAATTAGGATCAAGGATGCACTTTTGAACTCAAACAGTTGTACAATATTGGATAATTATTAAATCACTTAATATGTTCGGAATCACTATAAGGAAATCATTACATAAATGAGATTTTAAACACAAAATTTACACTTTCCGATACATTTATTCATACCCAATTGACCACATAAAAGAACCATAATTTTTTTAATTTTTTTTTTTATATTTAACGATCAGGAGTATTTCAAGTCTAACTCCTATTGAAATTTTTGATCAATTATTTTTCTATTGGCCCATAAAAAATACCAACATAAATAACGATTTTTATGAAAAATTAAAATAATAACCACCAGGCAATATATCCAAAACTAACCGCTCAACTAATGGGGCATTGTATTTTAATTTACAATATTTCAGCTTAAAATGTTTTGCAAAATAAAAAAGAGGGAAGGGGGGGGGGGGGGATGAGGGAGAAAAATATCAAGGTAGTAGTGTACGTTGACGTCCATGGGTGTAGTCAAGGTGGGAAAAACATCGGGCGTTGCAAAGCGGGTCCACAAGTGGGTAATTGAAGGCGTGAGGGTGGGGCCCGCATCGGGAAAAGAGCATTGTGCAGAAAACCAGCACAGGTTCGGAAATCTGGATAGGCTGGGAAACCGAAGCAGTAGATCTCCCGAGCCTCATTCAACACGCGTCGAAATGTGATTGGATAAGAAGCGGTAGTTCGGAAGATTTTATAAAAGGTTGGGGTGGAATTAATTAATTAAAAGGAAAATGCGACTTCTTTCCCATTCTCGGCCAAAACGAAGATCCGCGGGCTGGACTTGGGGCAGGCTCAACCTCGGGTGCCAAAAAACTATTATTAATCAATTCCCACATTTATTTACGATTATACCCGCATCGTGCCAGCCTTTGTCCCATAATTTGCACGCCTTGTCATCCAATGTACTTCTCCCCCTCTCTTTGGACAATTATTTTCTTATATTTTTTATTTTATTTTATTTATTTGTGATCCTATGTGGACGATTATTATAGGATGACCACATTGACAAACATATAAGCTCGCTTATAAATGTTCATTGATGTTCAATTGTAAAATTAATGATATAAAATCAAAAAAATATATAAATACATATATATTTTTTAATACAAATACCTTAGAAAATTGCACTTGTCCTTCAACTTAAATCTTGATTGGTTGAAGGACTTTGGAGTTGGGGGAAAAGCCATCATGTGGGCGGAGCATGGGGGGTGGGAGTGCAAAAGATACACACAAGGATAACCTTTTTTGAAAATCGAATTATAAAGTATAGTTTTTACCTTATACGGTTCAAAGAAGGTCAAATTCTAAATTATGGTCTTTTACCTTATATAGTTATCAAATGAATGATGTAAAGGGGTGAAAGATGGGATTAAGAATTCGGAAAGGGTCAAGTGGGGTGAAATATATTTTCAATCGACTCCTCAATCTCCTTCTCATTTTCTTTTTTCACTTTCAGATAAAATTAAACTCATATCATTTATTTTGAAGTCGTTATAATTCATAAATTAAATTACCACTAGAGTAAAACAATTGTGATCTTTTCTATCAATTGGGGGATCATGTGCGATCGTGTTAATTTTTTTTTTATATAATAATCCCATTATTTCAGGCACTTGTTTCACAATAGTGTTGTGACACATAGCACACCATTCGGGGAAATAACTCACCATCGAGAGAAATCGAGAGATGCTTTGTAACAACTTCAATCATAATCAGCTTCTGGCTTTTGATGCATCTAGATTGGAGCTGCTTTTTTTGCCAGGGGTGCCATAAGAATCAAGTTTAACTAGATTGAACTCCATTTGCATAATTCCAATCCATGCAAAAATAATTAAATAACTTCTAATTTGTTTACTCACTTTATGGTAACCCAAAAATTAAATTCATCCCAAATGTGTTTGGCCAACTTGTATATGACAGCCTGAAATTATTTGTAATGTTCATCTACATCTAGCAAGTTTTCATTTCTTATTTTTTAAATTTCAAACTGATTCTAGATTGACCTTTATAATACCCTTTTTTTTTTTTTTTTTGGAGAAACGATCTGGATTTTATATTAACTAGAAACGGATTGTAAATCAACAAGAAATTGGTCTCGAATAAAGTCCAGGACTTCCTCAACCCAAACACAAAAATCCTCAATGTCCTTAGCGTGCCTTGCAAGAGCATGAGCTACCGCATTCCCATCACGGCGGACATGAAAAAAAGACACCATATTAAAAAAATGAGTTGCATCATATTAGATATCTTCAATAATCAGCCCCAAAGGAGTAAGCAAGTCCATCTGAGCAGTAAGAGTAATAATAACCTCCAAGTTGTCCCCCTCGACCTCTACAGAGTATAAACTCAACTCTTGTGTCAATCCCATTGCATAGCGTGCTACTATGGCTTCCATAATCGTAGTTGAGAAGCAACCAGCAATTTTCTTTGACCTTTATAATACTTGCAAAGATGGAATTGAGTATAACCCAAATACATTCCTCAATTCCCCAATTTTTAGAGAGGAAGGCCCTGTTTGGGATAACTTCAACTTATGTGAAGCAGAACAAACCAAGACTTCTAATGTTTTTCCCTTTTTTAGCCATAACCCAACAATGCGGAGTGACATTTAAATTGGGTTCCAAAGCCTAATAAAATCCATTCACAACTTTGAAGTCACATAAATGGTCACAAATCCAATCAAGCATGGTAAAATTTCAAGCTTGCACTATGGACTTTTTGAAAATTAATTTCTAAAAATTCAAAGATGCTATTAAACATGATGGTAAAATTTTATAAAATCATAATAGAAGAATCGATTGGAAACATTTCTCGATGCTAAAATAATTTTGTTACATTGGAGGAACCCGAAACTTAGATCAGTCACATTGGAAGGACTCGAAACATAGATCACCCACCCACACACAGTACCCCTACCTTACCATCACCAAGCCACAAGGATCGATAATTATCAGGAAATTGAGAGAGTTGGGCCCACATTGGTTGGTATTGCACCATTAAGCACATGCTACGTGTCTAATCATTAAACTTGTAGAAATCTCAAGCTTGGATCTCAGCCAAAGATATAAGTTGCTCCCACTGATTAAATAAAACAAAAAACACAATAAATACCAAATGACAGATGGAATAGGAGAGAGAGAGAGAGAGGGGGGGGGGGGAGAGAGATTATTTAGACACACAAGGGGGTCGGAGCGTGACTGTCAAATCTACATATTCTCTCTCTTTCTTAAACTCCCACTTTCTCTCTCTACAACTCTCTCTCTTTCTCTCTCTGCAATTATCTGAATTCGGGGGCTTTCTTCCGGAGATTCGATTCAATCGGCGGCCTTTTCTACTCTTCCTCGGGAATCCCTTCGTCTCCGTCTTTCAATCTGTGTCTTCTCTCAGGAAAATGTTCCAGATTTTCAAGGTACGAATATATGTTTATGTATATTCTCCTTATACATAAATAAAAATATACATATATTTTTGTTTATTTGGACTTTTATGAGTTATTGGGCGGATGGGTTCGTTAATTTCCTGTACTTGTTTGAATATTGTTGTCAAATTTTGTCCTCCTTTTTGAAATTCTGACTATCTGGAAAACATTTACATTTTTTTTTTTTGTTGGGTATACAATCTCTGATATATATATTGGTTTCCTTGCATGAAGATCTTCATAAGCTAGTTGGGTTTGGATTTTGAATTTCATTTTTAGTGTTCTTTTTTGGGGTTAATAGGATATATACACTTTCTACTTCAGGAATTTTATGTTTCTGCAGCTGCAAGGTTCCTTGTACGGTTTGAACATTTGTATCCCCCAATTTTGTCATTGCTGTCTGCTTTTACGGAATTTCAAGTAAAACCCATTTCTGATTATTTTATGGGTTTTCTTTTTTGTTTATACTTTTTAACAATTTGGGTTATTATTATTTATTTATTTATTTATTTTTTCTCCATTGTAAAGAATGGTGTTTTTTTTTTTTGTAAGTACCCTCACGACCTCATCTTCTCTGCATCATTGACTGGTTTCTATGCTCTTTGGTAGATTCTTCTTTGAAATATCTGAGCTTTTTAGGTGGGTATTTCTGAGTACATAATAAAAGGTTCCCTTTTATGGCAATGGGATCTGCTTTTACATCTCATCATACACCCTATGTCTCTCTTTCTCTCTCCCTGTCTCTCACTCTATATATATATATATATATATATATATATATGTATATTTATATGTATATGTATATGTTTATGTTTATATATGTGTATGTATTAATAATTAGTTATATAATGAAAATTCATAGTATTTGTTATTTGATCCCTCTGAAAATATGAAAAAGAACAACCCATGGAAGTCATGATTTCTACTTCAGACATTGTCTCTTTTTGCCCAAATGCCTTAAACAATTCCAAAGCTTCCCATGTTTTGTCTGGGGTTTTTGTTACTATCAGCATGTGCAGATGAGACCATGATTATGGGTATTTATTAAGATAAATATATAGTTTAATAAAAGACTGTATCATCGATTGTTTCTTTTCTCATCTTTCTTCTTTTTGTTTTTTGATGCAGGACTGGTTTTGATTTGATTGAATTCTGCTCCCAAAAAAAGAGAGAGAGAGAGAGAGAAATGGAGGGTGACACATTTTCAGGACTTGGCAATGGTACCCAGATAGATGGCAAGGTGTTACAGACATTTCAGAAAAATTTTGTTCAAGTGCAACACATCTTGGATCAGAATAGGTTGCTCATCAATGAGATTAACCAGAACCATGAGTCCAAGATGCCTGACAACCTCAGCAGAAATGTGGGTCTAATAAGAGAGCTCAACAACAATATTAGGAGGGTGGTTGACCTCTATTCTGATCTTTCTAGTTCCTTCACAAAATCCGTGGAAGCTTCTTCCGAAGGAGACTCTAGTGGTGCTTTAAAATCAGATGGCAAAGCTGGCCACAAGAGAAATAGGCCTGCTTAGCGGGCCGGGCAGCGGCCGCGGTGGCGATATTGCCTGAGTAAATGTGTTGTTAATTCTTTTGGATGATGGGAAAGAGGGAATTTTACAAATTGTGTTTTAAGGTAGTAGAAAATGATTAGATTCTGTAACTCTTCTGTATCAGAACTGTCTTTAGTGCTTCACTTACTCCTTCCTACATTTCTAAAAGGAAAAATAATTGTTCCATATCTCTATCTGCCTTGTAACTCTGTGTAACTGTGGATCTAATTGAAAATCTAGCATGTTTATTTCATATAATCTTTTTTAATTTTACTTCTGTTGTTGATTATGGGTAATAAAGGTTGAGATCTTTTTTGTATTCCCCATTGTGGGCTTATCTGTTTTTTTTTTTTTTTAATTATTTATTTTTAATCAATGTTTAATTTGAATACAGCTCTGATAAAATCATTTATCAATGTCATTAAAAAGGGGATTAAAAACATCCACCTTCCCTCACTTTTTTAGTTTTGTCAAAAAGGCTGAAATATGATACGGGTCTTTACAAATTTTCTCTATCAATCTCTTTTCATGGGGTTTTCAGCATCTACTTTTGGTGGAAACTCTCCACAAGTCCCTATATTCCTCTTTCAACCATATAGCCCCAAAGGGATTTGCTTCTAGACTTAGGCTGAGAACTGAAGCGAAGAGATGGCAGATACTGTTTTCAGCCCTCTCCCATGAAAATTATACCTTTTTTTTTCCTTCCCCCCTCCCCCCCTTTCTCTACACCTTGCTTGGAAATTACTGTTCATGATTCTATTATTTGTGTATGTGTGCGTGTGGAGAAATGAACAACATACATGCATACTTCTCTGCAAAGATGCTCTGAAAACAATTGGGAGAAAGCAGCTTTAGATAATCTTTTTGGTTCCCAATCACACACCACCACAAGAAACAGAATCTCAGATAAGAGATGATGAGCTTTTTGACCATTTTTTTATTTCTTATATATTTGTTTTAACCAATGACAATATCTTGGATGGTATTGATAGGGAAAGAAAATAAGATAAAGTATCCAATAGGTAGTTCAAAACAAAGCACTATAGTTCCAAGAGACAGACAGATATATATAAACAGTGACCCCCAACAACATGACAAGGGGCCCAACGGGTTCTTTTTTGGGATGGAAACTGAACTTCTCCATGCTTATCCCTTCCTCTTCTTAGGTTCTTTGTTTCTCTTTTACTTTTTCATTTTTATTTCTCCTTTTTATTCTCTTTATGCAATAAATGACCTTTATGACTGGCTTCAATTTGATGATTCCCCAACAGACTCTCCCTCTCATTGATTCAGCAGGTGTCTTTTTTGGGGGACCCACTAAATGGCAGCCTGATTTCCTGATCTTAGGAGAGAGGCCCACATGAGTGATTGCTGGAAATGGTTTGTTTCTGATTTGGATTTTAAATATTGATGGTGTTTGGTACAACTCCATCTACTAAATGGTTCATGTGAAATTAAGACACTCATCTGGCAGTGATGTATTCAGTCATTATTTTGCTTGAAAGTTGAGGTCTTGTTTGGATGTCCCTGGAAAATTAAATCATTCAATTATACATAATTTTTAATTCAAATTCATTATCAAGAATTGTGCTATTACAAAACCGACAGATTGCATCAATTCATGGGGGGGAAAAAATTTAGAGTGATGTAATTCTCTAAGTTCCTAAAATTAATCTTCTAAAACATTGTGGTATTGGTTCCTATTTTAGATACACGATGATTCTAAGAGTGCTAATAATTAGGCTCTTAATCTTCCAACCATATGGCTAATTTAAGGTTTAATAATAATAATGACAGTTAGGAAGGGAGATTTGTGATTGAACTAAAAAAATAATCTCGATCACACCGTCAATAAAATCCGGTGCTTGCCGTCCCCCAATGCAGCTAAAGAAATAAAGCTGAATTCCACCGGATCAAACAATATGAAACATGTCTTGGGTCACTAATTTAATTAAGTATGCTTTATCTAAGGTAATCAAATAATCATCAATGGCTAGAAGATCAGATCAGCCGGTCCCATAGCAAGCCAAGACAAATTAAACATGCTACAACATAACATGTGAGGTGGGAATCTGCTTTTTTTTTTTTCCCTTTCCTTTTGTTCCTTGCATTTCCAGCAAACAGGTTGGAAAGGAACCAGTCTACTTTACCCTTAAACCTATATATACAATAATGAATCTTATAGGTGCCTGCATCATTAGTTGGATCCAATTAGAGTAATCTGACTATATTAATCAACTCCCATGCTCGAAAAGGGCCAATCATGACCTAATAACAAAAATAATAATAACAACGATAATATTAACAAGTGTAATTTTCTACAAACTTCCATTGTGACCTCTTGAAATAGCACGAGTCTCCCTCAACATTTCTAAAATAATGCCGACCTATCCTCTGTCAAGTGAGCCCGCGATGTGGATGCCCTAATCAATATGTTGCCCTTACACCTTTCGATTCGGGAGTGCTGTATGTGCTGGAGGATTCTTTTAAAGAAAACTTTTATTGACTGACGTGGCTTCCTTACTTTCTCTATAATTAACCAATGAGGGGGTTTGGGTATATTTCCTTGATATTTGTTCCATCCCAACTCATGAAGTTGGAGAACTCAAGTTTGTTGGGGTAACATCATGCCCATTCATTCACGAAGATATGGCTGCAGCTTAATTTATCTTCAAAAGTTGAAGTCTACGTTTTTTGGAGGGGTCAGTTGGATGAATTGAAACCCAGATCCACCTCATGACTCACCATGATATAAAGAACATCGATGTTAGGTCGTTTTGCCATTTAGGTTTCATTATGCGAGATGGAAATATGAGTCACCCTTATTTATTAAATGCTTTCACAAATTATTTTACTCATGGGTCCCTATTTTTACTCTCTCTCTCTCTCTTATCTTTTATATATAATATATAGTGTGGGTATCCCTTCTCTTTGGAATGAGACTAATCTCACAGGCTTATGCAATCCACTTATTCTACATGTGTTAGGTAATTATCAGACCACCTTAGGACCTTGGGAATAACCCCAATGAAGTCATTCCACAAGTGAGGTTTTGTATACCAGACCTATGCTTATGAAAGCCCTTATCCGTCCTCAGCCTGACATTTGAACTAACCCCTTGGAAGTTTATTTCAGTCTATATTTAATTAACAGTCATGTCCCAAAAAAACCCACAACCTATGTTATCTTTCATCGTGAATTCATAGTGGTATCTCTTCCTTTCTCATCGAAACTTGACTTTCTTTAAAAAAGTGGTCATGTGGGGTTTGAATTCTTCTCACTAAAGGAAAAAACAAAGAGATAACAATTGCCCATTTCAAACCGGCCAAAGAACAAGGTTTTTTTTTTCTCAAAGGTGTTTTGACATTTGGCCTCATCTAAAATTTGGGTTTGAGAGAAGCCTAAACTTGGCCAAACAGGTGAGTGTCATCCCTTTGTGTGATTTGAACCAGACCTAAACCTGATCTCTTGCAGCTCTCAATTCTTCAACACACACAGTATGGGCAGTCAAGATTGTCTTCTGTTGTCTTCAGACCACCACATTTTGTTTCATTTCCCTTTTCAAGCAATTCACCAAATGGGAAAAACTGTGAATATGAGAAACTAGGCTTCAGTGAACGTAAGATTCCACCACGACATAGTTTACCTGTCTAGCTTACCAAATATTAGAAGTAAAGTTGACGGTTCACTGGTCCGTGTAAACTCGAATGGGCCTCTCTCCATACGCCCAAAGCCCAATCTGGATCCTTTATTGTCTTTTCATGACTTGCAGTTTTGTGTCTCCATCGTTGTTTTTTAGCAGCCATTGAGAATCAGCTTTGCAAAGATTATATAACAAAGGTCTATTTCATGCTCCAGATTCTCGTGCGGCGTGGGCCAATCAAATCCCAAATGGGAGTGTTTATTGGACCCACTTTTCTAGATCCTTGAGTAGAGCCCAAGCTGGCCCTTGGACTGCAGATCAGAGGGCTTGCTGCTGAAGATCCCAGGTTGGGTTTACAGGGGGTGGACTAGGGTACTATTAAAAAATATTTTACATGGAACACATTTTATTACATAAATTTTTTTACACACTGGTTTTCAAGTACGGTCGAATTGAAATCACTTAAATCATAAATTTATGTCAATTCCGGTCTAAGTAGGGACAAAATTTCAATCCAAGATACTGAATTATAAGACTATGTTTGTTCGGTTGGATGGGAATGGATGGAATGAAATCACATTTCAATTCATTTTTAACGGCATGTTTGGATAAGTAGTTAAATGGGAATGGAATAAAAAAAGAGGAATAGACCATTCCATTTCATTTCAAGCTATTTTAAGTATGGAATCAGATTCCATTTTCACTCATTCCATTCCAATAAGACAAATATGATATAAGTTTTATCTTCTTTTACGATAATGAGTCGAGATAACAACCATGCTATGATAATCCCATATTGATGCTGATTTCTTGATGGTACTCCCCATAAAGAGTGTTTTCCAAGATTTTTGATCACTCCAATGGGATTACTTCTCTTCTCCTTTGCAGGATATTCATAGAAGCCTCATAAATAAAAAATAAAAAATAAAAAATAATACCTTCAATAATGTCCCAATGGTATTCCCATGCATAGGCATGAAGTGAATTTTAAAATTTTATAATGCAATGTATCAAAGAAAAAATCTTCTATGACAAAAAAAATAATAACGGTCAAATTATGATCATTTAAATGATAAAAAATGGATTTTCTCTATACCTTTAATATTTATTCTAGTGATCATGATTTGGATTATTACCAGCATCTAAAAGGCTATTATAAAAAAAAGATAAAAAAGAAATTAAACCTTAAGAAATGTGCGCGTTGAGTTGTCTTAGGATTGACAAGAGGTCTTAGATTCAACTCTCACTATTTTTCCTTAAGATCTTCACACGAATTTTATTTTATAATAATTACTTAATATATGTGGGACGGGAATTATATATACTCGAACGAATTGGTCAAGTTTGTAAGTATATCGAGACCTTGTGATATATAAGTAAAAAAATAAAAAAGAAAGTAAAATAAATTGCTTTTTAAGGCACCACCGTTTGTCTAGAAAATATTTTCTGGCCAACCCTTTCCCGGACATAGTTACCCAGTGTACCAAACAAACCCCATAACAATATTGTACAACAAATCTCATCCAATCAACCAAACCCTAAATTTCATTTGCGCCGTCCGATTCGCTCTCGCCCCTTGCGTCTTCCCACATATATAAACCGTCCTACATCCAAAGCCCTACTGAAATTAGGGTTTGCAGAGCAAAACGCAAACGAGAGTTAGATCTCATCTCTGCAACTTTCGTTGCATCACTCATTCCTAGAATCTACGAAAATGGCGACCCAGATGAGCAAAAAGCGAAAGGTCCACTTCTTCAATTTCATTTTCCCAGAAACTTCAAATCTATCTATGTACATATATACTCATTTTCTCGGCAACCAAACAGAGGGGTTAGGCTTTCTCAAGTTTTATTCTTTTTGGTTTGTTTATACAGTTCGTGGCCGATGGAGTTTTCTTCGCGGAGCTGAACGAGGTTCTGACGAGAGAACTAGCTGAGGATGGCTACTCAGGCGTCGAGGTCAGAGTTACTCCGATGCGCACTGAGATCATCATCAGAGCCACTCGCACCCAGAACGTCCTCGGTGATTCCATCTTCCGAGGGTTTTGTTATCGTTCATGATAGTGATTCGCGTGATCTCGAATTCTAGGGTTTTTTTAATATTGATTTTTGTTATTTTTATTTTGATTTTAGGTGAGAAAGGAAGGAGGATTAGGGAGCTGACATCAGTTGTACAGAAGCGATTCAAGTTCCCAGAAAACAGTGTGGAGCTGTATGCTGAAAAAGTGAACAACAGAGGGCTTTGTGCTATTGCTCAGGCCGAATCCCTCCGCTACAAGCTCCTCGGAGGTCTCGCTGTTCGGAGGTATACACACATTGAACTGCATCACCATTTTCATATCTGTTGTTCTGGTTGAATTTTATGCTATATAATGGATGTCTTACACGCACCATTTTCATATATGTATATATAAAGCAAATTAGTTTGATTAAAAACTCTTTTAACCAAGCTCTTTGAGCTTGTTAATTTATTGGGTCATGCTCACCCGGTAAGCTCATTAATACTTTAAATAATTAAAATTTCGAGATTGGCATAATCGAAATATTGTTTGAAGTTGCTTTGTAAGAGCATCTCTAATGGGAGTGTCAAATGGGTTGGCAGAGCTATACTTTGGCAGCATGATTAAGAAAAAAACACTCTTAAATGGGGTTGCCAAATGTTATCTCAAAATTTATCTTTGGCACCCCATGTGCCTAATATGGCAAAACGTAGTGTTTTGCCCAATTTTTTGCTTTGGCAACACCATTGGAGATGATCTTGCCAAAAGCTATAAATTGGACTGTAGCTATGCCAAATTATAGCTTTGGCATCCCTTTTGGCACTTTCCATTGGAAATCCTCTAAGATAAATGAGCCAAGCTCAAACATTATTTCTGAGCTCTTTAATTTATTGACCCAAGCTTGAGAAGCCTTATATACATACATACATGTATGTATGATTTAAACTTTGTTTGATCTACACCTTTGGTTCATTCTTTGGGTATGCATGTCTGGAAACAAGTTGGCAGAATTATTTTTATTTATGGGGTTTCTTTTGCACCTGAAATTTACATTGGCCTTGTTTGCTGTGTTTGCTTTTGCTTCGTACAAGTTCTTTTATTTATTTTTTATTTCGAAGTCATCTATAAAGCAGAGTGGTAATTATTCTCTACCAACTTTGTGTCGGAAGATGACTAGATTGATTATGCTCCTCCACAGCATCATCCTTGTGAAATGTATTGGTTTTCATGCAGTAACCTTTGGGGGGGTACATGATCATGGATTATTAGTTGCATTTGTTTATTCCTGACTCACATTCTGACAAAATCTGTGTTTAATTTGTCCTTCTCATCGTGCTTTATACCCTGTTTGGTAGGGGAGAAGGGAAAATAAATCAAAATTTTATTTGCTATTCCCCACATTTGTTCTGGAGAATGAGGAGATAATAGAAGTGGGACAAAATTTCAAAATCTCTTTGCCCAGAAGGCCCACCCAAATTTTTGTCACTAGTACTTTACTTGAGCCTTGCATTTTTTTTTCATTTCATTATCTAACTTTTCCTTTGTTTTTAATGCGTAAACAGGTAGAGGATAACAATCAATTCTATCTTCTCTGTTCTTTGTTTCTCTTCTTTGCTTTCTTTTCTCTTGACCTTGCTCAGTTGCTTGTAGAGAACTAAACTGAGTGTTTTTCTATGCCTTTTTCCCCTCTTCTATATCTTCTTGAGTTTTATGAAATGAGCCTAAAATTTCTTAACTTCTTAATGTTTTGTCACTATCCTCTCACTAGTTGGTCAGTCATCTACAAAGCAAATAGGTTATTTTGATACCTGGTTTGTGTCGGAAGGTGACTACATTGACATTGTTTCTTCAAATCATATTGCAAATGAAATGAAACCTACTTACATTTGTATGATCAGAGTTGCTACATAACCAAAAATTGTGTACTAAAATTCATTCAAGTTTGAATATCGTAGGTGTTTTGAGTTTGAGCACTGGGCATTTTGCATTTTGCATTTTGGATTCTGGGATTAGTTGTTAAGGTTTGCATTTGTAAACACACAGGGTGACAATGTCACTTTTGAGTTTTGATGCACTTTATTCTCTCTGTCCCCTCCTTTTGGTCGTGAGATTTTTATGGAAATTGGGATTTATATTTGCTCAACTTTCATCTTGATATCAGTTCTTATATTTACCATTTGCCCTTGTCTTTTCTGGTGATTTCTATTTCTAGAATAATTTAAAATAATGAAAGTATAAGTTATGTCGCAAGTCATTATACTCGAGACATAGATATCTTCTTCTTCTTAACAATGTAGCCAAGACCTATTGTGGTTTATGGATGAAATTCACATTTCTTTATTGTGAAACTGATGTTTGAGAATTTATATTTATGGTTGTTACTTTCTTTTTAGGGCTTGCTATGGTGTTTTGAGGTTTATCATGGAAAGCGGGGCAAAGGGATGTGAGGTTCGTTCATGATAAACTTTACATAGTTATTAGCACTGGTTATTACTGTTTGATCAGATTTTGGATGCGAGTTTTATTGGTTCATGTAACAGGTGATTGTTAGCGGAAAGCTGAGGGCACAGCGTGCCAAATCCATGAAGTTTAAGGATGGCTATATGATATCTTCCGGTCAGCCAGTCAATGAATATATTGACTCAGCTGTGAGACATGTTCTTCTAAGACAGGTTTGCTTCACGTAATTTGTTTTGCTTGTAATTATAAGTGACATTCCCAACTACAGTGTTTGGCTATATTGATCTAGTCTTCTTGCTGCCTCTACCTGTATTTTCTGCACTGCAATTTTCTTTTGGTTGAAGTTTTAAACTATGTTATGCAGGGGGTTCTTGGTATCAAGGTCAAGATCATGCTCGATTGGGATCCTAAGGGTAAGCAAGGTCCCACAACTCCACTTCCCGATCTCGTCACCATCCACACTCCCAAGGAGGAAGAGGAGTATATCAGGCCAGTGGCCGTGCCCGTGGTGGCAGCCGCGGCGATGGGGGTATCTGATATTGAGGGTCCAATGCAAGTTCCAGTGGTTTGAAGCCCGTGATTACTGCCCTCCCAAATTAATTTCCCATGTGACATTACTGAATATTTGAGTGCTTAGTTGGTTTCTAGTTTTACCGATGTTGGTTACTGAGAAAAAACTTGTCTGGGCTGTTTTATTTCTTAATTGTTTGTTAAAGTTTTGTCGGAATACTTGTAGCCCTTTTGTTTTTGCTTTCTCCGCCACTTGCATTGTGTTTAGGTACTCTCAGTCTAGTTTTATGCACTATATGCACGGCCGTTGTCCACCTCAAAATTTCTGATTAGCTTGTTTGAAATCCATTTCCCATTAGAAGGATAATGAAATGCGTATACAGCTGTGCTTTTGGTTATCTGGAAGTTTGTATCCTTCACCAGTTGATGAAAACCCTATCCTCTACGTTAGTAGGGCTAAGGTTTTCTAGCTTTTGTTTGTTTGGTCTACTTTCACATAATTGACTGGAAAGGTGTTTTATGAGCAAAATCTGTCATTTTAGGGTTACTACAATTGTAACCCTAGGAGCAACCGCTACCCCTCCCTTTTAAGGACGATAAAGGGTTTACCAATTGTCGGTATATTAATAAATCTATGACATGGCAAATCTCATGTATGGTGAAGGATTAGTGGGGCCAAGCCTATCACGCAATTCATGATAACATGGCATGTTATTTTAGATCCCTTGGCATTACATCAGAAGGCTGATAAAAAATGCAATTGGTAAAATTGGTTGCATATGGCATGATAGCTTAAGAAGGACATAGGGTATGAGTTGATCTAATTGCTTAAAAAAAAAAAAAAGAAAAAAAGAAAATGGTAGAATAAAAATTTGGAATTGAATATTCGGTTCCTTAGGTTGGGCTGCGAGATTGATAGCAAAAATATTATTAATGTAGATGAGTATGGAAATAAGGATTAATATATAGAAGGAAATAAAGCAGACGCTCTTGCTAAGATAGGCATTTTATTATTAGAAGAAATAATTTACGGGGAATAATAAATTTATTTAACTTCGTCTAATCAAAAGAAAATAAAAAATAAAAAATATAATTACCATATTACGGAGATTACGAGTCCGCCCGCCCCTCAACTCCTCAGGCATGCATGCCTTCTGACACTTGTGTTTGGCATACCATGGACGAAATGCAAAAGACCACACCTGGAAAAGTGGAGGAATTGTTCTGGGTTACTCTCTCATACGTGGCATCAAATGATTAGATCGAAGTGGAACAAACTATTAAAAAATTGTCAATGTAGTGGATTTCTTTTCCTCCATGCAAAACCCATTCTGGGAGAGGATTCAGTGCTGAGTTTCGAAAACTCAGCATGGTGCCAATCTCATTTCAGCTGTCCATCTCAGTTTTGGATGGTTGAAATTGAAAAATAATAAAATTATCAAAATGCCCTTATAGGTGTGAGTGGAACCCACCTGTTCGGTTGTTGTCTTCTTATGAGGTGTGGGACCCACCCAACTATCCGTTTCAGTTCATAACTCCATATAGTCCTCACCACTCACCATTGGTTGTGTCATTGTGTGTATCCAAGAATGGGTGGTGAAGATCTCCATCTGAATGACTCCTCTGGGTTTCAAGAAAATGCTCATCAAACAACCTGTGAATGGTTTGAAGAGTTTATACAAGCTGTCAAGCTGATATCAAAGGCTGCTTTGCCTTGAACAGGTATATATATCCCCATGATTGTGACACCCTTTTCTTCTTCCCTCTATTGTGACCATGCATGCAGCTTCTTTTCCTGTAGAATTAGAGGATCTCTTGAAATGGGGTTCCTGAAAATTTTAGTATAAAATAAAATCAGCTTATTTATTCAAGACTGTGAAATAGATGGTATCAAAATATTGTCTCCTGGTCTTGATCGTGAAATAGACGGGTTTTTTTCAGAATTACAGTCATGCAAGCATACTACCTTTCATTCTTGACAAAATTTCAAAGGATTCTCTCTCTCGATCTTTATTTTTTTTCTATCTACAACTTGATTTTGAATGTCATTTTTTCCCCCATTAATTCAAAAAAATTTGTTGCAGCGTATTGCGCAGAGGAACTACTGAGTTTCAAGACATAGCTCTTTTGGATACGAAGCCCTTTGGAAAGGTTTGTTAAAAATTTATTTAATATAATCCGTTCTGGAAGGAAAAACAAAAGTTTCTAGTTTGATGGGTTGTTCAATGTCCTTGAATTAATTGGGTCGTGTCTGACAGGGCAGCTCAATATATATACTTTGAGGTCTAAGGCTTGCAAAAATCCTCAAGTCTCTTCAATATTTAATATTAATATATTACCTAGAGTCACTTGCGTTATCCATTCATATTGATGTATGGTCTTATGTAAGCTCTTTGTATAGTTTTAAAATAATAATTCCTCTTATTTTTGGAAATGAAAAAAAAAAAAAAAATTTGCTTTGTCAAGGAAGACAAAAAAACGAATTGAATTAAACGAGGAGAGTATGAGGCTTCTGGTAATGGACAAAAAACAGAATACTTTTTTGGTGTGAGGCCTCTTTCGGTAATTTGGTGTGAGGCCTTAGGCAATGGCCTAAGTTGCCTTGCCTTTGAGCCAGCAATGGTGTTAGAAAAATGATTGATAAATATTCGGACATGCAGACATGTATCCAATATGTGAGCACTGAGCTCTAAGTTTTTTAAATTTTTTTTTTTTTTTTTATGAACACGTGTTCAGTTGACTTATCAATGCGTTTGTCATTTTCCTATTAGATTCATCACTGCTTGATGTTTTATCTCTGATGGATGATTTATTGTAGGTGTTGGTGATCGATGGAAAGTTGCAGGGTGCAGAATGTGATGAATTTATTTACCAATAATGTTTGGTTCACCCTGCTCTCTTATTGCACGACAGGTAACTATTCGTTTCAAAAAAAAAAAAATTGATTTCCATTTTTTATTTATCTTTTTGTATTCCTGTTTTTACTAGATATTAGATAATTCACTATATTTTTGTGTGATATTTGTCAATAATTTCAGCCCCAAAACTGTATTTATAATGGGAGGTGGAGGAGGATCAACTGCAAGAGAAGCCCTCAAGCACAAAGGATTAGAGAAAGTTGTCATGCGTGATATTGATGAGGCAAGTCTAGCTGCGCGCATGAGGTTCACAAAATTGTTTAAGAGATATCATAATTGCAGTTTAATTTTCTGAAAACACGTTTTTAAAAAACAGTTTTCTGATAACAAAACCAAACTGGCCCATTTTCTTATCGAATTGTTAACACTTCATTTAAATGATAAATGTTTCAAAACTATCAAGATAAATGTTGGGTACAACGCATTGGTAAAATAATTTGGTTTGTATAGCATTGCATGCCCCTTGCAATAATATTTTACGCTGCGATAATATTTTTTTATTATGATATTCTTGAGCACAATCCATCTCCAATCTTGCTGTGCATTCTGCAGGAGGTTGTCAATTTCTACAGGGCATGTCTGCCTGCAAACCAGGAGGTGTTTCGTGACAAAAAGCTTCATCTTATTATCAATGACGCCAAGTAACTTTCTTTTCCTCAATTCTATAACAATGTTACAACAGATGCTATATAAAGCCTGTGGGATTAAGTAATAAATGATAGGTAGTTAGAGCTTGATGATACTGTACAATTTGACCCGTAGTTTGTAATAATGGGGAGTGGCTGTTTTCCTGTATTGTCGTTTTTCCATTCATCACAATTAAAGTTGCATCGATTCTGTGGACAGAGGCAGAGTTTTATAACGAACCAGATAAACCTATGTTTCTTATGTGCTTTTGTTGTCTTTTCTGTGTTTTTATTACGTATTGAATTCACAAATCCTGGATTAGGGTAAGTACCCAATTGTAAAAGGTGGTGTTGCTTGTATGTACGTGGTTTCATGCCTTGCTTGTTTACTGTATTGAATTCATTGACGGGTTAAAATAAATGGCCGGTGTGATGAGAAGGGCCGAATTGGAGAACAGCATCGAGAAGTTTGATGTGATCATGGGAGACCTGTCGGATCCAGTTGAAGGAGGGCCCTGCAATCAGCACTACACAAAATGCTTCTATGCGCAAGTTGTCAAGCCAAAGCTCAAGGACAATTGTATCTTCGTAACTCAAGTGAGTCTCTTTCAAACTTGCATTCTTCCATTTCTTTTAAAGGCTTGTTTTAAAGCAACTTCAAGATATGTAAAGAAGACCAGCAACAGGAGGAGGCCGGAAAAAAAAAAGAAAAAAAATCATCCTTAATAGAACATTTCCTTTACTAGTCCCTTCACTATGATTTACATTACAGGCCGGTCCGGCAGGAGTTCTCTCCCACAGGAAGGTGTTTACTTCGGTAAACAATACCATAAAACAAGTCTTCAAGAGTAAGCCTCCTTGTTTCACTCACAAACTGTAAATTTGCATATCATTTTTTCCTTCTTATTTTTCACTTTGGAGATGATAAAGAAAGTGAGCCCTTGTACTTTAGCTCTACAAGCCAAACTGACTTCTGAAATGACTTGTTTTTATGGTCTACCTTAGCTTTAGGCCATGTTTGTTTAGTTGAAATTAATGAAATGGAATTAGATTCCATGTTTGAAGTAATTTGGAATAGCAAGAAATTAGATTCTGAAACGCTGTTTGATTACTAATCGCTGTGTCAATGTGTGTTTATCGATGCAGACGTGCTCACATTTACTGCTCATGTGCCATCTTATGCAGAAACATGGGGATGGGTTATGGTAAGCAAACTGATGTAGAATTAGAAGTAGCTGTGTAGAAATGCACTACATTTTCATAGAAAAATTAAGCTTCTGCAAGGATCATCAAACAGTGCTTTTTTTTGGGGCTTTCCTATATTTTACTACCTACCATATATTACTCTTGCTCTCATGTGTTTTTTTTTGGTTAATTTAGTATGATTGATGACGTGTATCTGCATAAAATTGAATCAGGCTGCAGACCAACCGTTCAATCTGGATCCTCTACACATCGACAACGGGATCAAGGAAAGGATCACAGGCGAATTATGCTATCTAGATGGCGCTTGCATCTTATCCTCCTCCATTATGAATAAATTTGTCTACTCATCGTAAGTTTCAGTATCTTTCACTACTAAAAAAAAAAATTACAGAAACTCATGTTATCAATATGGTAGGTTGAAGTGTGTCCCTAAAATCTAAAATTATATGTAGAATGCTTTAATGAGGACATTTCTTTTTCTATTGCAGGCTGTTGAAGGAAACCCATGTTCTTACAGAAGAAAATGCAAAGTTCATTCCTGGACATAGAATTACTTACCCAGCATGATCGAGGTCCAAAGCTGCGCTGTCTAGAAGGGGAATCTATGTACTTAAAATCTTAAATAGACGTTTGGTGGGCTAAACTTATAAATATTTAAAGCTATCTAGTATAATATTCAAACTCAGACTTGGTTTATATGGCCAAAAAAAATTTGAAGCCTTCTAAATATAATTTCTTTCTGGTGTCATTCTAGTTCAGTAATGGTCTGTTTGAGCATCCAAATAGAAATTAAATAGTTTTAAATTTTTAATGTATTTTACATAATATTATGGGTCAGGCTATTGCCACCACATAAAATACTCTAACCTCTCTACTTAGTTTATATTTTTTAAGGTTTTATTAAAATATAAAAGATTTTTACGAAAACTAATCATGTAGCCTAATAGAAAACATCATTCCAAACAACTTTATGGGAGAAATTTTTTTCAAAACCTGTCATTCAAGTAGACTTTTTGGTTATTTTTCATGGAAAATGTAATAGAGATTATAAATCACTACACCAGAAATTATCTTTAACAACATTCCTAAAACGTTGTTAAAGACTTTCGACAACATTTTTATAAATGTTGTCAATGGCTATGTTGTCGTTGATGGGAGATTTTTACAACGTTTCTTAAATGTTGTTGAAAGGGGAACAAAAACGTTGTCACTATACATTAACAACATATTACAAATGTTGGGATACATTATAGACAACATTTCCAAAAACGTTGTCTTAGATCCCATGTATTAACAACATTTCCCAAAACGTTGTCTTAGATCTTGATCATTAACAACAGTTTGCAAATGTTGTCATAGATAGTTAGCTTTGACTTTAACAACATTGCACAAATGTTGTCGTAGAGCTGATACATTAACAACATATTACAAATGTTGTCTTAGATACTACTTAAGCAGATTAACAACATTTACAAAATGTTGTCGTATGTGGACACATCAACAACATTTCTCAAATGTTGTCTTATCTTTTTGAGATTTTTATGACAACATTTTGTAAACGTTGTCTTTTCCCCCCCCCCCCCCCCCCTTTTTTTTTGGTTTGTGGGTTCATATATTTATGATTTCTTGTACCTATTCCCTGTTCATATAAAATAATGACCAAACACACTATTATAAAAAATGTAAAACCACAATTCATTTGATCTCAAACTTTAAACACTTGATCACATTTCATTTGATTTCAAACATCAACCACCTAACCACCATTCATTGAATAAAATATCCAAAATTTCATTACATATATGTCATTAAACATTCTACTTATCATTATATACAACTTTTCAAGTGAAAACAAGAATATCCAAAAAACTAGAACCAATATACAAAATAAGATGAGCTTGAAGCATGCATCCACCACCCAAAAAACTGCATGATGAGTCATCAACCATCTACCCCTGCAAAACATTGCAAACCTAGACTTAGTGTATTAAAAAAAAAAAAAAAAAAAACCGGCCAGCATGTAGCAAGTTCCATTGAAATGATAAAAAGTGTGCCTTTATCCTCATTTGTAACCTATTTCTAAGCACATAATTGCATACAATATTTCATGCATGTGTACACCCAACAAAGAGCCACTCCTAATAAAAACAACCCCACAAAATACCCCACTAAAATATAACAAAAGACCCAGCTGTTAAGAAAATATATCAAAGCCAACCCAACACAAACCCAACAAAACATGAAGGATAAAAACTAAACAACTGTAACAATACAAGAACCTATAAAAACAAAAACAGTTCATCCCATAGAACAAACCCCCAAATCCTACAATGACCGAAAATAAAACCAACTCCTGCTCTAATGAAAGCATGTATGACAAAAATATCAATAATGTACTCTTGAACTAATCTTTCATCTTCTAGCCCTATAATACAATCCATCCAACTCACTTTTCCAACCATATATAGTTCTTAAACGTTGTTAATCAACTTCTATAGTAAATATCTCAAAGTCATTATTGTTTCAGTTTGCATCTCCACTATCTTGCCTCCTAAGTCTCATTCATTTGATTTGTTAAAAAAATGAGGGCATATTATAGATGCATCCTCATATCTAAGACAATGAAAATATCATACTCATTACAACAGTTGATTTATAAGACAAAATGTATTCAAATAGTAATTATGCTATACTAATAAAGGATTTAGAAGTATTACCTCCACTACAACAGCTTAATGAATTTGCAAGGCCAAGCAACTGTACTCCCTATAGCTTGCCCAAGCGATGACATTTCTTGCGAATAGCGGTACAAGGGCAATGTTGGATTTTCTACCTGGTCTACCCATACTTTCCAACAATCTAGGCCAAGAGGAACATGGTGAACTTTTACATAGGGATCTGTTGATGCAATTTTACCATATGCAACGATTTCCTCGATGTCAAATGAACACCAATTCAAAATTTTACATCTCGCATTTTCCAAACTAGCTGCACCATGTGTACCACTGTCTTGATGACCACTGTTTCTCACATTTTCATGATTAGCTGCACCATGTATACCACTGTGCGTACCACTGCCTTGTTGACCACTACCTCTCCCATTTTCTCGGTTAGTTGCAGCATTTATACCATTATCTTGTTGCGACTGTTACCAAACAATGAATTATCGGTTATATTTCTTTCTTGTTTTCTATTTTTTTTTTTTTTTTAATAATTGAAACAAATTGTATTAATCACAAAGAGAAATACAAATTAGACAAGAAGTCCAATAAGGGAGTCAAAAGAAACAAGTAGAGCCCCACTAGAACAAAAAAAACTCTAAGATAAACAACAAATAACAAAAAAAAAAAAATGTAGCGCTTATGAAAATACCTGAGGAGTATTTGCTAGAGATTGTATCATGTCATCATAAGTTGTAGAACCTCTATTTAAACACTGGAAAAGTATTAAATGAAGACTTTAATAAGTATGGGCCACACCCCATTGGAACAAAAAAAATTCAAGAAAAAGAGCAAGCACAAAAAAAAAATCCAGCCCTTGTGAAAATACCTGAGGAGTACTTGCTGGAGACAACATCATGTCATCATAATTTGCAGAACCTCTATTTAAACCCTAAAAAAGTATCAAATGAAGACTTTATTAAATAGGGGCCACAAACATGTATATATAGCTGCATAATATACATATATTAATTCTTGGAGTTTTACCTGCTTTGACTGTCCAAGTAACATAGCTTTCATTTCCTCAAATTGTAATAAAATATTTTTCATTTGATCTCCTTGTTTTTTCATTTCTTCATCTTGTTTTTGCAACTGCAACTCAAGTTGTTTAACCTTCACATTGCTTTGTAATTGGGCATCAACTCGAGTGAGTGTAGACCCAAATCCAAGTCCCCGTACACGACCTCCACGTTCAGGTCCAAGGACATGAGCTACAGCATCTCCCCTTATGCTATCATTTCCCGATTCAGCAGTAGCAGATTTGGTATATTCTTCCATTTTTTTCTAAATATAAGAAGTCATTATATGCATTAACAAAGATATAAAAGTAAGCTAACACAATAAAAGAATGTAAGTGTAGAAGTTGTTTTTTTTGTTTTGGTTACCAAAGTATCAGCAATTGCATCATTATGGGGTTCATCATTTTTTTTCAAATGTCCTTTAGTCCAAACATCTGCTCTTGATACCATTGGATTCTTTTTTCTCTACAAAACAAATGTCCAACATGATTACTATATTCTTCAAATTGTGAAAACCAAATCAAAATAAGAAGAAATCATACCATTTCATGTTGTAAGCGGGCATATCCTTTACGACTCATCGTGTGTAGGAGTGTTTGCCTTTTTCTCATTGTACGAAATTTTGAACTTTGATCCTACATAAAAATTAAACATTTCAACATATTTGAATTAACAGTTTTGTAACCCAGATTGTCTCCTATTATAAACAAATAATGCATCCCATTGTAAGATTCAACAAAATATGTTTACATACTTGAAACTGAGGAGAAAGCCTATATCTCACAAATGCATCCCACTCTCGATCAGATTTAATGTTTGCTGGCTTGATTAGGGAGAGACGACGTTTGAATCCATTTCTTTTAGCAGCTGTTAGAATTTGAGATGTCACTTCTGACTTGAATTGTCTCCAATAGCAACCCATCATTCGTAGGGTTAAAGCTTTATGGCATTCATCCACAAAAAATTTTTGCTGTGTATAATTGGCATTTATAAAAGATATTTAGGTTTAATAAAGAAATAAGTAAAAAAACATATATCAATTATAACACATAATATAAATATGTTTATAAACCTGAACTAATGTCCACAAATCATCTCTAGTTTGTGGATCTACTAGCCTCCAATCCCTGATTATAATTGGCACATGCTCGCGGGCTAGACTCCCAAGATGAGATGCATACTTTGCTGAATTTTCACCAACTGGTTGACCCCTTTCATTAAACTCTACTTCTAAACGTCCACATCCACTAAGGGGAATTGAATGCAATTTGTTTTTCCCACGTTTTTTCCTTTGTTTTTCAGCATCATCAATAGGTGCAAAGGACTGCTGGCTTGCTTCAACATTTGTGTGAGAAGGGCGAGGAGAATTTGATCCTTCATCTGATATACGTATATTTTCATTCCCTTGTTGGATTGTGGCAGCAGCTGCACCTAAATTGTTGTTTTTTGCTCTCTTCTTCCCCTTTTTAGAACTCTTTATGATACATGCAATAAAAGAAGAATATATTAGAAAGTTGTAAAGACTAATTTGCTACTATAAGTTTTAAAAAATGAGATAATAAATGAAAATAAAACTTACTTCTGGCTGATCAGACATCTTGATCTAATGTAAATAGTTGAAACCTGAAAGATATCACATATATCATAGATAACCAGCATAAACTTATATTTCACAATAATATCATTTCACAATAAAATCTTACACAAATTAACATAAACACATAACGTAAAGTGCATTTGCATGGCCAACGCCCATAACATAAAGTGCATATAATGTTTTACAAGAAAATTCATTTAGCACTAAGTTCAAAACAAACTACACCAACAGCCCTTCGCAATCCATCCTCACATAACTTTCATTTTCAACATCAGCATCAATATCAAGTCTAGAGACATCTACTGGGGCAAATGGCATACAAGTAGTCTCATCATACATTTCTAACTCATGAAAACCTCTTGGTGGTGCTCGTAATACAACATACCAACTCGATGTATCACTATCCCTAGAGTAAAACACTTGCTCAGCATGGGATGCTAAAATGAATGGATCTCTTTCAAATTGACTTAATCCTTCATGGAGATTAACCAATGTAAATCCATCTTCAACTTTGACACCATTTACTATATTTGCCCAATCACACCTAAATATAGGGACTCGAAATGTATTGTAGTCCAACAAAATAATGTCTCTTATAATCCCATAGTAAGAGATTTTTCCAATGACTTGTGTATTGTCTCTTGCACTTGATCTACACATAGTCTCCGCTTTGATTGAAACACCACTATTTTGTGTGGAATTCTCAGCATCCTTGGTGTGAAATCGAATACCATTTATAATATAACCAGAGTACGACATTAAGTCCTCTCTAGGTCCACGTGCAAGCCACTTCAATGTGTTTGAGACACTACTGCTACTTGCTTGGATTTGAACTTGAATCTGATAACAATTTAAACATAATTAAAGATAGGTATATTATTATTATCTTAATAATAAATAACATGCATTCAATTAAATATATACATTACAACCTTTTCTTCTAACCATGCACTGAATGTCTCTCTATGCCTCTTTTGCAACAAGCTATCACTATTTGAAAGGCGTCTATCCAAGCGCTTAAGTTCATCCAGATGCATTCTAATACACATGTAAGATGTTAAGCCAAGTATTTGATATCAATAATTGCAAACTGATCACATATCATTGTTAGCGTACTTACTCTATAAATGGTTCAACTTCCGCACTATTAAACAAAACAAAAAGATGAGCAATCTGTAATAGGCCATTAGAAAGTTGCATCAATTTGCCCCCAGAAATTGGACGACCTTCTAATATTGTTTCATTCTCAAAAGCTTCATTACGTGTATGCCGAACACCTATTTCAGCTGCATTCTTTACATACCCACTACAAAACTTCATGCACTCTTCATCTATATAGCGTTCTGCTATACATCCCTCAGGTCGAGCACGATTCATAACATATCCCTTTAGTACCTTCATATATCTATATCACAAAATAATAATAAAATGAATATTTTTTTATAAGAAACAACTTTTATGTTTTAATGAATATAAGTTGTTATGAACATGAAAAACCTACATAAAACTTAAATAGGTAATTGGTAATGAGATACCTCTCAAATGGGTACATCCAACGATATTGCACTGGCCCACCTAGACGAGCTTCCCGTCCTAAGTGAATTGTCAAATGAACCATAATATCGAAGAAAGAAGGAGGGAAGAACCTTTCAAACATGCACAAAGTTTCAACAACATCTTCCTCAAGTTGTTCCAATCTATTTCTATCAATGACTCTTTGGCATATTTCATTATAAAATGAACAGAGTCGAAAAATTGCATTCCTTGGCCCTTTTGGTAGAAGACCTCTCAATGCAACTGACAACAATTGGTGTAATAGAACATGACAGTCATGGGACTTGAGGCCTACAATTTTACATTCCTCCAATGAAACGCAATTACTGATATTGGAACTATAACCATCAGGTAATTTTAAATCAGCAAGCCTCTTACAAAAGATTTGTTTCTCTGCCTTTGATAGCATGTGTGGTGCTGGTGGCAAGTAATTCTGATTTTTCCCTCTCTTCTGCGGATGCAATTCATTTCTAATACCCATGTCTACCAAGTCGTTACGTGATTTGAGCCCATCCTTTGATTTTCCCTTCACATGCAACAGTGTACCAATAATGCTCTCACAAATATTTTTCTCAATGTGCATCACATCCAAATTATGACGCAAAAGTAATGTCTGTAAAATAAAGAAGTTATTTATTATACAAATCAATGGACATTACGGGATACACATATATAATGAATAAATAAATAAATAAAACAATAATTTCACTTACTTTCCAATATGGTAACTCGAAAAATATTGACTTTTTCTTCCACATTTGGATAGAATCTTTGTCTCTCTCCTCACTTTTATTTCCCTTCTTTCTCTTCTTTCCCTTCTTTCCTTTATTTCCCTTATTTCCCTTCCTTTTTTTCCCCCAATCATTAACAACATCTTTGAGTTCAAAGAAAACATCTTCAGCAGAAAATATTTTTGGCTTCCCCCTATTCTCCTGATCTCCATCAAACCATCTTTTTTTCATCCGAAATGGATGATTGGGAGGGAGAAACCTCCTGTGGCACATATATACACACTTCTTACTATGTGTTAACCATCGTGAAGATGTTTCAGCACCACAAACAGGACATGCAAATTTTCCCTTCGTGCTATATCCAGATAGATTGCCATATGCTGGAAAATCATTTATTGTCCACATCAAAACAGCCTTCAAGTTGAACATAGACTTACTATATGCATCATAAACACTCACCCCATTACTCCATAGCTCTTTTAAGTCCTCTACAAGTGGTTGCAAATAAACATCTATGTCATTGCCTGGTTGCTTTGGCCCTGGGATTAGTAATGTCAACATTAAATTCTCCTTTGTCATGCATATCCAAGGGGGCAAGTTATATGTGACCAAAATTACTGGCCAACAACTATATCTTGAACTAAGATTCTGGAAAGGATTAAACCCATCACTTGCAAGACCAAATCTTAAATTTCGAGGATTTGATGCGAAACAAGGCCAATTATTATTTATTGTACTCCATGCCAATGAATCAACTGGGTGTCGCATCTTGTTATCCTGACTTTGGTGAGTGGAATGCCAAATTAATTGCTCCGCCTTCTCGGGTGACCCAAACATCCTTTGAAGTCTTGGGATTATTGGAAAATAACGCAACACCTTCACAGGAACTCCATGATGAACCTTTTCAGTACGTTGGTCAACTTTCCATCGCGATAGCCCACATTTTGGACATGAATCCATATGCTCAAACTCTTTCCTAAATAAACAACAATCATTGGCACAAGCATGAATCTTTTCGTACCCCAAATCGAATGTCTTAAGAAATTTTTTCATTGAATACAAAGAATCAAGAAGTGTGTTGTCCTGTGGTAGCATATCACGAATAATCTCAAGAAGTTCATTAAAACTCTTCTCAGTTAGACCATTTGCCGCTTTATGCTTAAACAAAGTAATAGTTGCTGACATCTTTGTGTACTTTTTACAACCTGGATATAAAGGAGTTTCAGCATCTTCCACTAAATTTGCAAACTCAGCCCCTTGTCCTCCTTGTCCCCCTTGTCCTTCGTGTGTGGATTCTACTACATTATCATATTGAAAATGCACATCCTTGTACATCTGATATGACTCTAACATTTCAACATTATCACATTGTACAGATGCACTCCGATGTTCCCCATGAAGGACCCAGGTAGTGTATGTACGATCCATCCCTCTCATGACTAAGTGGTCAAACACTATATCACAATGCTTGTGCCGGAGGTTTCCACAATCTCTACAAGGGCATACAATTATATCTGAATCCCCACTATTCTTCTTAGCCATATCAATGAATTTACGTGCTCCAATTCTATACTCCTCCGTATTTCTACAAGACAAAACTCCATTTTACTAATCCAACTACATAGATGCACAATATATTATTATTTACCTACAAATTACAGTGCTTAAAGATAGAAACCTTGGAAGCAACAACCATTCTTTATCCATCTTTAGTTGCTTACTGGACAAAACCTCCACTTGACCCTAAAAATTGGATTTTACACAAATAAGAATTAATAACAAGAAGTCCACCTATAAGTAACAAGAGACTAAACTAGAAAAACAAGAAGGACTAAACAAAAAAATGCATTTATTTTGAATCTTCAGCCCCATTTGTATTGATGGTAATCATTCTCTTAAATTTTTTTAATCAATATGATTAATTTGTGCCTTCAATTAATACTATATATGCAAGATACACGTACTATAATTGTCTAATTCGATCAATCTCATTTGAACAATCCAACAGCTAGGCCATAAGCCAATGAGATCATAAACTGGAACTAGTTAATTTATATCCAACAAAAGTATCTATCTTGATCCCGCATAAACAAAAATTTGAAATCGGATTCTATGCACACTGGAATTCAATAATGAGTTTTCTTAGTAAGAACCACAATCAAGAAAACATAGTTATTTTACTTCACATGCATTATAAATAAAGTCATTACGAGCAAATATAAAATACCATGAAATAAGTGTTGTTATTATTCTTCCTATTATTACTAGTAGCCAGGCACACACAATGCGTGTGCAAGTGTGCAACACACAATTTTGTTATTAGTTTCAGTCACAATCAGCGTCAAATTAGGCTTTACAGCAACAACAACAACAAAAAAGGTAACATTTATCCACATATTCCTAAACTCTTGCTTCAATAACTGTCATAACCCACATCTCTTTCTATTCTTTCAACAACAGTTATCATCTCATAAACATACATTGTCATGTTGTCATTCTTTGAGATCTCATAAACATTGATTGAGCTCATCACTTAGAACTAAAAAGATCAAAAATAACAGAAATCAGAAAGATAAAGACCCTAGAAAAGATGTAAGAAAAGAAAGTGAAATCAAAGCGGTCTATTCTCATCAAACCTGACTCGAAATTCCACTTGTCACATGGAACCAGTTCTTGAGGAAAATTAGCAAGCTTTAGGTAGTTCTGAAGCTCTTCATCAACTTTGGATTTGGTCCTTTGCTTAGCTCTGTCAGAGAATCTTTCTATGTCTGTGCTTTGGCTTTCTGACACCACAGATACATGAAGTTAACAAGCTTACAATGGTATAATCAAACAGAATTAGGTAGCTAAACATATTGAAACAATATTACCAGCAAGAAGCAGCCAATCAATACACTGCAATGTACTTAGTACCTAGAAAAAAAAACTAAAGTGAAAGGTACCAAATGAATTTTCAAAAACAAGAGTAATTAATGAACATAGTAGAATGGTTAAGAACAAAACTAGGTTTCCACAAGGATACACTCAAGTTGAAGGCATAGATTATGATGAGAATTTTGCACTTGTTGCTAGATTAGAGTCTATTCGGATTTTCATGGCCATTGTTTGTCACTTCAAGTCTAAATTGCACCAAATGGATATCAAGATTGCCCTCTTGAATGGGTTGCTCTAGGAGAAGGTGTTTGTTGAACAACCTAAAGGGTATCAGGAGTCTCACTTTACAAGCCATGATTTGAGACTTAGGAAATATCTTTATGGCTTAAAGAAAGCTCTTAGAGCTTGGTACGAGTGGTTGACCTCTTACCCCTAGAAAAATATTTTGGAAGGGGTAGTGATATGAGACTTGGTTCACAAAGAAAATTGATGGTGTGATTGTTACTGCTCAAATATATATTGATGACATGATATTGTCTTTGGTTATACATCTGATTCACATGCTATTGCTTTTGCTAATTAATGAAAAATTAATTTGAAATGAGCATGGAATTGAACTTATTCTTGGTCTTTAAGTAAAAGAATAAAGAGGGAATTTTACATTGATCGGGCGGTGGGAAATAATTACATTTCAATAGAAATTACTACTAACTAGCTTTCTAGTAAATGACTACTAACTTAAATAAGACTGACTACAAACTGTAATTATTTACCCATAGCCCGACCAATCTGTAACTCCCCCTAGAAATAAAGGATGAGATTTTCATATCTTAAGCCAAGTATGCTAAAGTCCTTGTTAAGAATTTTGGAATGGAGAATTTCAAGCCGGCTCACACTCCCATGAGTACTAGTACAAAGCTTAGCAATGACACTATAGCTATGTATGTGGACCATACCTTAGTCTCCTAATTGCAAGTGCACTTCATCTAGTCTTGATCAATTGGGATATATGGTGACTTCAATCAATTGGGACTTACTTAGAAATTGCAAACAGGGCCTGGCTGCTGGTTCTAATAGATTGGGAACCTTACTTCAATCAATCATGACATGCATAATTTGTGAGATTCAATCTTGTATAATCTCGATTGATTGGGATTGGGACCTTGAAAGATTGAGCTACGCTGAATCAAAAGTCACCTAATTCGAAACAAATTCCTTTTTGAGCCAATTTCTGATCTATTTTGTGGGGTTTTCTTATGAGACTATATATTCATTATTTTCAGCATTAAACCTTAAGAGCCTCTTCCATTGTGAGACCCTTCTATCAATTTTTTTAATGAACTCGAATTAAACCACTCCTTACTGGTATAGTTTTTTTAATGAACTTGAATTATCTTACACATACACAAATTAACATAAACACCAAACATCAAGTCCATGATTTTGGACACCAACAAAGCAACGAAGAACTTCTATATCATCAATCTAAAGTAAGAACAAAACAATACCAAAAGGGAATAAACAAATAGAAAATATTAACAAGCATTTTGTTTATTTATTTTCTCAATAAACAAACCCAAACAACAAATTCTGAAATTGGCAGTTTCATTTTCTTTTCTTTTCCCACGTCTTCTACGCATGAGATGTACATTATTTAGGATTAAACCCCAATATCAGTATCAATCTTTAGAAAAACAAATGAAATATTTAGGGATGAAAAGGGATGGAAAGAGTAAGAGAAGAGAGAGGATTATTGCCCATATGGTAATTAAATGTACCTCCAAAAGGTACACCATGAACGATTTCTGTGAATTATGTATAATCCACTATCACCCAGGCTTAAAACATATTGCAAAATCAATAGCACAGAAGAGGCTATCATTTCATTTCAAGCTCTGAGAGATAGTTGCTACCCAGCTTACGTTGCGTCTAGGATACTGGGTTATATATGGTGGGTCTGGCCAAAGACCCCACACTGAAAGTCAATTTTATTTTTTGATGTGTGGGGATGACCGAGCTGTGCCACACTTGTCCTTTGCAGTAAGTGATTTTGCAGGGATGTAAAACTACAAACCATCACTCCACGCCACAAAAATCCTAGACTTTAATATGTACACTTCATGTGGACTAAAGTTCCCATCAAACCTATGCAGTTGTTTGCCCCACTTGGAGGGTTGATAGGAGTTCCCTCTCTGGAAAGGCAGGGCGGGTGGTGTCAAATTTTCAACCTGCTAATAGTGGTATTCTTATCATCAAGCTATGTACTAAAATGCTATGAGATTTTTTTCTTACCATCTTTCTTTTGCATGTAATGTCTAAGATTTAAGATTATTTCAGTATCTTAACATTAACTTGACATAATATCCTAAAAGATCATGAATTTGATTATTAGTGTAACCTTCAGAGAAGTCTTCAATAAGCTTTTATCTCTGATTAGCAATGCTTATACCAGAGTACATCAATACAGTTGAATTCTCAGTCCAAGTTTATAACAGCCTATGGGTAAGCCGTTTGCTCTCGAGGCCTTACCAAGGGGAATAGTTCTCTTTGCCCAACTCTAGACAAGGAGGTCACTAAAGTTATACATAAGTAAAAGTAGATAAGGTCTATAAATTTGATAGAACACATCCAAGTTTATATCCTGTCTTCTTTCACTAGTCTGCAAACCACTAATACCTAAGTTGAAAGAGAAATTAAGGTGCATCAAAGGCTTTTGTCTTGTTAAGTGATAGGAATCCCAACTGGGTAGCTTCTTGCTTATAATATCCTTATTTCATGAGAAAATTAACTGCTAGAAAGATAAAAGCATGGAATTTCTTCAGATCAGGAGAGAAATAAAATAAAATAAAAGAGTAGCTGGTGCATTGGCCACTCCAGAAGCTTCGTTTATGATAATATTTCTGTCATCCTGTCTAGATTAAAACTTCAATTAACAAATCTTGTCAGATATAATTAAGATCATGATGCATGAAGGAGTACAAATGTGTTGTTATCAAAGGCTATACAGAACATCTATCACTTGTATTTCAACTATAGCATTGTAAAAAGTCTCTAAAGATCAACTGTTCATTTGTTCAAGCATAAGAGGAAAGACAATCAATTAAATGTCTGATTGTCTTGTTAAGGAACTTCACAGTTCCAGAATCTGTGAGACACGAAATTAAAGAAGAAAACAAAAATCAAAGGCAAACAATCAACACACAAATTTAAGTGGTTCACCCAAACTCAGGCTACGTTTACGGAGAACTTACCAAAATGGATCCGAAAAATATTTCCCAAGGGCAGCAGCCCAAGCTGGAGCCCTCATGGACTAAGCCTCACAAAAAATCCTATTTTAAACCGTGAAGTAATAGAGCAGAAAAAAAAAGGGGGATTATTGCCCAGAAAATGAAATCGATTAGAGGATTAGAGAGAAAATGCACACCTCATGGCAGCAAGAAGAACACCAGATGTTTCAGTTGAGTGACGGCAACAGGGGTCGTGGCAACGAGAAGATCAACGGTGATGACTGTCGGCGAGATCTAGCAACGGCGTGATGGCTGATGGTGGATCCCCGACGGCAATGACGATGGGTGTGAGATCCAGCGGCGGGGCTTCGATGATGACGTGAAGGCTTGAGGAAGAATACTGAGGATGGACCGCGACGGCGCGATGGCGACGGTGAGAAAGCCGGCGATGGCGACGGTGAGAAAGCCGGCGATGGCGACGGTGACAAAGCCGGCAATGGGTTTGAGAAAATAGGGAAAGTGAAAACCAAATTTTGAGTCTTATCTTTCCAAACATAAGAGGCTAACCAGCCCCGAGAAAAAAAAAAAAAAAAAAAAAAAAAAAATGAAATGAAGGCCATCGCGCGGGAGCTGAAATAGTTTCCCTCCTAATAAAAGCCCCACAATCAACAACATTTCTCTAAATGTTGTCCATAGTAAAAGCCCCCTCAATCAACAACATTTCTTTAAATGTTGTTATATAGCCCTTCAATCAACAACATTAACCAAAATGTTGTTATAAAGTTCCCTCAACAACAACGTGTATTAAAATGTTGTTATCATCAACAACATTTACACAAATGTTGTTGTAGAACCCCCTTTATCAACAACATTTACACAAATGTTGTGGAAACACTACACATCAACAACATTTATAGAAACGTTGTTATAGAGTATATTTACAACATGTATGTAACCAATGTTGTTAATATCCCTCAGAGTAACACTTTTTAACAACGTTTTTGTCAAATATGTTGTTAAAGACCCCCTACAACAACATTTAACATGAAATGTTGTTGATGTAGTGTTGTTAAAAACCATTTTTGGTGTAGTGAATGACCAAAAAGTTCACTTAGATGACAGATTTTGAAAAAACTTTCTCCTACAAAGTTGTTTAGAATAATGTTTTTTAGTGGATAAGGCGACTATTTTTTGTAAAAACTTTTTTATATTTTTTATAAAATTATAAAAAGTGTAAACTAATGAGGGTTTAAAGTATTTTATATGGTGACAATAACCTCCCTTTAATATTATTTATTTATTTATTATTATTTTTTATAGTCATTGTGTGGTTCCATTGAATGGACTTGAAATCTAGACTACCCCACTGATTTTTTGTCATTTGGAAAGTTTAAGGGTAAATTACATTGACACCTCTTCTAAATTCTGACAATAACAGATACACCCCCTTACCTTTTTAAAATTACACTGTCACCCTTTGCTTTACAAAATAACTTACAAAAACACTCCCTATCCTCCCACTACTGTTAATAACACCATTAAAACCAAATGAAGCATGCCAAAACTTGTTTAAAATACCTAAACTGCCCTTATTTTTGGATGACTGTTGCACATTGAAGCAAAAATAAATAAATAAATAAATAAAAATAAAAACCAGCACATTCATCCACCCCTTCACCAAGCTAGGGCTCTAATTTTGTAACCACCTCCTTGGTCAACTCTTTCCTTATCAATTTTGCATTGGCATAAATTGTGAGTAAAGCAAAATTCATTAATGCCCAATGCCAAACCTATATGTCACAAGTTACATTAACTATATTTTGATTACACTATACAATAATAAAGTGTATATTTGATTACACCATACAATAATAAAGTGAACACAATAACAATACATGTCCCAAATTAAGCCAAATACATAGCAATATTCACAAATAAACATCCATACAGATTTAAGTTCATTCATCTATTGCATATGTTCAAAAAGTTTACCATTATACTACTAAATAATCACCCCAAATATACCACTATTTCAAAGTCCACGCAAAAAGTAGAGGCATTGCCACAAAAATATATGCCATCCATTTATGTACTTTTAGATCCATCATTTGGCAACTTTCCAACACAAAAAACAGTTTTAAATTGCCCATAAGCCAATTGATGTAAACCAGGAGAAAGGAAGCAAGATTTACAATCGTCAACCAATTGGGAAGTTGGGAGGGGATAGTTGCATCTTGAATGTGATCTAAGTCTAGGTAGGGTTTTGATTGTTGGGTATGTTATGCAAAATTATTTTGAAGTGGTAGTTGGGACATGAATTTTTAGTTGAATAATATTGAGATTTTGAATAAAATATATATATATAAACTAATCTTTTAACAAATGTTAAAACTTGTTTATGATCATGGGACCCTTGCTCATATAAGCTAACTTTAGAGGCTAGATAAGCTCATTGATTTTATCATAGTTTGATGACCTTTTGGCTTTGATTTTTTAGTTTTGTATCAATTGCATTCTGATTTTTTTTTTAATATATATATATATATATATACATACTAGTTAGTGCACACGTGTGTTGCACGTGAACCAGTCTTATTTTATATAAAAGTTTAGATACATTTTTTATAATCATATGCGGTTTCATTACATCAATTTAATCATTGATGTAAAGCTATGAGAATACAATTAAGGGGAAGAGAGTAAAAAAATAAAATTAAAAATTAAAAATCGATACATGATTAAGGTCACTGTGAGGAGGTAGCTATCGAATCTTGAATTTGAATTGAAAATTATGCTATCATTGTACGGGACACAAGGAGCACATATGAAAATTAAAGCATCCATTTAAAGATTTTATTATTAAGATTAAAAAAAAATGTTCATTTAAGTTCAAAAAATAAAACGAATCAAAGAGCCTCATTCAGTCATATTGCTAAAATTGATGACTATTAACCAGTCGAAAAAATAAAAACGATGCGTTCTGTACAATTGGCCCATAAGTTTCCCTTTAGGCCTGTAAAGGTATGTTTATTTATTAAAAGATATTTTGGACATTTGAAATATTCAGTTCACGTCCGTTATCTAACAATATTAAGAGGGGTGGTAATGTAATTTTAAAAAAATCAAGGATGCATTTGTTATTGTCAGAATCTAGAGAGGGTGTCAGTGCAACTTACCCAAAGTTGAATTATTAAAAACAAATTAAATGGTTTTAATTATCCGCTTGTAGTGATACTCTATGGTCTACACAATTGTCCCCCAAAAAAAGGAACCATCACAATGTCCCATGTGGCGAAATCACCACATTTTGTGCCCTCGTCTGTCTATCGAGAGTAGGGCATAGTTGTAATTATATAGTCGCTAGTTTCCTATTTACACCCTCGTCTCGTTCAAATCAAATCTCTCCGACTCAGTTTTCTCCTCCCTCGCCCGCCATTAACGTCCTCCAAACCCTAACTTCTTCATTACTCCTGATTAATTCCTAATATTATCACATCACTCGTTAATCAGCTCATAACTCCAATTCTCTTCCTGCATTACTCCTGCAATTCCTCCCTCATTTCCACATTTCTAGGGTTTTCAGCTTCATTTTCCCGCGACCTCAGCTCCTCTGCAAATTTTCTCTCTCCGGTTAGGGTTTCCGCTTTCATTCTAACAGATCGAACGATGCCGGTGAATCTGACTGCCAACGCGATCGCGGCGATAAACGGAGGAGATACGAATTCGAAGCCGCTTGTGCAGGTGTTGGACATCAAGCTGATTAGTAATAATCAGGAACGGTATCGTTTTCTGCTGTCCGATGCCGTTTCGACTCAGCACGCGATGCTGGCGACTCAGCTCAATGACCGAGTCAAAACTGGCCAAGTTCGGAAAGGATCTATTGTTCAGTTGATCGATTACATCTGCAGCACTGTTCAGAACCGGAAGTACGCCTGCTTATCTCTATTGCTTTATTACTATCATCATAATCATCATCATCATACATGCATACATACATACATACATACATACATAAATACATCAGGATCGTTCAAAACCCTTTGAAATAAAACGTTGAATTGCTGATGATGATGTGAGATTGTTGCAAACTAGTTGTGACTTGCTTCACTATCTATACCATCATCCTCATCATCAGAAAGCCTTGAGATTGTTAGAAACTGCTTGTGACTTGATTCATTATTGTTGGCAATGGAAGTTGGGGAGATAGAATCTTATGTACCCATGCTTTAAAGACTCTAATACAAAGTGGGATAGTTTATTTAAATATAATAATCAGCGACTAGAGGTTAATTTGTGTAGGAGTAAGGGGAAAAAAAGAATTTTTTGAAATGATTATATTGTTTAAACTGCCACAACATAAGCAGGTGTCCGTTTGCAGTCAAAGGTTGCATTCTCTATATTAGCATTACATGTAGGGCTGGCTAGCATCTTCTATGCACAAAATTGTCAATTTCATTAAAAGAGGCAGTTTTTCTGCTATGCTTGATTAATGATTATTAGTTTTTTTTTGAGATTGATGTGAACTAAATTTGATTTGTTTATCTAAAGCACGCATTACTGTTGTGTAAGTTGGGGAGCCATTTTCTTATAAAGGATGATCTGAAGAGTCTAATTCAGAGTCAGATAATTTGTTTGTGCAGTGACTTACATATTAGCTTGTGTATAAAATTAAAAAAAAAAAAAAAACCTAAGGAATTCTTTGGATCTCGGAGAGGATGATGGAAAGAATGGAAAATGTTGTAATTTGCTTTAAAATGAATTTGGTTCCAAATCATTTTTGGTCTTTTCCCTCTCCACTCCCTGGAGTGTTTTTGAGTTCTAGACAGAGGTTTAAAATTGATAAAATCACCAAAACCTCTCAGATTTTGGAAAAGGATTACTTGTGTTTGCCTCATTAGTCTGAAATATTAGCAGAAAATATGTATCCTCTTTATTGAAATGTGATTATCTATTAATTTTATTTTCTGATATGAGTTCATATCGTTTACTCTGTTTCAGAATTATTATTGTGCTGAACATGGAAACAATAATCCCAGACTATGAGATAATCGGGAACCCGAAAATTTTCATCGAATCTGATACCACAGCTCAAAAAACATTACCTGATAACAATTCTGAGCAGCCGGCGAGGGTTACGAATAATAATTTGAGTGTCAGAAATCATGGTAATAATATGCAGAGTTTCCGCCCTGCTGTTCAACCTCCATACCAACCAGCTCCAAATTACAAAAATCATGGCACAATTTTAAGGAATGAGGCACCGGCACGTATAATCCCGATTACTGCTTTGAATCCTTATCAGGGGCGTTGGGCTATCAAGGCGAGAGTGACTGCAAAAGGAGATCTCCATCGCTACAATAATGCCAGAGGAGATGGGAAGGTCTTCTCCTTTGACCTCCTTGACTCTGATGGAGGAGAAATTCGAGTGACCTGTTTCAATGCAGTTGTTGACCGATTTTATGATATAATTGAAGTTGGTAAAGTATATTTGATATCAAAGGGCAGCTTAAAACCTGCCCAGAAGAACTTCAACCATTTGAAGAATGAATGGGAGATATTTTTGGAGGCAACTTCAACTGTGGAGCTATGCCCAGATGAAGATGGTTCTATACCGAAACAGCAGTTCTCCTTCAGACCTATCAGTGAAATTGAGACTGCTGAGAACAATTCCATACTTGACATTATTGGCATAGTAATATCCGTCAATCCTTCAGTCCCTATCTTGCGAAAGAATGGTATGGAAACTCAGAGAAGAATTATTAATCTCAAGGATGGATCTGGCAGGAGTGTTGAGCTAACTCTGTGGGGGGATTTCTGCAACAGGGAAGGTCAAAAGTTGCAAGAGATGCTTGATTCTGGGGCTTTTCCACTTTTAGCTGTCAAAGCTGGGAAGGTTAATGACTTCAGTGGGAAATCAATAGGGACGATTTCTTCCACGCAGCTCTTCATAAATCCAGATTTTCCGGAGGTGCATGGCTTAAGAGAATGGTTTGATCGAGGGGGAAAGAATGCCGCTTCTCAGTCCATCTCTAGAGACATTATGCCAGGAGGATCTCGGAACGAGATACGTAAAACTGTGTCTCAGATCAAGGATGAAGGTCTTGGAAGATCGGATAAGCCAGACTGGGTCACGGTGAAGGCAACCATATCTTTCATTAAAACAGATACATTCTGTTATACAGCTTGCCCATTGATGATAGGAGATAGACAGTGCAACAAAAAAGTTACGAAGTCAGGAAACACAAGATGGCAATGTGACAGGTGCAATCAAGAATTCGATGAGTGTGATTACAGATATCTTCTTCAAGCTCAAGTTCAAGACCATACAGGATTGATTTGGGTGACAGCTTTCCAGGAATCTGGTGAAGAGATCTTGGGCTGTTCTGCGAAGGAATTGTACTTCTTGAAATATGAAGAGCAGGACGATGTCACGTTTGGAGAAATAATTCGGAGCAGGCTCTTTAACCAATATTTGTTCAGGCTAAAAATCAAAGAGGAAATGTATGGTGATGAACAGAGGGTGAAGATTACCATTGTTAGGGCGGAGAAGGTTGACTATGCTGCAGAGGGCAGATATCTGCTTGATTTGACATCAAAGCTTTCTAACCAAAGAATAATTTGAACCGAAGTAAATGGTGTGAGATGCCGTAGCTTTGGTTCTTTGGAAACGATTGACACTTTTAGGCTGCTAGCTTACACTGAATTTGTTGTCAATGATTCTTAGAATAAATGTCAGCAGATCAATATTTGTACACATCTTTTAAAACCAAGGTGTGGTCACCTGTAATTCTACATAGTACAAACTCCTGAATAGAATTTCAGATTTTTTCTTCTTTTCCAATTCAAGTATTGTGTATTCTTACACCACTTTAGCTGTTAAAAAGAGTCTTATGTTCAGTATGGATCCCTATAAAATTTGCATTGGCCTTGGCCAACAATACCATTAGTAGATGTTTGATTCTCAACGGAATAATTGTGTAGTAATCCATCAACTTCGACAGATGTCATGGAATTACTGGCGGATGGCTACGCATCCATCATTTGCTGTCAAGCAAATTTTCGTTTTCAAAAATTTAAGTGCTTGTTTGAATTTGGATGCCGCAAACAGCCAGCCTTTTAGGGCTCTGAATCTATTCTTGATGGTAATTGAAAGGATGTGCAGGTTTGCAGGAAATTGTTTTGGTGATTTTTGTGACCAAGGGAAACAGGTGTTGTGCTCAATTGGGAGCTTATGTGGTTTTCAGCTGCTGTTCAATGGACTTCCTTATATTTCAGAAACAATTGAGATCTTGTATTGGATCAAATATATTCGAGTTATGCTTCTCTGTGATACAGAATCCATGTGCAACAGGGTTGTTTTCTCCATGCTTCTCCCTTATTGACAGACCAATTCCTGAAAAGAGTAAAGAAATTGGAATTTGTTTTTTTGTTATGCTGAAATGGAAATTGGAATTTTGGGTTTCACATGTTTCCGGCCAAATTACAACTAGAAGAGTGAACAAATTACACACAATACTCAGAGATTATCACTAAAAGCACCACACAGATACATGGAGAGGAAAAGAAATTCCCATAATTCTTCTTTCAGCTCCGCTTGACAGGGTCAAAGTTGGAGACACCGATTACAGCACCAACAATCGCAGCAAGCACAACTCCACCAGCCACAATGCTGAGCAAAAAGTTCTTGAGGGACGGCGACACAGCAGCTTCAGCCGCCTCCGGAATCACCATTGAAGCCGTCAGTGCAGCCGCTGTCAATCCCGCAACCGCCTTCTCTTTCAGTGAAGCTTTGACTTCAAACCTCCCACTGGTTTTCGATGCTGCAATTGCTTTTGAAGGCGTCACTGGCAATGGCTTGAAGAAGGCGTCTGAGCTTGGCAGCCTCTTTTGGCTTGCATAAGTTACTGGCATGGCCATTGAAACCACTGAAGTGGAAGCCATTTCTCCAATGTTTATTCTTGTCTCTCTATGCTGGAATTGCTTCTTTCTGTAAAATTTTACTTGCGATTGACAGGAAGGTGTTGATATGGGTGTTTTTGAGGGGATGAATGGAGCTTAGATAGAGGTAGAGGAAGGAGGGAAGCGTGATGAGAGGTGGAAAATTGAGATATCCCTTGTCATTTCCATTATGTCCTACGTGGCAGCTTTTCCATTTGTTTTGCTGGATAAGGTTATCCCATTGCCCCAATCCCCATCAAGATTGAAATTTGGAATTGGCTTCTCATGGTTAGCACTCTTTGGTCATACCTCTCACTCTCTCTATTGTTTTTCGGGTAGATTAGTACTACCCTTTTTTCCCACTCGATAAATGAGGTATCTAGGCTATCCGACTAATCTCTACATGCACATAAAGTCCCTCTGTTCCACACACATTGATATTAATAGGATTAAGTCCTCTGGAGATAACTCAAAGGAGAGACGATTCAACCTCATAACCTCCAATTCATGAGACGTGGTCCTTGTAATCTCATCTACTCCTCCAGACTGGTAGATTTGTACTTAGGACTGTGTTTTGGGCCGTTTGGCTAGGCCTAGGCCAGTTTTAGGTTGTGCCCAATTGATAATATATTGGACCCCGTCCCAGCTCTGCTACATTGCAAAGGGTCGAACCCAGTTCATGCATTCTCTCAGGTACAGCAACGGCCCAAAATCAATGCTGAGTTGAGGTTAGGCTCAGCGCTAAATCACTTGTAGGGTGACATGTGCTATGCGCGTGTGAGATGGATGGGTTGGCATAACTTAATATTAAGTCAGATAGATATCGGAAATACAATATCATGGCAATAGATGGAGGAAAATAACAGAAGATTTGATTTAGCTGGACATAGGCCGTGTTTGAGGTAGCAAAATTGCAAAGGTGTGCTTTAATAATGTACGTAGTTATCATTCAAACAAAGCCCTATCTCTGAATTAAGAGCATAATTCAACTCTGACAAATAATCAAATACAAAATTACTCACGCTTTTCAACTCTTACAAAATTCACTAATGAATAAATGAGGCTTTTTTTTCCACCCTTTCCTTCGTTTTGATCTGTGGTGGGGGACAACGCAATTCCTATTCATTTTCCAATTTAGAACTGAAATTTCAGCTTGAATAATCTTCCTTAAGAGGATATACGTCACTCCCTGCTCGTTCCTTAACAAAAAGATGAAAGATGATCCTTGCATCTTCTCATTGTACCTGCCATCAACAATGTAATAAGAAATCCAAGAGCATCTTTGTTACGAAATTGCAAATCCATATTTCGAAAAAAGAAACTAAACTTTAGTATGATCCTGAAGGATCCATGGAATCCTGTAGTTCACAATGTTGGATCCTAAGGTGCTTTGAAAAATATGCAGTCAAGTAATGTACACAGAAATGTGTCCATCACAGGCAGCATTTATTTACTATTTTTAATCCCATTAAGGGTACTACTCCCCATGATCAAGATTCTCAAGTATCAGGCTGTAAGATAACTAGCACCTCCCAAAAATCACCACCACATGGACATATACATGATTCGTGCTGCAATGCCTAATTCGAAAGCTTGTTGCAGAGTTACAACAGGATGGTAGCCAGTGTAGAACTTTTGGAGCTAATAAGTCTTAATTCATGGTCTGACCTCATGCTTGGGAAGCAGCACGTATGGCTCTCAACCAGCTGGAGCACTCTTTCTTTCTTTTTTTTGTTTTTGTTTAGTTTTTGATCATTAAATCGCTAGAGTATTCATTCCTAATAATAAAGAGGGAAAAGGAAAAGAAAGCTAGCTGGGATGGTGACTAAAGGTCCAGAAAGTTCCCTTTTGTGTGTGTGTGTGTGTGTTGGTGGTAGGTATGTACTGATATATATGAATTCAGGATGCAAGCAATCATAGAAGCTAGTCACTATAAAACAGAGAATAAGGGTGCATACTTGCAGTAGAATAGGACAATTCTAGCACCAACTAGAGTGATCATCACCGTGCAGTGGTTGGAGGTGCTGACCCAACATTGCTGAGTTGAACTTCTTGAGGCAGAAGATGATATTTGATACTGAGCTCTTCAAAAATTTTCTTTAGCTCCATGACCAGTTCAGATCTCCGGCTGCTCTTGTCCCCATAGTTTTGAAAGTTTATGGTGTGAGTAACATAGAGACCCATTGTCATCTTGTTCACATTCTCAATCTCCTTAACCAATACACTGTGGGAAGGACGCCAGTATTGTGGCTTACTCTCCAAGTACCTGAAGACACCAAACAAAACCATCCCTTAAGTATCAAGGTAATAATATGATGCAAAGACTTATAAGCTGCTTCTTTTGACAGAGTTTTTGTATAAATCCTGTCTTAAAAAAATTAGAGCCTAAATATGTTCAAACCTAATACCATAAAAACACACAAAAAGGAGAACAAAACAATACAGTGACATCTAAGAAAGGCCTCCAACTAATAGGTTATAGTTGTCCTTGATGATTAGCACACTATTAAAGTCCAAGACCATAACCTTCCATGCCACATTCCCTACACATCAAGCATAGGATGTTTGGTTTGCCACTGACCTATGTTACGTGGACTTGGGTATGGGTGTTGGGAGCAGCCAAGTGTCCAGGAGTTGAATTTTTCATTCTTTCCAAATATTTTTCACCATTTTGAAGTGTCTGGCAGGAGTACCCACACCCATGCCACATGTGTCTGACCTTCACACATTTAGAAGTGTCCATGTAACATAGCCACTAACCACTGTAAAGCTCAATGGTTAACTCCAACAAGATGTTCAACTAGCTATCTTCCATTTTCACAGATCCTGAACCTCATAATCCCCATCTATGTACGATCTTATAAATAGAGCATATAAATCTCTTCTCAATTTGAAGACAATAGAACAACCAGTCTTGAACATATTCCAACTGCTAACAATCTACATAGGGAAGAGATTACATGACAATGCCAAATGCCTCACAATAATTTGAGTTTTTTTTTTGGGGAGAAAATAGAGTTTCTAAAGATGAATTTAAATCAGCCATGGCACTTACTTCCTAGTATATGAATAAGAGGTACAGAAGAGTAGAGTTGACATACGCTTTTATTTTTGCTTTAAGAGCTCCAATACTATCAATAGAAGTGGAAACATCGACAGCAAACTCCACAGAATCACCCATTTCTGGGCTCCTGTAAAAATTGCTGATGGGTTTGGTAATCAAAACTGAATTCGGATAGAATATCTTTTCATTGTCATATCTCAAAAAGATTGTTGTCATAATGTTCATCTCTTCAACGACCATCTGCAAGGATTTAATAATCAAGAAAATGAATCAGAGCAACACTGATATAATAACATTGTACGTTTAAAAGTTTCTGGAGTTACCTGTACCCCATCGATGACACAACGATCACCTACATCAAATGGGTGCATCACAAATACAAATATGATGGCTTCAAATACAGTCTTGGCAGTGTTGCCAAACATAAACACCACTAGTAAAGCCTGAGACGAAATGAAGACAAGTACTTGGGTTGTTGCAAATCCCATCAAAAGTAACCACACGATAATGATCACAACAAGCAATATCCCTGAAGCAAGTTTATTCAACTCCTCTATGGCTGTTTTGGTGTCATTTAGAGAATGCGCCAGTGCTTTGCGTTCCTGGTAAACATTAACCTGCAGAACAAGAACTTGGTCATCAGATTCATGGAATGAAATCTTCCCCACCATAGGTAGTCTGTTCATTTCTGTGAAATCCAAAAATTACAAACATCTAAATAATTCTATGAAAGTATATGAGAAAGAAAATCAGGAATTGATGTCTAAATTCACTGGAAAATTTTAAAGTCATGTAATAATTGAAAGAAAAAAAAAAAGGAAGAGAGACAGAGACAGAGACAGAGAGAAAGAAAGAGAGAGAGAGAGAGTTTCTGAATGATTTGTAGATTTGAAAAACAAACAGAGATCTTACCACCCACTTCCGCAAAGTTGATTTCTTGATCTTTCCCTTTTGTTGCGCTCCTTCAGCTGCTGCTTCAAACAAAGGAATCACATTATCCACCTCTTCCTTCTTCATGAACCGCAAGACGTCCTCCTCCTCAATATACCTAATGCATAAAACAGAGATAACAATAAGGCAATACCTGAACAACCTATCATTAAAAAAAAAAAAAAAGCACAGAAACTATCAAATAAATATTCTCACTTGCTACCAGGCTTGGCTACATTCCTGAAAATCTGATAGGCAGCAGTCCTTGCTTCCAACTCATTAGTAATCTCCCTTTCTTTCTGCTCAATTCCTTCATCATCAGTGCTTTCTTCAAGTGTATTGACAAGAGTAGATAATCCTGACCCCGTTATCACTTTAATCAACCCTTTCATTGTCCAAGCAGAAATTTTCTCTTGCTTCATTTTATGCAGCTTATCTACATCAATCGTCTCTTCTTTCTCCCCTTGGTTTCCTTTCTTCTGATGTTTGAAACTCAATCGACCACTACTTTTTGAACTCTCAATACTTTCTTCCAACTCCATCAATGGAGGCCCCGAAAGGGTCTGAAGAACATACTGATGAAAGATTGATTCTTGAATTCGATCAAAGAATCTGGTGACGTGGAAAGAAGAAGCTAACAATTTTACCAACAATGTCTTAATCATCCATATAACTGCACCGATAAGACAAGAAGCTAGTGCCCTTGTGACATGATTTAGAATTTTGGTGGTTTTCCTAGATCGCTTGACACCATGATTGAACAAAAGGGCCCATGCTAGAAGAATTAAACCCAACCAAATGCAAGCCTGAACACTATTCTTCAAGCCAAAAACAAAATACAAAACCTTCTTTCTAAGCAAGAAATTCCTCTCAATCAAGAAAACAAGAACATTAATAAACCATTCCGAAAACAATCGACCGCAGAAAATTACCAATACAAGCACAAACCATTTCCATAACTCTAAACCCCAAATCATAGAAGCCTGCAATCTATGAACTGTTAAGCTAGGAATCAAACACCCCATAATGCACACAAATGCAACCCACTCAATTAAAACTCTGAATCTCCAAGTCTTACCCGATTTTTTACTCGCTTCAATAAACGCGGTCTTATAGACCTCCTCATCGTCCTCTTCCTCGCCGCCAGGCGACGCCATCAACGGCGTTTTTGGGGTAAGCGGAGCTGATCTTAGATTTTCTCTTGGAGTAGAGGCAGCACTGACTTTCTTATTGGGTGAAGCCCAGTTAGGCGAATTCCGGTAAGGTGAGCCTGAAGACAACAACTGGGTTTTCTCTTCTACCGATTTCAAGTCAGCAGGATCATATGGCTCTACCAATCTCGATTTGGGTTTCGAGTATGCGGACCGAGCTAGCGATCGCCGCCGAGTCACCGACTCTGAGGGGACCTGAGGAGGCTTGATCGGACTAGAACCCAAATTCGCTATTTCTGGCGAAGGTGGGCTCGAAAATGTGGACATTTGGACTCTCGATTTCAGTTTTTCTAGCTCTTTTAGCTCAATACCCGCATCTTCGTATCGCTTTTTCGAAGACTCCACCTGGGGATTTTTCAAAAAAGAGAAGGACCCATCTTCTGTTGCTGCATACCCTTTGGAATCTCTGCTTTCTTTATTACCCTCGAAAGCTTCTTCTCCACTGGATATCACCACCACGACTTCTTTTGTTCCTGCCTTCTCTCCCAAGCTATTTCGACCTTCCATCAGAGCCTTTTTGTCACAAAACAAGCAGCAATACGGTTGAAGAGCTGTGCCTTTGTGTCACAAAACAAGCAGCAATACGGTTGAAGAGCCGTGATGGTCTATTCATATTCGACTTTTTTCCGTGGAAAAAATGCGAGTTTTTGGGAAAACCCTGTTGACAATTATCGAAAAAGAAAATATTTCTAAAATCTATAGGGAGTGCAATGGGAGGATAATGGTCTGTTTGGCTTGCACGAAAGTGGGCAGAAATGAATACAGAGAATTTGAAATCTTGTAACGGTCACCCCAACGATAATGCTGTTACAAGATTGCCAAGTTTCGTTGTACTCCGTAGGTTCTTTAGTTTTCCCGTAAAACAAACTGATCGTTGAGGTAAGAGCACAGACACAAAGGAGGCGTTTGGTGCTGCAAATTGTTGATAGAGATGGGCAGACAATAAAGAAGAGAGAGTGTGTCAGGCGATCGATTTCCAAGAGTTATTTAAAGTGGAGTATAGTTCATCGTTTTCCCAATAGAGGGCCATTTTTACATTTTTTAAATATTATTCAAATGGGATAAATTTTGAAACACGAGATCAAGATTTTCAGTCCTTTTAAGATTTATTTAAGTCTTACCAATAAGTCATCCAACCTCATCTTTCTTTCTTTTCTTTTTTTCCGTCTTCTAATAAAACTTATCCATCCCTGCTTAAGATTATTGTTTAGCTGCATTGGTTGACAAAAAATGGCGTCTGTATCGACTTTCCAAATCGGAAATTTATTTAAGCAATTTTAAATGTCAAGTGAGGGTATAATGGGAATAAAAACGATTTTTTAAAAAAAAACGTTTGGCTCTGACAACTTAAAGGTCGGCAAAAAGTGGTAAACATTGGTGAGCTGGAGTATGGTCCTGTGGGGTCTATGGAAGCAGCGGAGCAGGTGAACGTGAACTCCCAATAACGTGTATAAGGTGATATTGTCAATAACTGCATAATCATTATCCAAGGAAACCTCTTCTCAACATAAGATCTTAAACCCCTTTTTCTTTTTTTCTTTTTTTTTTTTTTTTTTTGAGTAATTACACGTACTCGTACACACGTAAAATTGAAGCAATGACCTCCGTGAACTTCAAATTCAAGAAATCTAAATTAAAAATAAAGTAAGGTTTTAGAAAATGAGTTAGGACTCGTTTGAGTTTTTTAGGATCCTAAACGAACTTCTAATATGAGATCCTCTTTATATATTCATCCACAACAAAATTTTAGGGGTGGTTATTGCAACCCTTCAATGTTAATTGTACACCATACTTATCTTAATTTTACAATGTTTTCTGAAAAATATAAAAGATTTTTAATAAAAACTAATCATGTAGTTTACTAGAAAACATTATTAGACATCATAAACAATTTTGAAGAAGAAAGTTTTTTCCAAAATATGTCGTTAAGTGGATTTTTTTGGCTAAAAATGAAACAAAAACTAATAAAGACAAAAAAAATCCTCTTAAATGATAGATTTTGAATAAACTTTCTTCTACAAAGTTGTTCAAAATTATGTTGTTAAGTGGATTGCATGACTAATTCTTATAAAAACCTTTTATATATATTTTTATTATAAAATCTTAAAAATTAAAATTAGTGAAGTGTGCAAATAATATTAAGGGGTTGCAATAACTTTTCTCAAATTTTATTCTATGTACCCAATCTCGTGAACTAGCTGAGTTGTGAATTGAATTTGAGTTGGGACCTTTGGAGTTTGAATTTGGGGCTTATTTGAGGGCAAGGATCCTCTCCATTGAAAGAATTTATTATTATCATTTTTTTTTTCACTTGAATATAAAGATTAGATTGAATTTAATTGGGACCCTCATTTTTAATTAAAAATGGAGGACCCTAAGTAGTCGCTTTGGTGGGCTACACTCATTAAGTCATAACCACCCCTGAAAATGAGGTATATAGTAGATTAGAAATATTAATTAAGGCCGGCATTGACGTTGCCACACTGTATATAAATAATTGATGTAATATGATATTGCATTCCGTTAATTATAGGAGGGAGCTCTTCCTTGTCAATTGATGCCATTAAGGGCATTGACTTTGGCACAATATGTATAAATAATTGAAATAACATGATAATGCATGCTGTTATTGACAAGAGAGAAATGGTTAAAATTTAGATATATATATTTTTATTTTTTTGGTTAAGAATAGAATCTTATGAGCCATCGTGCTATATATCGATTATTGCTCATCCTTGTTTTCATGATTCCTCTTTTACATACTCTATTATCCCACAAAAATAGATCATTATTGTTATTTTTATTATTCCCAAAATATTTGTCCACTTTAAATCAAATCATAAGTTTTTTAACTTCCCTATGCTATCCATTATTATTTTAAAAATTATTCTTAATAACAAACCAAATTCAAGTAAGAAAAATATACTTTTGGAAAAAAAAGAAGGTATTATGGGTGAGAAGTCCAAAGCAATGATCCTTTCCATTACAATGAACGGTCCATTAAAATCTGAATCGCTTATACCATATGAATCTTATATGTTTTGATGCATCCCACATGTTATGAATGATTCAGATTTTAATGGATCATCCATTAAATGGAAAGAATCTCTTCCTAGTTAGAAGTCAATACATTATTATTATTTAAAAAAAAAGATATGTGTTCGATCAAAGATGATATATTTTATGGGATGGAGGAAGTACGTATTTGAGAAGATTTGGAACTATAACCTCTTCTAAACCTTACCCTTAAACAAGGAGACCTACCATCTAAGCCACAATCGCTATTAGTACATTTAGCAGCACTAAATTACCAAATTTGACTGAAATTTCTAAAAATACAATTTTGTGATACAATTCCTAAGCACAAGTCCCCCAACAAACAAAAAAACCATCCGCCAAAAAATTCTCATATGAAATACCTTGGCAATATCAAATATAATAAAAATTCAAACACCACGTGTGTTTTGTTTTGTTTTGTTTTTTTATTACTTATTTTGGTAATCACATTTCTTGTCGTTCCATCATAATTTAGTGTTCCGACGGCCGTTATTGTCTCCACTTTCCACCCATTCAAAGCATCTTCACAACAGGTTTTGAGGACTGAGTCCTAATTAGGTAAGGAGTCGACTGCACCTATTCATCCGGTGAATGAATACCTTTATGCTAAAAAATGTCTTTTTTTTTTTTTTTTTTTTTTAATCTAAATAATCCATCCACCTTCTTTCTTAACGAATACCTAAATTTGCTTAACCAAATGATAGTTGATTTAGCAGATATATGGAATAACGTGGTAATATCAGATTTATTGAATTGAACTCTTTAACATTATCCTTCAGTGGAAGACGTATAATAGTAGGTGCAAAAATAATATCCAATGAATAGTAATACTATTTTACATCACATTAGATTGAGATGCATGATTGCTCTTTCCTATGTTTTATTTCCTTTCTGTTTTTTGGGAGGATAATAGTAGATGTGGACACTATATTGCATAAGGATCACATTAGATTGAGATTCATGATTGCCTTTTCCACGTTTTTTTTTTTTTTTGTTTTTTTTTGGAGCCATAAGCGAGATGCATGAATGCATGATTGGTCAAAAGCAAATTTTAGTCATGGCCAAATTATTTGAATAAGTAATGATGTGGCATCCAATTATAGGTGTGCTCAAGAGCGAAAGTGTGGGCTCCACAGGTTGCGTCCAAATACCTTAATCTGAAACAAAAGACAAATATAGAAAATAAAAAATAAAGAAGCGACCATTAGTGGGCTCCATGAGGAGTGCTTTCTTGCATGAGATTCACATTCATATATCACATAAGAGTGTGAGTCTCATCTCTTATAAGAGATTCATAAAATTTTTGAAAAGAAATTACTTGACAAATCATCCATGAAAGAAGGCCACAATATTACTGGATTAAGTATACCCACAAAATTTATATGCCTAATTATATATATATATCTAACTGGTCACCTTGTAGCTGTTCTGTCAAGCCCAATAATGTTCATCTGTTTTTTCATTTAAGCGAATTAATGTTCCTGAGAAGGTTGATTTGAAAAACATTCAACTATTAACGTTTGGCTTGGCTTGCGGGTGACCCGTGTATCGTATGAGATTATTTTAGAGCGAAATTAAATCAACGAAGAGAGGATTGGAATACCCATGTTTGACTCCCACCTCGAATTTATCTTTTCTTAAATTTTTTCGTTGATTTTCTAGTGCGAGCTTTCAAACTCCAATGAGAGAGACAAAAGCAAAGACATGCTAGACCATATGAATATAGCCAAGTAAACTTAATACATATGTGGTACAGAAAAAATGGAACACCTAATAAAAAATCAACCATAAAATTAAATAATAATTATTCCTACTACCAGCATGCTATACCTAGGATTATTATTATCCTATATTGTTAAAACAAAAATCAATGAAATTCACCTTTTTTACCCATCAGATTGTTTGGCTCTAAATCCGATCTAAACGTAAAAACTTCATGAGGAGAAGCATAGCATTTTTCTCTTCTAAGAGCATCCATGTTTAGTGTCTGCCTTTTATTCCACACTTGGTTACCATAATCATCCATGACCCAAACCTCTATACCCACCTCTCTTCCCATGCAGATAAGTGCGAGCCGCCCTTGGTACTCCACAAGCTGCTTCTTCTTGTAATGATCATTCTCATTGAATGGTTTAGGTATTGGAAACATACTCCAGCTCTCTTGATCGACATGAAATGCAAAAACGTGGTTGTGGGTTGTGAGCCAGTACATTGTTCCGCTTGCCAAGACAGTAGGACTGTAACTCAAGGGCACAAGATGTGGCAATTGGATCTCTTTTGATTGCTTCCATGCCCAAAATTTTGAGTCAAATATCTCGCATCGAAGATTGTAGTACCCCATCGACTTGAAACTATAGAAATTGAAAAGAAATTAAAGTTGTAAACACATTACATGTGCGGCGTCTTACTTTTAATGCACATGATAATGCATGAATTTAAAAAGAAAGGTATAAAAGCATACAAAACATAACATATAAGTACACTTATGGTGCATTTGGATGAGGGATTTGTATTAGGGATTTGGGTTAAGACAAGATTTTAATGCTAAATTATGGCTGCATCAGTAACAACAGATGAGGTTGAAATCCCATATTAACCCAAATCCTTCTTCCAAATATCTCATCCAAACATACCATTAATTAATTACCACACAAAAAAAAACAAAAAAAAAACAAAAAACAAAAAAAGGAAAAAAACAACCAAATTAACAAAAATAGCTTACCTAAACTTGGGTTGCGAGAATCGAACTATTTTATAGTGCAAAGGGTTCGATCCAAGTACTATCATACCAGTTCTCTCTGTGAAGTAACGAGTTTTTGGATTTGGTATGGCTTGCCACTGTTTTGTACTGGGCTTGCACACATAATATTGGGGAATCCTAGGGTTTCGAAGACTTTGCGGCTCTTGGCTTTCACAATACAAAATTCCTTGATTTGATGAGGCCTCTATAGCCACGGATCTAGGTAGAAAATTGAGGGACATGTCGAAAATTGAGTCTAATGATTTATCAATGGACACAAACGTGGCTGTACGTTTGTTCCTACTCATGCATTGAATGAAATAACCTAATATAGTATGTGTTCTTTCGCAATGAAGACGCGTAAAACTTGACTCGTATGTCATATGGTTCCATTCCTTGCAAACCAATCTACACTTGCCCAGAGTGTTCAATGAAGTTCGAGTCAAAATCTCGAAAATAATATCTGAAGGAAGATCAAGAGATTCCATCTCAATCAAGTTGTTGACGGGAATACATTTCGAAGGTAAAGGAATATAGAGAAAATGAAGATTGATTATTCTACTACAGATATGTCTAGCTTAAAACATTTTGATCATAGGAAGTAGTAAGATAAGGTTTATATAGTGGTAACCTATGTGACTGTCATTCAAAACAGGAAAAATATAATTCTGCGCATGTTTCGAAACCCCGAGAAAATATTACTCCCTTCATTTCGGTTACTTTGTTTGTCCATATTTCTATTTTAGGATGTCTCAAAATATTTGTTTGACCGATGCGTCATCATAAGATTGAGTCACTATCCACAACAACACTCGAAGGGAATGTCAGTCGTGCTTCTCCTCAGGTGTATTTGCTAGCTTGCTACAACCAGTGATTTTTTGGTAGTGAAAAAAATTACCTTTTAAAGGGCCAAAATATATGCATGCAAATTTTACTGTGAATCTTTGTCCAGTTTGCGGACTTTAATGTGAATTTTTGACAACCTAAATTATTTATTACTTAATTATAGGGATAAATTAAATTAAATTCTCTAACTATTCGCCTATTTGGCCAAAATTCTTAGCCAAATCATCAAAATATTAAACAGCTTTCGTAAATCTAGCTATGAATTTTTTTCCACTCAAATTTTAGGTTACCTTATTCAAGCATCGATATTGTTTGAATTTGAATTTGGACAAATAGCCAGAAGTATGACACAATCCAGATTTCATATTAGAAATTAAGAAGTGATCAATTAATAATAACTAAATAATAATTAAATAATGGCACCTCGTATTATATCGATCTTCTTGTGATAATTAACTAATGTACTTTATATCAAAATTTTTATATTGTCAAAGAATATGAGTGCAAATGAAACGTTTATAATCAATTTCAAGCATTTTCCCCGCTTTCCCCACAATTCTTTGGGGTCCAAATTGGGCGTGCCTTAAAGAGTCAAAAAAACCTCTTACAAAATTACATTAATTAGAGGAGAATCCCATTATTATGTGGGTTTTATTATTATTTTTTTTTTTGGAGGGGTGGGGGTGAGAGGATCCTCGATCTCAAATGCATTATATCGTCCATGCCAGTACACATCTTAACCATGCATCATTTGTAAGACTCACCATTTCAATGGTTAAGATGTACACCTAACGATCAAGTGTATTTGAGACGATCTTTTAACCTATTATCGACGAGGGTTTAATGTTGTTTCTTTATTCAGTTATATTTGGTGCAAACTGAATTTTTCAATTTAGAAAATCATAATATATTGTTCATTTTTGTTCAATTAATGACATCCTGAGTTGTCCAAATGATCTTTTGTAATTTATTAGTATTGAAGGTACCAAGCCATCTTCTCGGATGGGACCATTCGGGAAAATTACAATTATCACCAAAATCAAGAATGAAAGGTAATGATTTTAACTTTCTATATTTAAGAGGATGGCAATCATTATCACTAACGAGAGTCATGAATAAATTGTCAGTAAAATATATCAAGAGTGAAAAGTGATGAATTTTTGTTTCGACTTTCTCTCTCAAACCTTTTCTTGGACTATTAGCATCCCTTAAAAACGTATGTTAATTATCAATCCTCAAAACGATGAAATGCCTTGCTAGTAAGCTCAATTTCAATCAAAGAGAAAAAGGTAAGAGACTTTGTGACATATGAATAAACATGGTAATTAAAATAAAATAAAATCAGATGTATGTTTTTCTTAAGAAATAAACCATAGAACAATAATAATTTCTACTCCAGTATTAACTACCTGTGGCCTAGAAAAAATTAGACTCCCATATTGAATTGTCCAAAAAAAAAAAAAAAAAAAGACAAAAGAAATTCAATAACCCATGATCATATCACTTGGCTGGAAATCTGACTGAAAGGTGAAAACTTGGCAAGGATGCCCATTTTTCTTTAGCTTAACAACATTGGAACTATGGTTTTGAAACTTGTAAAATATAACTTGGTCATATGTCTTCATGAGTGCAATATCAGCATTATAAAATGCTTCAGGAGAAACATGGGGTTCTTCTCTTCTGAGAGCTTCGATACTCATTGTCCTTTTTTTCCACACTCGATTGCCATAATCTTTCATGACCCAAAGCTCCATATTCTTGTCTCTTGTCATATTGATCAGAGCGAGCTTTCCTTTATACTCCACAAGCTTTTTCTCATGGATTGGTCTTGGTAGTGGAAACATACTCCATCTCTCTTCCTCTGGATCAAATGCAAATACGTGATCATCGGTTGTAAGCCAGTGAATTGCACCACTCGCTAAGACAGCAGGTTCATGACCCAGGAGTGCACATTGCAAACCAACCTCTTTCGACTGCTTCCATGCCCAGATTTTTGAATCGAATATCTCGCATCGATAATCGTAGCACTTCTTTGACCTAAAAGTATGGAAATTAAGAAAAATATGTAAGGACATTGGAATACCCAATCGACATATATACAAGAAGAAAAATTTAGTACTATTTTTCACTCTGTAATGCCTCAAGGGTTGTAGAGATTATCTGGTTTCCAATCACAGTCCAAGGGACAAAGGACATGGATTCACTGACCATGGCTTTTTTTTTCTTTTTTTAAAAGGAAAGTTGGATTGCAAACACACTTGTGACTTTAATTGTTAGCAAACAGAGTTTTAATAATTAAGAGTAGATCATAAGGCAAGGCAATTCATAATCACAGACACATAGATATAGCACATGTGAGCGTATATAAGGACACGAGGGTTCAATACCCGCATCTTCACTACGCACTTTTTATTAAAAAAAAATTATAAAAAAAACACAAGTAGCCGACATGGGACTCCATGTCCTATGTACCATATTGACTCAGATGTTTTCTTGTATCCATTATGCTAGTTGTACTCTTCTCCATATATATTGGCTTTCGACCATACACCCTTTGGAAAAAAAAAATTAAATTAAATTAAATTGTTGGTACTTTTGACCACATACTAGTATAGTAGTATGTATTGGTAGGGCCCGTAGGGAGATGATCAAGGATTATCTGCAACAAATCGCACAGTTCATCCCATCTAGACTGTTTGATTTTGATTTATTTTTGTTTGGGTCTTCACCTGATCACTTTCGTGTATTGGTATTGCCTAAGTTTCATCCTATACTAGGGCTCATAACAGGCACTCAATTAAGGACTAATTTGTGGATGGTGCTACTGTATATAATTTTCCAATGATAAAGATGTATTAATTTATGTGGGAAGAGTCTATATCGTTTTAATTCTATTCGAAATCGTCTGGAATAATATAATATACTGAACAAATAATAAATAAATAAATAAAAAGAAAAACATATATAGAATAGGTAACTCACCAAAATTTGGGCTTCACGAATCGAACTATTTTGTACACCAATGGGTCCAGTCGTAACACCATCAAGGCAGATCCTTGGGTGAAGTACTGTGTCTTTGGTTTTGGTATGCCTTGCCATTGTTTGGTACTAGGCTTGCAGACTAGATATTGAGGAATCCTATGATTTCCATGGCTATGCGGCTCTTGGCTTACACAGTACAAAAGTCCTTGTCTCGAAGAGGCCTCGATCTTCACCGGGTTAGGTAAAAAATCTAGGGACAAACTAGAAATTGGGTTTGATTCATCCATGGAAACAATCTCAGACAAATGCTTATTGTTACTCATGCTTTGAATGAAGTAACCCACCGCGGTTCTTGTTTTTTCGCAATGAAGGCGCATGAAATTTGACTCGTACGTGATACGATTCCATTCCTTGCAGACCAATCTACACTTACCTAGAGTTTCTAATGAGCATCGAGTTAAAATCTGGAAGATAATATCAGAGGAAAATTCACGAGACTCCATTAGAGAGTAACTAAGTTGAATGTGTTGGGCTATTGAGAGTGAAGGAGTGGCAGGGCAGGACTTATATAGAGGTATCCCTGTGGCTGTCTGCTGTAGGGCAATAGAGAGTTTTTAACTTGAATGGTTGAAACTCTACAAAATAGGAAATAAAAGGAATCCTTGTACGGCAAGAAGTTTGATTACTTCACTGGCCCACTGGGGCAATCTCAGTATCTATATACTATATAGTATATACTCTTCTTCTTTTTTTTTGGGGTCTTAAGATGTCTCCTAAAAGGAATGCATAAATGGAAATTAAATTATTTTAGTATTTTTATACGCGAATAATATGCGAAGCAAGATCACGAGACTCCATTGGGTCCAAACAATTTCTTTATAGTAATTCAATTTCATGGAAAATAATTAGTGGAACTTGAGATTGATTTTGACTTTCTTATAAAATTAACCTGACTGGCTCTGTCTTGAGGCAAAAAGAAAGAGCACAGGAGGCTTGACTCGTCCCATTAAATCTTAGGTTAACCAAATTCCAGCCACCATCCAAATTTGTGGGGCCGTCTGGTTAGTTAATCAAATATAGGTTGCCAAAATCTAGTTAATTGATTGAACTCTATAGTACCCTATTGTCTAAATTTTTTTTTTATTATTGAAGATCGCATATTTAGAAACTTGAGGAAGAGGAAATTGCTTTAAGGGTGCAACTCGAAAGGATTCAAAGCTAAGTTCAGAAAACTCAACTCATAACCATTCTAAGTTTAATATAAACCCTTGGATGTGAATTTTGACGGCTCAGATTAAAAGCATAAAAAATTACTGAAATAACTAAAATAATTTCAATGGATAACTTTTTGATATTTTAATCTAAATTGTCAAAATCCTTATCTAAGGACTTCGATAACCCTAGCATAGCGCTAAGAAGATGTAAATAGTCTCTCTCTCTCTCTCTCTCTCTTCCTCTCATAAAAAGGTATGAGAGAAGAAATCTATCTCTAATTCGTCTCTTTCCCCTATAAGGGGAGGTCCCGGTTTGAGTTGCAAGTGTTTCGGTAGGATAGAGATAGGGTGTAGGGGCTTATGATTAATTGAAAGTAAGACATTTCCTTTCTCACCATCCCCTCGAGGTCTGCCCTATAGACTTTATCTAATAATTGTCCAATGCATGTGCGACAGGGGATTGCATGTGTCTAAGGGGATTAATCGGGTGCAAAGTATTTGTAATCTCTTGATATCCCAAAAAAAAAAAAGAGAGGAATAAGTAAGACACTTCCTTAAGTAATGGGAAAAAAAAAAGAAAAAAAAAACCCTTGAAAAGCTCAAGCGATCAAAGATGAGTGTGTGCTAAAGTCATCATAACATAGTGGTCCAGGCACAACATGGGCACAGTTAGGGTTTGATTATTATTATTGATGAGAAAAGGATATGGTGTCTTTGGTGGATTGAGTTGGAACTAGATTTTTGTTTTTTTGTTTTTCTTTTTTTCCTGTTCAAGATATAAGAAAGGATAATGGCATATGGGGGAGGACCTCTACCTTGTTAAATCAGGTCTTATTGAGTGTGTATGCCTGCCTGACCGCTTGTTGCGGACGGACCTTTTTGGCCACATGGATTCTGGCCGGACTAATGTCATTGGACCCTTTGAGAGAGAGGGAAAAAAAAATGCAAATTAAATTTTATATTACAAAGCAGAGGGAACAAAAATGGACTGAAGGTCCTAACGGCAACGTCACTCCATATTCCCTTATGCATAAATTATATTATCGCATTAAATTATCTGCTTATGGATTTGGCTGCTGTCAATTCCCAAGATGAGAATACTCCATATTAATTTGTCATATTCTATATCAAAAGATGCCACCTAGTTAGGTGCTAAAGCTTCATATGGGAAATATTGTAAGCTTGAGCTCAAGCCCTGTGTTCATGTTATGCTATTTCATTCACATTTAATCTTTTACTTATGTCAAAAAAATTATTCCATAGAATTAAAGTAATGAAACCTGAAAATTTCTATTAAATCAATGTGTAATCTAATCATTGGATTTTCATTAAGGGCGGTGCTATACGAAGCACTCTTGGTACAGTACCCCATACAGCACCCAACCCATATCAACAAAAAAGGCGATCCGTTAAATAAATTAAATTTTGGTCTATACGTATAGTGCCACATATGGTGCTGTATTTTAGTGTTACACATAAGTTGACGTACATAACATTTGCCTATTATTAAATATACCTTGTATGGTTAAAAATTATTGTATACAAAGGTTTTGAACACAAATAAGATTATTGTTGATTCCATCTCAGTCAATACAAATAATTAATTTGATTAGTAAAAAACTCAGAGGTAAATCTCAAAAACCACTCATACAAATCTCTGCATCATGCTTAAATGAGAGGCTTGATGGGAAAGAGGTTCAATGATTTGTGGAGAAACAATTCTGCATTCCTAGTAACTTATTTGACTCAAATTATCAGAACCCTTTGATCGATTGATCATTTCTTAGATGTGTAATAAACAAAAATGATATATACTGTATCAATCATCAATACTGACCGTCCTGACCATCTGATTAATTTTCTCCCTATAAGCCTCCAAATGTCCACAGGTGGCAAAAGAAGAGAGAGAGAGAGAGCTCTTATCAACAATTTGTCTCATATTCTCATCCTTCTTGTTCACCATCAAATGATTGTCCATTCTCTTGTCCTCATTCCCCTCGATCTCCTTAAAATAATCTTCGACATCCCATAAACTACAAACACTTTCTCACACTCCTCAACAGCCACGGCCTTCAGATTAACCCTTTATTAATATTTTTTGACTTCAGGATAAAAATTCCCTTGATGACTTCATATACTCTAAACCCTTCTTTCTAAATCCTTAAACACCCTTTTCCACTAACCCCAAAAGAGAAAAAACATGGGAGATAATTCAACAACACCACCACCACCCCCTGCCGCCAAATCCAACTTACCCATGTTGTACTACGGCCTAGTAGTCGTCGGAACCGCCGCCCTCATGCTCGCCATGTACAACCTTATCGTCGTCCGATGGTGCACGGCCGGCGGCAGGCGACCTCGCCGGAGACCAAACCAGTTTGTTGAGGCTACGACAAGTCAGAGTTTTGAGAGCTCTAGTGTGAACTTGGTGTCCAGTTTCAAGTACAGGAAAGAAGGGGTGAGTCAAGGGAAGAGTACTAGTGATTATGAATGTGCGGTTTGCTTATCGGTTTTCGAAGACGGCGAGGATGTGAGGAAACTTCCGAGGTGTAAGCACTCTTTTCATGCTCCTTGTATTGATATGTGGCTTTACTCTCACTCTGATTGCCCACTTTGTCGTGCACATGTGGAAGTTCTTGTTTCTCATCATCAAGATAGAGTGGTTCAGGAGGAAAATTCCATGGAAATTTCCAGGGAAGGCTTGCTGGATTCTGGCATGTCTGTTTGAGGCTTATAAATAAATTTTTTAGCCAAAAAAAAAAAAAAAAAAAAGAAGAGAGGAAATCTTGAGAGGCTTGTGCAAGATGTGTTGGCGGTGGTGTGTGTTGGAGTGTAGTGAAACGATGATAACGAAGAAATGGTATGAAAAGGGCATCACTTGGACGGTGTAAATCTATTGGTTGTTTCAAATGGGCTTTGGGTTTAGGTTGGTTGGCTATCCATGGAGCCCCAATGCGGAAAAATGAATTTAATGAATTTTCCTTTTTTTTGGATGCAAAGCTGGACCAACTGAGTCATTTTCTACACAGAGTTCAATTTTTTCTCTCTCCTATATTTACTTTCAATCTTTATATAATTTATAGTCTCAAACTAAGACAATCTCTTATTTTTGATGCTAAACTTTTACTAGATTCTATACCTCTTTGGGTTGTTCGTCGGGTTCCTCGGATGGCCAATTGTGCGGCCCATGAGCTCGCCCGGTGGACTGCTTTTTGTAATACCTTTGGTTCCATCCCATCACCTCTCTGCCTGATGTTATTTTGTTTGCAAACAGGGGTGAAGGAGTTGGAAGTCTTGGTACTTTTAATCATTAATATATAGTCTTGTTTATCAAAAAAAAAACCTTTGTATTTTTTTTGGAAAAAGTAGTTGAATTGTTCACATTGAAAACCGGATCAGAAAGTCAAGAAAGAATAAGGAAGTGAAGAAAGAGGTGTCATGTCCAATGTGTATTGGAGGGGTGTAACACTACCATGGCACTTTCAGAAAAGTGACCAGGCATGCATATGGCACTTTCAGAGAAGTGAACGTTATTCTTAAGTCCCACATCAAGTGCTCTCTCTCTCTCTCTCTCTCTCTCTCACATACATTTTTCCAAGCCAGGAAAATGGATAATGAATATATAAAAGGTAATTGCAAAAAATAAATTAAGAAAAAAAGGGGGCTTATGGCTGTCAAGTTAAATATGAATCAGTCCCTTCCTCCATGTAGGGTCATCATAAGATCTCTCCTAATGACCTCATTTCTATTTTATTTTGATGATCTAGTTCGTCTTCCCATATGACACTAACAATTACAGCGCTTTAAAATGCTTACTAAAAACACAATGGACTAAACAGAGTGTGTAAATGCTAATGGCCTGTCTAGTCGTTCCAGCGATTTGAATTTTCATCCTGTCTTGCATATAAGTTTATGAACAAGTCTCTCATTGTGAATTGCTAATTCAAGAGTGGCAGGGGTCATCTAAATGATGATCAGAACTTGTTTCCAAACTATAAAAATAAATAAATAAATAAATAATGATGATCAGAAATCTAAAACCCGACATTCAGTGAATTCTTAAAATTGATCATTTCTGAATTCCCTGAATACCGCATGTGTAATTCTAGGATTTCTCCAATTTTTCACAATATTTTCCTCAACTCACTCCCAAAGAATTACCAAATCCTAAATGTCACCATCACACAGCCACCCCCCCCCCCCCCCCCCCCCCCCCCGGCCCGCCCCGGGCCGCAAAAAAAAAAGTAATAATAACAAAAGAAAACCCACAAAATTTGAAGAAGAAACAGAGATATAGTTTACAACAATGGACTTGAAACCCAGAAGCCTGGAAAAGTAATATCCGTATAAAGCAACTCAAGGAAGTGACCGACCATGACTGCATAATGTATATGTACAGAATTTATGTTCATATGCACATATATATTTATGTACGGATACAAGGACAAAAACTGCAGCACAAAATGTATTTTTATTGGAATCCCCACCGCCTCAGACCCTGAGTTAAAATATATTCAAGCAGATTTCATAAATATTACATGGCCAATATAAACTTTTGCCTATCCACAGTAGAGCTCAAGTCTATAATCCACAAGAAATTGGATCACATTTTTCTTAAATTGTCTAATCTTGCCTGTAAATCATTATCTATTCCATTGTCTTCATTCCCTGTTGGTTCGGCTTGTGCAACCTTAGTCTTTGCAGCTGGGGCAGCTACAGCAGATGAGGGAGCATTCAAAAGCTGCACATTGGATTAAAACATCATAAAAACATCACCATTACTGCTCAAATAGATTTAATTCTACACCAAAGAAAGTCCCAATAGTGCCAAATTTCCCATGTGGGCAAAAGAAAAAAAAAAAACTTATTTTAAGTAATAAAAGTACCTCCGAATTGATGTCAATTCCAATCTCATCAAGAACCTGGTTCACCAGTTCTTCTGTTTCTTCCTCTTCCTCGTCTCCTTCCAATGCATCATCAATGGCATCCCCCATAACCTCAGACACCATTTCCATCTTCTCATTCTGCATCTCAAATTCTTGCATAATCTTCTGCAGTGCTGGCAAGTTCATCTGCCTATTCATCTGGCCCATAGCTTTTGTGACACCTTTCATTGCCTCTCCCATTGCTTGTGTCGATTTAAGAGTCTGAAAATTATTAAAACAGAACCAAAATTTACTTTTTACAATGAGATAACCACAGAAGTCATAAAAAATAAAAGAGAGAGGGAGAAGTAGACGACCATTTGGCTCAATGTTAAACCAGAACACAGTTTTAATATATATTTTTTTTTAAAAAAAAAAATCAAACTTGTGAACAGCCCAATCTAGAAGACTTCTGGCCTTCTGGGTTTCTTCACCAGCCAGAGCCTTGCCCTAAATATTTTATATTTTATCAATGATGAACTACAACCAGATGGATGGAAAAAGCAGAACTGGCCAATATGTTTAACCAAAATTAACTCAAATCAAGACAGCAAACTCGATTCAAAAGAGAGGAAAAAATTATAAACAAACGTCTCATCTGGAAAATGTGCATAGTTATCAGAACCAGACTGGCCTGGCCCAGCCAGTGAACGGGTCGACAAGGGCCTTGTCCATTTCGGTTTTAAAATTGGATCAGTTATGCATCTATATCAGATTGAACTCATGGAATTTTATTTGAACCATTACAAACTGGCCAGTTAGGTGGGTTCTCTATGTACATTGTACTTTTAAAAAGCTCCTTAATTTGAGTGGGCAGAGACTCTAACCATGGACAGTACTAATGAAAAGCCATTTTTTGCCACCACTCCATGTGCATGTCCTATTTTATGTTCTAAAACATATATTATTTAAGGGTTTTAAATGCATACACCCTAAAGCGAAAGTCAATATATTTAAAGAGGATGACAAGGTCCGGGACGTCCTGGACCTGATCAATTTCAATATTTAAAATAATACGTAATTAGTAGTAAGCAGTTGAACCAATTGACCTGTGGTTGAACACGTGACCTAGTGACCCACCCTTCTTACTAGGTTGATGTCCAGTCTGAGTTTGATAACTAATTAACTATGGTTTTTAGACTTCCTTTGCAATCAGCAGGCCTCATCTCATGGTCCCAGTCAACCCTTATATCATATAGCTATAGCTACTAGCTTCCATATGTTACAAGAAGATTAAGACTACCTTTTTCCATTACCATGGCAGAAAAGATATGCAAAAGATAAAAACATGCAGCAGCCAACAGGCTTCAAGTTGTTAACGATGAAAACATGAAGATAAATATAGTGAGATATTGCATAAGGAATATTAAGCATGTTATGGGATTTATATAAAACAAAATAAATCAAAAGAGAAATCAAATAACTGAATTATAAATAAATAAATAATTAATTAATTAATTTAAAAAAAAAAAGGAGCAATATACCTGAATTCTAAGAGCTACGCCCTGGAGTTGTGATTTAAGCTTGTAAAATTTTTCGATCTGATGACGTGTTCTAATAAGGTCTTTCGCCATCACTTTCACAGCTCCCTGGAACAAAAGTGCACAAAATAAAGGATATATTTGGTTGGGGTTGCTATAATAATATGCTTGATTACTGATTTAGTGTGCATTAATATTGCACATACATAACAATTTTGAAGAATGGAGCTCTCTGCTTATCAATCATAAACACTGTAAAACTACAGAAAAATAATACTCCATGATGCTATATTTGATTGCAAAGAAAAGGAGGAAAGGCACCAAAGATAATTGAATCTAAGAATCAAGAAATGTTGACCATTGACACCACATTACACACGCAATGGGAAAGTGGTCAGGGGATATGTGAGAAATTAAAACCACATGAAAGCAATATAAATCAGTTGCAATCTTGACAAGGAGTACTTGCATAGTTGTAAATGGTTCGTATCCCAGTATATCATCATAACCTCAATAGGTTGTAAAGCATCTGAATATGTTAGAAATAGATATCAAAAAGAGAATATGTCAGAAATACATAGCCTAGTCACACCAAAATATGCAAAAAAGAAACCGCATAGTGTTAAATTCTTGCACAAAAAACAAATTGAGATGAGCTATCTTTGCCTTTCCCATCTTAGCTTTGGTGGTCAAGGCATCCCGCTTTGAGGGGTGAGTGGGATGGGAGACTGGGAGTAAAATAGTTCAGCCTGTACTTATGCGGGGTGGTATAACAGTGCATGTGCCATTCCAACCCCAAGAGCTATATTTGATCTAATAAATGAAAAGAGCAAGTAATCCAGAAAGAACGACAGACCATCTGCCCTTGCTTTGCACTTTTCTTCATCTCTACAATCAGTTTCTTCTCTTGCCCTTGTAGACCTTGCCTCTCCCTTTCTATTTCTCTAATAGACTTGTCCAGCATCCTCTTATTTTCCCGCAGAAGTTCTGAAACCACAAACATATATATAAATTCAGATTATAAATGGTAACTGCAGAATATGTCTAATTATAACTGCAAGATTATGGTCCAATTCACCATATTCATTGACTTATGGCACATTTGGACATCCCTTGCAAATTGAGTAGTCCCATTGTGTTTTATATACATTTTTATGAAAAAATTCATCATCCCGAATTGGGCTATTACCAAAAAAAAAAAAAAAAAAAATGGTACATATTCTCACAAATGATGGTGAAAATTTGTGATGGTGGCATGTTATTAAAAAAAAAAAAAAAAAATAAAGAAGACATACATCATATAAAATCTTTTGCAGTGAGTGACCAGTGACACCTCCATTTAAAAAAATAAAAACAAAAATGGAATGGTCCCATTTCAAATGACAGATTTGTAGCTTTAAATGCTATGCAATATAACTAATGGGGCCATGCAATTTTCATAGGCCGTCTAAACAGGTCCTTCCTAAATACTTATGCTCCAAAGTGACAACCTAAATTTGAAAATGTAAAAGTGCCCATCCTAATAGAGTCACACGCACACAGCCCAGACTCCAGACTCCAGCCAGACTGTCGTAGGTGTAAATAGGCGAATGTTTGACATAATATTACTGCCCCAGCAACAACGCTTAAATGTGACAAGATCCATATATTTGATCAATCACAATCTTTATACAGACGTTATGACATGCAGTGGTGAAGCAATCTACAATCAAACATAGCATGACAATGAGGTGTCATATTAACACAACCAACAATTCTATAGTATCACAATTGTTCCTGTCAACTAGAGTATCATAATTCCTATTTTTCGCAATTTAATTAAAGGCGTTTCACTATGTAACAAAGGGTCCTAACACCCTGCTCACACCTTGTTCACCTTGCCATTTCAACATGACCAACCATTTACTTTACTGACAACAGACAATTTAACAAAACTATAATACTCTCTATGTATGTTCCCAAGCAAAAACCCCATTCAAAATTTGCTGAACCAGCCACACACCCTGGGCATCAAATGGTGTCCAACATAAACAACTATGCGACTATATATATAGAGCAGCGCTGCATTCCTAACTCTTTTGCCCAAATTTGCTTGTGCAACTAATGTGGCGGCTGATGTGTAAGTCATCTGAGCTGATGTAGTGTGTCACATCTGCTGCCACATCAGCCATCACATCAGTCAAGCAAGCAAAATTGGGCAAAAAGCTGAGATCTTTAGCATTTTGCATATATATATTGACCAAAATGGTCGGCCTGAATAATCCCTAGGACATGGGTAAGGCAACCGCCCACTCCGCATTAATTAACATGGAATAATCCCGACTGGTAGCCTGTGGCCGGCCCCAATAGCTTGTGGGAAGTCGAACCCAGGACCTTCCGCCTTAAATTTTTTTTTATGTTTTTATTTTTTCAATTGAATTGTTGTCAATTGCCAAAAGTTGACCCGTGCGATCGATGAATTTCATTCATAATGATGAGCTGAACACCACAATTACAACTATAGAATGAAAACTTCAAGTAAATTTTCATACAGTACCAAAACGATCGTCATGTGAACATCAACAACAAATTAAAATTCGTCAAATCTAAATCCGATAAATTAGATATAAAGACAGCAATAAGCACAAGCAATAAATTGATATAGATCCGAAAAAAATCAAAATCAGCGTAAAAATACGATGAAATTCAAAAGAAATACGAACCTGCGGGAGTTTTCCTCTTTCCGAATAGGAAACTCATAGCGACAATTTTTCTCTACTCCGATCTGATTCAATCTCCTCTCTCTCTCTCTCTCTCTAAAACTCTCTCTCTATCTCTCAAGCTTTCTCTGTCAATATATGATCTGATCTGAGAGTCTCTTCTGGTTGATTCTATGGTTTCAAGAGGTTGCTTAGTGCATACAATCGTCCAGCTTTCTCACGCGGGCTAGTGGTTGGGGAATATAGACGATCGGGAGATGACGGGGAAGGACCGAGTGAACCAGTAATAGCTCGCCATGTCAGCAAAAAAATTAGGTCGCGTGATCTTTCAGACTTTTCCAACCTTCACTTTTTGCGTTGTGGCAAATGATTATTGGTCTACTTGGGGGGGAAGAGGCGTGCTGGCATCCGCAGGGGATTGCGGGACTCCAAGCAGAGTACCGACAAACCATCATTCCTGCCTTCTGCTTTACGTGGCACACCAAAGTGGACTGGCCCGTAAAAAATGTCTGCAACGAGAGATTTCATGGGCCGAGATTGAAATGAACCGAGATTCCTGATCACTTTTTGGTTGGTTTCCAAGCAGGCAAAATGTGATCTTTCTCTTGAGCCGAATCGCCTAAGGCCCGTTTATTTGGACAGAATTGAAGTGAGCGGAATGGGCTAAGACACTAGTGATGAGCTGCACTGACCATTGTGAATCACTGGAATCTTAGATGAAAAAGTTACCAGACGGTAGGATGAAGGTGCAAACTCAAGCCCAGTAATAGAATGCAAAGCTAATTAGTGAATTCCGACTCAGATTTCGGAACCCATACTTGAATTTATGTATTGTGATTGTACTTAACTTTACATCATAGCATGCTATGTCACGTGAGACAACATCTAACAAATAAAAATGTACCAACACGTTCAGTCATTTTGAATGTGCCACACATGCTAGTGTTCAAAATGTATCTCACATACTGGTGTTTTTGATCCGTTAGATGATATATCATGTGACGTGATATGTTATGATATAAAATCAAACACAATGACAATGTAAAAAGTCAATCCATGGCCAAAGAAGGTTAGCCTGAGTGGAAGGGGCTCTGGTCGCTCAAGCAAGGGGTCTCGAGTTCGAGCCCTTGTGGATGCAGCAAACTTTCTTGAAAGAGATCCCCATTTCGGCACCCGACAGTACCTCAGAAGATTAGTCCTAAGCGAAGCCTAGGGACACCTTGGAAAACCAAAAAAAAAAAAAAAAAAATCAATCCAAGCTCATAGCTTAAAGACTTTGTAGAGCGCTAGTTGAGGGCCTTAGCTGCAATAGGCTTAACTCAAGGCATTAACTAGCATTCCCCTTGCAAGAGCTATGCCTTGGACCTCTCAACTGAATCTTTCGGTCCATTCCTTGGTTTCCTCCATGGGACTTGGGATTTTATACACGCCTTTTTCGAGCTGTGGATTAAAATTTTAAAAATTCCAAGCTGTGGCATGCATTCAAGGCCCCACTATACTGAAAAAAGAGTGATTTGGGTCGCAGTTTTCAAAATGAACCAATTTGGTCAAGTAGCTTTCAGCCCAACCTAAGAATTGACCCCCAACCCCCAGGCCAACCCACCCAAATCCAATCCATTTCCACTTTCCAGTTGAGCCACCCTCAATAGGAGTGCACTTTAGGTCAGTTGTCAGACCCACGAGGTGTTCGCCTGGAGGAATATTCCTCACCCACTTAGGCTTCTCATGTCAACGTTACAAGAGATCCAAGGATCTCATGGGATTCCCACAAAGATGACAAAAGGTCTGTGTTGGCCGGCCACCAAGAAATGTTTGCATGTTTAATGAAACTTTTATGTTTCCTTAATGGCTTTTGTGTCATTTGATCGAGTAACTTTTGGACCATGTGGCTTAATGGTCATGGGAACCTTATCCTCCAATGTCGGTCCAAGAGTACTTGAATGGAAATCTGAAAATAAGTGTTTACACTCAATCAATCAAAACATAGTTTAAGCATTTGTTGATGTTAATTAAGGACTCAATCAAGCGACAAATTTGATCGTTCGGTCGAAAAAGAAATGATGGTTGATTCAATTAAGATTCACTTCATGTTTTATGGGATACACTTGGTAGATATGTTGCGTTAAATTTTTTTTTTTTTTTTATAAAAGAAAATTTTTCATTAAAAAATAGAACTAATATATCCTGGGGTGGGCAACTCGATCCGTACAAGTTTTTTTTTTTTTTTTAAATACAAATGTTCCGTAATGCCCTACAAAGTGATGCTTGTTGCTTTAACATTTTCTCATAAGCATACATGGAAAACTTGCTTTTGAATCTCTAGTTAGTTGCCCACCTTTCCTGTCTTAAAAAGGGAATACATGAGGGTTAGGATGGAAGAGAAGCACAGGAAAGAAAGAGGCCAATGTCTCATTAATTAGATGAGATGAGCTCGGAGAGAGTGGCAATCTCCAGTTTGGAAAGAAAAGAAAGGCACCATTCCTCCCTATTTTTTATTTCCAATTAGTATCTTGATAAGAAATTACTGGAAGAGAATAAGAGATTAAAAAAAAAAAAAAAACCCTCACAAAATTCTCAAACCATAACAAAAACACCCCCTTCGGCGCGGTGCCCAACAATTCCTTCAGCCATCCGCATCCTCTTGCTCTTTCTCACCTCTCCTGTCTAAACCGGTTCGTTTTTTTTTTTTTTTTTGAGAAATTACCAGCTCAAAAGTATAATGACATAATAATGACACAGTTTTCTTCTCTTCTTTTCTAGTTGACCAGCTGGGCAAAACATACAAAGGCCCAGTTTCTTCTCTTTTTCAAATATAGGCAGACAAATGGGCAAAGAGAAAATCACATTCTCTTCTTTTTCCCTTGTATCCAAAGTAACTAGTTATCTCTAAATGTAGACGTTTTTTTATTTTTTGAGGTGCAAATTAGAATTTTAGAACATATTGGAAGATATATTATTAGTTTCAATACTCGAATCAAGACCTCTCCTTTATAAGAAGATGAGGGATGCTATTAACCTACAAAGTTATCGGCTAAATATGACTGCTACATTTATTCTAATTCAAAATCTCTCATTGGACATCAATAAAATTAAGTACCAAAGTAAGATTGGAACGAGTCTAGATTTGGGTTTTTTTTTCTCATTACCTTTGTTTAGTGGAATTAAGCTTAGTCTGCATCGGGTTGGCCACAAGAACAACAAACTTAAATCACCTCATTTTTCATAACCAATAACTCAAAGCCCAATCGTTGCGATCTTTTATGACAAGCACATGACGTCCCAATGCACTAACAGAGATTCTACTCACGCTTGCGGAAAGGACACCTGACATTTCACCATACACTCAAATCGTGAAAGCTGCTGCCTGCGGGATTTTTTTTAATTTTTTGGTTCTGACAAATATCACACAAGACCCAGTGACGTGCACACGAGTGCATGTGGGACCATCCTTTTGTAAGGCTTTTTCCCCTTCATAGACAAGCCCAGTTGGTCACGTGCGGTTCTGTCTCCACATTTATTCACTATTACACGCGCTATATAATACAGTGAACACGCTTGGAGTTTTGCAAATTAATACTCCAACCTCTCTGTTCTATCTCTAAGCTTGCCAGTTTCCAGAGAGCCAGAGCACGTGCAGGTCCCACGCGCATTGTAAGGCCTTTCATACTGTCCTTCCAGCTCCTTCCCTTTTTCTTCACCTTCCCCTTCCACCGCCTAATCTTGATCATCACCTATGCACATTAGGAGATTGGAGAAATTACTGGCCCAATCATTTTATTTATAAGCTACTAGGGGTGTTAATGGTTTTGGTTAAAACCTGAGAATCAAATCGAATTGGACTGTTTAGTTTAGTTTTTTTGTCATTAGATTTGGTTATGGTTTTAATTTTAGAAAACCGAACTCAATTGGTTTGATTTTGATTTTCAGTTTTAAAAAACCAAACTAAACCGAAAAAACCGAAAATATCTATAAATATATATATATATATATATATAAAACTTAAAGTTTGTAAATTCCTAATTCTAATAAGGGTAAAATAGGTAATGGGCTTGGTTTTGTTGATTTTAAGTTTCTTATTGTTTTTCCTTTTTTAGATTGGCATGTATTAAACTAGTTATTAATGTTGTGTGTGATATTGATATTGATATATGTCAATATGTTTCTATTTTGATACAATGTTTGTTTTTTTTAGCTACTAATGCAATGCTTTTATTAAAAATGTTTTTATTTGGAGTTTGACATGTCATTTTTTTCATTTTCAATTATTTGTTGTTACTTGATAGGTTAAAACCGAACCGAACCAAACCAAACCGAAATATAATGGTTTGGTTTGGTTTGGTTTTTTATAGTATGGTTTGGTTTTGATTTGGGAGGAACAAAACCGAAGTATAATGGTTTGGTTTGAAATCTCCCCTAAAACCGAACCAAACCGAACCACTAACACCCCTATAAGCTACACTATGATCTCACCATTTATTCATCATTAATTTATATTTAATCCTAAACATTCAAAAAAATAAATAGTGAGATTGAAATGTGAAACATATTTCAAGGGCTATTTGGAATTTCTAAGAAATTGGTCAGATTAGGATCCACGCTAATACACTATCTGATTTTTCTTAAAATCAACAAAAAATTGGTTCTCACTTCACAGCCTTTTAAGCACATTATGGGATGTAAATTGACTTTTACAATGTAATAATAATTTTGAAATATCTCTTAAAAAAAAAAAAAAAATGAGACTAATAATTTAATAACAAAAAAAGTATATATATATATATATATATTAAAGAATAATGATAAGAATCATGAGGTGCAGTTACTCCTAAGTTATGTTATCATGAGAGCGTCAATGAAGAATATTGTCAATCCCTCCAAAATATCAACTTAATTGATACTTGAACCTTGATGGGTACAATTTAAATCATAATATAAGATTATCAAAAAGAAACATCATACTAGTTGGACTTCCAACTTAGGAGTGTGTGTTTTGCACCTCCACGTCTTGGGGATCGAGTTTCTAAGGGCCTTGGATTTATTTTCATAATTCGGATTTGAATGGGGGGTTTAATTTGTGGGTCCAAGCAGGGAATCATGCATTATGAAAATAGACCCTAATAGTCCATTGTTAGGACTAGAACATGTGGTGAAAGCATGTGCACTCATTTTAGATTTTCGTGCCATCATTCTCGAGTCGTAAAGCCTGATTGGTTTTACATTAGGGTCTGATTTTAAAATCCATTTCACCTAGCTATGGAATAATTTAACATTTTATTATTGTCTTCGCAAATTCCAGTTGGAATAAAATTATCGGCCTTACTATTCAAAGCATTCAGAGATGGGAGGTCTTAAATTTGACTCATCTCATGGACCGAATCATCTTTACTTATGAATGTACTTATATACGATCTAACATCTTACTTCCAATCATCAAACTCAACAGTTTCAGTTGACGATTGGAGGTGTGTTGGCAAATTCTGAGGGGTAAAAGAGTTGCTCTTGATAACTGTTCCTCAAAGAAGCAAAAACTCTTAAATTTGGCTCCCCCACATAGCCAGTCATTAGCTGGATTTTGTCAAGTATTAATCAATATATGTAAAGTGATGTGGTAGCGTTATGGGTGTTTAAGAATTTGTTTAGGGCCAAATGTCTAATTACTCTGTTGGCAAATAAATAAATAAATAAAATAAAAAATATTTCCTAGCAACCAAAAAAAAAAAAAAAGAAAAAAGAGAACCTAAAATTTTATCCAAGCAAGCTAGTCTTTTTTCTTTTTATTATTATAATTTTTTTTTTGGGTAATTTAAGCTAATCAGCTACTTTTGAGAAAGGTAATAAAGGTTGTTGGTAGTTATAATTGAAAGATGTACTAAAATTGGATAGCTAGGCCACTTCCACATAACTAAAAAAGCGACCATTGCTTATTATAATACCACAAATTTGGCTTATATAATAATTTCCAGAACAGAATTGACGGATTTTTGGTCATGACCAAAAGTGATCCCTACACATCGCGCATTACTGTAACTTGCGGTTTCTAATGTACGTGGCCAAGCATGCACCCTCCCATTACGACAAATATAGAGGCAAATCAAAGCTGTGGATAGCTGATATATATGTGGCTCTTTCATGGACTCTCTAGTGTTAAACCCAACTGTTCCACATGTATCGGTTTACAAAAAAATATGGTATGTGCCACTGATTTTTGCATGGTTGGTATGAAACATGCCCTACTAATATTTGCTTACCAACAAAATATTGAGTTGGATTGTTTGCAATGTTTTTTTTTTTTTTTTTTTAACATTTAATTTCTTGAATCATCTTTTGGTGGTTGTTATGATTAAAAAATTGTTAAATTTTGTGTCCTGTTCGAAACATTCCACGACATATTTTTGAAAGGTTTCTAATATTCGCCTAATGCAATCGAAAATAAAATTAGATGAATAAAGTTTGATTTTAGTGTTCCCAATCTTCAAAGATTGCAGTTGCCTAGTAGTATATATGTATCTTGATCTTATGATTCTAATGCTGATAGTGAAAAGCCCAAACTGACTATATACAATGGAACCTAAAGTATGTTGGTTTAAAATAAAGTCACCTTTGAGTAATTTCAATCCAATAATGTTGCTACTTCCAAAAAAAAAAAAAGAAGTTATTTCAAACCTAATAGAATCAAGTGAAATCAGTTCGTATCTTGCTTCCAATCATGATCGAATATAAACTATTCATATTATATTTAATAGACAATACTAGCCTTCTCACCGGCCATTTAGAAGAAGTCTTTGTTATTATACTCGCATTTCAACAAGTTTTGTAAATAATTTAAACTTATTATTATGTGCATATATTTCTGTGTTCATATAATTATAAAAATATATCCACATTACCATAGATCTGTTATCACCGATTTACACGTGTCTTATATGCTTGAATGCTCAAGTTTTTAATTAAGGAGAATACGAAATTACAAAAAATATTGACTCATAAAACAACTTATGCACTAATAGAGTATGAAAAAAAAAAAAAAGGCATTGATCTTAAATAAAATAAAAAATAAAAAGCATTGATCTTACTTTAGTATCATTTTTTTTTTTTTTTTTTGTTTCACAATCAAATAGTATTAGCATTTGAGTAATTATGATACACAGTTAAAGGTGACTGAAGGTTGATAAGAGTTCCCTCGATGGAGGAGGAGACAGAGGTTATTTCTATTGAATTATTTTATTTTATTTTATTTTTTACAGTGGGTAATTGAGAAATGGTGTTGGAGTCAACGATATGGGGCAGGATATAGTTAATTTCGACTTCTTTTCTCCTTTATTCTTTGTTGAAAAAGTAAGTTTGGATTTTGTTATCATGTATTTTGACTTGTGAGATTCCTTATGTGGGACCCCATGTGTCTGCCACGTGCCTATATTCTTCGTTTGTATCATTTGGATCATAGATTAGCCTTTTCCTTCCGGTAGGGCAGAAGCTGAATTAGGTTAACAATCAACTCTTAAAAAAGCATTATTAGTCATTTGTGAGACAACTCTTTAATTAATAATAAAAAAAAAAAGAAAAAAAAAAGTAAAGTGTTGTTAGATATATTGGATTCATTCATCCCAAAATGAATTTCTTAATTTTTCTTTAAATTCAAAACTAAAAAGCACTCGAACATATTTAACATTTTTCATGCAAAAACATATGAAGGATGAAAAAGAAGGAAAATCAGTATTGTGAAAATTCCGAATTGTGCCTCCTTAATTTCGAGTGGGCCATGTTAGTATTGTTAAAAATACTTTGAGAATCCTAAAATAATGGGGTTATGCATAGTGTGTCTTGTTTTAAAAGATTAGTTCATTTAAATAGTTTTGGCCTTTTTTTTTTAAACTATTTTTCTTTGTTACATCAATAGTTTAACAGCCATTCAAATGACTTGATTAAAATTAAATTCTTGAATGGCTATGATCATGAATGGATCTGGTTTTATTAGGATATAATGCGTGCATCTAGCAGAACATGTTATTTGGTAGTCTTAATCATTTCGTGCGATGATGGGGTCCAATTATATGGAGGAGTAGAAGATACTCATTCAAAAATTGGGAGGGGAGGCAGAGGATTGGGGGAAGGAAAAATGATATCATGAACTTTCACCTAACATTTCTCAGTAAAGTGGAGTCAAAAGAAAAAACAACCCAAGCTTTTGGGACTTACACTACCAAAATCAAGCAAATGTTGGTTAAAATGTCATGTGATGCCTCTAAAGCAAAACCAAATTTAAGTCATAAGAAATGTAAATCCAAATTTGGAAATGATTAGGAACTAATTATGCATGACCTGTATCACCAAACAATCAACTCAAGGTAGTACAAAGTTGAACTAATTGAAGGGGACAGCAATAGTGGATGTCAATGGTATCTCATGATAAAACCTACCTATGGATTACTTTTTGCAAGTTGGAGCTCCTTGTTGAAGCCACACCATATCCACCCTAAATGCCCCTATACTCCTTTGCCAGATTGCAAAATAGCCATTAGAGCAGAGATGTGACCACTTTGGAAAGTGAATTATGAACATAATGAAAGTGAACTTCTTTAATGTGCAAGGATCATCTACCCACCCCCTTTTGACGTGCCATGTAAGGCACCCAAGTTGCTGGTTGCATGCTCTTATAACTAAACTTATTATGACAAGTTTCATAATAATTCAAAAGCTTGTATTTATATATGCATGAACTGTATTTATATTTATATTTTCACTGTTCACTTTATCAACTTTATCATGTCTTGTGTCTTAAAATGTTAATAAAGTTAAAAATAATAAGAATATGATCATATTACCGATTAAACTTATGTCATATCAAAGAGGTTAATGATTCAAAACTTGACATCGATACGATATAATTATCGATTTATCTAATAAATGTGTTTACGAACTAATGTGTCAATGGCATAGTTATGTGTCAATGACATAGTTGTAATTAATTAAAAATTAAAAGCTTGGATTAAAAAAAACAATGAATATGATGAAGCTGGACAAGGGAGATTACTTTAGGCTTTGGAACTTTGGATTCTCCAATCTCTTAGCTAAAAAAAAAAAAAAAAAAAATAGACCACAAGGAAATTCCCTAGAATTTGTGGTGGAGTCATCACACAAAATTCTTTGAACAATAAATTAAGATTTTGAAAATCTTAAAGAACTTAAACACACAAAATAATTTATTCCCCAAACAAGTAATTACATTCGCAAAAGATTTTCCCCCTTATGATTTTTGAAATTACAGAATGAAGCCATTCGCAATGGCTTGATTTGTTTTCATACTAGTAGTTTCATACACCGGCAACTCCTCTCTGTACCTTCCAATGCCGATGAGATGCTCAAGCTCAAACAGATCAGAGCTTGCATAGCTTTCTGCATCATCGTCGTCGTCCCCATCGTTATCGTCATCATCACGGCGACGAAAATCTCTAAATTTAAATTCATTCACAAGATCTTGCCCTGCCGATTTCACTCGACGATTTTTGTCCATGGCGTCCTTCTTTACCTCTCTATTGATCGGAGGAGTTGCTGCAATTTTCTTAACGCTAGGCATCGGCATTATGCTCGGATCGTCTTTGTAGAGACATTTTTGACCGCATGGCCGACAATCCTCGCCGACGATGACGCTCACCGGATAGAATCGCACTGATCTGTTCACGCCATTGCTCAATTTCCCTCTCGAAGAAGGAGTTTTGCTCAGGCAAGATCTAGAAAACGAAGACGCCGACGAACAAGTGGACTTCGATTTCCGCTCCGGTCTCAGATCCTCCATTGTCTCAACGGAACAGATCTTTTCTTTCTTCGCATTGAACAGAGAGTTCAGAAAGCTAGCGATCCGACGGCCAGGAGAGATCGGATTCTGCTTTGCCTTCTTCAGATCACCGTAGATTTTCAAAGCTCGCAGTTTCGTCTTCGTGAAACCGCCATCCTGCTTCGGCTTCTCGGACCGGTCCGGTTGAGAAGAGACACTGGTTCGAACCGGTTTCGGTCTGCGCGGAGTGAAACAGGACGAAGTCGAACTCGTTCTGTAATTGGACTCTGCTTCGGAGGACGAGAATGCCCCGGCAGAGCTGGAATCCGACGAAGTCGAAGTGGAAGTCGATTTGAGGAGTGTCGAAGTGCAACTACTCCTCTGTTTCTCCGTCCATTTCTCGATCGCGACGGCTCGTCGGAGATTCATCACCTCTCCTCCTTCTCCTTGTTTCAAGGGAGTAGTAGAAAACGTTTGTTTCTTTCTCATGGTTGTTGTTTCTCTGTAGACAGGGAAATCTTCGTCGCCGTTGGACTCGTCGTCGATGGAACGGTAAATGGCGTCGAGGAGAGAGGAAGAGAAAGAAGGGGTTTTTCTTCGTTGTGGGAGTCTGCCTTCTCGGTGAGATTTCTCCAAACTACACATATCTTCTTATGCCAAAATTCGCACACACAGCAAATATAAAAGGGAAGGACAGAGAGAGAGAGGAGTGTGGTAGTTTAAGGCTAGTTGGGCATTAGTGTCTGCTTTGAGAATGTCAAAAGCTGCAAAACACATTCATTGGAGCAAACTCCATTCATGTGAAAGAACATGGATATATATATAAATATATATATATATAGAGAGAGAGAGAGAGAGAGAGAGAGAAAGTGTGTGAAAGTAGAAAATTTGATGAACATGGAGAAGGAGTACGGCGAGAGTGGGGGGGAGATGAGAGAGGAAACACGAGGTTTTGAGCAGAAACTGTCGTAAATGCTTGCTAGTTGGTGAGACAGAGAGAGAGAGAGAGGGGAAAGCCTAATGACACGCCTCGGATTTGGAGAGGAAAAAGCAGAGAGAGAAAAAAGAGAGAGAGAGAGGGTTCTCTTTTTTGTTGTGACTTGAAAGGTTTTTAAAGGCACTCCCGCGCGTGCGGGTGATCTTTAAGGGGGGGGGGGGGGGCGCTCACTTTTTTTCTCGTCACCTCTAATGGGGAAAATTCTTCGATACCCCGATTAACTTTATTATTAATCACAAAATAAATAATTAATAGTTTAATTATATTTTATGATAATTAATCATAATTACTGTTATATTACAATATGATTAAATTATTATTTAAAAAATATGATCAATTAACATTTAGGCATGGTGTCCTAATTTTTGGAGATACCATAAAAGCATCGGAAGGAAGACTGGGAGAGGGCTTTTCATAAAAAAAATTTTTCTTATTTATTTATTTATTTTAACCGGGAAATGACGTGAAGAGAAGGAAATTAAGTTTTACGCGGATCAAGAAGCGTCCAGAAAGTTATCCAATCAGAATTGAATGAATGAAAGTGGCACCATGTAAGACGATAACGACCTGTTTGAGTGATGATCCCCAATATTCGTGTTCGTCTGAGATGAGACGCCACAATCCTTGAATGGGTTTCTTTAAGCAACCAATTTTACTGCTCTTTCTTGATTAGATGTTACAAATTCACCAACCCTTAATTCTCTAAAACTTGTAATGGTCTGATTTGACTCCAGCTTACAAGTTTAATTTTTCAATTGAACAATTCAAGATTTAAATAGGGATCATGGCCTTGTAACGGTGGATGCTATATTAGTCTCTTTAGAAGTTTACGTACATTCCATAGAAGGATCCAAACTTTCAAAAACTCGTATTATGAAATAGTTTCTCCGTTATCAAATAAATAAATAAATAAATGTTACTTTTTCTCAATTTTCTTCTAATTTATAACTCTCTTATTACATGATGTAAAACCCATGATACTGCTCTTCTCACATAGTGTGAAATACGAGAGAAACAAAGTCTTATAGTTATTTAATCCATGGCTTAATTTTTGCAACTGTTGCAGCATAGGAGTCCATTTCAATGCTGTTTCGCTAAACTTCGAAGTCAAAACTCTTTTGCTTGGGTGAATATAAAATTTCAATGATGATGATAGAGGTGGTGACACTCTTTGATGTTGTGGTTAGTGTTAATTTTTTTTAGGGTAAATATAAAAAATGTACTAAAAACTCTATCCAAAAAATTCATTAAATAAATTTTCAATCAATTAAACCTAAACAAAATCAAAGTATATATATATAAAAAAATCAAAACTTTAACTTCAATTTAGCTCTGTTATAATAATAGAATTTTTTTTTTTTTGACACATTAATGAATAATAAGGATTCCGTCAACACCGAAGCACCATGCCAGCATTGTCACTATTAAAAAAAGTAAGATGGTAAAATAGTTCATTAAATAACTAATCATTTGAACCTAAAAAACCAAAATGAAATATAGATGGCAGTCAAGATTTCGATATTTTTTAACATAATTTGGCCTTATTTGGGTTTTTTCAGATAGGAAAATTATATCATGAGTTTTGTTTTTATTTTTGTAAAGGACATTTCAGATATTTATCCCTTTTAATATATATATTTTTTTCTTTTTTCTTTTAGGTATTTTTCAACCCACATCATCATCCGCTTCACTAGGCACATCTTACCACAAAAACAACTCTGTGATTGTTTTTACCTCTTGGTAGGCAGGCAGTGGAAGTGGTGTTGAGCCGAATACCTAGCTTAGGTTGGGCTTTTATGTGATGTGGGTCACGCTGAAGAAGCCTTATATAGTACCCCAAACTCATACATCAGGTAAAAACCATTCCATATTTCTATCCAAACCAGATTTTCATTTCCTTTTCAAGGTCGGACAGATCAGACAATAATGTGGACTGCTTGGGTCTGACGGCTGAAGCAGACCATCATAAACACGTGAATCACGCGTGATCTCCCTTTAAAACGTGCGGTTTTGCTCTTCTTCAAAGTACATTGGTAAATGATTTCAAGTTTTAAACCTAGTGCGCCGCATTACCATTTCAAAATGATTTATTATAATAATTATTATTAATTATAATAATAGGAGTATTCAAACTTACAGTTCAATTATTTCTGGAGACACAGATAAAGTCATTGCTCATTCTCTATCAGTTAACATTAATAATAAATAAATTACAACTAATAGCTGTTGCGGAGAGGGAGTGACTGGATTTAAAGGGAATAGTTTTAAAAATTTCATCCCTGTAGGTGGACTTTAGTGCAATTTTCCTGGATTTTTTAAAAGTTCAAATTGAACCCAGTTCACATGAATGTTGCTTTCCTTCTCAGATATCAGTGTAGATAAGTGTGGAAACTCCAGAAACTATAATGGACTAAATTTCAGGAAATTAAAATAAACAGTACCAGGTGAGTAAACAATGCTCTTGTGACTTTCAAGCTAAATATGAAACAAAACAAAAAAAAAAATAGACAACTTTATTAGGTACCTGGTCGTTCACAAGTTCTTTTCATGTATAGGGAATGAATATTTCTGTCATTGAAATCTTGTTCCATTCTATTCTGATTCGCCCCCAATTCTGGCCAAACAAACAAGCCCTAAAAGGGTCTCCCTTTCCATCTCCAGTCGTTCCAATTTTATAAAATCTATAAAGCGGAGTTGCATTTGCAAACTTCTTAATGAAAATAACTCCTACTGGATAGTAACATAGAACTTTTGCCCTCCGCACTAGCTCCCAGTGAAATGGACCAGTAGTCATGTGAGATTCCCCTACTAGATAGCAGAGCAAGTGAGCACCTGAAATCCAGATGAAAATACTCCTACTGTCAAAAACACCATTCCTAACATGTCATTGACATAAGAATCAGTACAGTGTGATACTCAAGCATTTCCTATCGTACATGTTACCTACAAGGCTCCAACATGTAAATCACTAAGTAGAAATCAATTATGACAGGATAGTTACGCGCATGAGAATAGTTAATCTCTTACGACCAAAGCTTATCCACAGAAGAAAAAACTTATTAATATTACATTCCTTCTAAAAGTTTTGGCTTGTGTTTCATGGTATACATTGAGAGTATATGCTCAAGAAAATAAAATGGAAAGTGAAAAACAATTTTCTACCATCACTGACCATAGGCAAACTGATAGACATGTTAGCCTCATGACTGAAATCGAGCAACAATCTTATTCGGAAATTAGAATGAGCATTGTAATGCCCTCTCTGCACGAGTGTACACACACACACACAAACACAAAAGAAAAGAGAAAAAGATCAACTAATTTTGAAGTATAGTCTAAATAAAATTCATCTATTTGCTTAAATGATTATAATTTTCTTTAGAAAACGACTAAACATCCTAAGCGAGCCCGCCATTCACACCAAGAAGATGAGTTAAGCAGAGCAGTGGTTTCTATATGAAGAAATGAGAGAGCAGGCAGCAGCCTATGTTGTAGAGGCTCTTGTTATGTGTGAAAGGAAAGCACATCAAACATGTGTGCACAATACTATCCCTGCTGTGAGAGTTTTCAATTCTTTTAGGCTGTTTGGATGAGGGATTTGGGAAAAATGGGATTTCAATGCCAAATTATGGTGGCAGCAATAGCAATGAATGAAATTGAAATCCTATCTTAACCCAAAACCCACTTGCAAATCTCTCATCCAAAGGCACCATAAAGTTAATCTTTCCCAGAATATCAATGTCAAAAAGACGTATAGTAATCCAAATATGGCAAAAAAAAATAGTTGTTAAACCAACCTAATTGTGCCTTACTAGGAATCAAAAATATTTTGGCTTGAATTTGCACAGTGACTGCATTTTCAGTTACAAGTAAAAATAGCTCGCACACATGCCTTCCTGTTTTTTAGCCTTCAGCCTCAAATAGGGGGAGAAGTGCCACTATAGGTATATGAATTTCTTATCAAACAAGAGAATACATCACTATAAATTGAGAAATTATAAAAAGAATGCGTGAATTCGATTAATCTGGTGAAATTTAATCGCCCCTGTTTGGTTGCCAAGAAATTAACCAAGGAAAATAAAACAAAATCTCCTCAAAGAAAACCAAAAAAACTCCATACAAATCAGCCCTAAAATGATTTGACAACACTTTACTTTTTCTCTTCTTACTGTTTCTCGGCAATCAAACAGACAGACCATAGGTTCATACATACATAGAGAGAGAAAGATACATACATGGAGTTGGGATAGAAATGATGGTGGGTATGACGTGAATTAGGATGAACCTTTCGGCACTGGGCATTAGATTCTCCACTGCCCAACGAACCACGCGTCGGCTTCCCTTGCCTCCCAATGCCCCGCCGCGGCCGCCTTATTTCACGGCCACTGACGTCATCTCCGCCGTGGAGTAGACGTCACCGGCGGTGCTCTTTCTGACTCATACAGGCTTAGGGAATTTTTGCTCGAGAGGAGGGGACGAAGGAAGCGTTCGTTTCGATTTATATTTCGGCGTTAGTTTCGGAAAGGTGATAAACGGAAACCGCTATTAGTAACAGCGCTTTCAATTTTCTTAAAATGACTGAAATCGTAATTATTAATAGCGCTTTCAATTTTGAAAGAGCCGTTCATAGTAGCGCTTTCATAACTTAAAGCGCCGTTACTAATAGCGCTTTCACATAACAGACTGAAAGCGCGATTATTAACAACACTTTCAAATTCCTTAACGATTTTCTGCCAAACAAGAATAATTACATTCTACAGTCAATACCCCACATTTTGTATACCTATACTACCTATAAAACAATGAATGTGAAAAAACTTTTGATTGACTAATATACTTTATTTTAATTTTTAAATACACAACTACCCACCCTTTTGCATATATAGGAAATATAGCAATATGAAAACTATAATTCTAAAACACATACCTCAATTTATAAAACACAAATAGGAATTCAAAAGAAATAGAAACTATAATTCCTTTTAAATACACAACTATCCACCCTTCTACATATATAGGAAATATAGCAATATGGAAACTATAATTCTAAAACAGATACCTTAATATAGGTTGCTTTTAATAGTTCCCATGCATCATTATTCCATATTAATTAATATCTTTTCATTTCTATTTCCATACTTTGCCCCATTTTAACTCATGTGAACACCCCAATTCTCGATCGGTTGCTTCATCTATTTTATTTCAATAATTCTATTAAAGCGGCTGGTAGTGATGTTTTTTTTAGATGTTTTAATAGAGGTTCATACATGTGCATGTGCTTTAAAAATAGAGGCAAGGATCTGTCGCTTACTTCCAATAGTTTTTTTTTTTTTTCTTTTTTTTAAAGTGAATCTCCCTAATAGGATTCATGTAGGAGGGAATAAAGTTTTATTGAATCAAGTTCAATTGAGTTTTCAATATCCCCATTGTGATTTAGAGAAAATTTGAAGCATAAGTTAAGTGATTTTTTTCTTCTTTTTTGAGTGTCTAAGTGATTTTCTGTTGATTTATTTATGTAATTATGAATGCAACATAAACTTAAGTGCACTATCTCTTTTTAATACAAAAAAAAAAGGTTCAATTTCTTTGAGAGTTTTGAATCTTGACTCTTTGTTGTAGATTATATTATTAATTCTAGCTACACCACATACTGATTGAAATGATCGATACATAGGAAAAAAAATTATCAATATAAAGTCAAAGATTACATAACATTCACCCAACCACACACATAAATTTATTTGAACTAAGAAACACATAAGTGTTCTATATATAATTAGAAATCTGAATAACTTAACTAACTTTAAAATTTTAAATATGATAGAACAAAAGTTATTAAAACAAGGTGACTTATTTTACACGAGTTAAGCATCCTATTGATTTAGAGACCTAATAATAATATACAACCAATCAATCATACGTCTCCCTTCTCCCTTCTACCCATATGCTTCTCCTCTTTTCTTTATGCTTCTCCTCTTTTATCTTTTTATTATACATTTAGTCTTAATTTACATCCTCCGCATATTATCCAGTGGATCTCACAAATAATCAATGATGGTGATTCTTGGCATCTCCCCTTGCCTCCCTCTTTTTTGTAGGTAACATTCAAAACTATGAGCAAGTTTTGAGAACTACCTTTATTTTTTGTAACTGTCTTTTATAGTATTTATTATTTATTATTTATTATATAGGGGTTTTTCTTTCTGTTTCTTGACTTTGTATTGGGTAAGCTTAGGCATAGATCGTTAGCATTCAGAATTTTAAAATTAAATACCAGCGTGTTTAGTTTTATAATGCTTATTGAGTAACCGTCAACCGGTGCATCAGCTTGACATTAATTCTTTTCTCTTCTCTCTTATAAATTGAGTATTTAATCTTTCTCTTTTTCTCTCTTTATAGACTCAAAAATCCGTCATAAAAAGGTACCAGTTTTTTTTTCTCTTCTAGATTCTTCGTTTTGAGATGCTCAATATGTTTGTAATATAATCTTGGAGATTAAAACTCCTTTCATAAGAGATTAATTTGCTTTATTTTTTGTACGTTACAATTTTAATATTTTATATAATATTTTAGCCAAAGAGATTAATTTTTTTATCTTCCAAATCAATGAATTGTAAGTGCATCTTGATTTTTATCATTCTCTTAATTTAGTGATCATGGGTGCGCTTAAAATTGGATGACCAAAGGTACACACAAATTTTAATTTGGTGGCCGGTTTTTTATTTATTTATTATTTTCTCCATATTCTTAGTAAACTTCATTGTCTTAACAAAGGTTTTTCAAGTCTTTGTGTTATATTTTATAATATATATAGACACATGTAACGTTATACAGGTTTATGAACCTCCTTATAGTTGTATAGCCGTCTTTCAAACCTCTTTTTTTTTTTTCTTTTTTTTTGGATGTTAGTTTCAATATTGCATCTCGATCTTTTTTTTTTTTTTTTTTAATAAGAAACAATTGTATTAATCCAAAGAGAGAAATACAGGATTGGACAAGGAGTCCAAAGAGACAGCAAAACAAAGAACAAAGCGTAGCCCCTAGAAGGCAGGCAACAAAACAAAAGAAAACAGAGCAACAATGCTTTCACATGCTTAACTGAAAGCCAAGCAAACAATAGCAGAAACCCATCAAAAATCAAGGGGGGTAGAAATGGCCCCCATTGGTACTTCTCTTGACAGGCTTCGAAGCACAAATCTCAATCCACTTCCTTGTGATGAAGAAAAGAGGAATACCATCAAAAGATTTGTCCACCGAAGCCCATAGGGAAGCAAAAAAACACACCCTATCCCACAAACCATCATCTCCTCATGAGTATCTCTAAAGATCCTCGCATTACGCTCATTCCAAATCACCCACAAAATAGCCAAAATAGCACTGTTCCATAAAACTTTCGCCCTCTTGGAACTGCCTAAACCTCTTAAATCAACCTCAAGCATCCCAACAAGAAGCTCAGGTCTAACCCAACTCAAATCAGCAAGGGCGAAAAAGAGCTACCATAACTGAATAGCAATCTCACAATGAAGGAATAAGTGATCCACAGATTCTCCTTTACTTCTACAAAGAGCACACCAATGCAGGGAGAGACAATAAAAAGGTCTTATCCTTTGCACCCAATCATTAGTGTTTGCCTTTTGATGAGCAGCCGACCAAGCCAAGATCTTAACCTTTAAAGGCACAACAGATTTCCAAATCAATCTAGCAGGATAAAACACTGGAACCGAGGAATCATCTCTCAAAAACTCAAAATAAGATTTAGAGGAAAAAAAATCAGAAGAGTGACTGATCCACAATCTTCTGTCAGAACTAAAAGGAACAAGCACAAAATTCTGAATAGAGGCCGAAAGAGCCACCAACTCTTCAGACTCTCTATCATTAAGAATGCGGGGGAAAGAAAAATTCCAATTCAAAGGATTAGAATTAGCACAAACCATGTCAGCAATAACAGCAGATCTAGCCCTAGAGAGGCAATATAAACGAGGATAAAGAGCATACAACCGTCTTTCTCCCAACCACACATCCTCCCAAAAATGGATGCGAGCCCCATTACAAACAAAAAATTTTACATGATTCAAAAAACAAGGAAGGCCTTGAGAGATAAATTTCGAAGGGCAACGAAAACTCTCCCTTTCCACAATATTAGAATCCCACCCATTATTTTGAACACCATACTTACTTTTAATTACAGAATGCCAAATAAAATCAAGTTCAATGGGAAACCTCCACAACCACTTCCCTCTAAGAGCAACATTCCTAAGAGCAATATTACCCAAACCCAAGCCACCTTTATCTTTAGATCTAGACACCACTTCCCACTTAATCCAATGATCCTTCTTGCCTTCCCCACTACCTTCCCATAAAAAGTCCCTTTGCAATTTCTCAATTTTAAGGGAAACTTTCTTGGGAATTTTGAATAAAGACAAATAATAAGTAGGGATACTACTAAGGACAGAGCTAACCAAAGTTAATCTACCACCTCTAGAAATGTACGCTTTCTTCCAGCCATCCAGCCTCTTACTAATCTTCTCAACAACCCCATCCCAAAAGCAAGCTGCTAAAGGATTGCCTCCAAGAAGCATCCCAAAATACTTCATGGGCCATCCACTGATAGAACAACCAATCAAAGCCGCTATTCTCTCCATTTTAGCATCCTCCACATTAATACCTCCTATAGAACTTTTGGATAAGTTGACCTTTAAACCAAAAAGCAATTCAAAACTCTTCACTAAAACCATTAAATCCTCCAATTTCCTCTCATTAGCATCAAGAAAAAGAATGGTGTCATCAACAAATTGGAATTGAGAAATCTTAATTCTCTCTCTACCAACTTCAAAGCCTTTAATGATATCCATCTCTTCAGCCTTACTCATCATCCCACTCAAAGTATCAACCACTAGAGTAAAGAGAAAAAGAGATAAGGGATCCCCCTGTCTTAGACCTCTAGAAGCCCTAAACCACCCTCTAGGTCTTCCATTAACCAAAACAGCAAAGTTCATAGACTTAAAACACCCTCTCGATCTTATTGGAATGAGAAATAAGCAAAATTAAAATAAATATTATTCTATCCAAACAGGAAAAGGAAAAAAATTTGTTACGTAAGTGAAAAAAATCACGATTTATAAATTTGAGTTATAGTGGGAGAAGGATAAAAGGCAATGTGTGGAAACTAAAATTTGAGGAATTCTATCTAGAAGAAAAAATTGTTACATGATTGTAAAAAGTTTGGTAGTTATATGAATTAGAGTTGTACTGAGAGATGAACAATAAGTGAGTATAGAAATTTAAATTTGATTTAAAAATTATTTTTTACAACGCAAATATTGTTACGTGCAACGCACGTGTGCATCAAGTAGTATAATCAAAGAGACAAAGAACTCACCTTAGTGATATTAGGCTGCGTTTGGTTTGAGTAAATGGAATAAAGGTGGGAATGAAATGAAAAAGGAAGGAAAGAAATAGTTATTCTCAACGATCATTTTATGCCTTTGTTTGGTGCATCTTAAGAAAGGTATGGTCTCATTCAAAAATACTATTCATTAAATTAATAATTATTCTTATCTTTCATAATCATCCATATACCCACAATTCTAACACCCTATAAAGAGGGCGATAGTGGCAAAAATTTTCTCGGCCGAGAATTATTGTTGAGAGAGAGGGGATGAAATCTTGATCAGATTGTGTGATTTTTGAGAGAGAGAGAGATAGATGAGTTGCATACTTGTGTCTAGGGATTGCAATGAGGTCACTTAAAATGGGTATCCCGGCCCGGCCCGCCCTTATTAGGTTGGGGTTGGGATTGTGTAAAATAGAATAGGGGGCGGGATTGATATTTTATAAAAATCCCGACTCAGGGTTAAAGGGGGGTTTGGGTCTCCACCCAACCCTGCCCTGTCCCACCCCACCCTACATAATTACATATATATATATATATATATATATGTTTATCAAATTAGTCTTCCATCATTTCATATAAGTCTTTTTTTCTTTCTTTTTTTTATTCATTAGGTTGTGCTATTAGTTACCTTATCTCATTTTTTTTTTTTTTTATTTTATATTTTGATTAAGATCAAAAGATGTTAGTCTCTGTAAAAAGATGAAACCTTTTAACTATTCACTGTTTAAGCATATTTAAATGGGTGCATTCATTGAATTGTCATAGGTTGGTAGGTAAATGGAAAATTAATGCCTTACTTGTATAAGGTTTAGGTGGGGAATGGGTTTAGGGATATTTTTTATAAGGTCAGGGTTGGGATAGGGGGGTCCTGTCCCATATAGGGTTTGGGTGAGAAATAGGTTTAAGGATTTTTTATAAGGGTTGGGGTTAGGATAGAGGGGTCCCGTCCCAAACCCGCCCAGTTACCATCCAGACTTGTGTCAGGCGGTGGGACCATGGGCATCACGATTCTTTCTTGGGGCTGGAATGAGCATTCCTTTTGTGTGAAAGAAGAAATGCTCATTGGTTTTATGCAGCTTGTATTGCACGAAACGAGCATGGAATGGTCCTAGGAGCAGTGGGCAGCCAAGAAGGAGGGGTTTGATTCTAATGTTGCAGAAGCCTATGCTGCAAGGCTCGCTGTTAAAGCTGCTTGTGAACAGGGCTGGATGTCAGTTTATTTTGAAGGTGATGCTCAAGCCATCATCAATGATGTTCTTTCTTCCACTCAAAATTCATCTTGGTCCTATGATATCATCATTTCGGATATAAAATTGCTTATCAGTTCCTTGGGGTCCTCCCCTTTTTGAAAAATCAGCAGAAGTTCCAACGAAGCTGCTCATGAGATGGCCAAATGGGCTCTTGGTAATGATTTCTCTGGTTATTTGGAAGCTGATAGATTACCAGTCGTTGTGAAAAGAGTTTGCTTTAGAGATGTTTCTAGTGGGTCCTAGTTTTTGCTTTTGTTTTCCTGTTCTTTGTTCTTTTCTTCTGTTTGTTTCTCCTGGTTTTCTTAGCAAAAAAAAAAAAAAAGAAGAAATGCTCATTCCTTTAAACAAGGGAATGGGTGGTGTAGAGAATAAGGATTCCAATCCTCCGGGCCAACCAAACATTCCATTTTTTTTTTTAACAATGGAATAAGGATTCCATTCCACCCTTCATTTCAACCTAACAAACACAGCCTTAGTGTTTGAGATTGTAGAAGAACTCACCATCGTTAAAGCAGGAGTGGGCAGCTGAAGAGCAGCCCAGGTGGAAACCCAGCTTGGTAGGGCTTGTGAAGGCAGATGCCATTGTTGCAAAAACGATGTGTATCGCCTTCTTTAAAAGCAAAATCTCATGGTGAAAAGCCGACAATATTCAAAATTATTGCAAGAAAATATTTTCTTGTTCCCACTTGGGAGTATGAAAGAGGATTTATTTTCTTTCTCATCCTGTTTTTGCTTACAGGCAGAGAAGAGTTACCGAGTCATGTACTTTCCTCGTTTGAATTGCACACCAAAACCTCTTTCCTCCTCTCCCCACAAATTTCTACCGTGTACTTAAAACTCTACTTTTGCCCAAAGACACACCGCTTTTATATAAATCCTATCCTACCACTCCTGGCCTCACATTGTCTAAATAGGTTTTCTAGCAAAATAATCCCTCTCCAATTTCTCTATTTCTTTCTCCTTTAATGTCCATTCCAATGAATTCTTTTGATCTCCCTTCAAATATTATTTTCGAGATTCTGACTCGAACATCTTTACAAACGCTTGGTAAGTGCAGATTGGTTTGTAAGGAATGGAATCACATTACGTATAAGTCAAGTTTTATGCAGCTTCATTGTGAGAGAACAAAAACCATATCCGGTTACTCCATTCAAAGTATGTTTAAGAACAAGTATCATTCAACATTTATGTGGATTGATAAATCAATCTCAATTTCTTGCCCGGCCCTCGATTTTTTACCTAGTCCAGTGCAGATCGAGGCATCTTCGAATCTAGGTATTTTGTGTTGCGTTAGAGAAAATCCTCAAAGTCCTCGAAATCTTGGAATTCCTCAATATTATGTTTGCAAGCCCAATACAAAACAATGGCAAGTCATACCAAACCCAAAGATGCGATATTTCACACAGAGAACTTGCCATGATGGTATTACGATTGAACCCTTTGTATTACAAAATAGTTCGATTCTCACAACCCAATTTTAGGTATGCTATTTATGTTATGTTTATCTTTTAATTTTATTTAATATTTTTCGTAAGTTTACTGTGTTTGGAACGAAGGGATTTTTTTTTTTGGGGGGGGGGGGGGATAGAAATGAATTCAATTCTAATCTCCAATTCCATGTTTGGAAAGGAGGCCTACAGCATTTATGAAGGGTAAGGAATTATAAGGGATTTGATATGATTTCAATACATGTTTTAAAATTTAAGCCAGGGGTGGAATTTTGATGGAAATGGATTCACTAAAAAATTTATAAGAAGAATAAAATACTTAATTGAATTTCTTCATTTTAAATTCCCTCCATCCAAATAGGATAAAAGAAAATATATTATATATGTTTCCTTTCCTTTCCTTTCTATTACATGAATTCCTTTTCTTTTCTTTATGGATGCCAAACAGATTGGGTTTGGCTCCTCTCCAATTTATTGATATTAGTGTGCCATTATAGTTGCCTTTTTTTTCATCTTCTCAATTGATAATGCCTTTTTCTATATCCATGTTCTTTTTTTTTTTTTTTTTTAGTCATACACTCTAGAAGTAAACAATATAAGGAAATTCTATGGTACCCCCATAAAAAAATTGGGTTAACTCAGGTTATAACAAAATGTGACCGATTATCACTTGGTGTATGGTACTCCCAAAGGTACCATAGAATTTCCCAACAATGTAATGTGCTTATGTATTTTTCTTTTAATTATAATTTTTATAATTTTAGGTCAAAGAAGTACCATAATCTTCGATGTGAGATATTTGATTCAAAAATTTGGGCATGGAAGGATTTGAAGGAGGTCCAATTACCATATCATGTGCTCTTGAGTCACCAACCTGCTGTTTTGGCAAGTGGTACAGTTCACTGGCTCACAACCCACAATCACATATTCTCATTTAATATGAATCAAGAGATTTGGAGTATGTTTGCATTACCAGAACCACTCAAAGAGAATGATCACTACAAAAAGCTCGTAGAATTCGAAGGACGGCTTGCCCTAACCTGCATGGGAAGAGAGGAGAGAGTGGAACTCTGGGTTATGAAAGATTATGGTAATCAAGTGTGGAATAAAACCAAGACACTGAGCATTGAAGCTTTTATAAATGATAATAGATATACTTCTCTTGCAGCTTTCTATAATTCTGATATTGCACTTATGAAGGGATATGATGAAGTGATGTTTTGCAAGTTTCAGAATTGCAGTCCCATTGCAGTAAAGCTAGAGAAACACACAGATCCTGGTGAAGTTTTTGCCTTCCGATCGGATTTAGAGCCAAGTTGTCTGATGGGTAGAAATTGAATTTCTTTTGTTTTTGTCGACAGCATAAGATAATAATCTTTTTAGGTGGCATGTTGTTATATGGAGCTTTAATGCAGAGTTGATCCAATGTGCGTATTCATCATGTCTAATCACGCTTGTATGATCGCAGAGGGTACTGTGCGTAGAGTCGGAGCATAGCCAACTAATTGCATGTATGTATGTGAGTACGCGCGTGTCATCAATTAGACAAAAGAACCTCTTTCACTCCCATTGTCAACCATTCTGCACCACCTTTCCTCTTCATGTTTCCCAACAAAGTAACACTGTGGTCCAAAGACCTTTTTCACAGACAATAAATCACCTTTTGTATCATCTCCCCCCCCCCCCGCCCCCCCCTCTCTTCTTCCCCTTTTTTTTGGGGGGGGGATCCAGAATCCAATAAATGGAGAACGGTTGCATTTTTTGCATTTGCCACACAATGCACATCACTTAATGTTAGAAATGGGCACTAGAGGAGATTAATTTCCCAAAAGAGGTGCTAAATTTTGCATTGGTTTGAGATCAACAACGTATGGTTGATTATGCAAATAAAACTCAGATGCTTAACACCACTTTGCAGTGTCAGAGAGCTTATTTGAAGTGCAAAACACAATTTTACAGAATCCAATTATATCTCCTGTGCCATCCAAATGATAGAATCACTACACTATAAACATACTTTGATTTCAGTTTCAAGCATACTATAAGCTTTTTTACTACTTTATTATGAGAGAAACTAGTGTAGCACGCTTATCATTGTTTGCTTGGATTGCTGTTTGCTTGTGAAAGGAGAGGGAAAATAGAATATATAAGTAGAATTTTTCCATTGGTATCACCATTGTTCTCTATTTTCAAATTCAACCCATGAAAATTCAACATCCACACCCACTTGACTCCAATACATAACTGATGCTCTTCATTACCCAGTAATAAAGGAAGCCATTGAAAAAGAAAGGATCCACAACCCACAAGAATGTTTTGAAGGAATCGCGATGCTGGGCTACTTCTCACATGCGCTGCTACTCACCAAAAAATAAAAAAGGGAAAAAAAAAAAAATATGTACCTTGCCCTCATAAGTATACGGAGGGCTGGAACAGGTCCGGTTGGTCTGCTTCTGCATTTACCCAGTCATATTTCAGATAATATGGAGAACACTTGCCTAATACTGTGGAACAAATAAGAAACACTCAAGTAAGGCACCACCCCAAAATCAGCCAACAACAACATAACTTGCAGCTAGCCAAGTTAGCTCAGTCACAAGTATTGTTCATGTATCCTGGCACGGTTTTCTTCCCACCACAATCTAGCATGCATCTCTCCAAACCTTTCCCGGCTGCAGCACACATGATATATAGAACTTAATCAAAGACAACTATATTTTCACCCTTACAGATTAAAGAAAAACTTGTTAAACCAAGACAAAAAGAATTATTGAAAGAAGCATAAACAACTGCAGTAATAACAACGTCAAATATATATATATATATATTAAAAAAAAAATACTTTTAGGTTCCATTTGGAACCTGGAAAGTAGGAGGGCAAGGAAAAGATAAATGGACTCCTATCTTAGACATTTTAATCATTTTCTTTTCCTTTCTTTTGCACTTTCCAAGATCCACCAAATTGTGACTTAAAATTGTATCCCTGATGGCAGGCAATTCAAGTCAAAATTGGTGATTAGTTGAACCTCAATTATGGCTTTAATAGTAACCCCATTATCCAGAGAATGGTGCATCCCATTAATGCCTAGATATCATCTCAGGGTCTTCCTCATTTGGCCCCACACCAGCACCAAACATTTAGAACCACCGAGTAACCATCCGTCTGGAAAATTGGCTTGATGGACCACAATGCCTAAAGTCAGATCTTTTGTAATCAAGCAGGCTAGTTGCCAATGTTTACTGACTGAAATATCTGTGCAAGCTATCAATAAGGAAAGTCATTGTACATGGGTACATAGTGATCACCATCTAAGAGCCAAGAGGTAGATGACCAATCAAATGGTCCCTTTCACTGAGTTACAACTTAACACACAAAAAGTTACATGCATTAAACCTATCTCCTCTCACTGTCATCATACGACTATTGTAAGGAGAGCTCCCATCAATCCATGGAACATGGCTAGCCAAAAGAACAGTTAGGTAAATTGTATCCATCCATGGACCACAAAGGAATTGGACTAAGGGAATAGATGACTATGAAGTAATCCTAATTTCGGCCAAAGAGTGACAAAACAGAGTTAGGTCCTACCAAATGGTCCAAAATCACCTTCCTTTTTTTTCTTTTTCTTTTTTTTTTTTCTTTTAAAGATTTGAATTGAAATGCAAGGTGTGCCAACAATAGATGCTGTTAAATTCATGGCAGTATTGGCACTCCAATGCACCCTCCATGTGCAATGTGGCACCCTAATAAAACTATGACAATGGATGCTCAATAGAATAATTGCTATGCAAACTGACCTGAATCTAACGCGTCTAAGCTCTCTTCGCGCCGCCTGCCAATGCTCTGATGGTAATGTAAACCCCAGGCTCATCCTCTTCGACCCATTCAGTCTCAATATCACTAGCATTGCTAACTGATAGCTCTCCTGACCGATCTGCCTCCCTCGATGAGCTAGGTCCTCATAGAGGCATCCATCGATGATGTCTCCGTCTTGGCTCCACTGATGCTGGAGAGTTTTGGGGTCGATGTCAGACCATTTGAATCAGGGTAATGGCGAGATTGCATTGGGTGGTGGTCAAGTGAATCTGAGGATGAGTAGCCCATTCCTGTTGGACGGTACAGGTTACGAGGTAGGCGTTCTCTGCTAAGTGGAGGTGTAACAGGACTATCTTCTGCTGATTCCATTTTTGAACTCTGTCACAGAGAGAGGAGATTGACACTATTAGCATAGATAAACAAACTTAGCAAACAGTAAAATTTTGGTGTTCTGAATACAGCATTCTCTCCATGCTGGCCCATAAAAGTGATTCAAAGAAAGCTTTTATTATGAGAAACTGTCGCAGTAACAACCATTTGATACAAGTTAAGGGCTTGTTTGGGTGTGTACTGCATTTTCAGAAGACCGTAATTATGTTCTCTAAAAATGGATTATTTTCGAGAAAAAAAAAAAAAATTCAAGAACCAATTTTTGAGAATACACTTCAAACATGTTTTCTACTTGTTTTATATTTTTATTACTCTTAGAACATATAACTGTTTTCAGAATATGCAGCCAAAGTATTCACTACCCATTCTATTTTTCCCTTAAACTCGACGACAGATATAGCATAAAACAATTAATTTTAATAATCATATCTCTGATAATTAATTTAGGCTGGGAGCTCACCTCAGCTTCAGATCTTGGTGGGGTTGGAAGAGGGAAAGCCTGGCGGTTCAACCTCTGGACATTGTAGAGTTCCATGACCCTGTCATAATTCTCTGCCCACCACCTTTGCGCTTGCCATTTGTTAAACATTTCTCGACTAATCAAAAATTTAAATTAAAAAAAAAAAAAAAAATCTATAATTAGAACTCCTGATTACTCCATGAGAAGTGAGAGTTAGTGGCACATTTCACGGCAAATGCATGTGAAAAAAAGGTCAAGCAATCATATGGATGCAGTTGTTGCAAGTAACTTTTGGGGGCTCAATGCCCAGTTATAGTAATAAATTGAGAATGACATGAAAATATCAAATTTTCTGTCATACCAGGGCTAGACTACTTGAATATTTTGACAAATACAGGATAATTAATTGGGTCTGTCTCCCTCTCTCTAACCTGTTCACATGCCTGTACCTCAAAAAGGCTCAAATTCATCATGACTGGTAATCCTAGAAGGAATCTATTATGGAACTGTTGTCCATAATGTTAGGCCATCGGATTGCTCACACACACACCTTTTTGACCAAAGGTATAGTCCCTCTAATTTATGGGTACTAAAAAACCAAATATGCCCTTCAGTGCTTGGGAATAAAAATAATTTTTGAAGTGGCAACATTGACTTTGCAGGAAGGGGGTGATTAATCTACCCAAAATTTGGGGGGAGTCCCAATTAGTGCCCTTATTACTTTCCAAAAGCAAGTAGCCAATCAAATCACATGGATTAATATAAGCTATCTAAGGGGTAAAAAGGCTATATTACGAGGAAAATGCTTTGCACCCATATGAAGACTCATTAAAAACAAATCATCCAAAAATAGGGGCGTCTGAAACAATGTTTTTGTTACAGTCCATATAAAAGGTGAAGATTGTTTCAAAAGGATCCTCTTAACATGTACCCTAACTAATGATACAAATTAATTCATACAGTTCATTCAGAGACGTGTCTATAAAACATATGGGGCCCATGTGTCTGCGATTCCAACACATTAGCGGGGCCTTTGATAAGAGGCAATTCATACAAGAAATTAGACTGCATTAACTATCACAACTATTAACTATCACGGTTGTGATTGTCCCATTGTTTTCCTGTAATTGGTGCATAATACGTATTTTCAACAGTTGGACCACCACAAGTGTGACTGTATTTGTACAAGGACTCAGAATGTGATAATTTGAAGCCCATCATCAGGCCAGGCAACCCATGAACCAAACAAATCACATCACTCCCAGTGTTTTTGTCTCCTAGAGAAACAAGAAAATAAATGTCTTGAGTTACAGCCTAGGCCTTGCTTGTTGCCAATGTTAAAAGCCTAGTATGTTCATCTCATGTCCAGTTGTCCCCTGTGTGGTTTCGGAGTTGGCAGGGGATGTTTACACACACCCTAGTTCTACGAACAAAATGAGTTAGAAAATTGTCACCACATGACAAAAGCCACTAAGCATCTGGCGTGATGGAATTGAAAAGGAAAGGATGAAGCCTTCTCCGACATTATGACAATGCCTAGTAAAAAAAGCTTCCAACACAATCAAACACAGCCCCACTAAGAAGCCGCAATGAGTAGTCTTTATTGGACTTTTTCTTCAAGCACACCCTCAATTCTTCAAAGGAACAGGAGTTCTCTAAGGTGGTGTTTGGGTGTTGGCATTCCATAAATTGTGCTTTTACCAACTTTTCCGTACAATTTGTGTTTTATGGTGGCACTGTGTGATCGACTAATTAAAGCATGCTTTCCATAAAAGCTGTGAGAATTTGCAAGCAAGTGTGAATAGGATAAAAGTCATGAAAGAAAAAAACATCTTTATACTACCATTTTAAAAACACATAATGACAATAATGCGTTAAAAACATTATGCAACCGAACACCACTTAAGCAGCCAATCGATTACTAATAGGAGGGGCACTTCCGTCAACAATGATAAAGAAAGCGATGGTTTGTATTTTTTTCCTTTCCTTTTCACCCATAGGATACTCACACCTTTCATTTAATTAATTCTGTGAATGACATAGTTTAAACTTTTGATTTGACTAATATTTTAAACATAATTAAAAATATCAATGTTCGGTTCTGAATCTAGTAATACTATATTACTCAAAATTTTGTTCAAAGAATATGACAATTAGGCTAACCAATAAAAAAAATTTTTTACCAAGCGACTGTTTAAAGTGGGCTCATGAGTCGATTGCCAAGTATTTTTTCTTTCCCCTTCTAGATCAGTTAATGTTTAATATAAACTTAATTAGTATTTGGCTCTAACCCAAAAAAAAAAAAAAAAGTCCAACCTAGGAACTTCTGCTAAATCTGGAAATGACTAATCGGCCCCTTGGGGTTAAAGTGAAGTTGGTACAGTGAGAATGAACACACTAGAGCGTGGTCACCATCAGATTGAAATCAAACAGCAACGAAGCGCTCTCACCAAATAAGATTAAGTAAAATCGAAAACATGCAATCCCTCCTCAACGAATCAGGACCGTCGAAAATATCAAATCAGTGGAGGAGAGAAAGTACCTGAACCGAATCCGCTTCAGATCGTTTCCACCACGGGGGAGCGAAACGAAGGTGATGAGCACGCCGGGCTCCACGTGCGCAACCCACTCCTTGGGCTCATTTTCCTCCACGAACACCACCGGCTCCGGTCGCCGGCCGCTCAACGACCTGGGCGTTCCTTCGCCGCTCGATATCCCCTTCAGCCTGGCCTCCATCTCTTTCCCCCACGGCCTCGCCGTCCCCGTCATCGTCGAGCTCGAGCTCCCCGTCCGACGGTACGACCACCGGAACCTATCCGACGCCGACGCCGAGTCCGACTCGGCGTAATCCTTGTGCTTATTGTTCTGAGTCGCTCCGGTGCACGGATTGCAGTGCCGGTACGCTCCTGATGCCTTCAAGGCCATGTCCTTGAACTGAAAAACCAAAAAAAAAAAAAAAAATCAAACAATTAGTCTCCGCTTATATAAAGACATAGAGAGAGAGGAATTGGGCTGGAATTACCTGAGAAGTGAGAGCTTTGATGGCTGGCTGCTTAGTGCTAGACGAGCGGGTGATGATGGTGGGGGCGACGGCGGCAGTGGCAGTGGCAGTGGCGGTTGCTTCTGGTTGATCGAGCGAGTCATCGCTGAGTTGCTTAGAACGAGCTATACAGGTCAGCATTTTCACTGTGTGTATTGATTTCTGGTATTGAAAATGAAACCGAGGCTTCCACAATTCAATACAAACTCAAGATCACACAAACAAACCAGTTTGTTTGTGTGGTTTCAACAGCGCGCGGACAACGAGACGCACTGGAGGCCGGTCAGACGCTTTAATGCCATACCATAAATCACGCCATCACAGAAGATTCCTGAAAATCTATATGCGGAAAGAAAATAAATGAGAGAATGGAATGGGAAAATGGGAAGGTGGGGGATCGAAATGAGATTGGTAGAGAGGTAGATCTTCAATTACGTTATAGGAGATTTCAAAATTGCAGAGGAATGCAGATTCAAGAAACCTTCATAGTAAAAAAAAAACATTTTATTAAAAAAAAAAAAAAAAACCTGGGAAGAGAGAGTGAGCGTCAAGGAAAAGCTAATGGCATCTTCAATGGAAAAGGAAGAGGCAGCATGCTTTGCTTTGGACCTGCCACCGGGAATTTACCGGGTTCTACTGCAAAGGCCATGACTTTCGCGGTTTTTGTATTTTAAGCGTGGGAAGGGTGGAGTTTCGGCCCATTTAGCCCATTCCTCATTTTAGAGATGGGCTGGGTTAGAGTTCCAACTAATAGGCCCATAGTTGAGTTCTAGGTGAGACTGGATTGAAATAACTAGAGATGGCAATGTGTCAGCTTAATCGGGTAATTCAATCCCATAGTTGTCTCTATTCGAAGCTTGGGATAGGTTTGGAAATATTAGAGTTGATGCGAGGGTGGGGTAGGGATTATGATTTTAATCACCAAAGTCAAGTTGAAGACAAGTTTGGGTGGGGTGAGTTAACCCGAAGGTTGATTTCGTTACCTATAATTCTAAAAATATAAGGTACTAGTTTCAATTCTCCAAAGATCTAGCATCTACTTAGGTTTTCCCAATCATATAAGAACTCAAGTGATAGGTGTCCAATGTCCTTGATTGAGACCGGAGAATAGTTAGACCAAAGATCCTAACACTTTGGGACGATAAGCCTAAAAAAAACAAAATGATGAGTTCGGATTTGAATAAGTTTTTATTGTATTTCATTATTATTACTTTTTTAATGTTATCAATACAATAATACAAATGGGTGTGTATACATATTTTAATGTTTTTGGTTTTGGAAAGGGTATACACTATATAGATAGGTGACTTCGTATTGTCCCTTAGCAACTCACAACTAATTTGTAGGAAACTTCATGCACCTATGTCAGGACCAACAAGGGTATTCAATCAATCTAACTTGAACTTGTCCCGATCCCGGGGCCCCAATATAAGATATTAGACTAAGATCAATGGAAAATGTGGTCCCTAAAATTGGCATAAACATAATTCTATTATTTCATTTTTGTTTTGTTTTTCTTTTGGTACCAACTAAAAATATAAAATAAGCTAATTTTCTATAATCTGATGGTATAATCCTATTAAAACAATTATCCTTTTCGATAGGGACGTATAGCATATTTGGTAGATTTTAATTTTGTTTTTTCATTTGATTTATCTGTCGAGTGGGGTGTGGGCCCTGTGGTTAGCCCATAGACAAAGACTCTCTCTCCTTTTTTTTTCATTTTTGGTAAAGATCAGAACCTTGGGGTTAGCCCATAAACAAAGACCCCTTCTTTTTCCTTTATCTTTTCGGGTCACCACATTCATTCAACACCAACAAACTCCATCAGAGTGCGAGGCCCAATACGTATTAGAATATCTACTTCTACCCAAAGTTGCATTTTTGTGGGCCTCCCCAACATCAACTCTGCCAACTCTCCTGAATTTTTTATTTTTTATTTTTTGGCTTCTACCCTTCTGATTTTACGTACCCTAAACAACTTGCTCATAAAGTGGATATCATTTAACATTGGGATCACCTACAACTTGTAGGCTACAAGTAATGCTACTATTGGCCTATAACTTGCCAAGAAGACCTGTGAGTAACAGTGCTATAAGTAATCATGGACGAAATCAGGATTTTATCTCAAAAGTGGCCAAAGTATAAATAAAAGAAAAAAAAATTACCATTGAAGTACGAGAATCATACTAAGATTCAAAATTAAATTAATACATTGACTAAACCCTTTTTATCAAAACTACCCTTCCCCTTACAACAACCCTACATGATACAAAAATGTACTTGTTGATAGAACAAAGGGTATTATAGAAAAGTTTGTCAAAATTATGGTTTGACTTTTCAAAGTGGACAAATATTTTGAGACACAAAAAAATAGTAAAAATAGCCATTATGCTGATTGGGAGGAGCCCTGGTCCATTGTGTCTTGTTGTCTAAAAAACGAAACTAGTAAATTCCATTTTGGTAACTATTTCACAATGTAATAGCAAAAACAAAATATGTAGTAGTCAATTCTTGGTATATTGATAATCATTTTGCAACAAGTTAACACCGAATACCTTTTTTTGGTATTTGATTGGAATTTTTAGTCACCAAAAGGTGGGACCACTTATACATCATATAAGATAAAAAAAATTTCAAATGTTAGGGTGGCCATGGCCCCCCTTGGCCTGGCTTTACTTCCGTCACTGCAAGTAATGCTATTATTGGCCTATAAGAGCATCTCCAATGGTGAGCTATATGGTGTGCTATTACTATATTATAGCATTTAGCACAATTTGGGATGCTCCAATGGTGAGCTAAATGCATGTGCTAAATATAGCAATAGCTCACTCTTGTGCTATATTTGGCACAAGAGTGAGCTATTGCTATATTTGCTATGTTAGTTTTTCCACTCTTTCTCAACAACCAAACACACTAGCAACTTCTTTTCTTCCAAAAATTTCTCAGTAACCAAACAGCCCATAAATAAATACAATATTTTCAAAAATAATATTGAAATCTTATATATTAAAAAAAAAAATCAAAAAACATACCCTTTTTTTTAACTCATTCATCCCACTCAAGTAACATTGCGTTTGATCCATGATATATCTCATTCATTATCTTACGAGACCTTAAATCTGTGGAAATAGTTAAAGTTGTAGCAAAAAATAACACACTATGTTTATTTGTATCATTGGAGCACATTGTGCTATATTATAACATTTGGCACTGTAGCATGTGCTAAAATAGCAATAGCACACCTTATTTAGCTTACATGGTTGGAGATGCTCTAACTTGCCGAGAAAACTTGTGAGTAACAGTGATACCACTTCGTTGAGTTGACGTGATATCATAGGTTAACAGGGACGGACCTACACTTAGGCCTGGGGTGGCCATGCCCCCCCCCCTCACTTCCAAAAAATTTGTCTTGATAAAGTATTGTTTGGTGACCAGATTTGAAGCTAATACTAAAACGAGGTATTACCTATTAACTTGTTACAAACGGATTATCAACCTACTATGAAATGACTACTAAGGGGTTTGGTTTTGGTATTATATTGATAAATGGTCACCAAAACGTAATTTACTAGTTTCGGTTTTTTAGGCACAATCTAGGAATGGTCCCTCCCAATCAGCACAATGGTTCGTCATATGATCTCTTAAAAGTCAAATAGGCAACTTATACCCAAGGATAAAAAGCTATAATTAATATATACAAAAGGTAAAATGTCTAAAATAATTAACAAAAAACAAACACCTTCTCCTATCGATCATATTAGGTTTTTTTTTATTTTTTTTATTTTTTTATTTAATGTTAGATTTACCCCTGATTTCTATCAAATAAAAGCATTGAGCATATTAGAGGATAGCGGTTGGCGGAAAACATCTTACCGCAGAAAATCATTGCTCAATTTCTACATATTAAGGTACACTTTTTAGGTTTTTTTTTTTTTTTTTCTAATCTTTTATTTATTTTTTTTAAACCCTTCTTCCAATTTATTGCTAATGTCAACCCCTCTTCTTCTTCTTCTTTTTTTGGTTTTTTGTTTGTTTGTTTTTTTGTTTTTTTGTTTTTTTTGTTTTGTTTTGTTTTGTTATGGTTTAAGAAAAGTACAGGTAAGGTCAAATCATTTACTTTCCATTTAATGTATTAATATATTTAATCTTGAATCTTAGTATAGTTTTCATATTTGAAAGGTAAAATTTTTATTATTCATACTTTGGCCACCCCTGAAATAAAATCCTAGTTCCTCCTCTAGGTTAATATAATAAACATCCAGTAAAGCCACTTTACTGAAACACAATAATTGAATATGTCAATTCTGATATAGCCATTTTACTGTTTTATTAGTGACTCATGGTATCACGTGACCCGTATTTTGGTGACATACAAGTTCTCGTAAGTTGTGGCACTAGTGTTAAGGCTTAAGAGTCGTCTGTGGCACTTCACCGTTTTACTTTTTAGTGTTCATGGCCTCCCAGAAGAGCCCATTTCATCACAAAAAGTAAAACCCACTCTTGTTTGTGGAGGTGTTGAGGACTTGACGCCCTAACCGAAACAGCAGTTCCAGCCCATTCGATGCCGTCTTCCGCTCACCATTTCACAACATGAAGTCAAGAAGTTACATGGGGGGATTAGGCACTAGAAGCTTCCTTTAGTGTCCTTTGTGCGCTGATCCTTTTTGTTTGATCTGTCATGAGCCTTGAAAGCCTTGGTGTTTACATGCAGTGAAGCTTCAGGTTGAGCAACTGCAATGATATGATTTAAACTCATCCTTTAAAGCCGTAGTAACAAAATTCTCAAATTATTTCCGAATCTTTTTTCACCACCACCACCACCACTGATCACTCATCGTGGAATATGTTTTTTTACCATCAAGTCTTTTAATCATCAATACTATAGTTAAATTATCAAGTGTAAAATAAATTTTTACATACAAAATTGTTTAGTTAAATAAAGAAGTTGAGAGATGACGTTATTTTTAAAATTCCAGATAAATTTTAAATGTCTCATCAAAATGCAACCTAAAAGTTCTTCTCACTACATGAAGGACATTGTAGTGAAGTTCCCATTTACCTTTTACAAAGCACCAAATCTTCATTCTAACATTTACAGAGTAAACTAATTAAGTTAAAAACCGATTTTGCATGGCCTTTCTCCAAGACATCACTGGTTAGGAGTGTTGGAAGATAAGTTGGGACTTGGGAGCCCCTTGAGCTTGGGGTAAGCCACCAAGTACTAGACTTTGCGCTATATATTAAACAAATTTTTGGAATCAAGTCCACGAAAGGCCTTTGCTAGGATCTGGCAAGCATTATAGTGGAATTTGTACCTTAGAATTTTTACAAAATTCATAGTACAAAAGCTAAAGCGCTGAATGACTACACCCCTCACAATATTCCAAACGTTCTTGGGAAAAAAAGGAATCTAACGGTAAATTTTCATAAAGATGTAAAGTTTAGACAGATTTAATGGGATTACCTCATTATTTTATTGCTAAACAATGAGAAGTTCATTAGTCATTGGATGATTTTCTCTTAAAGTTTAACAAAAAAAAAAAAAAAAAAAAAAGAGAGAATTTTTTTCAATTTGTTGAAAGAGATAAGGAAAGGAAGAGAGAGTATGGAAAACAATGGGCAGTAGGAGCTTTGAGTCCATAAGCTCCTACTAACACCTTTCTAGTGGGACCAATGCCGTCCAAAAAGCCAAACAAGATATGTAACATCGTCGAAAAGTCCTATTTCATAACATAAAATAAAATATTTTAAAATTAAAAAAAAAAAGTACCCTAGCCGAAAAAAAAGAAAAAAAAAGGCAGCAATAAAGTGCCACTCTTTTTTATATATTTTTTATTAGACAAATTTCTCCTCTAATCCCTAGTATTAAAACACGTCCCACCCCTAAATTCTCCTCCGTCGGACCAACCCTAAAATAGTAAAAATACACGACGCCCCAAATACGTTTAATTCCAAAACAAAGTGCCCGCCACCGCCACCGTCACCGTTCAACGGCGCCCCAAGAAAAATACAAAAAAAGCCGTCACGGGAAAACTGATACACCCCACATCCACGTGTCAATCCGGTGTGACCCACGTCAGATCAGGCACCTTCCAGCACTCTCCCCTCCCTTCCCAATATGACCACCAAACCCGAGCCAGCACCGATCCAGCTCCCCCCCACCTACCGGACTTCCCAGTCTCCGGTCACCTCTGCAACGTCAACCACCGTCTAGGGTTAGGGCTCTGACAGAGACTTCTGATTAACACATCTGAGCTTAGCTCAATCACCATTAATGAACTTCTAGAGCTCTCAGAGCATTTAAAGCTCAACAACATACATACATACATACATACATAAACACACATACATACATAGATACGTATATATAGAAGAGAGAGTTGAAAGCGTGGGGATGCTGAGGCGCAGAAATGGGACGGAAATCGAGACAAGCACGAACACAGAGTCTCAGATTCAGAAGGAAAATGGAAAAGGAGGCATTGAAGTTGAGAGAAAGGGGAAAGAGAAGGCGAAGGTGGTGAAGAAGAAGAAGAAGGGGTCGTGTGTTGACAGCTGTTGCTGGTTTATAGGGTGCATATGTTCGATTTGGTGGTTTTTGATTTTTATTTTCAACGCGATGCCGGCGTCGTTCCCTCAGTACGTGACGGAGGCGATCACGGGGCCGTTGCCCGACCCGCCGGGTGTGAAATTGCGGAAAGAAGGGTTGACGGTGAACCATCCGGTGGTTTTCGTCCCCGGGATTGTTACCGGTGGGCTTGAGCTTTGGGAAGGGCACCAATGTGCTGAGGGATTGTTCAGAAAGAGGCTTTGGGGTGGTACATTTGGAGATGTTTACAAAAGGTATCGACTTTTTCGGCTTTTCGGGTTAATTATTTGTTTGATACTCAAATTTGATGTTGATTTTTCTATAATTTAGCTTAGCGTAATTATTGAATTGGTAATTTTATTTTGATTGCGATTTAGCTCGATAAGCAATGGAATTTTCTTCATTTTTTGTGAATGTGACATGTGAGGTAAGTGTGCAATGGTAGATTGCTGTTGCTGAAGTTGATATAAATCAATAACTTACTTATGTATTCATTTGAATTGGTAAAGGTGATATGTTGTTAGTTAAGGCATGGGAACTAATCCAGAAAAAAAAAGGTGGTAGTCATAGGGGTCGAAATGTGTGTTACAAATTGGGATTGTTAATCTAAATTTTCACTGTAAAAGGGAATTCAACTATTCAAGTAAGGGATATGTAAGAAATGATGGAAAGGAAGAAGGGCCAGAAAGAAATTGGGTCCAAATAGCAAAGTAGCTGAAACCACTTAATGATAAGAGGATTTATTGCATTTTGATGGTCAATCATGTTCAACCTAAGCATGGGATGTTCAACGTAATCAAGTTCTATTTACAACTCTTTTTCTTTTCTTTTTTTTTCCTTATTCTTTTTTGATAGGCTGCTATTTATAAGGTCTAAGGGTTGATGCTGTCCTTTTGCCAATAAAGATCACAATAAAACTTTGGCTAGGTGTCTACAGAACAATTTGAAATATTCTTCTTTTGTTGGATTGTTTATCAGAGATGGACTTGGGCTCCTAGGCATCTTTCTTATACTGGTTATGGCTGCGCATTGTGCTGTCTAATTGTTGGGTTGCCTGTTCAGATATATCCATGTAGTCATTGAATGAGTGTGCTTTAAACCAGTCATTTGATTCACATATAGAAATTGCATTATTTGAAGAGACTTTTGAGAGAGAGAGAGAGGGGGGGGGGCGAATTTAGTTTGAGAAGGTTTGGGTTTTAGCTGGTAGAATTGCATGATCTATGTTTCCTAGCCCTTGCTATATATTCACTAACTTCACCCGGTATTGCTCTCGGTATTTGTCAGAAACTCAGAATGTTGTTAAGTCAACCGAGTATTTCTGGATCCAATCAATTATCATCTTGTAGCTTTAATCGTACATTCATACTGACTTCCTTTATGCCCTCCTTGTTTCTTATAGTTAATTTCTCATTAGTTGTATGATTTTGTTGGTGGAATTGACCGATAAATGTGCGCTTTTATCTGTTTAATTTTTGCAGACCGCTATGCTGGGTTGAGCATATGTCACTGGATAATGAGACTGGACTGGATCCTCCTGGTATAAGGGTCAGGCCTGTATCTGGACTTGTTGCAGCTGATTACTTTGCACCAGGTTATTTTGTCTGGGCAGTTTTAATTGCTAATTTGGCTCGCATAGGGTATGAGGAGAAAACCATGTATATGGCTGCATATGATTGGAGAATTTCCTTTCAGAACACTGAGGTATTGTTTTGAAATAAGAATTCTCCTCCCCTATCTTCTTCTTCTTCTTTGCCTGGGATCATACTGTTCTTTGCAATATCATTTTTTCCTTCTAATTTTCCTTTTTGTTCTAATCTTGCTCAAATCAGCTTATTATTTTCTATCAAATTAAATTTATCAGGTCAGGGACCAAACTCTAAGCAGGATAAAAAGTAATATAGAACTCATGGTAGCTACTAATGGTGGGAAAAAGGTGGTTGTTATTCCACATTCAATGGGTGTTCTGTACTTTCTGCATTTTATGAAATGGGTTGAGGCACCAGCTCCAATGGGTGGTGGGGGTGGACCAGATTGGTGTGCGAAGCATATAAAGGCTGTAATGAACATTGGTGGACCATTTTTAGGCGTTCCGAAAGTAGTCTCTGGACTTTTTTCTGTTGAAGCCAGGGATATTGCTGTTGCCAGGTTTTTCTTTTAACTACTATGAAGAGAATAGGACTCGGTTATAATCTTATTATGACTCACCTTTCTCGCCCCTTCAAATTTTTCCTGGTGAAGTAAACTTGGCATCGTATTTGGGAGAAATATTGATTTAATTCTATATTTGTTGTGAAAATAGCCTACCAAATAGAAATGATACGCATAAATGTTGCACCTACTTTAATCTAGTTCAATCCGTTTGGTTGAACTTACAATGATTTTGATCACCCTTGGGGCTTCTCCAGAAATTCTTTTCTGATGTCAAATTTTTAGCAGAAAGTTAGCAATTGCAAACTCTGGAAACTCATCATCTTCTATTTTTATTCTTCTTCCTTTTTCTCTTTATGTTCTTTACTCCAGTATACATTTTCACTGCTTGAAAAAGAGAGGGGAATAGAGTTATCAAATCTAAGACATGGTGTTTCTTTTCCAATGGGAAAGGTTGACTACTTTTTCCCATTGATTCCCTGGGTGTTCTTTAGTATTTGTAGTATTTTTTGAAGTATTTTTGTTCACTTGTTCTGGTTTAAGAATTGGTATAAAAGATGCAACAATTTTGTGGAGGCCAGTTGGATGACCAATGAAAACCAAGAAAGAAAAATCATTCAATTTTTGCATAGGATTTGGAATATGTCCGCTGTTTTCTCATAGGTTTTGAAATAAGTAGATTTCCATGCATGTGAAGGGTCATTTTTAAAGAAAATGAGGTTGCTCTAACTTGTCTATGTGCAGTAGTGGTGAATGGTGAGGACTTCATTTTCTGTATTACTGCATGGTGGGGTGATGGATTTTTGCTTTCTATACCTCCACAAAGTTGGTTTTTTTCTTTTTTCCTCTTCCTTTTCCCTTTTTTTTTTTTTTGGGGGGGGGGGGGGGGGGGGGGGGTGGTTTATAAATGCAATTTCTATTTACTTGTCCAAATGTTGCCCTTACTCTCTCTAAGAATGTGCTCTTGTATCTAAAGGTTGTGTTAAATATTTTTTTTACTGAAGCACCTTAATTAATTTTTCAGACACAAGAGTGTGTCCATGTTATATTCCATTTTTTGGCTCTGAAAAAGATGGTAATCCTTATGCAGGGCATTTGCTCCAGGTGTTTTGGATAAGGATGTGTTTGGTCTTCAAACTTTACAACATGTAATGCGGATGACCCGTACGTGGGATTCAACTATGTCAATGATACCAAAAGGTGGGGACACGATTTGGGGTGGCATTGATTGGTCACCAGAGGAAGGCTACGACTGTAGTGCCAAGAAATCAAGGAATAATGATACTCAGACCACGAGCCAAAATGGGAAAGGAGGTCTGGGTTTTAAAAAAAGTGTGAATTATGGAAGAATTATATCATTTGGGAAGGATGTAGCTGAGATACATTCATCCAAGATTGAGAGGATGGATTTTAGGGTAATGATTCAATTTTTAATTTGGTTACTATATGTTAGATGCCATCCCATTAAAAGTGAATAGATCCTCTCTCTCTCTCTCTCTCTCTCTACCGCCACCCCCTGGGGAAAATATTATCTTTGAATGAAATTGTAAGTTCAGTCAGTTTGCAATCTGCATGGAATTTACCAAAGCAACTGATTGAGATTCTAAGACCTCCACACTAGGGACTTTTGGGATCAAACATTGTCATGTCCATCTAAAAAAAGGGTTTCTTGCATTGCCAGGTTCATTGGCATAGTTGTTCATATCTTCGTTATTTCTCTGGAACTTTGGGATGGAATTTTCTTATGATCTGGGGTGGTGCTGCTTTTAAAGATCTGGGATGGGATTCACACTTAACTTCCAGAGGCAGCCTTGTTGTGCAAGTTTACTCAGATACAAAATGCTTCATTTTTTAGGAGAATATTGATTTCAATCTGTTATGTGAAATGTGAGCATGTGTACATGCAAATTTTGCTAGAATTCAGACCAACCATTGGTATGGAAGACAAGTATTTCCATTTTACTGCAATAATTGTTCATTGCCCTTAGGTCAAAGCTAAGGTCTCATTATGAAACTACATTTTAGTGACCACTCTCCTCAATACCATGAGATGTTCTGTATCCACACTGTTGCAGTTGTTATTTGTCTGAAGAGCATTGGTAGGAGTTCTCACATTTTTGCAATAAACTGTTTTTTATGATTTGCAGGGTGCTTTTAGGGGTAATAACCTTGCAAACACAACCTGTCATGATGTATGGACTGAGTACAATGACATGGGCGTTGGGGGCGTCAAAGCTGTCGCAGATTACAAAGTTTACACTTCTGGTTCGATTTTGGATCTACTTCATTTTGTTGCCCCCAAGATGATGATGCGTGGAGATGCTCATTTCTCATATGGAATCGCTGACAATTTGGATGACCCAAAATATGAGCACTACAAATATTGGTCAAACCCCTTAGAAACAAAGTGAGACTATTGGCTTTTTCTTTGTTATTCTAATCACTTTCTTTGCATAAACGGCAACTAATGGTGTGGTTATTTTTTTCCCCCATTTTTAGAAGGCTGTTGGTGGCACTTTTGTTCAGTTATTCAAAGGGGATGACCCTAATTTAACTCAATAATGACGTAGCTTTTAATTTGCTGATTATGCATTATTCCCTGATGTGCGGTTAGATTAGAATATTATATATGTAATACATCTTCTATCTCCACTTAATCCAAAGATATTACACTTAGGGCCCTTGGTTGATAATGCTTTGTGCTTTTGTGTTATTCCCCAGTCACTTCTTTTAATCATTACTATTGTAGCATTGCATACTTTTTGCTTTTTGGTTTTGGCAAACGATGTTTTTGAATAATACTTAAAAGTCCATCCTTTGAGCAAATTGTCTTTTAGTATTGCTGCCTCATATTCTTTCTTGCATCGCAGGTTACCAAATGCTCCGGACATGGAGATCTATTCTATGTATGGAGTTGGAGTCCCAACTGAAAGAGCATATGTTTACAAGTTAACTCCTGCTGCTGAATGTTACATCCCCTTTCAGATTGATACCTCAGCAGAGGGTGGAAGTGAGGGCACCTGTCTAAAAGGTGGGGTTTTTTCCGTTGATGGAGATGAAACTGTTCCTGTTTTAAGTGCAGGTTTCATGTGTGCAAAAGGTTGGCGCGGGAAGACCCGATTTAATCCTTCAGGCATTCCTACGTACATAAGAGAGTATAATCATGCCCCTCCAGCTAATCTTCTAGAGGGCAGGGGGACCCAGAGTGGTGCTCATGTTGATATAATGGGTAATTTTGCATTAATTGATGATATTATAAGAGTAGCAGCAGGGGCTACTGGAGAGGACTTGGGGGGAGATCGAGTTTACTCTGATATCTACAAATGGTCCGAAAAGATCCACTTACAGCTTTAAGTTACACATGGTGAGTATCGAAAACTTATTGATTGGATATATGGACTGATATATTCTCAGACAATTTTATTGATATTTAGCCTTTGAATACTGAGTTTGGCATCAATCAAGACGAATCTTTAGAGTTCCAAGTATTTTTACAATAAGAATCCATTATCCAATCTTTTATATTGCCTGATTAATGACTTTACCCAACTAAACTAAGTGGCTTACCCTTGTACCAACTAACCCAGCTCATCCTTTTTCATCCGTCACCTCCATTCAGGGCCAGGGCCATGTGTTTAGTTAAATTCTAGGCCATCATTTCTGAAAATTCTTTATTAATTTTCTTGCTTATGTTGCCGTGGGTCATACTTTCTTCTCACCTTTCTTTCCGTGATAGCTGAAATAATGATTTTTGTTCTTACAGAGCCTTGTATCTCAGGACAACAGAAGAATTATCGTGGGGTGCTGGGGTGGTTTCAGTGGTGCGCTCTGTTGCATGCTTTAAAGCCTAAGAAATGATCAAAGAGCAGGTTGTTGAAACAAAGCATCAAGATTTCTGTTGTCATCCCCTTGTACTCACAGTCTTCATTGTATCGGGAAACCCCGAAATCTGATTAATGAATTCGGCATCCCACGCTATACCAGGTCCGTGTTGTTCTAGGTACACTTAGTTCAAAATTGCTTGAAATTTTGGATATATTCCATTAATTTATTTAAGTATAGTCAATCAATTTTGTGTTTGTTTCTCTTCGATTGTCTTGGCTCTCTCTCTCTCTCTCTCTCTCTCTCTCTCTCACCCACAAAAAATAAAAATATTTAAAAAAAAAAAAAATTTCTTTTAACTGAGGACTTCATATTTAAATAGGCTGCAACACAATCAATTTTACCATATTTATCTTTTCTCTCATTGTTTTATGATCCCAACATTGACAGGATAAATATCTTGGCTGTCGATGTACACGAGGTTTTTGACCTAGTGGTTCAAAACGAGTATACTATGTCAAAATTTTTGTCCGTAAACTTGTTCGATATTGAAAGCTTAAGTGCCTTGCTAATCTCCGACAAATTCACCAGATGTCTGCAAGATGAAAGATCCTAGCTGTAAATGTACGAGGTGTTTGACCTTAATGATGGGGAACTATCATAATGGAACAAATATGCAATGCCAGAATTTTGTCAGTAAATTAATTCGTTAAGTTCGGAAGGCTAACTTGCCGCCGGACTTGGATTCAGTGCGAGTTCAGACTTTGATGGCTGAGATTAAAAATTTTTAGGGAAAATTACACTTTGCCCCCCTCATCTTTAGGCTGAAATCAGTTTTTCTCCCTCATCTACAAAATCGGACAAATTACCTCCCGAACTTTCAAAAATATAATTTGAACTAACGCTGTTAACGGAATATGTGAAAATACACAATTGCCCTCAAGAAATTTCCCAAATTTTAATATATTCTATTCATTTTCTCACAATTTCTTGGCAACCAAACAAAATACACAAAACAATTCTAAAAAGAATGGGTCGATCAATAGCATGAGAAGACTCAACCCCAAGCATAGACGTCTTCTCATCTTCAATAGGGATTATGACCCCCTGAGCCAAAACAGTAGCATAAACATTCCCATTTTTTTGCAGCCTCTTAAGATCACACCTCAAATTCAAAGCAAACCCACAATGGCTAGACCCAAAATTTGTGACACCCAACTGATAATGATAAAGAGGCGTTTGCGAATCTCAGATGGGTGGAACCTTCAAAGCCATTTAAAGAATTTTGGTTTTTTTTTTTTTTTTTTCTTTCTCCTAAACATTTTCTCGGCAACCAAACGAATTATGAAGTGAGAGAGACAAAAATAATCAAAACCCTAACCCTTTGTTTGGTTACCAAGAAGAAAATTCTAAAATTAAGAGGAACGAAGGAGGTAACAATTGGAGGATAACTTCACGGCGGAGATGACGCATTCATGGTTGATTAGGGTTTGTTTAACCACACGGGATTGGCTTCCAATAGATTTGAAGTGGTTTTGGCTAATCATGTGTGTGTGTATATATATATATATACTAGATATGGGCACATGTGCGTTGCACATGAATATTATTTAAATAAAAAAATTTATAAATATTTAAAATTTAAAATAAGAATGTAATGGTCAATCAAAAGTGTTTCTAAAGTATAAACTTTTATAGGTAATAAAAATATAATATAATTTAATATGTGATACAAGAGCATCTTTGAGGGAGGTAGCAAAAAAAAAAAAAAAAAAAAAAAGTAACAAATTTGTCTTTTGCTACCTTACGTGGGTTGTAGCAATTTATTACCTCAATTTGAGATGTGCATTCCAAAGGGAAGTAGCAAACATAATTATTTTATTTTTATTTTCTATATTTTATATTTTTGATGCTTTCAAATATTATTTAATTTATTTTTTTAATAGGTGAAATTGATCCCTCATAATATAGTTTTTCTTACTTTTTATAAAAAAATTCTCAATTTTATTTTTATATGGTATCATCATCTACATTTTTTTTTGTTCACTTAGAGATTGAAAAGAGAGTGAAGATCGAGATTTTCATTTTATTTTTTTCCTTTTTCTTTTCCCCTCTCCCTTCCCACCAACAACCAAATTCAAGCAAAATAATAATAATAATTATCATATATCATATACATATATGACCCATTCCAACAATTTTCAAGTTACAATCAAAACACATTCAAGGGTTTTCCTAGTCTACCCAAAATCTTTGAAAACAAACACCCCCAACCACAAACAAATTCAGCATTATATGAATTCTTACAAAATTTCAAGAAATACATAATAAAAGTATAAAACACTCACGCAATAGCCCCTTGAGATTCGGTATCGTCTCCATGTATCGTCTCTATGATGTGGATATTTGGTTTGTGACTATGCTGGGAAGTAGGTGTGCCTTTAACAGGTCATTCTCATTTGCTAGAGAATGAGAGGAAGAGGAAGATACGAAGTCAACGTGTTTTAGGATTATATGTATAGTATTAAATGGAGTATTTGATTTAGGGTTTCCTTTGAATTCCTATTTGTGTTTTATATAATAAGGTATGTGTTTTATAATATATTAAGGTATGTGTTTTAGAATTATAGTTTCCATATTGCTATATTTCCTATATATGCAGAAGGGTGGATAGTTGTGTATTTAAAAATTAAAATAAGGGTATATTAGTCAATCAAAAGTTTTTCTTACATTCATCTTTTTATAGGTAGTATAGATAGATATGTATAGTATTAAATGGAGTATTTGATTTAGGGTTTCCTTTGAATTCCTATTTGTGTTTTATATATTAAGGTATGTATTTTAAAATATATTAAGGTATGTGTTTTAGAATTATAGTTTCCATATTGCTATATTTTCTATATATGTAGAAGGGTGGGTAGTTGTGTATTTAAAAATTAAAATAAGGGTATATTAGTCAATCAAAAGTTTTTCTTACATTCATCTTTTTATAGGTAGTATAGATATAAAGAGAGAGAGAGAGAGAGAGAAGCCAATATTTACCTCTGCCATATGAGATCCCCAATACCGCGAACTCAAGATCGAGATTAGCTCCACCTTTCTCAACATGTTCACCACCTCCTATGAAGAGCACTGTCTCCAGCGATTGCGATTCACCAATCCTCAATATTTCATCACCTGCCTCTGCCATATGAGATCCCCAATACCGCGAACTTCAAGATCGAGATTAGCTCCACCTTTCTCAACATGTTCACCACCACCTGTGAAGACCACCGTCTCTAGCGATTGCGATTCACCAGTCCTCAATATTTCATCACCTGTAATGGCTTCCCCTCTCCCTTTCTCTTTCTACACACACACACACACACACACATATCTAGGGTTATATACACTTATGAAGTTTGGTTGTGCTTGAAATTGATAATATGGATTTAATAGATATGAGTACATATTACCGGAAAGAAATGGTTTGTTGGGAAGAAATCATTATTGGGATTATGATTTTTTTTATTTCTTTATTTTTCATAATTTTGGAGTTCATATCTCTACGGGATTTCCTAATTTGGTTGAGATCTAATCTATGAAGATGTGACAGATGCTTGTTGTTGGTTCAAACTCCCTTTTTATTTCACGCACAAGAGAGGAATGAAGTTGCTGCTTATTATCTTACAAGATTTTTCATTTTTTATATATTTTTTTTATAAGGATTATCTTGCAAGATATTCTAATAGGATGAAGTCTTTTGTAGTTTGGATGGAAAAGCCCCAGATTTCATTAGGGACAAACTCCAATCTGATATGGCTTGTGTTTGATTAGTCATTTTTTTTTAATCCCAAAGGAACAAGTGTTGTAGAGTTGCCGGAAAAGACAACCAGAGTTGACGCCGAAGTATGAAAAATCAAACAAGGGTATTTTTGACTTAAAATTATAATATATTGGTCACGTGCAACTCACATGGCCAATTCCGTCAAAATCCTAACAGCAGTTTAACGGTAGGAGGTAAAGTGAAAAAAAATTGAAACCATAAGGATCGATTTGTCTGATTTTATAGATGAGGGGGTAAAAGTGATTTTGGCTTAAAGATGAGAGAGGCAAAGTGTAATTTTCCCAAATTTTTAATCAAAAAAGTGCTGCTAAAATGAGCAGCACTGAATCCAAGTCCCTAACTTGCCTGCTGCTAGCTAATCCCCGACAGAATTGATTTTATGATCACAACACTCACAAGGGAAACATGGTAGCTGTTGAGGGCACGAGGTTTTGACCTCGTTAGTGTTTGAAACTATAGTAATGGAACAAATACACGTTGCCAAAACTTTATTGTTAAATTTGTTCAATATTAGACCCAACGTGCCACCTAATCTTTAGACGAAATTAGTATTCTGTCCGACCAAATGCTCCCATATGACTGATTTGTTAGAAAATAAATACTCCATAAGAAGAGAAACATTGTATGGATTCCCACCCCCCCCCCCCCCCAAAAAAAAAGAAAAAAGAAAAAAACGGCAGGTCCCAATGGGACCTATCACCTATGTGGCACTAAAAAAAATTTGGAATGGCTACCATCAGGTAACCGATAAATCTTGCATTGCCGGCATTAAAAGAAGATTAAAGTTATCTTTTGATAGGCCCCATCCAAATCAAATGTAAAGAGAACCTACTTCATTGGATGAATTAAACCCTTTGATGGATCCTATTTGTATTTGTGTTTTCTCGAAAAGGTCATATAAGGGCGGATTCTCCCTACACGCCCACCCCACCCCCAACCACCCTCTAATATAAAATAAAAAAATAAGAAGAAGAAGAAGATGAAGCAGCAACTTGTATTTTGAATTTTCTTTGCCATTGGACCATGTTGGAGAGGATGCATGTAGGACCATGTTGGGCTTAGCCCTTTCGTATTTTAAAGTGTGAGTTTTTTAAATCTGTTTTGGGCATGCAATTCAAGATACATGTAACGTTATTATTTATCACATTTATTTTGTCGTATTAAAAAAATTTCAGCTAAAAAATATTATGAAATATGTCTAATACACACCAATCAAAGTAGATAGAGATTTTTGATATATATATATAAGATAAACATTAGGTGAGCACATGCTAATATAACTTATTTCAGTCTTAATATTGAGGATTGTATCTCATAAATTAGAGGGTTATGGGTATATTAGGCCAATGCATAATACTGATATGAGTTAGATGAGCACATACTGACATAATCAAAATAGTATATATATATAGAGGGCTGATCATATGCGGAATATCCCGGACTATCCCATTCGATCACAACCGTTCGTGGATGACACGCACATATTTACGGACCCGCGCATGTCGCTCACGAACGGCCGTGATCAAACGGGATATCCGGGATATCCTCCACATGATCAAATCTATATATATATGTATAAAATTTTGATATGTGTACGTAAGTGAATAAATCATTTGATATTTTTAAATAAAACATTTTATATAAACTTTTGAATGGTTTTCTATCCAACACGTATTTTAGAATTGGTGCAATATTCTTTAAAATGAAAGGAGAAGCTCCCCAATACATTGAGAGTCTCCTCACAATAGCTTTTCTGTGTGTATAAGAAATTAAGAATTAGCTTAGGTATGAACGTCAAATGGGGTCAACCGGACCTAGCAATGAGGCAATTGAACATTAACACACAATCCTTGTGATAATGAAACCACTCAAGGCAAGCGGAGGCAACAACAAGAGCCACACTATTCTCACTATATATCATTATATTCTCGTACAGTGTCGCTGTTGAGCGTGCCAAACTGCCACCTAGTACGCCAACAAGCCTACCAAATTAAGCCCCACATGCCTACGTTTGTCCATATTTCCACTACTGTCAGTCTAACCCCAACCCAAAGCGTTTATGCACATATGGACTTGGTGGTGGTGGTGTCACAATGGCTTCGTGTGTGCCCAGTCAATGTCATGCATTTCATCATAGCAACATTTTGTTTTATTACATAATGACCCTTTGGTAAATCTGAAAATCTGGTCAGTTGAGGATAAGTCAGGTCAGTTTTGATTTTACACTATTTAATAAATCTCTTTTTCCATCTAAACAATTCAACTTCGTTCTGAAAATAAAGTATGAACACTGTTTTTTTCCAAATCAACTGTGAGTTGGTTTATGTAAAAACCAAATAATAGTTATGGATTGGACTCAGTCTAATCCAGTTTTCTAAGTTCCCAAACAGACCCTTATTTATTTATTTATTTATTAATAAGATATCTAGATTTTTATTTGACTAGTTCTTTGAATGCAAGTAAGATTATTGTCCATTCTGTGTCAGTTTACGTTTGGGATAAATTAAATTGATAACCGACCTAATCTGCGAAATTTTGTATGAGGGTCATCCCCACTCATGTATTAGGTCTTTTACTTTTACCTCTCTTTTTTCTTTTTTCTTGGCTATTTGCTTGCAGTGTTTAGATTTTTTATTCGACTAATCTTTTAATGCGAGTAAGATTATTGTCCATTCTGTGTCAGTTTACGTTCGGGATAAATTAAATTGATAGCTGACCTAATCCGCGAAATTTTGTATGAGGGTCATCCCCACTCATGTATTAGGTCTTTTACTTTTACCTCTCTTTTTTATTTTTTCTTGGCTATTTGCTTGCAGTGTTTAGATTTTTGATTTGACTAATCTTTAATGTCAAGTAATGTCATCACCCACTTGAATATATAAACAAAATAGAAAAAGTGGGGATGATGACTGACCTTTAGAGAGAACAAGAAATGAAATTAGCGGATTGAGAGAAAGCAATTTTTGGGAAACAACGGCTTCTTGACTTTGGAGTGCAAGAATTGGATGGAGCTAGGGTCACATTAGTCCTGCTAGCCATACATCATAGGAAAAGCTCGAAAAGGACAACAAAACAACCATGGCCATCACTCTACTATGCTTCTTGGATCCTTATCCCCACAACTTAAAAAAATTCAAAAAAAAAGGAAAACTGGACAACACGTCCTTGAAAATTACTCAAGCTTTTCTTAGGGTTATGCATTTCAATTCATACACATGTAGGGTTTTAGTGCCTGTTGCCGATATTAATAAGATTAACTTGTACCTGAAAATCCATATATATATATATATATATATCGGAATAGGAAAATGTTGAGGTGTTCGATCAATATCATGGATCCACAACATCCACCAAAATTGTTCATGAGAATCACACAAAGGTTCATGATAAACACGAATGACCACAATCGACATCGTCTATGCACACCATCAAACACCGAATTATTGCTTTATATATATATATGTGTGTGTGTGTGTGTTTCAAGTCATTTCTATGGAGGATGTATGTGAGACATTAGAAACATTGCTCAATTAGTCCCTTCATTTAGTTTTATTCCTTGGTTGCTACATCAAAGTTCCAAAAACTTTCACATCCGTAGGTGATTGGTGACTTCTCAGTCTTAAGGTAACAAGATTAACACTACCCTTTAGTTTTAAGTGATGGCATCACCTCATTTATCACATAATGATATTTCCAATTCCGTGGCCTAACAGGTGAAAGAAATTCACTAGTGATTAGCCCTTTCAAGTTCTATATGAGAATTTTAAAAATTAAATCAAACAGATTAACTCCTCTAATGCCATCTACTTTTTTTAATGAAAATCCTGTAATGCTATCTAGAAATTGTATTTATCTATAATACTATATAAAGCTAATTCCCTTTGTTATTGGATTGCATCTGAAAATACTAAAACACTCGTACAAGTTAATAAAGTTAAGAGACGATTTGATAATTTTACTAATTTTTAAAAGCCCACCACAATCTGTTTCTCCTTAATTTTCTCCCCTCTACACAAATACGGTTTAAGAAATTTGGAAATTGACATAACAATTTCACCGATAGAATGAAAACTTAAAAAGATATGTTACACACGCATTACATGTGTCTAATTACTAGTGTTTTATTATCTGCATGAGATGTAATAGATTTATAAAATATATTCATATATATATATAAGAAAATGTGTGGACCCTTATTGGTTATCTTCATATTTATTTGTGATTCCCGCGCATCGCGCGGGTTCATACTAGTATATATATATATTGCAAATAATGACTAAAAAAAATAATGGGTAAATTACAATAGGACCCCCTCTAAAATCTGACTATTACAGATACACCCCCTCACGTTTTTAAAATTACACTGACACCCCTACTTTACAAAATAAACTACAAAGAGACCCCTCCTCCTAACTTCCGTCCATTAATTTGTTAAATCATATTCAAATTTTTTTAAAATACCCTAACTACCCTTAGTGGATGATAACTTCCATGTTAAATGCGTATAATTCACCAGTCCAATAGTTCATCCAATACTTTTGAATTTTTTAATTATTATTGATAAACAACTAAAAGATTATATATATATATATATATATATATATATATATATATATATATAAAAGAAAAATGCTAAAAACAATTTAAATTTTCTGTCCAATTGATGTGGTAGCTGTCAAATTTGCTGTTTAGAAACAATTATTTATTTAAATTTTTAATTGATTTGCAAAATAAAAAATAAAAAAATTGATTTGTTAAGTTGCCACCTCATTTGAGTAAAAAAAAAAAAAAAAGGGCTATGCAGCATTACTCATATGTAGAAATAAATAAAAAGAATTATTAAAATGGAGATGCACGTATAGAGGTGGCAAATGAGGTGGCAACTTGGCAAATCAAAATTTTTTTTTTTTTACACATCAATTAAATAGATAATTGTTTCTAATGAGCAAATCTAATGGCTACCACATCAGTTGGACAAAAATTTAAGCTCTTTGGCATTTTTCTTTTATATATATATATATAATCTTTTAGTTGTTTATCAATAAATAAATAAATCAATCAAATGTACTGGATGAATGTGTTGGACTGATGAGTTATATGCATTTAACATGGAAGTTGTCATCCAATAAGGGTAATTAGGGTATTTTGAAAAAAATTGAAAGTGGTTTAACAGATTATGGACGGAAGTTAGAAAGAGGGGGTCTTAATGTAATTTCAAAAACGTGAGGGAGTTTATTTGTAATTATCAGATTTTAGAAGGGGTCTTAATGTAATTTACCCAAAAATAATGTAGGCTCATTTTCAGTTTTGTATTTGAGTTGGACTCTTTTTCAGCTGATGGGAGTACTCAATTTCCAAGTGACGGAAAAAAAATGAGAGAAAAAAAAAAGGGTGGGGGCTTGGGTTTGGTGAGAACTCAAAAAGGAGAAGGTGACAAGGGATGGTGGTTGTTGAATAGGCGTGGTGTAGTGAGGGTGAAGGACTAAGGAGTCAAAATCCAAGAGACTTCCCAGCTGACTCTATCTGTCTTAAGCTCGCCTAGATTCTAGCCCTCCCACTACACGACATTGGGAAACGGACAAACTAACTTTACCCTCTCTCATCCCATCTCAATTTACCAAATCACCCTCCACCCATTTTCTAGTTTTATTTCTATTTCTTTTTTTTTTTTTTGCTATATTATTATTATTACTCGGTCGGCATGACAGGCCTTTCGCTACGCACGTAGAATTGTTTTCAATAGAAGAGATATGCATAATTGCATTTATCTCTCTCTCTCTCTCTCTCTCTCCTCTCTCTCCTCTCTCTCTCTCTCTCTCTCTCGTGTCGTGTGACTCTTTTGAGAGGACTTTTTTTTATTACTATAAGTCTATAACTATTACTATAATTAATATTATTTTTATTTTTTACTATTGTTCCTTTTTATTTTTTTCTTTCAAACGTGGAGAATTGCACTAGCAAGCTCAAGCATTCAACCTTTTATTTTGCCTCACAATACTTAAATTCATCGATCTAAAGTTCGTAAATTTAATTTATTTTGTCCAACTAAATAGTCATTTTACAATGCCTTATGGTTTTTTGTTCGACTAAAAAAACACGTTTTCATGTTTTTTTTAATTATTAAGTTGGTTCAAGCGTTAATTTTAAGATAACCAAATTGATAAATAGATTGAATTTGTGGTTGAACCGTTGTTTTCAATTGTTTGAATTACGACAGTCATGACATGTAAAATATTATCATTTTCAATTTATTTTTTAAAATTTTTTATTTTGCTAAAAAAAATTTTCTACACTAAATTGTATTATCGGTACCTACCATCCGTAAAAGAAAAAAAAAAAGTGTTTTAATGTCACAAAGTTAATCTCCTATCAAGGACCCATAGGTACCATATGACTTGTAGTTAAAAAAAAAAAAAAAAAAAAACTAATGACTTGGAATTCATGGATTAAAGTGCATCCTTACGTACCCTTTTATGCTTTTATTTCTTTTTTGTTTGTGAGTTGATAAAATCGAGCCCACACCATATGTTCTATAATGATATCCAATTACTATTAGGCCAATACAACAGTAATCTTATTTCATATAAGAGTTGACATGTACTTATTTCAAATTTGAGTGCTAAGTACATGTGGGCATCAACCTAATCATATTCATATTTTGTGATACACTATTCACCTTTTCAAAAAAGAAAAATGCCCCACCAAATGTGAAAAGTTATGTTCAAACAAGGCAACCTCCCTATTAATAGGAGCAAATCTGCACATGGATGAGGCAACCACCATGTGAATCAAATATTATTAACCTTTAATGTACTTACATTTATATATTACCTCAATTTACTATGGAAAGAGGATCCCTACTCTCATAGGAAAGCAAGCTTGCTTTTGATACAAGCACATAATTATCAATAAAGCACGTGCTTTTAAATAAGTTGAGAGTCAGTTAGTTTAGGTTTAATCAGGCGAGACCCTAATATTATATGAAGCTTCGAATTCGGGATCTTTTCGTATATGAAAAAAAGAGATACCATTAAATCACAAAATCCAATAGCTATTTGTCACTTAATTTTCTATTGTCTTAATGCATTGAATGGTATGCTAGAGTCCAATTCTCTTTCAAAATTCAATTACCCACGAAACAAAATTTTAAAAAATTAAAATTAAAATGAAATTCTGAATGAATGAGGGCATTTGCGAAAATAAAGTGACCTCTCCAGGGCCAAATTTTCGCAGTGTCGTTTTCCCTTGGCGACTCATCAATGCGAGGGAGTGAAAGCAGGTGGGGCATTTCCGAAAATAAAGACGCTAGACTGGGCAAACTATGAGAGACTTTTTGGTACAATTTTCTAAAGATCATTAGAATGGTGAACTAACAATCCCACGCGTCTAAATAGAGCGTAGACAACACCACCCATCATAGCGGAATTTGACGTTAAATGCATAACGGCCGTGAGCTCGAATCTCAGTCTTCCATTTCTAACACTTGCAAGGTGTCGCTCATCATGTGGTTATTACACGGTGCAATCTCTGGTGGCAATTGCACCAAATCCGAATCCCACTTTATCAGGGTTTGTCTCTAGCCTTACTCTGAATTCTCCAACGAATTAATTGTAACAATCTTATTGAATAGAGAATAGGATAAAAAGAGTCCCAAAAAAATATAAAAAAAATCATAATGATAAATTATTAACTTCAATGGTAGTTCAGTTGACATGGGGTTACGTCCTAAGAAATAAAGGTTTATAGTTTGACTCGTACTAGTCATGTTACCAAGAGTTTGAATCCTTAATGGAAATAGTGTGATGTGTTTTTATCCATTTATAATTCTACTCATACACTAGAACTGGTAACCTTTTGGTGGAGTTGAAATTATGTTATGACTTAACCAGTTTGAAGCATTGCTTACTATTTTCCCTTTGATTAGTCCATTAGACCTCTTCTGTCATTAGTTCTTTAATAGGATGAATTATTATTGTCATGCCCAGATAAAATCGTCATGACTCATGACCCTCTTCTTCCTTAACGTGGTAATAATTAGTAGGATGCATTATTATTGTCATACCCAGATAAAATCGTCAGGACTCATGACCTTCTTCTTCCCTAACGTGGTAATAATAACCACGTTAGGGAAGAAAAGGGTCATGAGTCCTGACCATTTTATCTGGGCACGACAATAATAATTCATCCTACTAATTATTCAGATAAAATTGTTCTTCGTCAGGACTCATGCCCAGATAAAATTGTCCATACTTATTCAGTAGAGCAAATTTAAATAAAAAAAATAAAGCTCTCTTAACATTTTTCGTGCGAAGCTTATGTTTCAAAAATTGAAAAGCTTTGAGTTGGGTCTTTTATTCTCTTTGAAACGTGAAATGATGATAACATTAGCAACATCTAGTCATCTACAACATTAATTCCGCCAAAATCTTCTCAGCAAAATATTTTTTAAAAAATAAAAATAAATTAAATCTGGCTGTATATCTGTCGCCGGTCTCCCTAGGTCCACAAAGAAGGGAAACAACACCTTTTGGCCGGAGCGTGGAGTAAAGCGTGTGGGATAGCGCTTTCTACATAATATATGATGGACAGTTAAGGGCGGCTGAGAGAGGTGGAGTGAATAAAGACAAGGAGAGGGTGAAGGGTGTGTTTGGGTTTGTGTGTGGGGCCTAGCAGAAAAAGACGTTAATGTGAAAGAAAACAAACAAAAGTGGTGTGACCTGGAGGTGGTGGTGGTGGTGGAGGTGGTCGTCCTGGTGGTGGGTGGTGCGTGTCTTCATTGGGATTACGAGTTTTGTGTTTGTTTCTGCAACGCCAAGAGGAGATGTATGTAGAGAGAGAGAGAGAGACTTTTAGAGAGAGAAAAATATAGAGACTTCTAGAGAGAGAAGGAGGGTTGTGGGGGGGTTTCAAAGGAGGAGACATGCCCAACTTCATCCCAACAACTCTATTCGCTGCTTCTTCACACCTCACCAGATCCCAAAGGTCCCTCTCTTTCCCTCCCATTTCTATATGTGTATATATCTATCTCTATATATATTTCTTATCCTGTTTGCTCCTTTTTTTCCTATTGCTTTATTTCCACTTGTTTCTGATTTTTTTTCCTTTTTTGTTTCTGTTTTCCTTTTTAAACCTTTCTCTCTTGTACCTGTGTAGTTAATTTATAGATATAGAGGATCCCAGGTGGTCTTTATGTGCTGTTTTCTTGAATGCATGTGGAGTTTAAGATCATGATGATGTTCTTCTTATTATTCTTGAAGATGGGTAGATGAGTTTATGGTAAAGTAGTTACCTATTGTTGCTTTCTGGACTTTTTCTTTTTCTGGGTTTGTTTTGCCTTCTTAGATTTACCTACGTGAATCCTCAAATTTTTGGTTCAAATGCGTCGTCCTCTTGTTAATGATCTCAGTATTTCCGTTTTGGAATGCATTTGTTTGGACTGTAGTTCTGTTGGGATTCCATTTCTCTTGTTTAGAATAGGAATATTCTTGTTCTAAAATCGAAATGGTTTCCCCTTTTATTTTCATAGCTTTTATGGTATTCCATTTGGTTTTGATCAACTGGGTTTTTTACAAGTTCTTCGTAGATGGGTTTGTATCGAGAAGATCCGTCGAGTGAGTTATTGAGTTATATATATGTTTATTCTGGTTTTTATTGGTGGGTCATGTATTATTGTTTGTGTGATTGATTAGTTTCTTCTATCCAACTGTATGAAAAGAATGAAAAAATTGTTTTGAATTTAATCCATATAGTCCTATTAGGTTTTTTATTATTATTTTGCATGCACTCTAGTTGCATAGTGAATCAACTTTGAGACTAAATGCTGCCTTATAGTTGTTATTATTATTATTATTATTTTTTTTTTTTGGGGGGGGGGGGGGGGGGGGGGTGGAGAGAAAAGGCTCTTCCTCTTAGAACTAAGGTTCTGTGTTTTGACACATTAAAGGAAGGATAAGGGTGATTGTTTAGGGAGCTTATTTTTACGTAAGCTCTAGCTATTGGTACCCAGATCCATCTTTCTCCAAACATGCAATAAAGTGAGGAGAATGACTGAGCAAACTTAGATCTGATGGCTGTAAGCTTGTACTTTCGTGAGCATGAGTTTTTTGTATTATTGCCCAAAGATTAAACAAGCCAATTTATTAGATGTAGTAGGTTGGAAATTTTTGGGAACCTTCTCTAGGTGTTTTATGGACTTGGAGCTGGAATTTAGAACCCAGGGATAGTAGTTTTTGAAGCAAAGTGCCTGACATGTGTGCTGCATTTCTTTTCATGCATTCACTATGCATGCATAGAATTATGACTTAGCTAAGGGTCATTGAGTTGGTGAACATGCTTTTGGATAAAAGGTCTTAGAGCTCTCAATTTGCGAGAAAATTTGCAGTGCAAGTTTTGGATCAATTTCCCTGTTGCAATCAGCCTGGACTATGAAGTTTTGATTGACACGTTGTTTATGTGGTATCACGTTGTGTTGTGAGCTAAGATGTTCACCTTGTAGATGGAGAAGATACAGAAAGTGTGCTGTGTGTGATTCATAAGATTCTATAGCAGCACCAATATATTAATTGTAAATAATCCAATTTTTGAAGTGTTAAACAACAAATTTCATGGGAGTAATATATAATGGTGGGAATGTTGTTGATGGTTAGGATTAGGAGCTAGTCTAGGAGCTAAATGAAGGATATTCTTGTAGGTTTGTCCCAAAATTGTTGTTAGTAACGTAGGATTCTCATAGCTTCATTAAAAATAATGGAGTTTCTAATGTTGTGAGCTAGTGATGATGCAATCTGGTCTCTTCTTATGGTGTAATCAATTTGTGGGATGGGTCTGGCTAAATATGGTAAAATTTTACCAGTTTGTGGCTTATGTGTTCCTAATATTATCTCTTTTGGTTGAATCTTCTTATTGACGATAACATTGTGTTGATACCTAAGTTCTTGAGAGGGAGTGAGGTGTTCTATCCAAGTTAATGAGATTGCAAGATGGTGTCGCGAAGGGGAGATCAAGACAAACAAGGGGGGAACTTTGAGGTGTGGCAGGAAGAGAGGATCCAGTAAGAGTAAATGCTCTTGTTCCTTGTAAATCCAAAAGTGTAACCCTTTTGAATGAGCCATCACTTGCCTTTATATAGGGTTATAGGGTCTCGTGTGGTAGAATCCTATTGTTTGCATTCTTGAGCCAATGAGAGTCCTTTAACCTTTAGTAGCTGTAGGGCCATTGAGTGAGCCCACTCATAGTGTCTGCAGGCCTGTGAGCCATCTAGGAAGTCCGCACTGAGTGAGGCATGTGTCCATTGGATGATATGGACCTTGTTCCACTCATGGTAACCAAGGCAAAAGCCGAGCCATCCTATTCATGATATGGGCCACTTGACTAGCTCTGTTAGTCCCTGCTCCATTCACTAACCTAAGAACCCTCAAACTATCATAAGGAATGGGTTGGGGTGGTGTGTTTCAGTGCCCCAGCTTGGGTTGGTATAATGTGTCAGGTTGCAATGAACATGTAGTGACAAGTCACCTCAACACCTAGAGAGCTCCTACTTCTAGAGAAAAGTTAGTTTGCCTTAGGTGCCATGTGTTGCCTCCCCTTATTGAATATTCAAGCCTTACCAATGAATTGAAGCAAACAAGTGACTCTTCAACTTTGTTTTCCTTTCATTAATCAACTAGCAGTTGCCTAATAAAAATATTTTTACAAGCCAAATTCCTTGTTGTGCAGAAGACAATTGGTTTTTTTAAAGTAGTTGATGGTTGAGCCTTTTCTTGTGCATTTGGTGTGTACTTGGGCTTTTTCCTAATACAATTTTTACTTCATCAAAAAAAGAAAAAAAGCATTGGTTTCTTGTACTGCGAGTGCTAAAAAATGTTGGTAGTAACTAGTAAGAGTGTCTCTAGCATGTAGAAAGGTGCACAAAAAATGATGTATATATCTCTTTCAGCATGATTTTGTTCCTTTAGAAAAAATGTGTGCGTGATGATATCAATGAAATTTTTGGAGGACCTGTGGGCACTTTGAGGCTTCTTCTTACATCCTTATCTTGTTTTGCAGTTTTGATTATTTGAGTGGTCAACTTGTTAATAATTTATTTTGAATTAGAATGGAGGTGAAATTCTGTGTTCTTTTGGTTGATTTCACATTTTCGGATATTGGAAAGTCGTTGCCTTTAGGCTGTGCCAAGGACTTGGATGCTTCAAATTTCTTTCCATACTACTTTTTATGAACCCACATAATTGCTTTTGCTTTTGAAATTATTTCTCATGTGCTGAATAGGTTCAATTATACAGCTCAATCTATTGTTCAGAATTAGTTTCATGTGCCATCTCTGAACTTTTTGTGCTTTTAATTTTTTGACTTCATTCAACATAGATACTTTGTCATTTTATGTATATTTGAATAGTATCAGGACAGTTATAGCTTACTAAAGTTGTATTTTCCTTGAGCAGCTAAGCTCAAAGCAAGCAGGAAAGGTATGCCTGTTTGTTATTTTGGATTTTGAGGATTTCGCATCTCAATTCAGGACACATTGATAAAGTAGATGGCTATAAGAATCAAACACTTGCCCCAGAAAAATTTTGATCAAAGTTCTTTCCATTCAATGTCCCATTTTGCTGCTAATTGCCCATCATGGTGGAATTCAAGTGAACAGCAAATTCCACAGTCTACAGCCAAGAATTTAAGCTTGAAAATGGATTCTGCAGCCCAACTCTGTCACGATGCGAAGCACTTAGGTCTTCAAATACAGGACCAAGATTCAGCCTCAACTCAATCGACCAGTCAATCTCACCACGAAGTTGCTGCTATGGGTCGGACCAACTCTCAGGATCAATGCATTTCCTCAGAATCTGGTATTATACTTTCAGTTCCAAAACTTTGCAATGTTCTGTTCCTTGTTTCTGTAATGACCCTTGTAAAGTACAATATGTTAAAATGGCAGTGTTCTTTATTATCCTACAATAAGAGGCACCATAAAGAGAACCTAAAAGGAAGAAGATTTATAAATTTGATTAGTAATTAGGGAGGCTAGGAACCACTGTGGACATGATTTCATTAGTGCTTTAAAGTATATTTTTCTTTCTTTTCACTGGAGCTGTTGCATGCAGCTATAGTAGATTTTGAAATTTTAAAAGATTGATTCAATATTCATTTTAACATATCAACACCATTTTCTTGTGAATTTGCTTTACAGATGGCAAAATGCCAAGCATCGATCAAAATTTTGCGGTCGTAAATCATAAGAATTCGAATTTTGTAAGGCTTCTGATGTTTGGAGTGAATACTGATATTTATTTAGGCAGTATAAAATCATGTCCTCTATGATTTATCATATATGAATACTGAACCCGCCTTTGTTTTAGTGTTGAAAAGGTAAAAAATTACCTCATGGGCTAAGCAGCTGTATTTTCACTTGTACTTGGTATTTAAGCTTATGATGCCTTTAGTCCTATTATAGGACTCCTATATGTTGGAACTCGTATCAATGTGGTATTATTAGCTTACACAGAGGGACAGCATTAGCATTATTATCAAAATGCAAAAATAATGATAATATGATTAAAAAAAAAAAAAAAACAAGAAAAAAAATTCTCAATTCCTGAGGTTTATTCCTCTTCTCTCTTTCTAGCCTATCGTTACATTTAACTTTTGTTTTTCCATGTGCTTGGGTCAAGATGAAAGTTGTGGAAAGCGTGTGGAAAGTCAGATTAAGCCAGTTATCTTTCTGAGCAATCCAGATCTTGTCTTTAATCCTTCGCAAGTTGATTATAGCCATTCAATGGTAAGTCGAGATTTTTTCTTTGGGTTATGCTTGTTGGCTTGCTTGTTAATATGTTGCTTCTCTTTTCCCATTTCAGACTCGCATTCCGTATAATTATGCTGATCCTCACTACAGTGGGTTATTGACTGCGTATGGACCACAGGCTTTTGTAAGTTCTGTCAAGCACCTTCTTAATATATTTCTGTTCAAGTTCTTACTATTCTTACAGGAAGGAAAATTCTCAAAGACTCAATTTGTAAATTCATTCTTTTCTCTGTAGCCTTGTTATTTTTTAGTGTTCTTAAATTTTTTTTGAAGAAAATTTCTAATATTTGCATTTGGTTTCCTTCACGAGCGTGTTTTGTTCTATTGCGGCAGTAGGTTGTCCAATTTGGATTCCATACTGTTGGTCTCACAGCTGAAAGCTTCCGCTTTATTATGAGATGATCTCCATTTTCTACTGTCTATCTTCTTTTTATGGTATATTGTGACAGTAATTCTTTTTACAACGCTATTATTTTGTTGAACCTCGACCAGATTCAGCCCCAGATGCTGGGGATGGCACCTGCACGAGTACCCCTGCCCCTTGATCTTGCAGAAGACGGACCCATTTACGTCAATGCAAAACAGTACCATGGAATCCTCAGAAGGAGACAGTCACGCGCAAAGCTTGAGGCACAAAACAAACTCATCAAAGGTCGAAAGGTATGTCCATCTACCCAGTTGCTGTTTATTTGAACTTTTGGGCTGCTTTCGGTAGTATGGAGAAGTAAAGTACAGAAGTTCTCCTGAAAAATCTATCTATCATGTTTGAGTGCAAGAAATCGATATATGTTGAAAACAAAATTATAGATTTTTAAGATGAAGGGAGTTGACTTTCTCTAATTATGCCTTATTTTAATAAATTTAGTGTAGCATACATTGTCACCATAATAGTGATTGGTATCTCATTGAACGTTACCGTTGCTCCATAGAAACAAGCAGAGCCTTAATCATCTAATTGGTTCTTGCTTTCAATAATGCAGCCATATCTTCACGAGTCTCGGCATCGTCACGCGTTAAATAGGGTCAGGGGATCTGGTGGACGCTTTCTAAGCACGAAAAAGCTTCAGCAACCTGACTCAACTACCACCACTGGCTCCCATTGTGTTTCAGACATCGATCACTTGCGTCAAAAGGGGGATATATCAGACTTTGAAGTTCATCAGTCAGAAAGAAACAAACACGTTGCTTCAATGACTTCCTGCTCTGATATATCAGGTGTCTCCGGCAACGATGTCATCTTCCGGCAGCCAGATCACAGGTTCTCTGGTATGTCATCCCATATGGTTGGAAACATGCAAGGTGGTGGGGGGCTCATGTACAATGGAACCCAACACTGTGCCTCAGTTGTCCGGTGAGAAGTGGGAAGCAACAAGACCATGCCACCGGCTGGGCAATTCATCCTTGGCTTTGTTACTTTCGTTGTTTTCATGCTGCTTAAGAAAATGCGAAGAGACGCTGCAGTGTACTTTTAGCTACTTGCTTTCACCTATACATTTTAGTGGTGTAAACATGGCTGAATATTGGTTATGTTTGAAACTATGAATGGTTCTACATCGTTGGTTACTCATTCATAGATGGTCAAGTCAGTCCATCATACAATTATTTTCCAAAATAGTAGTTTTATCAGAGACAAGATGAGATTTTGGTTCTGATCAAGGTTTCCAGACACAAAATGGCTCATCAGTATAGAAATTTTGGATAAGGTTAGTGGGTGAAATTCAGCCTGTCAGACCAAATTTCCTGGAAGTTGGCACTGTACTGGCCAAATTGGACAGATGTGGATTTGGGTCAAGAAATTCTGCCAAGGGTTTTGGAATAATATAGTATAGATTAAAAAATAAATAAAGAAAAGATAGAACTAAGATAAAATTAAAAGGTGGACATAATGTGCAGATGTGATGGTTGAGGACTTGAGGTCACTTGATTATTATCATTATTATTATTATTACTGAAGAACCCTCTAACTGGTGACCAACCGAAATAATGGGTACATTTTTCCTTTCTTTGAGGGTACAAATTATGAGTGCATAATCCAGCACACCTCCAGTTGGAACAAACAAAAGGAATTTAAAGGAAATAACTATTTATTTCCCTACACCACCTTTCTAAAATTTCAGGTGAAACCTTTGCCTGGGGCCCATTTAAAAAATGACAAATGTCACCAGCGGATCCTATTCCCCTCTTAAAGTGTGCCATGTGCCGCACTACCCTTTTATAGTTCATCTTTTCTACTTTTGGAGCATTTGGTAGAATTTAGCCTATTCCATCCATTCAATAATAGTCACAACTTATTTCTAAGACAAAGCAATTTATGGTCTTCTATTCATAGGGGGCATGACTTGAACGTATTCTTAAATGTTCATAAATTTTAGTAACAAAATTATTGAAATTAAGTGCTAAATTTTATACTAATTTAGTGATTCATCAATGAATCCCCTTATACAATGAGTTCCGACGATTTTCTTATGCCACTAACATTTTTTAGGGAACTTCTACAAAATCTCTAAAAATATGTTAAGAAAAACACATTAAATTAAATGAAGAGTGTTGTTATTTGACCTATACTATCGACCCATAATATAATTTCATCTAATGTGATTGTGCCTTTATCACTTAAAAACACAATTGAATTCAAAAAGTTAATTTCTTATAATACATAAAAATGCACCACATAAAATGGAAATTTATTGTGTGTAAAAAAATATAGGTTACCTAGTGTTTTTCTTAATTTAATTTGCGACACTGAATATATTATGCAATTACGCAAGCATTAATTAAGTCAACTTCTCCTGATTCAACTCTAATTGATATAGGATGGATAATGATCTTATTTATTCTATCATTAAAAAAATTATTTGGACCGAAGATTGGATACTATTGCTAGCAAGAAAAAAGAAAAAAGAAAAAAAAAAGAAGAAAGAAAGCACTAAAATGGAAAAGAAAATGAAAGTGTTATATATTAGTCAAGTTCTTATCATAAAACATAAAAACAAGTACTAATCCTAAGTTCCTTATTCGTTAGATATTCCCAAAAATCAGCAAGAATTCAATTCCCCCCACGCCAGCAAAGGAAGGAAAAGTTTTTATACACACACCTATACATACATACACACACAACTGTTTGGAGAGATAAAGTGCGATATAGAGAGAAAGGAGAGAGAGAGAGAGAATAGAGGGAATGGTGTCGTTTGCGAGTCTGTTGCTGTACGGAGTGGGAGGCATAGTGGTGGCGGGGGTGGCGTTGCTGGTGGCGTTTCAGGAGAAGCTGGTGTACGTGCCGGTGTTACCTGGTCTCACCAAGTCGTATTCTATAACGCCGGCTCGTCTCCGGCTTAAGTACGAGGACATTTGGCTTAGATCCTCCGATGGCGTTCGCCTTCATGCCTGGTTCATCAAGCTCGTCCCTGACTGCCGAGGTACCTTCCCTCTCCTCGATCCGCTCCTCTTCTCAATTTTCGTTCATGTATTGTATTGAATTCTGTGTAGTTTTTTGCTTGAATTGTGATGGTATTCAGCTAGGGTTTGGTTTCTGGTCTGTTTTTTTTTGGATTATGGAGTTGGATTACTGTTTGTGATTCTATTCTGTTCAATAGAAAATTGGAATTACGAGGTTTTGATATATATATTTTTTTCGTAGCTTGAGCTCACGATGGATTTGATTCGAATTTCGTTGGAGGAATTAGTGTTTTGATTTAATTCGACATTATTGTTTTCTTTGCTGTGGAATTCGAATTGTTTGATTGATAGCTGGGAGAGAGATCTTAGGTTTTGGATTTGTTGTTTTGTTCTAACTGAACTTCAGAGATTGGAATTCAGTGGCTCCAAAATAGACAGTTCCAACTTTGTGCTTATCACAATCGTTGCAATACGTTTTGGAGTGTTCGTATATACGTACATATGCATATCTACAAAAATGATCACCTGCCTGACGTCGCAGATGAATATCACAATCATTACACACACATATGGAAATGTCACGGATAAAATTTATCCTTGTTGCAAATTGCTGCAGTTAATCAATTGTGCATGATAGTCATGTCAGATCACACGAGCATGGTAACGATTGCTATTGGTGCTGCAGATGAATTTTCATCTGCAATGTTGCACAGGTGAACAATCTGTGTGTGTGTATATATATGTATATGTATATATATGTACGTATATATCAATTTGATTGTAATAACGCATTTGGGAAAAATTATAATATTTTCTTGGAAGAAGGCAGAGTAGAATATAAGTGGGCCAGATTACACTCCTTGTGTGATCGCACAACCACCAGAAATTAGTTGAAAAGAAATTACAGCATGACATTTTCAAATATTGGGATGCTTTTTCTGCAATGACATAAGGGCTTCAAAAATCAGAATAATGAAGTATTGAGTAGTGTATACATGATCTACGATATTGTCATTGCATAAGCTGTAACTGCAGTATATTGGTGACCCTTCTGTTTGGTTCTCTTTATCTCATATCGATCTATTTTGTTTTGGCCTTTTTTTTTTTTTTTGGTATATTCATACTTGATAGTTGGGATTCAAAAATCTGTGTCAAAGCTTAGAAATTAGTGTTGTTTTTGCAGGTCCAACCATCCTATTCTTTCAAGAAAATGCAGGAAGTATCCTAGTTATGAAGGTCATCATGATCATCATTAGTATTATTATTATTATTATTATTATTTAAGGAGATTGGCATTAGGCTGTGTTCACAATTTTTTTTCTCTTGATGGGGTTCAGTTTTGGTTGGTGGCCTTTACTAGTTACATGCAGATATTGCCCACCGCCTTGAAATGGTTCGCATGATGTTACAGAAGTTAAATTGCAACGTTTTTATGCTTTCATACCGTGGGTAAGTGTCTACTATTTTATTCGAAGGTTTTCCTATAGTTATTTTGTTAGGTTATTAGCATTTAGGTCTATATTTGCATGCTTCTTATCTTACAAAATGTACACTAACATTCATTTATTAAAATAGTTATGGAGCGAGTGATGGCTATCCTTCTCAACATGGAATTACAAAGGATGCTCAGGTGCACTTTCATTCAATTTATTAATCTTAAATTTAAAACTCTACTGTTTAGATCCTAGCAATGCTCTCTAATGGTTTTGCTTTTCTTTTGTTTCATCAGGCTGCATTAGACCATCTGTCTCTGAGGACTGACATTGACACATCTAGAATTCTTGTTTTTGGAAGGTCACTTGGGGGTGCAGTTGGAGCTGTGTTAACTAAAAACAACCCGGATAAGGTCTTGCTCTAGTAAACTCTGCAATCACCATATTTTTTTCCCCTCCTTTTTGTTTATTTATTTTTGGTTGTGTTCACTTGTGTGAGACTGTGAGGGGGAGTTGGGTATTTTTTAGGGGGGGTGATTTGAAACCTTTATTATTATTATGGTTTTTTACTTAAAAAAAAAAAGAAAAAAGAAACCCAAAACATCGTTATAACATTGTCTTATGGTATGGAAATTTCAATATGTGAGATCTTATTATATGTATTGTCTATAAATGTAACACTGGTTGTTACTGTTTAATGAATCATTGTGAATTGAGATGTCATGACTTAGGCTGAATTGGATAGTACAATGTATGTGTCTTCAATCTTATTATCCTGTTTGGGTCATTCCCAGACTAACGTGCTGTATGGCTCAATGTCTGAATAATTATTAACTTCAATCTCAGTTAACATGAGTACATGACTCTGCTTTACGCTTTTTTATTTGTTTATCTTTAGAGGATTTAGACTTATGTAGATCAGGCTTTCCAAGCTGTGTTAATCATTGAAGCTTTTAGAAGAGGATGGGCCTCTCGAACATTTTTTGGACATTATTTTATTCTTTAGAATCCTCTTATTGGATACACTGAATGACCTGTGTGGGGGGGGGTTTGTTGTGTGTTTGTGTGTGTTTTGGGGGGGGGGGGGGGGTTGTTCAACAACTTGCAAGCCTTGTGATTTGGAGAAAAGTAATTGCAGCAGCCTTGAATCTGAGTGACAAAGTGAGATCTTACCATTGTTGAGTAAGGGAGAAAATCAATCAACGTGGTTTGACCATGTGCAATGAAGACTAATAATTTCACCTGTGAGGAGTGAAATTAATTAGGTTGAAGGTATTACAAAGATGAGGGGAAGACCTGAAAGGATGTGGGTTCAGGTGGTGAGAAAAGACTTATTTGTGTATGATTTTGAGGAAGTTTGGCTCCAATTTAATGGAGTGGAGAACCCAAAAGAGTTAGAACAAAGGTTTTGTTGGCTTGAGTTGATGAGAATTTAATTTTTGATTTGATGGCCATGTTGACATACATAGCATGAGTCTCATCATTGTTGAACAGATATACTCAAGCATTTCTCTGTTGCCAACTAAGAGGGCTTTCTATTTCTAAAGTATGGTTTCTGTGAATTTTATTTCCTGTTATAAGGTGTTCAAAATCTTAGCTTTTCTACATTCTTTTCTATTTCCACGGAGGACAATGCCAACTTGATTTGATAGTTTCTCCTTGTCTTATAATTGTTTAGATAGCTCTATCTTGTCTCTGCAGAAGGTCAATTTGATTGTTTCGAGGAAAAAATGAAAAAAAGAATTAAAGAATAAAAAATGAGGGACCTGTGCAATCAGTATATGATGTGTTTTATCCATGAACCACTATTGTGTAGTGTATCTTTGATATATTGTCATTTGTCAATGGCTGGCGTCCCCGAAAACTTCATACTCAACTCAACTCAACTTAACAAAGCCTCAATGTCAACTACTTGGGGCCAGCTACATGATTTATTTTGCACTTTATAGCTCTGTTCTTTCAAAGGTGCTGAATATACATATTTGCATTTATGTCATTTTAGGCACATTATTTGTTTTTTCTTTTAAATTTTTAATTCTCATTGCAGGTTGCTGCACTGATATTGGAGAACACTTTCACATCTATCTTAGACATGGCCGGAGTTCTACTACCCTTCTTAAAGTGGTTTGTTGGAGGAAGTGATTCAAAGGGTCTTAGGGTTCTTAATCATTTTGTACGTTCTCCATGGAGTACCATTGATATTATTGACCAGGTGAGGTTGCATTTCTGGTAAATGCTCCATTCCTGGACCTATTTTATTTTTTACTTTTTATTTTTAAATAATTAAATTTTTACTTTTGTTTTGACTATTTAGCATGTATACTTCTGAGTGAGGCTCGTTGGACATGTGTCCATCACTGACTCTAAACTGTTTGTTGTAGCCAACTAGCCACTCTGTAGTTCTCTTTGTTTATTTACACAATGATTATTACAATGTGTGATAGGGCATGCACCATGCCTGTCCCTATGCAAACTTTATGTGTGAATAAAATAGCATTATTAAGCTCTATAAGCATCTATCTTCACATCATTAAATTGATAAAATGTATCAATTTTGTGAATGTAGTTGTGAAACATCATATCAATTTAAATAATATTTATTATATCCACTAAACCAAATGTTTCAAACTAGCTGGATCGTACAATGCATACCTGTCTTGGACTCTTGGTTTTCGGCATTGACAGTGCCAATTCAACATTGATTTTTTTTATTTGGATACCTGTGCTTTAAATTGTGCATGCAGTATCTCTGGAAAGCAGCACAGCTCGAGTGATGCTCTTTATACCCTTCATTTCTTCTTTCGTTGCCTCATTGTTTTTTCTCTTGTTGGTTTCACAAGTTTATGCATCACACCATAATTCGACCTTTTTTACTGCAGATTAGGCAACCTATCCTTTTCCTCTCTGGATTGCAAGATGAGATGGTTCCCCCATCCCACATGCAAATGCTGTATGCTAAAGCAGCTGCACATAACACGCGGTGCATCTTTGTCGAATTTCCTACTGGCATGCACATGGACACATGGCTGGTTGGTGGTGACCGTTATTGGAGAACAATTCAGCTATTCATTGAACAAAATGTTCCAGAGAACAAAGAAAATGATTCATCCCGTAATGATAATGGTAAATATTTGGGTTATAATTCTAAAGAAACATTGGCCATTCTTTTAAAAATGTTCTCCTGAAACTTTCGTATCCTAACCCTTCAAACTGCCTCTCTTTCTTTCCTCCTAGTTTCATTATGACTTGGTTGAAGTCATTTAAGTTTTTGCTATCTGATAATGAGAAATCATCAAACCTTCTGAGGTTTTACTTTGTGATGATGAAATTTTGTTATCTGAGTGGCCACAAACTCCTTCCCTTCTTGATTGGTTATTATGTGCTGCTTTCAGATTTTGGGGCGAGGTGACCAGCTGGGACTCGGACTCTAGAGGTGTATCAATTGGCTCACCCCTGGACCTGAACTTTGTACCTTTTTTGAAGTTGCAGCAATTGAAAGCTCTTTGCCAAGAGCTGCTGCTCCAATTCAGGTCTCTCTTTTGGATTTTTTTTTTTTTTAGATCTTCGTATTTGGGTTCTCTCAAACTTTAGAATATGTCAAAATTTTGTGAAGGCCCAATGCCCCTTGTTATACTGACATAGATGCTTGATATCTAGTCAATTCTGACTGATTCTCATTGTATGAAATTAAAAGTCACTGAAAATTCATTATATACTTTGAGATGATGTTACAGACCGATTGTATCTTGAATTTGATGTACTTTTTGATAAACGCTGCCATGACAATTGTGTTTAGCATTCTGGATCTTCAAAAGCTTTGTCATATTGATTATTTTCAATGCTAAATATACCTAAATCTTGAGGCACCCCGGTGATCATATATATATTCCATTGACCAGAGGGATTGCAAGAATAAGAAGATTACATGACCAGATGCAGTATTGGTTCATTATGATTATAGAGAGTACTGATTATGAATTATGGGGTGGATTTTCAGTTGGAGCCTATTTTCAATTGGCCACAGGGTTTTTTGTGTGTGGGGGCAAGTGTTTAGTTGTTAGATGCTAGTTGGTCAACAAGGCCATATGTACGTCTTGAATTGAGGCCTCTGGTACGACTCTAATGAGATTTTACAACCTGGTCTAAGGGCATCTTAGTTGCGCGCATTGCTGGTGAGCCTGATCCTTTTCCTAAGTAGCTTCAAGCGGAGGAGGCCCACTCCCAGAATGGCTGGAACCTTGGGTCATAGCCTTTAACAGCTTTAGCTATAATTACCTTATTTAAAATATAAAAAAACTGCTTTAGCTATAATTGCTGTTAAAACTTAGGGTCATAGCCTTTAACTGCTCTCGCTATAAATGATTGTAAGGTTAAGGAACAAAATTCGTAGCCTCTGGCCTAGCTACGGCTCCGTTCCAAAACCTACTCAGTTTGGTTTATGCTGGAATCAACATAAAAGACGGCATCAAAAGCCATTCATCAATTTCTTTTCTTGGAGTGGCATGGATCACAAAGTTGGGGCGGTTTGCTGCCATAAACTTATACAGCATGTGCTGGTCTTACATTTACCGACCCCAAGTCCTAACCAGATCCTGGCAACATGAATCACCTTAATCAACAAATCCCAGCCGTTCATTTGTGTACTCGAGGTGTTACTTATCGAAGCTGCTAAATTAACAAATCCCAGCCATTCAATTCGGGTATTCGAGGTGTTAAATATAAAAGTCACTAAAGCACTTGAGAAAATTCATTGTTTCCGGAAAATAGTTTTCTGTAAAAAAAAAATAATAACAATTAGAAAATGTTCATTTTTTATTTTTATTTATTTATTTATTTTGGACAATACAATTTATCAATTCCTTTAATCCTTAATTATCAACTAATGGATATCAATATTCAATACTTTTCCGTACTCACTTAATAACAAATGAAACAGAAATAGTATTAAACTATTATGACGTCTATGGTATCCCTTTTTGTTATCTACTTCCCGTAAAGAAATGTATAATTTCACTGAATTCATGTTGCAGAACATAAAAGTGGCATATTTGTCATTCAAAGAAACTTTCCCTTCGAAGGCTACAAAAAAAAGGTGCGACCAACCCAGGCCACTCTGCCGTGTTCCCTTTTAACGCCTCTGCAACTGCGACAAACCACTAAAACGAGCCCTGGTGCGCCGGTTAATCCACTGCAACCCTCATCCATCAGTATCGGATAAAACGGTGTAGCCTCTGTTGGTGCACCCAAGATTACTAGGGCTTACGTGCATGGCAGGTATTAAATCGGGACCCACCACAAAAGCCACCTAATCTGACTATCTCATACTCCTCCATCAACACACCGGCCGTCGATCAAACCACCTTCCGTTTGAGTTATCAGACTGTCAACTAAAAAATCCTCACCCACCTCTCGTCTTAGCAAAACCCCCCGGACCCCGTACACACGCTCATAAGAAAAGTTTTGGAAAGCGATTCAAGTCCGCCGAGTCCTCTCACATTCCCTGGGGTACACAAGCTCCAGCCAATGGATTAAAGCCATGTCAGCACGTCAGAGCAAAATGCACAATAGGGAACTTTACCTATTGTGCTCACACACAGAAGAACACTCCCTCTTTATTCTTTCATTATTATTTAGTAAAATAATAAAATAATAAAAATATAAATATGCATATATATTTTGACTGTATATGCTAATCTGGGAGGTCAAGTAATTTTGCCCTTTTTCCCTCCCTTTAAAACAACGACTCTCCGAACATCCCAATCTCTCTCTCTCTCTCTCTCTCTCCTTGTTTCTCTCTCCTGCTGCTGCAATGTATGTTTTGGGTTCTCGCAGCCGTCGTATCTCCGTAAATACCCCTTAGAAACTACAGATTTCTGATACTATCCCTCTTGAATTTCTTTTATTTGAAGTAGCTGTGTTTGTGTCTACCGAGCTGCCATGGACGGAGGGGGACAGTACAATCCTCGAACAGTGGAGGAGGTTTTCAGGGACTTCAAGGGCCGTAGAGCCGGCATGATCAAAGCCCTCACCACTGGTCCGATTTACTCTTTCTTTCTCTACATTTGATGATTTTTTTTTTTCTATTTACTTTATGTGTTTTGAGTTTTAGGGTTTTTGAAACGATTTTTGTTTCAGTTTTCCCACATTTTTTTTGTTGGTTTCTTGCAGATGTTGAAGAATTTTACCAGCAGTGTGATCCTGGTTAGGGTTTTTTTTGTCCTTCTCTCTCTAAACATCGATTTTTGTTTCTGAATATATATATAATATACACACACTTTAAGGTCTGCATGTGTGGTTTTCTGTGGGCTGTAGTTCAAATGTGGTGGAGGTGGTGACTGATTAAGGTTATATTTGCTTAATAGCTTCTTCGTTTAGCCTTGTGCGTTCATTTTAGACATACACTCCTTTAATTTTTCCTTCTTTGAGCTGTATCACCTCTACATGTTTTCCTTTATTACTTATTCTCAACCTCTTGAGTTCAAGGCTATGTAATTTTTATTTTTTGTATTTCCGTCTTATTTTGTGATTTATGGTTGCCTTCTTTTTTTTTGAAAAGAAATTTATTATTTTATTTTTGAATTTCTGTATTGTGATTAGAACAGTATTTTATCTGTGTTTAATAAAACTATTAGAAATGCGGCTGTTTTGGGTGGATGGTTAGTGTTTGTAGATTTATTTGTTTACAGGGCATATTTGGTAGTGTGTGTGTGGTACCTGAGTTATGGGTTATGATTTTTTGACCCTGAGATTAAGCCTAGGTGTTTTGGTCATTAAACTTAGTATGTGAGGTGGCGACATGTGTTTCTAAAAGAGCAAGTTCTGTCAACACTGAGATAGATTAATTGTTCATAAACTCGCTAGTCACTACAATTGTCATTTTCAGAGCGACTTGCTTTTTTGATTTTTTTGCTTGGTCTTACTAAGATTGTAAATTATTCCAGTCATTTGTTGAATATGATTATGACCAGTGACTTATGCTGGTATTTAAATAAGTGCCACTGTGCCAGAGCTGCTGTAAATGGTATTTGCTTGTGTGAAGGAGAAATTATTTGGTGGGAGCTTCTCACCACAGTAGCACACACCACATGGTGGGAAGCTCCATGTACTATGTGATGCCTCGGAGATAGAGTTCCAGGTCTAGCTTTGGGCTATATTTTTGAGATTCAAAATTCAAAATTTGAATTTTGATTAAAAATCCACTCAGCTTCTGAATCTTGGAGATGCGTTTAATTGAGTTTTTTCTCGATGATGTGGCATCCACATGTTTCACAATAAATAGAGCTTCTCACCATGTGGAATTTGCTGACGTGGTGAGAAGCTCCCACTAGATAATTTCTCTGTGCGAACCCCTCTATATCTCTGTCACTATTGCCTTTTGATTTGTGTTTCTGAGTCATGATTTAGTTGTAAGATTTTCTAATCTTCTATCTTTTCTTATGTTCTTTTTTTTTTTTTTTTTTGAATTATTTGCCTAAATAATCCCATATGATCCTTTTCTTGAACCTATTGAGTGACTTAGTGGCTGGCTAGGTTCCCCCCCCCCACTTGTCTCTCTCAATGAGATGTATTGACAACCTGCCTTTTCGAGAAAGAGTCTTCCAAGAAGAGGATAGACCTACATCAAAATTGTTCCCTTTAGAAAAATGTCTTAGGTTTTTAGCCCCTTATTTAAGTGCCTGTTCTTTTCTTTTTCGCTCACAATGTATTATATATAGTGCATTTTATGACTACAAGCATGTTTGATTTCTCAACTTTGTTTATGTTTTGTCTCATCTTTATTCATTTTTGAGAAATTGTGAGAGTTAAGTGGGTGTTTCCGTAACTTCTCTTTTCTTGTTCTCTCTCTCTCTCTCTCTCTACTTTTGTGTCTTCTACTTCTATATTTCAATTCCCAGTTGTCCTTTAGTTTATCTCTAATACTTGCATATTTTTAGTAAGAGTCCTCTCTGTTTGCTGTCTCTAAAGTGATCTATGGTCAGTTTGTTAGCTATTAGGGCAGAGGCTCGTTGATCTTGTGAGATACCTGTGCTTTGTTGGCCAGTGCTTTGAATTTGTAAGCCCACCTCAAGAGAAGTGTATCTGTTTGGGGGCTGGGGGTGGGCAGGCATACACTAAATACATTCACACACGCTCACATAACTATTTTGTGTATCCTATCTTATATATTTCAAATAGTTTTCTTTTGTGGTGTTATAAAGAACTGATCTTTGAGATATACAAATAAGTAAAGAATTCCCTATCTACTCTTGGCGGCTTCCTTATTTCAGTAACTGATTGTTATTTTATTTGACTAACTGGTCCATATGGAAGATAAGGAGAATCTTTGCCTGTATGGGTTCCCGAATGAACTGTGGGAGGTCAATTTACCGGCTGAAGAGGTGCCTCCAGAACTCCCAGAGCCTGCATTAGGAATTAATTTTGCCAGAGATGGGATGCAGGAAAAGGACTGGTTGTCTCTGGTTGCCGTCCACAGTGATGCATGGTTACTTGCTGTGGCCTTCTATTTTGGTGCTCGATTTGGTTTTGATAAGGCTGACAGGTATATGTTTTGCCCTTATCCTCTGTATTTAATTTCAACATTTGAGTTTCAAGTTTGTATAAAACAGAAGTGTTTCCATTGAAACTTTTCATTGGTTTCCCTTTGTTTATAAATGAATTTCATTATGTTGTAATTTGTTCAGTAGTTTTTAAATCCAAATCTAGTTGTTGAATTGTGGGAAAGTTGATTTGATTCAAATTGTTAATGGTTGGATTTATTGTAATATGTCAAACAATTGTAAGTGTCAAGAATATGTGAAATTATCAATAACAGGATCAATCATTTAAAAAGAGATAAATGATTAGAAAATTATTTTTTTGGTCATCACATATGTTAAAGTATCCCTTTAACAATGTTAGATTTTTGTTTTTATGCAGACATCAAACTTAACAAAGAGAAATATTAGTGAGTGAATTTCTTTGGGTGAATGGCTTCATCAACCTACAGAGGATTTTTTTATTATTATTGCAGATTTCCTGTTTTTTTTTTTTTTTTTTTTTTTTTTAACAACTAAAATGATATATCAAGTAAATCAATAAATAATCTCATCTTAATAATTATGTCGTCCATATAGTTATATTGGTATTATGGACTTTGGATTTGGAACATCAGTTCTTATTCATATTTTACTATTCCTTGTAATTTACTATCTGATGTTCGATATTTGTACTGCATTATGTTATTTGTATATGTATTGAATCAAACTGAACTTCCCTAGAAAGGGCCTAGTGGGCTATGGAGGATTAAGGTTCAGGATTAGTGTTGAGAGATGACAGTGGACAACGGATTGAGGGCCTCTCGGTTAAACTAGGGACCTGTTCTGTTCTTGTGTCCAAAGTGTGGGCCATCCTTTGGGGCCTCAAACTGAACTAGCAAGTGGCCATGACAAATGTAGTCAAGGGCTTCTTAATTAAGTTCAGTCCAAATAAGACTTTTCTTGAGGGTTGCAGAAATCTGATCAACTAGCCCGAGGAATGTGAAGATCCAGCATGCTCATAGAAAAGCCAATGCTTGTGTTGAATGCCAACTTGAACCAAGGCCTTTAGAGTCTGAATCAAGCATCTATCCTTGAAACCAAGTCCTTTAGTTCCTTATCATAAAAAAATAAAAAAAAAAAAGTAGAAACCAAGTCCTTTAGTTTTAGCATTTATTATTTTGTGCGATTCATTTGGGTAATACTTCTCATAGGTTACATGTTGCCAGTTATATGGACATTGATTTTATAATATGGACTGTTTGAGTTATTCTGTTAATAAACAAAATATTTATTGAAAGAAATTAAAAAAAAAGAAAGATAAAAAAGAACGATGGTTTTGGGTTATGGGAGTTTTATATGATGGGTAGGTAGGATTCTTGTGTCACTTCTGTTATTCTGTATTGCAATATAATCCATTGGGTTTCTTAAAAATGTTTTCATATTGTTATATTTGTTGGCTGGATGTTGTCAATAGGTTGCTGTATTCTAATGCTCCATTATCTACCCAAAAAAATTGAATTTTTGATGCAGGAAACGTCTCTTCTCTATGATAAATGATCTGCCAACTATATTTGAGGTTGTGACTGGAAATGCAAAGAAACAAGCAAAAGAGAAGTCATCAGTTTCAAATCACAGCAGCAACAAATCCAAGTCAAGCTCGAAAGGGGTAAAGGGACTTACTTATTTTCACCAGTTCTTTGAACTTGACATGAATCAGGAATATTGGTTTGTGTAGTGTTTGGTGCCTTATCGACATGGGTATATGGTTCTCAGCCTTGAATATTTGTACTGACTACCAATTAAGATGGTCAGACCTTATTGTAGCTACAACTTATCCTTATCGCTAATCCAAGTGTGAGCTTCTGTTTGAATGGTTTAAAGTCAATTATTAGCTTAATAATCATGGTCAGAGATGATTATGATCCTAAGAATATCTTTTAAAATATGTAGCTTTTTGTAGTTAATTTCAGCTCAGTTTGTAGTCAGTGCAACTACGTTAGCTTTGTTTCCAACCATGGTGGGATTTTTGGTATTTAGATCTTGGTTTGGTTGCATCTTGTTTGTTATGTGGGTAAGTTGATGAGATAAGGTGGATCTATTTTGTTTGTGCTTGCCAAAAGGTTCAGTTTTGGACTACACTAGGATGTATCTTGATGTGTATATTGCTGATACCGGTTTGGATAAAATGTTGCATGACGAACTCTTGGCATAAAAAAATTCCCGGGTAGGCTGGTAGCTGTAGATGGCATCATGTTAGAGATCCTCTTATACACTTGCACCTGAACTGTCTTTACTTTTTGCAACGAACAATTTCCATTTGCAAAATTGTCCAGTTATGCTAAGGTTATCATCCATGGTTGAATAATTAATTGATGGCTTGATGCTTCTTTGATTGATGGGGTATTTACTACTGAATTTTTTTATATTAATATTGGACTTTAATCATGCATTTCTTTGTTGGATTGCTATTTCTTGTTTTTGGAAATAAAACAGCGAGGGTCAGAACCAGGCAAGTTTTCAAAGGGAATGCAGCCGAAGGATGATGATGAGGGATTGGACGAGGAAGATGAGGAGGAGCATGGGGATACCTTGTGTGGTGCATGTGGGGAGAACTATGCTTCAGATGAGTTCTGGATCTGTTGCGACATATGTGAGAAGTGGTTCCATGGCAAGTGTGTGAAGATTACCCCTGCCAGAGCTGAGCACATCAAGCAGTACAAGTGCCCCTCGTGCAGTAACAAGAGAGCGCGTCCTTGATATCCCATCAAAGTGGGGTGAGTTCTCACCCTTTGTAATTCTATCATGTGGACTCATCTAACTGTTTAGTTGGTCAGGTTTTCTCTGTCATGCCATGTTGGCACTGCATGTGTATCGAGTACTCTGGTCTTGGGAATCTTGTTATTCGGATATTTTCTAGTTTGCAGGTCATGAATGTGTTTTCTATTTAATTCTAAATTGGGATCTATATTGTTTATACTTTGTAGGAAAGCATCTTTGCCTTTTTTTGAGTGCAGAAGGTCTTGATCTATCATGCCGTGATTTTAAATCTTCATTTGGGTTAGTGTGACACACCATGATGATTGAACTGATGATCCCTCTGCTTGCTAAGGCAGAGGATATGTGTAAAAATTATTAATATTTGAGGACTACCCCTCCAGTGCTCTGTGTTTACTTTGAATCTATATGTGAATGATGCTTTTGCTATGGTTCATTTCCACCCAATTTCTCAGGTCTTGGAAGGAATGAGTGTGTTATCAGGAAGTAACATGCATGACTGGTTCGTGGAAAGTTTGTAGTTGGTCCATAGACTTTCCTCACCATTATCTACTTGCTTTTTAGCTAGATTTTTATTTAGTGAGGGAACTGCTGCTACTTTTTTTCATAAAAAAGGGTTACATGTGTGTTCACTAAAATCCAGGCCCTTGTTGGACTTTTGAATGGAAATCAAAACTCTTCAAGCAACTCGAGAAATTGGGGCGGCTTTGGTAAAAGTGAGTCTTTGGGTGCTGATGGCATTTTGAATGGCCCTTTCTTGATGTGTAATATTATGTTTGTGGTGTATTTTTTAAGATGATGAATGCATTATTTGGCTGAGTGGGGGGCAGATGGTGGCTGCTTGTCTTGGAAGTGAACACTGCTCTAGTCAATGCGCCATGGGATCATCTGAGATGATGAGACGTAAACCAGTAAGCATGACTTCAGTCTGCATCACATGGTGTTGATTGTTACGAGTCCAGTCATGATAAAGGGGGTGCCCTCCTTCGTCTTGCTTTGTGCTCCCTCATTTTTCATCTATTTTGGGTATGCAAACAAAGACGTTTGCCATGTCATTTTATTTGTAATATTTCTGACTCTTCAGTGTAAATAAATTCAGTAAAAAATTATATGAAAATGGGTTCGCATGTGTCGATCAAAGCCAATGAAAAATTTAATCAAGCATTTGAGTGAGATTGAAGATTGCGGCTTTTGCAGCAAAATTTTGTATGTAGGAGCCTTGTTGGGTTATCCATCTGACTTCATTTTTTTTTTCCATTTTTAGGGTGAGAAAGCAATCCAAGAACTTCGTTAATAAAAAATGGGTTTTCTTAACGTGTACCTAGTAAGATATATATTAAACTGTAATTAATGAATCAATCATTACATTGGAAATGATGAAAATATATTGCAAATAATAAAGTTGTTTGGAAAAATATGAAAATACTTAGAAAATCGTGAAAACATATTTTTTTTATGTAATGATGGGGTTATTAATTATATTAACACGTGCTCAAGTTAAGAAAACCCATAAAAAATAAATTAACAGGCAAAGACAGAACAGACTATAGACAATGTTCTCCCGGCTAAACCCAAAGATCCAAAACCTAGCTAAAACAGCATCCCATTTCGAAAAGGACAACGAAACGGTTGGTTAATCCAGTGTGTTAAGGTTTCAAAAAGACAAATCAGAAGGTTGGTTAGTGTGAATAGAGAGAGAGCTTACTTGAGATTCGCAACCATAAATGAGTGTTTTTCTGAACAGAGCCCTGTTTCACATGACATATTTAATTTATTTAAAAACGTGTTCACTCAGACATAAGTTTTTTCCAAGCGGGAGTAGAGTGGCATCTTTAGGAGGTCAATGGTCCAATCTTAGATTTTTACAAAGAAAATTACATGTACAAACCTACCCAACCTAGGAAGCTTCCTAGGGTACAATCTGATTGGGATGCGATGGTTTATGATGCTTATAGTCTTCTTCTTTACCACAAAAAAATAAAATAAAATTTCCTATCCAACCCACCAAGAAAACATAGACCGGCCTTTTTCCACGAGAAAAATAATGCAAAACTTCCCCTCTCCTTCCATGCAAGTCCTTTGTGTCCACTACACCTACCTTCATTCAACAAAAAAAAGACTAGCTTGACCATTGACGCAGCCCTTTCCCACTTTTTCCCTCTCTCTCTCTCTCTCTCTCTCTCTCTCTCTCTCTCTCTCTCTCTCTCTCTCTCTCTCATTTTTATTCTTAACTTCCCCACCTTACTCACTACTATAAATTAGTGGCATTCCTTCCCCTCTAAAACCCAAGAAACTCCCATACCAACCTACACTCGCACATACCACTCCTAGTCTTCCTTTGCCTCAAATTCCACCAATGGCCACCGGCGAATTCCCCCATACCATTGCGAGCTTTCGTCCTCCGTCTCTCCCTCTCTCAAAAGACTCTAAAACCCCCATTTGTGCGTCGGAGGATCCTTACTTATCAACCCCACCACATTGGCAGAAGGCGGCCGAAGCCCTCCTTTGCACCCATTTCGATGAAGTCCGTCGCATGGTGTCGCAGTTTGCGCAGGCGCAAACCGTCGACATCCAGGGCACAACCCTGACTGTTGCTCAAGTCACTGCCATTGCACGTCGAAATGACGTGAAGGTGAATCTTGATGAAGCTGTGGCTGGTGAACGTGTGGCAAAGAGTGCTAATTGGGTTGCTGAGAATATTGCACGGGGGACGGATACATATGGTGTTACTACAGGCTTTGGCGCCACATCCCACCGGCGGACTAACAAGACCTCCGACCTCCAAACGGAGCTCATTCGCTTTCTCAATGCCGGAGTAATTGGGAAGGAAAATCTTCCCTCCAGTTATTCGAAGGCGGCGATGCTTGTCCGCACAAACACACTCATGCAAGGCTATTCGGGTATCCGGTGGGAGATTCTTGAAGCCATGGCCAAGCTAATGAATGAAAATTTGATTCCAAAGTTGCCTTTAAGAGGGACTATAACTGCTTCTGGTGATCTCGTGCCACTATCTTACATCGCGGGATTGATAACCGGCCGGCATAATTCCAAGGTAGTCACCATTGAAGGTGAAGAGATCACAGCTTTAGAAGCTTTGAAGAGATCTGGAATTTCAGCTCCTTTTGAGCTACAAGCCAAAGAAGGTTTAGCTCTTGTGAATGGGACGGCAGTTGGGTCGGCAGTGGCTGCAACAGTCTGTTTTGATGCCAACATTTTGGCTCTCCTCTCAGAAATTCTCTCTGCTTTATTCTGTGAAGTCATGCAAGGGAAAGCAGAGTTCACAGACCCATTGACACATGAGCTCAAACACCACCCTGGCCAGATTGAATCAGCGGCAATCATGGAATTTCTTTTGGATGGAAGTGATTACATGAAAGAACTAAAGGCTCGTCAAGAGAAAGACCCACTTACAAAGCCGAAACAAGACCGGTATGCTCTTCGAACGTCTCCCCAATGGCTTGGGCCGCAGGTTGAAGTGATTCGCATGGCGACTCATTCGATTGAGAGGGAAATCAATTCTGTGAATGATTACCCATTAATCGATGTTGCTCGAGATCTTGCTCTACATGGAGGGAATTTTCAGGGGACTCCAATTGGTGTCTCAATGGACAATCTTCGAATCGCCATGGCTGCAATTGGGAAACTGATGTTTGCTCAATTCTCAGAGCTCGTTTGTGACTATTACAACAATGGGTTGCCTTCCAATTTGAGCGGCGGACCAAATCCGAGCTTGGATTATGGCTTCAAAGGTGCAGAGATAGCCATGGCTGCATATTGCTCAGAGCTCCAATACCTGGCGAATCCTGTCACAACGCACGTTCAAAGTGCAGAGCAACACAATCAAGATGTGAACTCTCTTGGTTTGATTTCAGCACGAAAAAGCGCAGAAGCCATTGAGATCCTAAAGCTCATGTCGGCGACTTACATGGTCGCACTTTGCCAGGCGATTGATCTAAGGCACTTGGAGGAAAACATGAGGGAAGTTGTCAAACATGTTGTCCTCCAAGTTGTAAGGAAAACCCTTTACGTCGCTGAAGATGGAACACTACTCGAATCCCGTTTCTGCGAAAAAGACCTCTTGCAGGTGATCGAGCACCAGCCGGTTTTCTCCTACCTTGACGACCCAACGAATCCATCTTACCCTCTTTTGCTTCAGCTGCAACAAGTGCTCGTCGAAAGAGCACTTAAATATCCTAAAGCAGAAGGCCTGAATGGAAATGGGTATTCAGTTTTCAAACAGATACCGATATTTCTGGAGGAGTTGAAGGCACGGCTTGGCGAGGAGGTGTCGAAAGCAAGGGAGAGGATCGAAAATGGAGATTTCCCATTGGGAAACAGGATCGAGAAATGTAGAACTTGGCCAATATATGAGTTTGTGAGGACCCAAGTTGGGACTGAGCTTCTTAGTGGTGAAAAGAAGGTGAGTCCTGGAGAGGATATAGAGAAGGTTTATGAGGCCATGAATGAAGGGAAATTGGGAGATATTCTGATGAAGTGCTTGACAAATTGGAAAGGGTCTGTCGGTCCATTTACACCAAGGCCGATTACGGTGTCATCGCCTGCGCACGGTGATTGGTTTGACAAAGTAAAATCTCCTGCTGCTGCGCGCTAGTGGGAGAGGATAAAAAGGCTATGGTTTTTTCTTTCTTTAATATGTATTAGGAGTGACTCTTTATTTTCTATTAGGATTGTATGAGAAGTTGAATATCTTTGCATAAAAAACTTGAATTTCAGTACAAATCTCTCTCTCTCTCTCTCTCTCTCTCTCCTCTTGAGATTTTGATTAATGTGATAATGATTGCAGGAAGAATCGAAAGAGATTATCCATGTAGTGCTGGTCATCAAATCTTAAATATTAACCCAGACCCAAAAAAAAAAATGAAAATAAAAATCAAATAGAGATTATCAGCACCTAAGACTTCATTTTCGTGGTTGATTAACTGAATTATTGTAGGGGACAGGACTGGAAGCCAATTTCAAAAAAGGGGTAATGACCTCTACAATCGCCTTTTTGGGAGTAATTTATAAGAAGGATGTTTTTATTACAAACGTGCTTTAGTTTGTACTAATGAATAGTAAAGTTAGTAGTCAATTTGTTGCAACTCAATAGTCAGCATCCTTATTGGGAATTACTCCCAAAAAGGCGAAATGTACCTTAGAAATGGAGTAGGTCTTTCTGACGTGGGACCCAGTAAAAGTGGGAATTGCCTGCTCAAATTTTAACATGTTCTCTCTAATTATTGTACTTTCTGGCTTCTGTAAAAGTCATCACGTAAATTGGGGGCCCCCATGGTTTAGTGGACTCTCCAGTCTCCAAGGTCTAAGGATACCCCAATTTCTACTATATCCTACGTTTTTCCCGTGACTTGACTGGCTGTTGGGTCCGGCTATTGCCCCATTTTGATCAGCTCTTAGTTTAGGTTTTTAAAGTTTTACGCAAAATATAAAAAGTTTTTTAAAAAATTCATTATGTAATTCATTAGATGATATCATTTTAAATAATTTTGTAAAATAAATTTTTTGAAAAAACTATCATTTATGTGGGGGTTTTTTTAGCAAAAATGAAATAAAGACTATAAATAGCCCAATGGACTGTTTTGAAAACCTAAAAACCTAATCAGTTGAAGATAAATTTGACCAGTTTTGTTTTCATACTGTTTGAGAAGTCTATTTTTACTGATAAATAGTTTAACTTTTGTTCTGAAAATAAGGTATAAACATAGGTTTTTTTTCAAACCAACTGTAAGTTGGTTTATTTAAAAACCAGATAATAGTTATGGACTGGATCTAGTTTGATATAGTTTTTGAAATTTTCAAACAGGCCCTAAAAATCTACATAAACGATAGATTTTGGAAAATCATTTTTTTACAAAGTTGTTCAAAATGATATTTTCTAATGGACTGCACAATCTGTTTTTGTAAAAACATTTTATATTTTGCATAAAACCTTAACAACCTAAAACATGTGGGGGTGATCAAAATAAGGGCAATAGCCGGGCCCCTCGCTGTTTTGTGGGCAGTGAGTCCATGTTTTATTATATGGACCTTGAATGTTTTATTGTGTTTGCTAGGCCCATATGCTGTGAACTTGAGCATCAGGACTTGGGAGATAGAAGAAGATGGCAACACTTGATGGATCCCTTAAAGCCCAGTTTAGCAATCATTTCGAATTTTAAACAAGAAATTCAAAGGATTAAATGAGCAAGTTTGAGTTCCAAACGTGCAAGGTGAATCACAGAACAAATCCTTTAGGAGGGGAGCTATTGCAATCCCTCAACTTTATTTGTAAACTCCTTATTCTTATTCTTCTTCTTTCTATTTTTATTTTTATTTTTATTTTTCACTTTTCAAGGTTTTATGAAAAATATAAAAGGTTTTTATGAAAACTGGCTTTTTAATCTACTAGAAAACATTATTTTAAATAATTTTGTAGAATAAATTTTTTTCAAAATCTGTTATTTAAGAGCATTTACAATTTTTATTTTAGTTTTACAGAAACGAAATTATAAATGGCCAAAAGTTCATTTGAATGATAAATTTTATAAAAAAAATTTTCTACAAAGTTATTAAAAATGATGTTTTCTAAGGGACCGTGAGATCACTTTTTATAAAAATCTTTTATATTTTTTATAAAATTTTAAAAAATAAAAAAGAAGTGAGGTTGAAAAATAAAATTAAGGGGTTGCAATAGCCCCCCTCATCCTTTAGAGATACCCTGAAGGCCTGAAGCCCAGAAGGCCTCCGTTTACAAAGATGTCACCTAGGCTTACAAAGAGCCATTGGCCAATGAAAAAGGGCAGAAAAAAAAATGGTGGTTGACATGTCAAATTTCATTAGAAAATTATAGTACATAGATGCCTGGTTCAAAAATTTTAAAAATGTGCATTAAGACACTCATAACATGAGTGACAACAAATGCTTTCATATCCGTTGTATGTTTTCAATGAAGGCCATTTCATAACGGGCCATAGCGAACGTTTAATTTCACATGGTTAGCTTAAAAATAGTTAGGCAACCAGGGTCAATCTTGCCCCAATCTTTCATTCAGGCCCACAAGTCCAGATTTTTTGTTTTTTGTTTTTTGTTTTTTATGGAGAAAATAAAATAATATTAACAAAGGGAAGTCTTAACAAATCTAACTTGAGCAATTCCTCAATAGTTCTCCCAAAAGGCCAGATTTATATGATGGTTTCTTGTTCCGAAAGGCGAAAGAGAAAGGGTAATCCAGTCATCCATTGTAAAATGCATTAGAATTGTCATCAATGACCCAAAAAATTTAGGAAAAAAAGGGAAGCAATTAAGGTCCATGTCTGTCCATCTGCAAAACCCCAACCCCCCCACCCACAAACCCCACAACTCTCTGGGACTTGGCCTGGTACCCTCGAGACACACAGAATTGAAAAGCAATTTGCAAAGTCCATCCCTGGTGAAGACTCTAGGGGAGCCTCTCTAGTGCTGATCCATAAGGTTCCCATGCCCCCACCACCCCCTCCCTCCTTTTTTCCTTTTTTTTTTTTTTTTTTTTTAAATTTAAAAAAAAAAGAAAAAAAAAAAAATGGAAGAACCGCCCCATAGTAGGGTCCTTTGAACCCACCCATAGAACCTAATTTCTAGGAAGACTAACGCAGCAACTCAATGCCACGACCCTTTACTTAAATCTTGGGTTGTCTTAGCAAAGAATAGAACCTGTGATCGTGCGCCTAATCACAGAATCACAAGTTTATCCTTACCAATTGGACTATCTAAGGGTGGTCCCATGCAAAATTCACACGACCAATAATATATTGATATAGCAAGTTTTCCATACCAAAATTTATCCAATCTACGTACGGGAACTGTTTATTTCTTCTAGTCACTTTTTCTTCAATGACTAGGTAGTTCTAACTTGCCACACAGGAGGCCGGTCTTGATTTTCAACTCTTACCACTCCATTTCAAGGCATCAACCCATTACCTTAGAAAACACTAGTGCAAACAAAATGCCATAGTATGTATATACTTAATTATATTAGAAGGAATAGCCCAAGAAGCACGTTTCACACATCAGTGGATGCAATTCCAGAGGTATCGGATCATAAGGAAGAATCCTCTGGCCACGTTTGAAAACAGCATGCATAGATACATAAGAAACTCCAGAAAGCTCACGCATGTCGTGTGCAATATGGTAATTTTATGTAGCTTTGTATGAGGTTAACTTGAATTAGATTTTGTCTTTTGTGTGTTTTTTCTTTTTTTTCTTTTTTTTTTTTTTTTGCCAAACAAGCTATATTCTAAGTGTTTGGGTCTAGACTAATTCTTGTAATGCATAAACCATCTGTAAATCCATACATTTAATAATGAGAGAATAGAAACTCAAACTCCTCTTCTATAATCCTCCCAGAAGGCCAGATTTATGTGATGTTTCTTTTGTGAAAGGGAAAGGGTAATCCACTCATTATTCTCATCAATGACCCAAAAAACCTCAAGAAAAAAGGAAAGCAACGTGGGCCATATACAATGCAGTATTTTTATTTTGGGTATTCTTGAAGAGAGTCCGTATGAGTCCTCAGGCTATCCTCTTCCTTCCCTTGAATCTTTCCAACCCTTCACCCCCAGTGAATTTTAAACCACCAATAGTTATTGTGTCAAGACATTTTCCATTTTTAAACACAATATCTATACTACCTATAAATAGATGAATGTAAGAAAAACTTTTGATTGACTAATATATCCTTATTTTAATTTTTAAATACACAACTATCCACCCTTCTGCATATATAGGAAATATAGCAATATGGAAACTATAATTCTAAAACACATACCTTAATATATTCTAAAACACATACCTTAATATATAAAACACAAATAGGAATTTAAAGGAAACCCTAAATCAAATATTCCATTTAATACTATACATATAATCTTAAAACACATTGACTTCGTATCTCCCACTTCCTCTCATTCTCTAGCAAACGAGAATGGCCTGTTAGAGGCACACCTACTTCCCAGCGCAATCATAAACCAAATATCTACATCATGGAGACGATACATGGAGACAATACCGGATCTCAAGAGACTGTTGCGTGAGTGTTTTATACTTTTATTATGTATTTCTTAAAATTTTGTGAGAATTCATATAATGCTGAATTTGTTTGTGGTAGGGGGTGATTGTTTTGGAAAATTTTGAGTAGACTAGGAAAACCCTTGAATGTGTTTTGATTGTAACGTGAAAATTGTTAGAATGGGTCATATATGTATATGATAATTATTATTATTATTTTGTTTGAATTTGGTTGTTGATGGGAAGGGAGGGGGAAAAAGAAAAAAGAAAAAAATAAAATGAAAATCTCGATCTCCACTCTCTTTTTAATCTCTAAGTGAACAAAAAAAAATGTAGATGATGATACCATATAAAAATAAAATTGAGATTTTTTTTTTAGAAAAAGTAAGAAAAACTATATTATGAGGGATCAATTTCTCTTATTAAAAAAATAAATTAAATACTATTTAAAAGCATCAAAAATATAAAATATAGAAAATAAAAATAAAATAATTATGTTTGCTACTTCTCTTTGGAATGCATATCTCAAATTGAAGTAGCAAATTGCCACAGCCCACATAAGGTAGCAAAAGACAGATTTGTTACTTTTTATTTTTTGCTACCTCCCTCAAAGATGCTTTTGTATCATATATTAAATTATATTATATCTATACTACTTATAAAATTTTATACTTTAGAAATACTTTTGATTGACCATTACACCCTTATTTTAAATTTTAAATATTTATTTGCCTCCCATATTTAACCAATTAAGAATGTTTTATATTTAACCAATTAAGAATGTTTATTTTCTAGCAAAAAAGAAGGAAAAAAGCTAACATAATTTATGTTCACTTCATAAATTCTATATAGCCTCTACTACAATGCATATGTTCTAGCTAACTTCTTATTCCTTCTATAACTCCTAACAATTGAAGAAATTTTGACCTATTATGTTGAGCGTTTATTCTAATAAGTTAAATTAACACAAAAGTAACAAATAATTAGATTTTCATGTTCAGTATATATATATATAGAATTTATAAATTTTTTTATTTAAATAATATTCATGTGCAACGCATGTGTGCCCATATTTAGTAATCTGAAAAAAGCTTTATCCCATATGCGTGGAAATATCTCTGAACCGAGGTTGCAGCTCGGGATGGAAGGTTCAGACCTGAAACGTTGACACGTGGCGAAGGCAATTCAACCAGACTAACCACAACGTACGTGATTCATCTCCCACGATCTAGCTCGGGTCAAGGAGTTAAACCGCGTCATTTGACACGTGGTTAATACCACACGGTAGGACTTGTTGCAAATCACGTGATCTCCCAGCTCGGGACCTTATTTTCATCTCGGGACACCTGTCCTATGACTCATACTACAATCCAAATCCTACTACAGTCCAAAACTGTCACAGCAGCTGTAATTCTTGACACAGCGGTTACTAGAAACCATGGTTCCATGACCAACCATGATCAACAAACCATAGTCAGACGGTTATGGGTAAACCATGGTCAGATCTGACCTAACCAAGGCAGTTACCTGACCTCACATGGTCAGTCTGTACAGGTGGGTATAAAAAGAATACGATACAGCCTAATTCGGTAAGCTACAGTACCCTAATTATCTGAGATTCATCTTCTTCCTTGCCTCATTCTCCCCAGTACAGTTTTCTGACTTAAGCTTTGGAGAGGGCACGGCCAAAACCCACCTTGGCCTACCTTCTGACCCATTTTCCAAGCTTGTGATTGCAGGTCCAGGCGAGGGAGCAAGCTCCATCATCAACACGTAGTCCGGGGAGCAGATTTAACCCCGTATAATTTGGCGCCGTCTGTGAGAACCATTGCGATAAGATGGCTACACCACCTCCGCCCACCTATGGGCGAACCAGATCTGGAGCAAACTTTACTCGAATAGACCAAGCAGTCGGAGGCGATGCTGGGAAGCGAGCAGAAACCCAGCCTTCGCAAGCAAACCCACCATTACCTGCGGTGGGAACTAGTTAGTTTCCTTCGATTCAGCAACATCAGATCTCCCCGAAAATGTCCGCCGTTCTACATTCTCTCGATGACCAACCTGTTTTGAAAGTTGCGTTTGATAGGGCTGTGACAAACGACCCTAACCCAGCGGCGGTGGTGGAACTCATCGCCACAATGCAATCGGAGATTCAATCGGCGCAACTTGCAAAGCTAACTGCAGAGCAGAACTACCACCGCTACCTCCAGCAAACTTTTGCCCCTCGCGGGGTCAATGTTGTCGCTGAGGAGGCTAGCCAAACAAGCCCACTCCGCAGCACTAGGCACCAGGAAAGTTCACCAAGACCTGGGGTCTCGTATCACCACCACCGCAATAGACGCGACGACGAGTCACGATTAACTGGTCCAGAACCAAGACATTCAGGAAGGGGAGATGAACAACATCATGCGTTGGTTCAGAGATCCCCTGAGCGCAGTTCAAGGCGTTTAGATCATTCACAAAGGTGGAATGAGGACAACCCAAGACCTCGTGCTCAAGTACGTTCTGGGAACGAAGCTCACAGAGACGAGAGACGCTATCACAGGTCTCGATCTCTTGAAAGAAGAGGGGAGAGAAGTACTGGGGCGACGAGTAGGAAGCATTCTCGTTCACCCAGGCGTGAAAGAAACGAGGGAGAAGCCTCCAAGAGACATCGGGTAACCAGAGTAGAGGGGGAGAACGACCAGAGAGCGTTGCCGTGGCTCAGAGTCCATTCACGAGGTGGATTCAACGAGTCCCAATCCCACGAGGGTATTCCGAGATAATTTTTACTCTTTACTCTCTTTCAATGGACCCCAATCATCATTTAAACTATTACTTGCAACGAATGTCTTTATATGCTGGAAATGAGGGTTTTCTCTGCAAGATATTTCCTATGAGTTTAGGGGAGGTGGCTCTCAAGTGGTGGGCCAAAATTCCAGATGAGTCTATTGACAGCTGGCACGAACTGAGCAAGCTGTTTAAGAAGAGGTTCATCACTAGCTGCAAATTCCCGAGGACCATGCAGAACCTATACAAGCTGAAACAGAAAGATGGGGAAGGACTTCGAGAATATTCTCAAAGGTTCTGGGAGGTTTATAATGAGATCGACGACCCAATTGAAAAGAATGCCATGGATCTCTTTCGTCTCGGGCTGAGGAAGCTATCACCTCTGTTTAAGGAGCTCACTGTTAATCCCCCCAGAAATCTAGCCAAGTTACTCTCCACGGTAGCCAATTATTTGAAGTTGGATGATTTCTACACCCCGCAGTCTGCCAAAGCCAATGAAAAAGATGACAAAAAGAAGGACTCGAGGCCTCATAGGGATAGTCCCCGAGGAGAGAAATCCAGGCCGCCCACCAATCCAAATCAGGCCATCTTCACTGTATTTACTCTTCCCATCAACAAGTTGATGAAGGCACTGGAGAACAAGGACTTCTTCCAGAAACCTAGACCTATGTTCGCGGAGCCCGAGAAGAGAAATAAAAAGTTGTTTTGCAGTTACTACAAGGATCATGGCCATAGGACAGAAGACTACAAGGTTCTAAAGTACAACCTCGAGGCTTGGGCCAAGGAAGGAAAGCTGGATAAATTTATAGCCCTAAAATATAAAGGACAGCTATCTAAACAAAAAAAGCCTGAGAACAGGGCTCCTCAATCCACACAACCAAAGTGTAGACACCCCATTTTGCACCCGATGAATTAGATTGGAAACGCCCTATGATGAGGTTAGTTCATATACTTTGGTAAACTTTGGAATTCGCCTACATGAGCCGAAAGAATTGCAGCTAAGAAATATAGTGATTCACGAAGTTCAGTGCGTACGCATTAAGGTAGGTGCGTACGCATGGATGTATGGTGCGTACGCAGCTTATGCTTCCAGAACCTTTCTTTTCGGGCCACTTGCCCTCCAGATCAGAACTCTTTCAAGGAACGTGTTGTAACATGCTTAGGAGACCTAGATTTCGGGAAAAACAGCAGAGACCCCTAATCCTACTTCCTATGCCTATATATAACCCACTAGACACCTACAGAGGAGGGACTGAAAATCAGAGAGAGAGAGAGTGAGAGAGAGAGAGAAGGAAAGCTATAGGAACAGGAAGAGAGAGAAGGAAATAGAGGGACAGAGAGAGAGTGTAGGAAGCTGCAATTCTGGAGGTTCAAGAAGGAGTAGCCCTTAAAGGAATCAGAGTGGAGAACCCTGAGGGTAATATCTGCATTTGGTATGTATAATTTACCTATTAAGCATGAAAATTCGTATTCAATAAAGTAATGTGCTGCCATGAATGCCATGATAACTGCATAAAATTGATTGCATGTCATCACATAGTAGACTCTTTCCATAAGAGAGCCTAGGACTTTATGCACATTTCTGTATGAGCATCATGCAATAGGCCAGGGCTCAATTATATGATGACTTTGCTGGTATGAAAGTCTCCTGCGTTACCATCAAGATGGTCTCAGACTTAAATCTGCAAAAACGGACATATATGGTTTCTGACCACATAAATCGCCAGTAGGTGCGTACGCAATTATTGTATTGCGTACGCAGTACAGTTATGCGTACGCAGTAAAAAATAGCGCGTACGCACATAAAGTATTGGCAGACAGTTCTTCTTTTATTTTAGTTTATTTTATTTTTTCTGTCTAAAGCATGATTAGCATAATTTAGGTTTAGTCTATATTCATATTCATATTTATTTTCTGCATATGTCATTTTATTAAGGATGCATGATGCAGACTGATATGTGAGTTCTGTGATTCTGCGTGAAATGCCTATTAGGTGCGTACGCATATATCAGTGGTGCGTACGCACCAATAAGTGTTGCGTACGCACCTTACCTCGGCAGACAGTTTCTTTCTTTGTTATAATTATTCTAATAATTGGATAGTTCGTATATCATTTCTTTATGTTTATTTCGTGCCTCTGTCTGTATCATATCATCATGATTTGCGTGCTGCTGTGGTTGAATGAATAGGGTCAATTTTTGATTAGACATTAAGTTAATTAAAGCCATTAATCATGTGTGGGGGGCCGGTTTCGACCGGGCGTGGCTGGGTGCCTAACACCTTCCCAGCTGCGTACCCTAGCTCCGAACCCGAATCTCTGGTTATGACGAGCTAGACCCTGCTAGGGTTCACTCGTTCCCATTATTGGGTGGCGACTCCTCTCCGTGTTAGTCCTTTGAGGCTAATGCGTATTCTCGAGCCATGTGGTACCGGGCGTGGCGCTCACAGTGGCGACTCCACTGGGGATAGAGAACTAGATTCCGTATAGTGATTTATGGCTTTACTTAATTTAAATTGTTTAATTAGAAAAGACCAAAATTGCACACACGCGCACTACCACCCCTTACCCTCGATGACAGTCTGATGAAAGGTACCGGGTCCCATTCGGGCCTATGGTTACTGGAAGTTGGCATCATCAACCCACAGCCTGTGCCACTAGCCTGTAATAAGCTTGTGAGTACGCTAACGGGCCACTCTTTGAGTGCCCTAGCTTGGGTGACCCTTGAAGGAGAAGTACCCCATTAACCAACACCACTGGTTACCCCACCAACCCTTGCATACCCTTGCTTGAATGTGTGCCATCATGTTGCATTCATATTAGGAATTCATCGCGGGCTGGGGACGAGGCCCCCATTATCTGTTAGCTATCTCAAGTTGAGCCCAATTGAGGGAAGTTGTGTGATATTGTTATTGGACTTGGACTTGTGTAAAATAATTAAAAAAAAAATACATGGGTCCATGATCCAAAAGAGAGTGAGGTGTGTGTATATTGGGCCGACTTGAGATAATTAATGGACTATGTGGGTTTAGCACTAGGATAACCGTGTTGGCAATCAAATCCAAAATCCAATTAAGAATCAAGTCCAAAGCAAGTTATATCCGAACTTAAGCCCAGAAGAGTGAAGAATTATTTGTAATTGGGCCTGACCAAAAAAAAAAAAAAAAAAAAAAAAAAAAAAAAAAAGAAAAAAAGAAAAAGGAATGAATGTCAGGTTCAGGCCCAACTCGTTGAGAGGTGAGAGGCATTTCTGTATTGGGTTTAAGTTGGCGAAATAACGGCTTTGTGTCCACTTATTATACCTTGGGCATTTGGAAGACATAGTAAACATGACAAAGCCCAAGGTATAGTGAGCAGTAATTGGGTAATCTTAATGGAACAATGTTATTTATTCAAATGAAGGACATGGGCTTGATAAAGTTGTATATGGCTAAATGCAGTAAAGGATTGGTCGATCGCAGAAGAGTGTGCCAGGTTGTGTTTGGAGCCGATCACCTACATCCAACCGACTGAGGAAAGTGGAACCGAAACCAATGGCAGCGGAGCCAACTTTAATCGATCTCGTGGCTATGTTACGACAAGATAAGGCAGAAATGAAGGAACTCATCACGGGGTTAACCCAGAGGCTAGAACATTTAGAGATGGGGGGTAAAGGGTCATCTGATCAACCCGAAGGCGAAAAGGGAGTCGACAAGGAAGGAGAAGGGAGTGGTGCACCAAAGACTCACGAAGGCGAATCTCACCCTTGGGATGATGAGGATTTCGCAGATTACGTGGCTAGTAAGAAGAATGTCAAAGACAAGGGTAAGATGGAGGATCCTAGGTTCGATAAGCTAGAGGTGGAGAATCATGAAATGAGAGAGCAGATAAGGCAGATGAAGGCCGCCTGGCGAAAGTCTCAAGGGATAGATGACTACATGTTTTCTATGCCTAACACCCCGTCAGAAACTAGGATGCAGCTACCCCCTAAATTCAAAATTGCGGATTACGAGAAGTTTGATGGGACCGGCGACCCTAAGCAGCATTTACGCCAATACATGAGTATAGCCAGGATGAGGGGCCTAACCTCGGAACAAGTCCACTTCGCGTTTCCGCTATCATTATCTGGTGATGCTTCAAAATGGTATTACAAGCTCGATGAGAAGATAACTGGGACCTGGGAGGTGTTGACCGAGGAGTTCACCAATAAGTACAACTATAATACAGTATTGGATGTAACGTTGAGGGATTTAGAAATGACAAGGCAGAAACCCGATGAGCTTTTTTCTGAATTCATAGGGCGATGGAGAGCAAAGGCAGTGAAACTGACAAACAGGCCAGCAGAGATAGATCAAGTCAACATGATCCTGAAAAATCTGACACCAGTCTATTTCGACAAAATGTTAACCTCATCCGTTATGGATTTCCAGCAACTGTACCAGTGCGGGACCCGAATAGAAGATGCAATAAGCAAAGGGCAGATCGAGAACAGGCCCAAGAGAGTGTTCGGGGCAAACAGTGGCAACAGTGGAGCAAGTGGAGGCAATAGAATCGGAGGGCCAGTGCAAGCAACAGTGGGGAATGTTCAGCAGACAGAAAGAAAGCCCAGAGTATTTCACGATCTAGGAGTACCCTTGTCCAAAGCATTTGCGAATCTGTCTAGAAGAGGGTACTTGCAGGCCTTGGAACCCCTGCCACTTCCAAACCCAATCCCATCTAACTGGAGGCAGAATGAGTTCTGCGAGTTTCACCAGCGCATTGGTCATAAGATCGACAATTGTACTCGGTTGAGACATGTGATACAAGACATGATTGAAGCAGGGAAGCTGCCGCCGCCAGGAGAGGATAAGAAACCCAATGTGCATCGAAATCCCATTCCTAATCACAACGCACCACCGCCATATGCCAATATGATTGAAAGAGGATGCGAAAGCGGGGATCCATCTATGCTCATCATTGCAGTGTGTTCACCATGGGATGACAGTGATGAAGAAGGGGATATTAAGAAAGGGTTCTGGGAACAAGTTAAGGAAGACACTATGCACCTTACTCGCGCAGGCAGGCATTTCAAGCCTCCTCATCTAGAGGGTGACAATCCGGGGAAAGACGTGAACCCCGAAGTTGACATAGAGGAGTTGAGACACAAACTGGGAGAAATAGGGAAAGAAGAGGAAGAGGACCGGGTCCTGAAACAGTTGAAGAAGACGCAGGCCAACATTAGCTTATGGGGTTTATTGGTGGCTTCAAAGAAGCATAGGAAGACGGTATTGGAGGCACTAGCTCAGCACGAGGTGCCCATCGACACCACGCCTGAGCAAGTGTTGTCAATCATGGGGGTAGATGCTGCCGAGAAGACCGTGCTGACATTCTCAAGAAAAGATCTTCCCACAGAAGGGGTAGGGCATGCAAAACCCTTGTATGTCACAGTGGAGTGCAAGAACCTGAAGATCTCGGTGGTACTCATAGACAATGGGTCGGCTCTCAACGTATGCCCGCTACGCACAGCCAACCGCCTCGGTGTACCTAAAGAAGAGCTAACGCCATCTGCGGTAACTGTGAGGGGATACGACAATAGCTCGAGGAGCGTCCTAGGGACTTTCAAAGCAAACTGCAAATTAGGACCGGTGGAATCTATGGTGGAATTCTGTGTGATGGATATTCCGGCCAATTACAACATGCTGCTGGGAAGAACTTGGCTTCACCCCCTCGAAGCTGTCCCGTCGACAGTACACCAAAAAATCAAGATGCCATGGCAAGGAGGTGTCTTAGTGATTCATGGGGATGGGGAAATCACGGGCCAAGTATTAGGCATCAAAGAAGGAGCAGAGGACTTGGGATGGAGAGGATTCGAGTTAGTGCAAATGCTCGAAAGAAGGAGTGATGAAAGGGAAAAGGTATCTCCGGATTTCGGAATAGGAGTGGGTTATGCGGTAGCCCACATCATGAAGCGAATGGGGTACATACCTGGAATGGGGATGGGGAAGAATGGACAAGGAGTCACTGAATTGCCTGATTTCCGTGCACAAAAAGATCGTAAGGGGATAGGGTATGAGGGAAAATCAGAAGTCCCGAAGAATGAAGGCACCCTTAATGGCAATTTCGTCAAGGAAGGAGAAGATTTCCCTTTCTGTGGCTTCCCGGAGCCTTGGGTAGACAAGACCAATGGAAGAAGGTTGCCAGGTTTGGAAGTCTTCTTCGCAGAAACGTTGAAGATAACACCTTCATGGGGAAAGGCTGAAGAAGCAAAGGCGCTGGACGTGGACTGGGCCGACAATTTAGAGCAGGGGGCCTGGGAGCATCTGCTATCAGAACACAACCTGAGCATCGCAGTATTAGCAGATCAGGTGGTCACAGAGAATTTAACGGAGCTAATCACTGAAGCAAATGGAGGAACCAGCACCTGGACCTGGGAGAAGATGGAGAAGACCGTTGTAGGCGATAGGATCACCACTCAGACTGATAAGATTATGGTTAATCCCACGACCATTTTTGATGATATCAAGGCCTCTGAGGCCAACTATGATGTAATTTATCCAATTGATAATGAAATGAATTCTGATTTCGCTTATATTGATATGTCTTTAGAAGAATACATTGCATTAATGTCCGAAGATCCCGATTTAAATAAAGTAATCAATGAAGATTATGAAAGAAGTGTAGAACCTATTAAAAGTGAAACTGTTAAAATCAACCTCGGCACCATTGAAAATCTTAAGGAAGTACAAATCGGCTCCACTTTGTCTATAAAGGAACAAACCGATCTCAAAATACTATTGAGTGAGTTCCAAGATGTATTTGCTTGGTCTTACGATGATATGCCTGGGATAGATCCGGAGATAGTACAGCACCACATCATAACAAAGGAAGGAGCCAAACCCGTGAAACAACGATTAAGGCGAATGCAACCAGAATGGCTGATAAAGGTTAAGGAGGAGGTTACCAAGCTGCTGAATGTAGGGTTTATACGAGCGGTAGATCAAGCCGACTGGGTCGCGAATATTGTACCTGTGCCAAAAAAGGATGGTCGAGTAAGGGTTTGCGTAGATTATAGAGATCTGAATAAAGCCTGCCCGAAGGATGACTTCCCCCTTCCTCATATTGACGTCCTTGTAGACAACACCGCAGGAAGCGCCCTGATGTCATTCATGGACGGATTCTCGGGATACAACCAAATTAAGATGGCGCCGAAGGACATGAGCAAGACAACTTTTACCACAGGGTGGGGCACGTATTGCTACACCGTCATGCCATTCGGATTGAAGAACGCTGGGGCAACGTACCAGAGGATGGCGACCGCATTGCTGCATGACATGATGCACAAGGAAGTGGAAGTATACGTGGACGACATGATAGTCAAATCGGCAACCAGGGAGGAACATATGGATAACTTGGAGAAATTCTTCAAGAGGATTCGGAAGTATAAGCTCAGATTAAACCCTCAGAAGTGCACTTTCGGGGTTACAGCAGGGAAACTATTGGGCTACTTGGTAACTCATAGGGGCATAGAAGTGGACCCCGTCAAGATCAAAGCAATACTAGAGATGCCACCACCAAAGACAGAAAAGGAAGTACGGGGTTTCTTAGGAAAATTGCAATATATTAGTAGGTTCATAGCAAGACTCACGCTAACCTGCGAACCAATTTTTAAGTTGCTAAGGAAGAAAGAGTCCAAGGAATGGAATGAGCAGTGTCAGCAAGCGTTTGAAGCCATCAAGATGTACCTGTTAAATCCTCCAATCCTCGCGCCTCCGCGACCCGGGAAACCCGTTCTGTTATATTTATCCGTTTTCGAAGAAGCCTTGGGAAGTATGTTAGCACAGCAAGACGACCATGGGAATGAACAGGCCATCTATTACTTAAGTAAGAAATTGCATGATTATGAGGCACGTTACTCCGCCATGGAGAAATCATGCTTCGCATTAGTCTGGGCGGTACAAAAGCTGAGGCACATCTTAATAACCTTTGAGGTATGGGTAGTCGCCAGAATGGACCCATTAAAGTACCTCCTCGAGAAACCTGCGCTCAACAACAGGCTGTCACGTTGGCTGTTCTTGCTATCCGAGTTTGAGCTGACCTATGTTACTCAGAAGGCTATCAAAGGAGGGGCGGTAGCCGATTTTTGTGCAGAACACCCGGTAATGGGACAAGCTCTTAGGGAAGATTTCCCGGATGAAGACCTGTTTTACATAGAGTGTTCGAAGACTTGGAAAATGTATTTCGATGGGGCATCAAACCAATACGGGAACGGGATCGGAGTTATTTTAATATCGCCTAATGGGTCCCATGTACCTCTATCCATAAAGCTGGATTTTAAGAATTCTAATAACACTACAGAATATGAAGCTTGCATAGCAGGACTGGAAGCACTATTAGCCCTGGGAGTAGAGGAAGCAGAGATATATGGAGACTCCGCGTTGGTCATAGCCCAAGTCCAAAAGATATGGAAAACCAAGGAGGAGCACTTGAAGCCTTACCAAGCCTACCTAGAAAGCCTGGCCCAAAAATTCCGTAAAATCACCTTCACCCCTTTACCCCGATCCCAAAATCAATTCGCTGATGCTCTAGCCACTTTAGCCTCTCTAATCAACATCCCCGAAGGAATGACCTTACAACCACTCATGATCCAACAAAAGTCCCATCCCTCCCATGAAACCGCTATTATGACCCTAGAAGAAGAAGTAAACGATGGAAACCCCTGGTATTTCGATATCCAAAATTTCTTAGAAAAAGGGGCTTACCCGTCAGGGGCAGATAAAAGAGATCGCAGGGCGCTGAGGTTGCTGGCGGCCCAATACGTCCTGTGCGGAGGGAAACTATTTAAAAGATCACCCAACGGAACTCATCTGCTGTGTATAAGTAGAGAAGCGGCCCGGGTGTTGATTACCGAAGTGCATGAAGGGGTTTGCGGATCACATATGAATGGGAGGATGCTGGCAAAGAAACTGGTCAGATTGGGTTACTTCTGGTCAACTATGGAGACAGACTGTGTGCTATACGTAAAGAAATGTCATCAATGCCAAATTCATGCCAACATGCGGTACACTCCGCCTGTAGAACTACATCAATTGACCTCCCCTTGGCCATTCTCAGTCTGGGGAATAGACATCATTGGCAAAATTCACCCAAAAGCCACTGGCGGACATGAATACATATTAGTGGCCATAGATTACTTTACCAAATGGATAGAGGCGGAAGCATATACAGAACTGAAAGCCAAGCATGTGGCCCGATTCATCGAGACCAACATAATCTGTAGATATGGGATACCTCATGAGGTCGTTTCGGATAACGGGTCGCATTTTGAAGGAGAAACACAAGAACTGCTTGATAAGTATCATATCCAGCACCACCACTCGTCTCCGTACCGGCCACAGACCAATGGGGCAGTAGAGGCGGCCAACAAAAATGTTAAGAACATTCTTATGAAGTCAGCCAAAACACACAAAGATTGGGCAGAAAGGTTACCATATGCTCTATGGGGGTATCGAACATCCATAAGGACATCCACGGGGGCTACGCCTTATTCTTTGGTGTATGGGATGGAAGCAGTATTGCCAGTAGAAGTTGAGGTCGAGTCTTTACGAGTTATGATGGAAAATCAAATTCCCGAAGCGGAGTGGACACGAGGAAGATACGAACAGCTCGCCTTGCTGGACGAAAAAAGATTAGGGGCCATGTATCATGTTCAGGGCTATCAGAGAAGAATCGCCCGTGCATTCAACAAGAAAGTAAGACCGAGAAATCTAAGGGAGGGAGACCTGGTGCTAAAAGAAATTCTGGCTCGTGTCTCTGACCCCAGGGGCAAGTTCAGACCGAATTGGGCAGGACCATATATCGTCAAAACAATACTGTCAGGGGGAGCAGTCAAGATAATGGACGAGGAAGGGAATGAGTTCACACATCCGGTCAATATGGATCGTTTGCGCAAATATTATATATAAAGTGGATAAGATTCGGTATGGACAATAGGATGGAGATGGTGCGAGATTGATAGGGATAGTTTCACTAATAATAAACTCGACCACAACTTTCATGGCCATTATTGATTACATATTTAAGAAAGGAAAGAGGAAATAAATGAAATGTATTCTGAAACAAGCATATTAATAAAAGCAAGTCAAACTTTCAGTTTCTTTTTGTCCCCAAGAATTTGTCCTCCCCTTTTTCTTTTACGACCCACTTCTGCCTCCTCGGAAGCTCGCATATCGACCTTAAGCCAAATATAGTAATCTGAGCTCGGGGAAATTAACGGTGGTGCGACAATAGGACGGATCAAAGTTCTGTTTGCCCAAGCTTCCCCAATTCGTTCAACGATGCGAGCCCTGGCAGGGCAGGTATATCCTAGGTGATCACCATTTGTGGGAATCTGAGGTAGGCCAAATTGCCGCCGAATACGGGAAGTGGGGCAATATGAGATCTCCCGTAAACCGACTAACATGGCACCACGAGAAAAGATGAGATCAGCCGTCATCTCAGAAATTCTCCACCAGGGGCAAAACCAACAAATATCATGACAAGGAAGGTGGGCTAGCATAATGCGCAAGTCGTTGGCGCCCGGAAACGGTTTTATAAGAGGACGACAGCGAAAGTCGGGAGGATGATATGCCCAGGGACTGACCACAGGCTTGCTCACCAGCTGCAGACGTTCCAATAGCCATATCTGCCATTAAGAAGACAGGGGAAATACAGATCAGAATGCATATTTGCGTACGCACTTATCATAATGCGTACGCATATAAAAAAAAATGCGTACGCACCTGGGTGTTGCGTACGCAAGAAAGAAAGGGCATTTTGCTCTCACCTGCAATAGCAGCGGGCTGCCTCCCAAAAAGGACACTTCTTCGCGAGCAAATTTGTCTAGACCGTTGAGAGTATCCGCAAGGATGAGCATGCAGGGGTTACGCTCCCCAAATTCGAGAGCGACAGGCAAGATAGAAGCATCCGCCAAACCTTCAGGTCCCACAAACAGATAACTCGCTGTCAGAACAACACATACGGCGTTCAGATAACAGTCAACCTGTGCTGTCAAGACTGGGAAGGGGAGTGCAGTAAAGTACGAGATTACGTTTTCCAGGGCAATGCGCGAATCCACAAGCCATGATCGCACGAGCCTCACTGAAATTCCGAATGCGCGGGCCAGATCTTCAGCCTTCGTAACAGTCATCTTCGGTAGGAGAATGCGGGTGAAGTCAGGTCGCCCAAGAATAGCACCAAATTCTTCCATGGTAGGGCATAGCTCATTACGATTAAAACGGAATACGTGTCGAGCGGGATCCCAAAACTCAGCAGCCTCGCGTAAAAAGCTATGATTGATTTTCACATGAGCGTAATCGAATAGAGAGGAAATTCGAAACTTAGCTTGGAAAAGATTGCGAGCACCTCGGTCCAGGGTTTTCAGCCACCGTGACAGACCCTGAGGGGGAAGAGAGCTCTCCATGGTCGATGAGGAGAGGCTTTACAAGAAAATACCCCAATTTATAGGCAGTCCTGGAAAGAGTCCTTGGTTGGACTGTGGTTGTGAAGCAGAGTTTGAGTCCTACAAGGGGACTGCAGGGAAGCTCCCTACATCCTGATCTTGATCGAGTTATGATGCGTACGCAACATCCATTGATGCGTACGCATCCAATATACTGCGTACGCAGTAACCATGGTGCGTACGCATATGTTACATCACCCGAGAAAAACCTGGGCCTCATATGAAGAAAATTTCGGTATAAATGGGAAACACTCACAACAAAAATAATAATGCAATCCAAAACAGCATGTAAAACCAAAAAATAATTAGTTAAGTACATGTCCTCAAAATATAATAAATAATATTGTTCCAAAAAGAGAAAAGAAGAAGGAAATAACAAAATCTAAGCCTAGGCAGCATCCCCGTCACTGTCACTATCATCATCACCCTCCTCCTGAGCCTGCGCGATCTCCCGACGAAGCTCCCAAATCGTCCGGGAGTGAGCCGTCAGCATCAGCTTCAGCCCACCGAACATCTGGTACAGCTGCTCGGTCTCAGCAAGGGTCAACTAAAAAGGAAAAGGGTAGGTTCGTTAGAGCATGCATAGCATAACTTAACAAAAAATCCTAGGGCTATTTTGCATAATTGTACAGGTACCTGGCAAGTCCCAGGAGGAATGGGAAGAGGATAAGCCTGGGGATCTGGCACGATAGGCTCCTCACGAGGCACGCCCTCAGCATTGTAGAGGGGTACCGAATAAGATGGAAGGGTGATGGGGAGACCTCCCTCCGGCATGCCAGCAGCAGGTGCCTGATAAAAAAAAAAGGGAGAGAATGCAGAGTGTTGATGGCCTCGAAGGGGTGTGATAATGGCTTCGAGGGGGGCGATTATGGAGGAGAAGGGGTGCCGTTTCGGGGTTCAACGGCGGAAATGCCGGAGAAGGAGAAGGGTTTTGCGGATTTGAAACCCTTCCCCTGCTCAAACGGTGCCGTTTCCCTTATTTTTTTTTTAGTTTTTCTCGTTGAGATGCGTACGCAGTTAAACCAGATGCGTACGCACATATAAAGATTATAACTATGTCTCTCAGTGCGTACGCACCAGTATATGTGCGTACGCACATACGATGCGATTTGGGCCTGAAACTTAAAGTCCAAGATTCCCTCATCAGGGATTACACTGCGGACCTTCGTCAAGGCCCATTCCCTCGTTAGGGTTTACTCACGCGGACCTTCGTCAAGGCCCATGCCCTCGTCAGGGATTACTCAAAGGGACCTTCGTCAAGGCCCGTGCCCTCGCCAGGAATTACTCGCTGCGGACCTTCGTCAAGGCCCATACCCTCGTTAGGGTTTACTCATGCGGACCTTCGTCAAGGCCCATGCCCTCGTCAGGGATTACTCGCTGCGGACCTTCGTCAAGGCCCATACCCTCGTCAGGGATTACTCGCTGCGGACCTTCGTCAAGGCCCATACCCTCGTCAGGGATTACTCGCTGCGGACCTTCGTCAAGGCCCATACCCTCGTTAGGGATTACTCGCTCCGGACCTTCGTCAAGGCCCACACCCTCGTTAGGGTTTACTCGCTTCGGACCTTCGTCAAAGCCCATGCCCTAGTCAGGGATTTTTGCATACCCAATCTGTTTTGCCCAAACAGAATCCTATCACCCTAAATCACACGGACTATGTTTGTTTTGGTTTCCACTCGGTCAGCGGGCCAAAATGGTGGCTCTGCTAAGTCTTCCGATACTACACGCCAAGCAGGCAGTATCGAAAGAGGGGCAACTGTAGACACCCCATTTTGCACCCGATGAATTAGATTGGAAACGCCCTATGATGAGGTTAGTTCATATACTTTGGTAAACTTTGGAATTCGCCTACATGAGCCGAAAGAATTGCAGCTAAGAAATATAGTGATTCACGAAGTTCAGTGCGTACGCATTAAGGTAGGTGCGTACGCATGGATGTATGGTGCGTACGCAGCTTATGCTTCCAGAACCTTTCTTTTCGGGCCACTTGCCCTCCAGATCAGAACTCTTTCAAGGAACGTGTTGTAACATGCTTAGGAGACCTAGATTTCGGGAAAAACAGCAGAGACCCCTAATCCTACTTCCTATGCCTATATATAACCCACTAGACACCTACAGAGGAGGGACTGAAAATCAGAGAGAGAGAGAGTGAGAGAGAGAGAGAAGGAAAGCTATAGGAACAGGAAGAGAGAGAAGGAAATAGAGGGACAGAGAGAGAGTGTAGGAAGCTGCAATTCTGGAGGTTCAAGAAGGAGTAGCCCTTAAAGGAATCAGAGTGGAGAACCCTGAGGGTAATATCTGCATTTGGTATGTATAATTTACCTATTAAGCATGAAAATTCGTATTCAATAAAGTAATGTGCTGCCATGAATGCCATGATAACTGCATAAAATTGATTGCATGTCATCACATAGTAGACTCTTTCCATAAGAGAGCCTAGGACTTTATGCACATTTCTGTATGAGCATCATGCAATAGGCCAGGGCTCAATTATATGATGACTTTGCTGGTATGAAAGTCTCCTGCGTTACCATCAAGATGGTCTCAGACTTAAATCTGCAAAAACGGACATATATGGTTTCTGACCACATAAATCGCCAGTAGGTGCGTACGCAATTATTGTATTGCGTACGCAGTACAGTTATGCGTACGCAGTAAAAAATAGCGCGTACGCACATAAAGTATTGGCAGACAGTTCTTCTTTTATTTTAGTTTATTTTATTTTTTCTGTCTAAAGCATGATTAGCATAATTTAGGTTTAGTCTATATTCATATTCATATTTATTTTCTGCATATGTCATTTTATTAAGGATGCATGATGCAGACTGATATGTGAGTTCTGTGATTCTGCGTGAAATGCCTATTAGGTGCGTACGCATATATCAGTGGTGCGTACGCACCAATAAGTGTTGCGTACGCACCTTACCTCGGCAGACAGTTTCTTTCTTTGTTATAATTATTCTAATAATTGGATAGTTCGTATATCATTTCTTTATGTTTATTTCGTGCCTCTGTCTGTATCATATCATCATGATTTGCGTGCTGCTGTGGTTGAATGAATAGGGTCAATTTTTGATTAGACATTAAGTTAATTAAAGCCATTAATCATGTGTGGGGGGCCGGTTTCGACCGGGCGTGGCTGGGTGCCTAACACCTTCCCAGCTGCGTACCCTAGCTCCGAACCCGAATCTCTGGTTATGACGAGCTAGACCCTGCTAGGGTTCACTCGTTCCCATTATTGGGTGGCGACTCCTCTCCGTGTTAGTCCTTTGAGGCTAATGCGTATTCTCGAGCCATGTGGTACCGGGCGTGGCGCTCACACAAAGATCCTTGGGAAGATTGATATGATCACAGGAGGATATGAGGAAACTGCTCTGTCAACCAGCCAGCTCAGGGCACAATATAGGATGGCTTGTCAAGATGCCGAAGTCAGTGATATCGGGAACGAGCCAGTACTACTACCTCAAAGTGAGGGGGAAAATGGAGAAAAACTGCTTTTCTTCGGGGATGCCGAGACTGATGGGACGGTGCGCTGCCCACACAACTATGCTCTGGTTGTTCGCATGCTCATAGAGAACTACGATGTGGGCAAAGTCTATGTGGATAACGGGGCATCTGTGAATGTTATGTTTCAGAAATTGTTCAGTCAACTCGGGCTGAAGGACTCCGACCTAAAGCCTTGTCACGTCAGCCTAAAAGCTTTTAATGGCAACATGACTTTCCCACTGGGACAGATAACACTCCCAGTTCGGGCAGGGCCAGTGCAATCCATGGAAACATTTGTGGTAATCCAGGAGAGGTCAGCTTACAATGTGATACTCGGGCGACCCTGGATTCATGCCATAAAGGCTGTCCCATTCTCCTACCACCAATCCATCAGGTTCTCGAGCCCGGAGGGAATCATGGAGATAAAAGGAAACCAGGAAGCTGCCAAGGAGTGTTTTCTGGCAGAGTATGCGGGCCACTCAGCACCCTCAGAGGACAAACTGAAGTCCAGAATCCCACGCCTTCCCAGTTCGGGAACTGGCAAAGCTAAAACCCCGAGGCAAGAGCCAGAACAAAAGAAGAAAGCTAAAGTTGATGAGGTTCCCTTGTAGCAACGAAAGGGAGAACGGCCCGGAGTAGAAGAAACAGCTCTGGAACCCGCAGACAGGACAGGGAAGGAGCTAGTGAAAAAGATAATTAATCCCGATGACCCAGAGAGATTTTTCTCGATTGGAAAGTCACTGAGTGAGATTGACGCAGTAGAGCTGTTTGAATTTTTGAAAGATAACATTGACGTATTTGCTTGGTCGCCCAATGAAATGTCAGGAATTGATCCCAGAATTATCACTCACGAGTTGCAGGTTAATCCGAATTGCAAGCCAGTGGTTCAGAAGCAACGAAGGTTGTCTGACGATCAGGCTGAAACAATTTCCGCTGAGGTAGATAAGCTCTTGAAAGCAAGGGTCATCAGAGAAGTAATGTACTCGAGTTGGTTGGCCAATCCCATATGTGTAAGGAAAAAGACAGGGGACTGGCGTGTCTGCATTGATTTCACAGATCTCAATAAAGCATGCCCGAAGGACAGCTTCCCCTTGCCTAAGATTGACCAACTCATAGACTCTATCTCGGGATATGAGAGACTAAGTATCTTCGATGCCTACTCGGGTTATCATCAAATTCCCATGGCAGAACATGATCAAGATAAGACGGGATTTATTACTCCTAAAGGGACCTACTGCTACAAGGTAATGCCATTCGGATTGAAGAATGCTGGGGCAACCTATCAACGTCTTGTTAGTAGGATGTTTGAAGGATTAATTGGCAAAAACCTAGAGGCGTACGTTGATGACACTATTGTCAAAAGCAGTGCAGAGAAAAACCACCTGGCAGACCTAACTGAGGCTTTCACTCGACTCAGGGAGTACGGGATGAAGTTAAACACGAAGAAAAGCTCATTTGGAATAGGCTCGGGAAAGTTCCTAGGTTACTTAGTCTCGAGAAGGGGGATCGAGGCCAATCCAAGTAAAATTGAGGCAATAAGAACCCTACGTACACCAACAACAGTCAGGGATGTTCAACAGTTGAACGGGATGGTGGCAGCACTCAGCAGATTTATCTCGAGGTCATCAGATAAATGCCACCCATTCTTCTAGATACTGAAGAAGAGCACTAACTCGGGATGGAACACGGAGTGCCAGGAAGCTTATCAGAAGTTAGTCGCTCATTTAGAAACACTCCCCACCCTGACCCACCCTCACCACGGGGAAACTCTTTACCTTTATCTTGCTGTCTCAGCTCATTCACTCAGTGGTGTTCTCCTGGCCCAGTGCGAACTTACTCAAACGCCAATCTATTATATTAGCAAGACACTATTAGATGCTGAAACTCGCTATCTACTCCTTGAAAAACTAATCCTAGCCCTTGTCACCGCCTCCAGAAAACTACAACACTACTTTCAATCTCATCCTATCACCGTGCTCACCAACTATCCACTCAAAGATGTCCTCCGCAGAGCTGACTTGTCAGGACGAGTCTCGAAGTGGGGGGTAGAACTCAACGCTTATGACATTCACTTCAAGCCTCGAGATGCAATTAAGGGGCAAATATTGGCTGATTTTCTTGCCGAATTCGCAGATCCTACTTCCAGTTCGAAACAGACAGAATTAAAATCCTCTCTGCCTGAACTGGGGGGGGAAGACAATATAAACACTGAAAAGAGGAAGAGATGGGAGCTTAAAGTGGATGGGGCATCCAATGCGAAAGGGGCAGGTCTGGGAATTGTGTTGACAGATCCCGAGGGAGAAATCATCGAGCAAGCAGTTAGGCTTATGTTCCCAGCCTCAAACAATGAAGCAGAATATGAGGCAGTTGTGGCAGGACTTGGGATGGCCCGAGCAATGGGGGTAAAAGAGTTGACAGTATACAGTGACTCCAGGCTCGTGGTTAACCAGCTAAACAAAGAATATGAAGCCAAAGATAAAAGAATGGCTGCATACATGCACAAGGTATGGGAATTAGCTGCGGGATTCACCAGTGTTGAGTTCAAACGCTTCGTGAGGGATCAGAATAGACATGCAGATGGGTTGGCTGCCCTGGCTGCAGCATTGGAAACGGATACCCCTCGAACCATAAATGTCGAAGTCTTACAAGAGCCCAGCATCGGGACAGAAGAGCTCATCTCGGACATTCAGTCCTCGACACCGAGCTGGATGGACGAGATAGTTGCCTATCTATAGAGGGATGAACTACCCGAGGATCGCAATCAGGGTCACCGAATTCGCGCTAAGTCAGCTCGTTTTTGGTTAGCTCCATCGGGCTCTCTCTACAAAAGATCTTATACAGGACCATATTTGAAGTGCGTACACCCAGACCAAGTGTTAGACCTGCTGGCTGAACTCCACGAGGGGTCATGTGGAGGTCACGCAGGAGGAAGATCACTAGCCCATAGGGCAAACACTCAGGGCTACTAGTGGCCATACATCCAGAAGGACGCTATCAGGTATATGAGGAAATGCCTGAAGTGTCAGATGTTTGCTGACAAGATACACCGGCCTGCTTAGGAGTTGCATCCCATATCCAGCCCGTGGCCTTTCGCACAGTGGGGGTTAGATCTCGTGGGTTTGTTACCCACAGCCTCGGGGAATAGGAAGTACTTGTTCATCGCAACTGACTACTTTACTAAATGGGTAGAGGCCATCGCGCTTGCATTAATTAAGGATTCCGATATTATCAAGTTTCTTTGGGAAAACATTATCACCCGCTTTGGAATCCCGAGAGCCTTTGTGTCGGATAACGGAACTCAGTTCGACAGCAAAAGAACCAGGGAATTCAGCGCAGAACAAGGGATTCAATGGTGGTATTCTAACCCGAGTTACCCGCAGTGTAACGGCCAGGCGGAGGCAACTAACAAGATTATAGTCGCAGGGATAAAGAGAAAGCCAGACAATGTGAAAGGGTCTTGGCCTGATGAGCTACATTCCGTACTATGGGCTTATCGAACTACTCTGAGGAGGTCCACTGGAGAAACTCCATTTTCCATGACCTATGGAATAGAAGCAGTTATACCAATAGAGCTGGGTCTACCGGGTCTCAGAACTGAATCTTATGACGCGGCAACAAACGATCAAGTTTTGTCTCAAGATCTGGACTTAGCAGAAGAAAGAAGAGAAAGGGTTCGAATTAAAATGGCATCTTACCAACAAGAGCTGAAAAAATACTACAACCGAAGAATAAAGTCGAGAGAGCTCAATGTTGGAGAGTTAGTACTCAGACAAGTCAACTCCGGAACCAGAAATCCTGCGGATGGGAAGCTCGGGGCAATATGGAAAGGCCCTTACGAGGTCATCCACGTCAGGGGTATAGGTTCATACAGACTAAAGAGCTTGGAGACTGGACAAGAGCTCCCGAGATCAGTTAATATAGCTAATCTGAGATTGTTTTACCGATAACGAAAGTTGTAATTACATTCAATGATTACTCAATACAAGTTCAGAGGTTATTCAGAGATATTATCGCTTGTTTATCATTCGAGCTAAAGGCACTTGCCCAATAACGGGTCGAAGTTAAAAACTGCCTAAGCATGGGCATAAGTCTCACCTAATAAATGGCTTGAGCACGCTGAACCTAAGAATGGGTTAAAAATGAAGTCTTGCCCAAGAACGGGTCCAAGCATAAAACTGCCTAAGAATGGGCACAAGTCTCACCTAATAAATGGCTTGAGCACGCTGAACCTAAGAATGGGTTCAAAATGAAGTCTTGCCCAAGAACGGGTCCAAGCAAAAAATTGCCCGAGAACGGGCATAAGTCTCACCTAATAAATGGCTTGAGCACGCTGAACCTAAGAATGGGTTCAAAATGAAGTCTTGCCCAAGAACGGGTCCAAGCCAAAACTATCTAAGAATAGGCTTAACGCAACAGCATGACCAGGGATGGGTCTAAGCACACAATGGTTAAAAGATGCTCAAGTCTATCACTATCCTAATTGGAGTTTGTGGTCAGATTGGGTTTAATTAAGCTCGCCAATGAACAATTCACATACGGCAGCAGGGGAGTTCATCCCGAGAATACATTCAAACACACAGCCAGTACAAGAATAAAGAACAGATGCACGCGGTAAAGAAAAATTGTGTATTTCATTCCTAGAGAAAGGTATTACAAGAATCTGTACAAATCACGGCACTTAGCCAAGAATAAGAAAAAAGAAAAAACAAGAGAAAAACAGCTACTTCTCCCCCGAGTCCCCAACAGCTGGACGAGTGACCTCAGGAGTCGGGACAGGATCAGCGGAGGCAGGAGGGACCACAGGAACCAGAGGTAGATCAGGGGTAGCCTCCATGGTGCTTTCCGTTGCAGTTGCAGGTTGATCCCCATTGGCAGTGGCCGAAGTGTCATTGGTAGCGTCAACGACCCTCTCGGCATCAATGGTGGCATTAGGCTGGGACATGACCTCGGGATCATTCTCTCCGGCCTCGTCGTTGCCTGCAACCTCCACCTCAGTCTCCCCGACATCACCTCCCTCGGGGTTGTAATCCGGGGGAACATCCCTCCTTTCGAAGGGAATATCAGCAATGCCAGGGAATTGAGCAGAGGCCAACTCGACCAAGGTCTCCCATGCGAATTTGTAGGTGACCTCGAGCTCAGTGGCCAACTGCCCAACAAGGGAATCCTTCACGCTCTCCCTCTCCTCAGCCATCGCCTTCTCCATAGAGGCCTTCTCCTTCTCTACCTCAGCCTCGAGAGCCCGGACCTTTCTCGCCAACTCGCACTTCTCCCAGGCTAGCTCGTCATGGGTGTCCTTCATCTTCCTCAGCTCAGCCTCCAAATCCGCGTAGTCCTTCCTCGTGAGTTCCAATTTGCTGACGGCACTCTCGGCAGTGGATTTGAAAGTCTCGCACTCAGACTTCACTTTCTAAAGCTGAGACGTAGCCGCAGAGCAGTTTGCCTCAGCATCCTCCAGCTTCTTGTAGTACTCACTCCGGACTTTGGCGACCTCGATTTGCAATTTATTATCCTCCGCTTCGAGGAGGTCGCCCGCCAGCAGGATTTGTTGGCAGCCCTATACAAACATCAACAGGTCAGAGATCGTGTTGAATAGCAAGTAACGGAAACCACAAAGGAACGAAGCTTACTCGATAAAGACTTGTAAACCCAAAGCGGAGAAGGTCGGAGGCAGACTTCCTCCCAAAGTGCTCCATGTCCGCCGGGAGCCTCATAGGGTTCCCCAGCTGTTTGAAGTTATACTCCGCAGAGAAGGAGCTGGTGACAGCCTTGTCTGTGGGTACGGGGAACTGCACGCACGTGATGAAACATAAAGTCAGTCAAAATCCGTGATAGATTTTTGAGTATGGGACAGTTATGAAATTGGAAAAAGCGAAGATGTACCTTGGGGAACTTATCTATTATCTCAGCGCGGGAAGGAGCGCTCCCACCTCCGGCCGCCGGGGCATTGGCTCCCCCTTGCCCAGGCCCTTGCACGGTGAGCTGCTGCTCGGGGCCCGTAGAGGGTCTCCGAGGCTTCGGAGGAGGAACCTTGGGAGCCTTCCCCTTCCTAGTAACCTCGGGCGCCTGGGGCCTGCCCACGTCCTGCCCCTTCATGGCACTAGACATGAGTTTGCCACTGTTGGGGTTAGTGGACTTTCTGCCGGCATCCCGACTTGTGCCAGGAGCAGCAACAGCAGCAGCCTTGCTGGTCTTCTGCTGCTGCTGATTCTGCCGCTGTTGCTACTGTTGCTGCTGATTCTGCTGCTGTTGCTTCTGCTCAGCAGCCTTCTTTTCTTGGGCTTCCTTCTCCGCCGCCCTTCTCTCAGCAATCAGAGCCCTCAAATTCATTCCAGAGTCCTTCTTGGCCCTCTGGCTGCCGGAGTCTGTTCTTTGTTTCTTGGTAGGGGGGATTGGAGCCTCTCCTTTCCATGGCTTGGAAGACGGTTTCCTCCGAGCTGGAGCTCTCAATAACGAAGGGGGCGCGGCGACCCGTCTTGTCCAGGGGCCTAATTTCCTCAGCACCCTCCCCTTCAGGTCGGAGGCGGATCTCCTCTTCCTCCTCTCCCTCTTGCTCTCCTCTCTCCACCTCTTCCTCCACCACGCGGGTCAGCTCGTCGTCAGGCTGCTCCCAATGGGGGTAACTCGCCTTCCCCCAAGTCTGGTACCTCGCGTGGTAGTTGAGCAAGGTTTCAGCCGAACGGCAGCGCTGGCTGACTTGGTATCCCAGCAATTTCTGGATATCCTCCTCGTTCAGTTCGTCAGCAGGCTCGTTGGCGTGAAGAGCTGCTAGAAGGAAACATGACATAAGTATCAGTATGAAATCCAATATCCATCTCGGGGTCATATAAAATAGAAAAGAAGAAAAATGATCTCGCTGAGTTTTTACAGCTAGAGCCTCTCTCGCGGGGGATGATGGGAGCATTAGGGGGAAGAGTCCCATCCACAGGCCCGTACACGAAGACCACAATGTCGTGAGCTCCTGGGTTGGAGTTTGGGATGTGAGTGACAAAGGGTTTCTTCTTGGGCTTGAGGGAGAGATAAACGTCGAGTTTGTTTTTGAGGGCGCAGATTTTGTAGTGATGGAGTATCTCCCGTACTCCAACAGAAGTCCCTAGTATCTGGTTAAGGACATGAACCCCCAAGATGATCCTAAAGGAATTCAGCCCTAGCTGAGTCGGGACTATCCCACAGTAGAGGAGGAAGTCATTGAGGAGGTCAGGAAAGGAGACACGAACTCCACCCTCCATGAACGCAGCAATGGGAACGGGGAGGCCATCCTTGGCGTCTGACATATAGACGTCCTCCCCGGGCTCAGCAAAGCGGAAGCTAGACTTCCCGTCTTCAAAGCCGTACAAGGCCCTAAACTCTGCTATCTTTGCAGGGTTCTCCCTAATGTCATAAAAGGAAGACATCTGCCAAGATGAAAGGTGAAGGTTAAATCCAAGGATAACTCAACCCATACCAACATGCCCCGACCTAAAACTTCAAAGTCAAGTCCTGACAGGTATGTTGCTCCTGCCTTGACAGATCCTAAAATTTTTCTAAGTGTCAGCTCGGGGAACACTAAACTCGGTGTTAGGAAAAGACAAAAGAGGAGACCAGTGACCTCTTTCTCAAATTTACCCCGAGATGGAGTTTTTCAAACCCTAAGAGGCGGGAAAATTGGTATCTTGGTGATTTGCCCCAAAAACCAGAGGAAAACCCTAGGATTGCGAAGCAAACCCCAAGAACGTCGCCAACAACCGCGAAGAGAGAAAATAAACCAAACAAATTGAAGAATGAAGATCAAATAAAAGTTATACCTTTGCAAAGATCAAACGGTGGTTAGAAAGGTGTTTTCTTCGGAGAAACTGGACGGCGCGGTGCCAAGAAACTCCAAGGAATCACTTTTGGAAAAGTGGAGGGAACAGGAACAGTACCAACGAAGAACAGCGCCGGAGAAACGATTCGCAAGGCAGCAAACGAGAACAGAACGGATCTTCTCCCACAAGCGAACGGCGTAAACAGTGGATTCCGGTGGAAAATACGGTGTTTTCTTGGTGAAAGCAGAAGGCAGAAAGCAGAGAAAGCAGAAAGAAAAGGCAGAGAACAGAGAGTAGAGAGAGAATGCAAAGGTTAAAGTGAGCAGTGATTTACTTCCCTCCAAAGACATAATGCTCCTGGAGCATTAAATGCATATCGTACGGTTCCAAAGCACATGACATCAGCACCTTGGAATACGGAAAGGTTTAACCGCCTTCTGCCAGCTAAGCCCTAGAATGCCAAACGGCATAGGGGCACAGGGAAAAACACTTAGCAAAATAAAATTATGACAAGTCCCAACTCGGGAATGTCATAATTTGGGGCAAATTGTGTGGAAATATCTCTGAACCGAGATTGCAGCTTGGGATGGAAGGTTCAGACCTGAAACGTTGACACGTGGCGAAAGCAATTCAACCAGACTAACCACAACGTACGTGATTCATCTCCTACGATCCAGCTCGGGTCAAGGAGTTAAACCGCGTCATTTGACACGTGGTTAATACCACATGGTAGGACCTGCTGCAAATCACGTGATCTCCCAGCTCGGGACCTTACTTTCATCTCGGGACACCTGTCCTATGACTCACACTATAATTCAAATCCTATTATAGTCCAAAACTGTCACAGCAGCTGTAATTCCTGACACAGCGGTTACTAGAAACCATGGTTCCATGACCAACCATGATCAACAAACCATGGTCAGACGGTTATGGGTAAACCATGGTCAGATCTGACCTAACCAAGGCAGTTACCTGACTTCAAATGGTCAGTCCGTACAGGTGGGTATAAAAAGAATACGATACAGCCTAATTCGGTAAGCTACAGTACCCTAATTCTCTAAGATTCATCTTCTTCCTTGCCTCATTCTCCCCAGTACAGTTTTCTGACTTAAGCTTTGGAGAGGGCAAGGCTAAAACCCACCTTGGCCTACCCTCTGACCCATTTTCCAAACTTGTGATTGCAGGTCCAGGCGAGGGAGCAAGCTCCATCATCAACACGTAGTCCGGGAGCAGATTTAACCCCGTACACCATATATTGAGATTGACTTCACCATTCTTTTTGCATTCTTTAATTAAATTTGTTGGACTGACCAATCGTCACCACAAAGTAAGCAGAGTCTTATAAGCTTACGTCCTATCCATGGAGTCCACCCCACCCCACAATTCCTAAACCCAGATTTTGCTTCTAGCTAGCATGAGAGGCTAACCCAGATTTTGCCATTCCTTAAAGGCTTAAAACCATTTTTTTCCCCTTTTATGTTAATGAATAAATTTAAATTACTTCCTTAATTATTTTGTAATTTTCATCCGACATAACAAAAATTCGGAAAATTCAAATGACCTGCCATGGAGTCAATCCACCCCTATCAGGGGTAGCTCATTTCAAATGACACGCACTAATTCCATGGGCTCATAATAAGAATTTAATATCAATTAAAGTGTCAATGGTCCCGTCACCGAATCCAAAAACTAGGAGGTATGATTTTGACAAGAAAAAAAATAAAAAAATAAATCCAAAAACATGCATGCCACATGTTTAGAAAAGGCAGCCAATAGATCATGGACCGCGTAGATTAAAAGTAAAGATGATGGGTATTGGTTGAAAAGTCGTTTTGGTCATTGTAGGATGCTTAATGGGTGGGGTTCCAAACTTAAAATACACCACAAAAAATGACTCGAAAACAAAAATTGCCATTGGTTTATCAGTCCCAACTTGGCCAAACACTGCGTTCACACTTGATTTATTTTATTTTAGTTTTTGCTATCAGTGCATTCACACTTCCCTCTCTGGCTTTTATGTTATAAAAATATATTCATTAAAATTTCTATTAATTTTGAAACAGTTCTCCCCTTCTCAATTTACATAAAAGGAACTAATGAGAGTTAACTTAGTGACAAAAAAGACATTCTCTGTTCGAAATCAACCAATCTCTCTTGATCAATCACTAGTTAGGATTATTAACCTGTATGTTAAACGACCTCATGAAGCAATGATCCTGCGTGAGGAGAGGTGATTAGTCGGGTTTTAACAGTTCAGATACTTAGCGGCTTGGCAAAAAAAAAAAAAAATTGTACACAAAACAGTTTAAGAACTTTATATTTTGATACCATCTTAATTTTCTAATTTAATAATCTAAACTGTTAAGTAAACGACCCGAATAAGTATATAAAGACATATTAAAATCATTATTTAATCGATATAGGATATTAGACTTCTTAACGATAATCAAATCTTAATGCAAATTTGTCAAACACTAATACCTCGAAGAGAAGATTTAAAAATGAATTGAAATCAGTTTTCAAATGATCGTAGAACCCACGGAATAGAACAATTGATTCGAGTATTCTACCTAAAAGATGGAAGATCTGAAATTCGACTTTCTCCAACATTTTTTCCTATAAAGCCAACTATTAATTAAGAATCCCTATAACTGGTTGAACAAGCAAAATTGGGAAAGGGGAAACCCACCTAAATGTCAAACCAGGCATGGAAACTTCTTAGGGTCCCACTAAATGTTCCAAGGTGCTTGAACCAATCTATACCTCCATTTGATTCTTCACAATCTCGGCGGCCATTTCCCCATTGACTGCGAGATAACCAAATACAGAGAAAACCTTAATACAGGAAGAAATTAACGACTTTGAGAGAGACACAAGTGTGGGTTTTTAGGAAAGAGAAAAATGGAGCGAAGGCTTACGGAAGCAGCCATGAAAGGAAGTGTGAAATCTCTGCTCGAATTGCTCCAAGAAGATCCCCTAATTCTCGACAGAACCATCGTCGCTTGCATCTCCGAAACGCCGCTACACGTGGCCGCCTTGCTCGGCCACGCAGATTTCGTCAAGGAATTACTGAGTCGCAAGCCTGAGCTCGCCACCGAGTTGGACTCACATGGGTCTTCGCCTCTCCACCTGGCATCAGCAAAGGGTCACCTTGGACATAGTGAAAGAGCTCTTGTCGGCGAATCCTGAGGTTTGTATGGTGCGGAATCAGGATGGGAGGAGTCCTCTCCACGTTGCGGCGATTAAAGGGCGAGTTGGGGTTTTGGACGAGGTGGTCCGAGTCAAGCCTGAGTCGACTCGGGTGTTGACGGATCGAGGTGAAACGGTTCTGCACTTGTGTGTGGTGCATAATCGGTTGGAGGGGTTGAAGCTTTTGGTTGAGTCAATTGGGAACGATAAGGGCTTGATGAATTCGAAAGACTGTGATGGCAACACCATCTTGCATATTGCTGTGGCCAAGAAGCAAATTGAGGTATGTTTTGTGATCTTACTTAATTATATTGTAGGTATGCATGTATTTATCTTTCTAGTGTGTTTGTGTGATTTGATTTTATCATATTGATGAGATGGGTGAATAGAGTGAAGACTCTGGTTTTTCGCCAACAGGGTATCCTTACCTTCGGCTGACTAATTCTTTGGTATGGGCAAGGTCACCGTGTACTTTGCATCGATTAAGGCCCAGGATAAACCAATTGGTAACCAACTCCAGAGGGAGTAGCTAGTCGGATTGAAGACCTTCTGCTTCGTGAGACTTGAGTCCCACATTGGTACCAGCCCTTAGGTTTGCCCATTTGGAAACAAGGAATATGGCCTATGGGAACCATTATTCAGATTTTATTTGGAAAAAATTGATTGGGTGTCTTATAGATAGGGAACATGTATTACTCATATGTTGTGAAAGCATTGGAAAATTGGGTTGTTGGATATCTTATAATGGTATCATAAGAACTAATGACTTTGCGTGTGCATTTTGAAAGTTGAAAAATGTGAATTAAGAACTGGTTGTCCAAATATTTTCAAGAGGTAAGTTTTCTGGGAAGAATTTGCAGTAGCAGGTTTTCACCTGGGCAAGATTTTAATTACCCTTTTTGGGGTAGTGTTATTGAAACTTGAAAGCATTGCTAAAGCTAGTTAAGGAGGTTAAATGGAATTTGCTTTCTGCTCTGTTTCTGCAGACAGTTTTCAGCCTCCATCAGAGCCCGCATTGATGGTACCATAACTTAGACTAACCAAAATTTTTATGCTCAGTTTGGTTCTTCGAAAGAACGATGGAATGAAAAGGAAAATGCCTAAAAGTTGCTTTATTCATAAGCATTTTCATTTCTCTTTTTACCTGATTGTTTCCAAGAACCAGACAGAGGGCCTGGGTTCTGGCTTTTAAAAATTACTGGTGGAATTTGTGCTGGAAATTTTGGTATCATCCAATATTTATTGGATATTTTGATTTATTTTATGAATGGTTTTATAGTCTTCTTTTTGGTGAACAACTCAGAACTGAGAATGGTTCAAACTTGTATGGTCGAATGCAATTATGTTCACAAGATTATGCATATATTTTGCAGACAATAAAGTTTTTGCTTACTACCATCGGAGTGGATGTAAACACATTGAATAGGAATGGCTCTACGTCTTTAGATATTTTAGCACAAAGTCCCAGAGATTTGACAGATATGGAAATTGAAGATTCCCTGCGACTGTTCTGGAGCTTTGAGTGCAAAGGATGTAAATTCAATTGTACTTGATTGGGCTCCCAAGAAGGTTCCTCAGACCATGATACCATTGGCCTCACAAGAGAGCTGAGTTGAAGAAGCCAGAAGTGAAGCATAAGCATACCTGACTGGCTTGGTAGGAAGCGAAGCGCATTAATGGTGGTGGCATCGCTGATTGCTACTGTGGCCTTTCAAGCTGGACTAACCCCACCGGGTGGTGTTTGGCAAGATACGCTAGAAGGACTCCAATGGCAATACTGTTGACAAACCTCACTATGTTGGGACATCTGTAATGGCATATGACGACCTGGATTGTGTATGGTCTGTTCATGATTTTCAACACAATCGCATTTCTTTCCTCTCTAAGCATAATCCTTCTACTTGTTAGTGGGCTGCCTCTAAAACGACGGAGATGGATGTGGACTCAGATGGTGATAATGTGGATTGCAATCACTGCCCAAGTAGTAACTTACTTCATCTCTCTAAGGCACATGTCACCGGATAATGTTAAGGTTGTCCTGCGTAAAGTAACTGAAATATCAGTCTTGACGTGGTTGTCACTAATGGGCCTTGTTTTCATCGGCAATGTTATTCGCATGAATCTATGGATTCTGAGGAAGCATGGTTATATTAAGGAAAAAGAAAGACAGCCTTTAGCTACAACAGCTGATGAACGTGAAGATGTTTAAGATGATGATGAATATGATGAATGGAAGTCCTCCCCACTTGTATACAGGTTTTCGATCAATTCCATTCCTCTTGCTACGGGCTTATTTATATTACTTCCAGATTGTTGATCATTGGTCAGTAAATATTTCAGTACATTAAAAACTTTATAAGGGTTTGACATACGGATATGAAAGTAGTCTTTTAGTGAGTTTTGGTTGCAGATCATGCCTTGTCCTGATCAAAAGTAGGACAGATCAACGTGTTCGATCTATATTGTTTCATTTTCAGGGGATTTTCAAGGAACTTCCTTTCCTTTTTTGATTGTTTTTGTTGGCAAGGGCTATATATACACCCTGTTGTTGTAATCTTTTGTCTTGTAAATTGTAAATTGTCTTTGTCTTCTGAGACTATTGATAAAACAGCAATGACAGGGATAATTTGTACATCGTATTTTTTTTTACTAGTTTCTCTATTTAATTTCAAATTGCTTCGCACTATGAGAAAATCAGGAAGGCATGGTTATTCACTCATTTTCAAATTTGTAGGCAATCTAGCTTGTAGAATGATGATATGAAAAAGAATTAGGTCTGATTTTTTTATTTTATTTTAATAAATATAATCATCTTATTAATTCTGATTTAAAAAATAGAGAGTTCAAACCTGATGGTCAAATTATGATTAAACTTCCTGTGATACAGCTGTTTAAGATAATGTTTGAATGCTGAATATGAATTAAATAATGGCTTTGACGGTTTGAAAAACAAGCTCATACTTTATATATGGGTCAACCTTAGAACCATTTACAGCAATTTCGTGGTTTGAAAAAGAAGCTCATACTACACATGTAGGTCAAGCTTAAAACCATTTACAATAAACTTGTTGTTTGGGCCTTTTTCATTCTTGATCAATTATTTGATAATGTTATCTTTTGGACTGCTAATTGGGTTTATAAAAGGCCTTTCAATAGTTTTATCACTGAACTTGTGGGATGAATGTCAACTGTCCTGTTATATACTAATAAAGATATAGAGGATGCAGAGTATTTCTAAAAAAAAAAAAAAAAACTCATGAATCAGTGTCTCAGGAAGTGTAGGTCTTGTGTTTGAAACATTATGCATTGACTTTGTTGGGCTACCCCAATGGTCCTAGGTGGCCCGATAATTACTCAGCACGTGTGGGACGGGGGACTACATGAGCTTGTGGGAATATTGGCCCCCTCACAAGTTCAAGGAACCTTGGTGCCGTGAGAGGTCCTCTCCTGTTATATATTACTAAAGAGCAGTTGTTGATCGAAAGTGAATGGATTAAAAGTACTATATCAATTACATTTTTCCCTCTATTCCTTTCAAATGATCCAAACTCATGCAGGTGAAGAAGGCAAAGGAAAGGAAATAGAAAATTGGTATCACACAACAGCTATTTCAGATTTATGCCACCCTACAAAAAAATCAGGTACATATATACATATATATATTCAGTCATTTTCACCGGCCGGTCCAAACTGGATATTCGTTTTCCTTTCATTGATCCTTATTGGTGACATTAAGTGAGGAGGACAAAGGAAAGGAATTAAAACCGTTGTATCATATAGCAATTAATTTCGAATTATTTCACCCTGCCTACAAGAAATCAGGTTTAGTTTATTCATTTATAGTATGATCGATCCACTTTGGTCATTGGTTTATGACTTAAAAACTATCGAACAAAGTTGTTATTTCCGCGTTTTTCATTGATGTAATGAATTAGATATATTTGGATAATTACAATGATCTGTTTTCCCAGCTGGCGCAGTACGTCTGAGCACTCTATAATACCAAAGCCTGCGATGCATGGAGGAAGCACGGCTGATGAAATACAGGGAGGTGGAATTGGTGGACAGAAATTACGAAGAGAAAAGGGTCTACAATGGAAGGAAGGGAGAGAGCCATGAGAGAGAAAAGGCTTTATGAAGCATCACTGTCTGGAAGCGTTGACACCTTGAATGAGTTGATGAAAGAAGATGGACTCACTCTTGCCCGAGTTTGTGTCACTTCCTTTGATGAGACTCCATTGCACGTAGCTGCAATGCTTGGTCACGTAGATTTTGCAATAGCACTCCTAAGTCATAAGCCGGACCTAGTGACCGAGGTAGACTCTCAGGGGTTTTCACCTCTTCACTTGGCCTCTGTCAACGGCTATGTTGAAATCGTAAAGAAGTTGTTATTGGTGAATCCTGATGTATGTCTCATTTGCGATGAGGATGGAAGAACCCCTCTCCATCTAGCAGTGACAAAAGGCCGAATTGATGTCATTATCGAGTTGGTTCAGGCCCGACCAGAAGCGATTCAGTACACATTAGACCGGGGTGAGACCCTTCTGCACTCATGTGTGAAACATAACCGTTTGAGATCTCTAAAGCTGCTAGTGGAATTGGGAAGAGTCAATGATTTTCTGAAGTGTTAAAGACCATGATGGCAATACCATTTTGCATATGGCTACAGCCCTCAAGCAGATGGAGGTAGTTTTACATTCTTAATTTTATCATTTTTTGCAGCAAATCTTGAACCGCAATTTTTCCATCTATACTAGAGGAGGTGGCCCCTATTCACCTTTATTTTAACATGGTATATATGTAGTTTAGACAGTTATTCTTAAGAATCTGTGGGTAGTGTATTAAATGGGTTAACAAATTTTAGACTTTCGTAGATTATTGTTAAGCCCAAAAGTGCGCACGCACGAATAGGGGCTGCACAAGCCAAGTTTTTCACATGCATAATTAAACTATGAATGGGACCAACAGATGGCATGGCAGGCCTCGATCCCAATTTTGAAGTGGACTCCAATGGGGGAGAAAGTTAATAAGAGGGATCCATTCCTGCTTATATTATTGATTGTAGATTTTTATACTTATCCCTTAAATCAAAATTTTTACAGACAAATATTACCTTAGTTCCTCAAATGACCCAAAAACAATATGTTACCTTAGTGGGAAACTACTAACTTCTAGTTAGAAGCATTGAATTGATGGATGTTAGATGCGTGGCCCAGTCCCTCACCTCGAGGTATTGTCCGTTCTGGTTCAGCCCACAAGCCGGCCTCACAAATTTGTCCTTATGGGTCCTATACCCAAAAGGCATTAAGACGGTGTCTAGCGCAACCGATGTGGCGCTAGCATGACCCTGGCTTTGATACCATTGTTAGATGCACGGCCAAGTTCCTCACCTCGAGATATTGTCCGCTCTGACCCAGCACACAAACCGGCCTCACGAATTTGTCCTTATAGGCCCTATGCCCAAAAGGCACCTCTTTAAAAGGTGTCCAATGCTATCTTATAAATCTATTTTAGGCATCGTCCGCAACCGATGTGGGACACTAACAATGGAAAAGCTAATTGCTTTACACTTTTTAAATTGTGCAGACCACAAAATATTTGCTGAGTATGACTGGAGTGGAAGTGAATGCGGTAAATGGAAATGGTTTCACTGCTTTAGATATCATAGAACACATGCCGAGGGATTTGAAAGCCATGGGAATTCAGGAATCCCTTCTAAATGCCAGAGCTTTAAGGGCCAGGAACTTACCCGCAGTAGCATGCAGCACCTGCAGCCAAGTTAGAACAAAAAGTGGGATTTTGCCCGGTGGTATTGAATTGCAAAGCTGTAGCACCTCCATCAGATGTTCCTAGGATGGTAACTGTAGCGCTGGCACCCTCACAAGGAAGTGGTATGAAGAAGCATGTGAAGAAGCAAGAAGATTGGTTGGAAAAGAAACGCGATGCCTTGATGGTAACTGCAACTGTGATTGCAGCCATGGCTTACCAAGCTGGGCTTAGCCCTCCAGGAGGTGTTTGGCAAGAGGATTTTATGGATCCTAATGACAGCACAAACATACGTTTCTCAGCTGGAAAGTCCATAATGGCTGATAAGCTTCCAAACATGTACTTTCTATTCTGGATGTGCAATACGGTGTCTTTTGGTGCTTCTATAAGCACAATCCTTTTGGTTATAAGTGGGTTACCTTTGAAGAGAAGGATTGTAATGTGGATTCTAATGGCTACAATGTGGGTGACCGTAGCATTTATGGCCCTCACTTATGTTTGCTCCATGGAAGCCATTTCACCAGTCTATGAAAAATATGCCATCAGTCAGGTTGCTTGGTATTCAGTGTCGACATGGTTGGGGCTGTTTGCCATTGTTTTCTTAGTGAACACTGTTCGCTTCCTCATATGGTGTGTCAGGAAGGTAAGAAAACTTGGAAAGAAGTGGCTTGCAAGTAATGTGATTGAGGGTCTAGATCAAGGCAATGTCTAAATGCACATCCCTTCTAGCATAGTCCATGACTCCATGTAGTGCTTGCCTGGGAGCTGCATGCAGGTGACTGCAATTGGATTCAATATTGGGGCTCCTGACTTGTAAGCTTCATTTCTAAGTCAAAACTTATTCGTTCTCCACACCTTTTATTTTATTCTGTTTTACAACTCAATTTATGTAGGTTGTATGTCATCCTCTTTTTTGGCCATATATGGTATGGCAACAAATCGTTAGCCTATTATTGTTAAAATGTTTCTTCTTCCCCTTTTTTTTCTTTTTTTGGTAAAAAGAAATTTAATTCTGTCATAAAACATGCTCTCTCTCTCTCTCTCTCTTTCTCTCTCTCTCCCCCCCCCCCCCCCCCCCCCCCCCACTTTTTTTTTTTTGGTCACAACCATTCTTTTTTGGTACAAGGGAAAATTACAATCTAACAACCACTAAGGGGAAAAGTAACTTCAGAGAAATTTTGAAAAATCTGATCCTGGCCGGACACCTGTTGGAAACAGAATAATGGCCCCATCCCTCATGGCTAACTCCTATTTTGGGCTGATATAAACAGAATAATTGGGCTGCCCAAACGTGGCCTGAAACTATCCCACAAGGGAATGGCTATTGCAACCCCCCAATCTTATCCACCCACCCCTCATCTTTTATATTTTTAAGGTTTTATGCAAAATATAAAAGGTTTTTATGAAAACTGGTCATGATGTCCACTAGAAAACATCATTTTGAACAACTTTGTAGAAAAAAGTTTTTCCTAAGTCTATCGTTTAAATATACTTTTTAACCATTTATAGCCTTTATTTCATTTTTTTGCCAAAAAGTCTACCTAAATAATAGATTTTGGAAAAACTTTCTTTTGCAAAGTTGTTCAAAATGATGTTTTCTAGTGGACCAAGTAACTGGTTTTTGCAAAAACCTTTTATATTTTTCATGAAATCTTAAAAACAAAAAGGAAAGGGGTGGGGTTATAAGAATGGGGGGTTGCAATAGCCGTTCCCATCCCACAAAGCTAAACCCCGTTGGACTTTATTAAATATGGTACTAAAACGAATCAGAGCCATGAAGCCAATGGAATGTTTACGTTTCATGTTGATGCTAGTATGTAACCGAAAAAAAAAGAAGAAGGTGTTTTTCAATATTTAGTCATAAGAGAGATGCTAATCAGGTCGCGACTATGATTAGCACTTCCATTGGTTATATGATGTAGAACAGATTGCAGAAAAATTCCTAGCACGAAGGGACCTCCAAAAACAAAATCAGAAAAAGCACTGGTAAGAAGAAAAGGGTCAAACGTTAGAATTGTGTGAAATTCGGTGGGTGACTTGGAATCAATGTGCTGTTCAATACTTTGTGCTTTTCGGGAAAATTCCTTCGTTTTGGCCTTTAAAAGCGCGTTTTTGCTATTTTTGGTAATAATGGGCTGCTTAATTTCGGAAGCTGCAATTGCCGTTTGGAGTTGTCCTTTTACCAGATTACTAGATTACTGCTTAAGTTTAGGGCTTTTGATTTATGCTTTTAATTAGAATTTCTCTATTTTTGGAATTTTTATTATTTTACCTTATTTTAGTTATTTCTTTCCTAAAGTTATAGTTCTAGTCGAATTAGGTTTTGTAGCCTATATAAAGGCTATTTCTTTTCATTGTAAAGTTACTTTTCATTCAATAAAGAATTTTTTTTTTTCTGAAATCTTATTCTTTGAGCTCGTGGATTCAAGTGTATTACTCTTTTGTTTGTAGATTAGAACGATTTTTCAATAAGTAGACGGTGCTCTACTTTTTCATTAACTTTCGCTACATCATCATAAATAGTGCAACTTTGGAGAAGGTGTAAAGATGGTGCATAGGTCTTTTAGTTTAAAATATGATTTATTTTTATCATATTATAATTGCCTATGCATTAAAATAAAAGGGGCACGGATCCTCTTCATTACCTCATAGTACTCGACATCTACCAGTACTTTGAATTGGGTTGTGACACGCTATCTTTTAGTGCTATCTATGGTTCAATGCTTGCCACATCGACAACTCATTAAAATGGCCATCAACGTTGTCGTTTTAGGCTTCAAATTTGTCAACGCCGTTAAGCTCTCTTCTGTGTCTTCATGAGACCCAAAACTTGGAAAGCTGTCTCATTGCTTATGCCAATTTGTGGAAGAGAAGGGGAAAAATGTTACCCATGGAATTGGGGTCGAGTGGCTGAAGTGCAGATGAAACAAATTACAAGAAATTGGTCCAAAACCGTAATAAAACACGACATCGCATCCTGATCCCATATCTCAACTTGCCTTTTGCCGGTGTGAGTGTCATTTATCGTTCTCGTGAACTTTAACATTCTGAGTTGGTCAAATTTGTAATAGATAAAGCAAAGTAGAAGAAAAGGGATGATTTGATAGTATTATCTATATATATATATATACACAAGGAGAAAGAGATAGAGAGGGTTTGAGAGAACAGAGAAGGAGAGAGTTTATATTTGAAAGGGTGGTGCCAATAAATATGGATAGGTTGAAGATGATGGTCAGGTTGCAGGTGAAGGATAGGGGGTGTCAGGTATGGGAAAAGGAATGAAATTGGGGCTAGCTATGGTGAAGGTAGATCTGATTCAAATTTATTTGAAAGATGGCATCGGTGGTTGTAGTGGCGACTTGGGCAGTTCGGTGGGGTCGGCGGGATGAAGCTATGGGGAGAGAGAGAGCGAGAGAGAGAGAGAGAGTATACTTTTTTTCAACGAGAGGGTGGGAGTTGACGCCGTTAATGTAAATTAAGAGGTAATAAAATGGCAGCGTTTAAGACCATTTAGGTTTTAATTAATAGCAACGTGGCAATTTGTTAGCCATTGATGTACTACTGAAGGCTCCAATACTTTTACTGTAATGGAGAGGAGCCGTGCCCAAATAAAAGTTAATAGCTCATCCAGTCACATATTCATGGTACATGGTTAGCTATAATATAGGTGGAAAAATGTTATGTGTATCAACTTTTTGTATAGTTTATATAGTTTTGTTGATAAGTTCTATAATTTTTTTTTTAAAAATTATTACGCGAGTAATATGGGATTTAAGTTTTTAGAAAAACCTTAATATTCATTGATTGATAATATAAAAGTTTAGAGTAAATATAAATTCTCTCTATTAGGTTTTTTTTTATAATAAAAAAAACTCATGTATCACTAACTAAATTAATTAAAACAAAAATAAAAATTCGGACTTTTTTTTTTTTTTGCTGCGATAAAAATTTCGGACTTACTACATCAATTGCCTCGAGGTAATATGTTGGGCACCTTTTTCTTGCCACGTGTTTTTTGGACCTTTTTTAAGAAATTGAAGTGTTTTTCAGCTTTTTTTTCAAACTTAGTGTTGCAAATTCACTATCGCTTGCAATATACGACACCGACACCATTTGCCCCTCTCTCGCGATTGGGGTCTCCGCACTCGTCGATTCGCCGGTCTCCGCCCTCCGGCCATCACCGTTGGGGCCTCCACCATCAACAGGTAATTCTTTCTCTCTTTCTCTCTCTCTCTCTCTCTCCCTCTCTCAATCTAGGGCTTTATGAATGTTTGAGGCTGGTGACAGAAGGATGGGGTTGAGGAGTAGGTGATGGCGGTGGTTAAGTTGGACGTGAATGAGGATGGAGGTGCCGATGTGCATTTTGAGGCGTCTCAGACGAGTAATACGTGTGTTTAAATTGTTTAAGGGTGGGTGGTTCGAGACGGAGGTTGGGGAAGATGTTGATCCCAAATTGTCGAGGATGAAGATGGATGTGGAGAGTTTGTTTGGGATTTGTAATGATCGATATTTTATCAAAACTCCCCCTCCAGCCTTATGATTCCAACATATGAAAGAATTAAACTTGTATTTGGCAGAGGTTTACGAATGGGACATCAGCTCTGTTTCGAAGCTCGACACTCATGGGTTAGACCTCTACCTAAAAGGGGTCATTGTTCAGCCTTCGTGTTTTGGATTGATTTGCTTATGTGTTGAAGAAACGAACAAATCCCAATTTTCGATATGGAATCGAATTTTGGGTGACTATGCTTTCCTTGCACAAGACGAAAGGGGTTGTTCCTGTAAGGTCTCTGGTTTTGGCTGTAGTCCTGCATGGCTTTCATATTTGCCTCTTAATTAGCATTCTATAAAATCACCATGAAACCAAAGCCGATAAAGCAAGTAGCTCAAATTCAGAGAGAGAAAAAGAGAGAGAGAATAGGGACAAGAATGGAAAGAAGGCATAATCAACCAGCACTGCTGACAAGAGAGAAAAGGCTTTACCAAGCATCAATAAGAGGAAGTGTTGAATCCTTGAATGAGTTGATGAAAGAAGACCCACTCATTCTCGCCCGAGTTTGCATCAATTGCTTCAACGACAATCCACTGCACATAGCTGCAACGCTTGGTCATGTAGACTTTGCAACAGCTCTTCTACGTCATAAGCCAGACTGCAAACTTACAGGGGTTTTCACTTCTCTTCACTTGGCCTCTGCCAATGGCTATGTTGAAATTGTAAAGAATTTGTTGTTTGGTGCATGGAAACTGATCCCTCGATGAGGATGGAAGAACCCCTCTCCATCTAGCAGTAATGAAAGGCCAAATTGACGTCGTTTAAAGAGTTGGTTGGGGTCGGACCAGAAGCGATTTCGAACAAGTTGGATCGGGGCGAGACCCTTCTGCTCTCATGTGTTAAACACAACCGTTAGGGAGCTCTGAAGCTGATAGTGGGATCGAGAAGGGTTCATGAAATTATAATTGATAAAGACGAGGATGGCAACACAATTTTGCATATGGCCACAGCACTCAAGCAGATGGAGGCAATTTCACATTTCTTTAATCTTGTATCTTTTGCAGCTAGCACTGCCTAGCAAGACTAAAATAACATTAATTCGTCAATCAAATTATTCTAGATATTGGATTTGTGCCTCTAATATTGTTGGAAGTTCATGTGGAACTCTACGCTCAAGTCCCATATATGATATAAAAAAGAAACAAAGAGAAAGGCCGAAGGTGACTTATTTAAGTGACTGGCCCAAAATTCACAAGCTTTGTTTTCTTAATTTCCTGTGATTTGTTGGACAAAAACTTAATCTGAGAGGATGAGTCTATAGATTAACCATTTACCCATTAGCTAACAGAAAATGCAAAAGGTGCCACTATGTCAGTAGGAAAAAGCACTCTTTTATTCTCTGGCTCATCATCAAGAATAGATTTGCCACTCAAGAAATAGCCACGGCTATGGCAATAATCACTCTCGTGCTGATGTAATTTTTTGTAATATTGTCAAAGATGTTTTATATAGATTGTCACGTTCTAAAAGACTAGTTGATAGTATTTTTCGTACCAATTGGGATTTTAGTTTTGCCCCACCTCATTTGTAATTTCTTGATGCTTTGTCAAGATTGTATTCTTTTCCTTTTCTTTTAATGATATTCTTAATTACCCCCCCCGACCCCCAAAAATAAAAAAAAATGGTGTATGCAATTAATTAATGAATGGAAATGGTTTCACAGCTGTAGATGTCATAGAGCTTACGCCAAGAGATTTAAAAGGCATGGAAATCCGTGAATCCCTTCTAAACTTGCAAATTTGCCACTTTCAGGCTGGCTATTATTTCACAATTTGGGGATAAAATTACTTCAGTCTCATCTTCCCTTGTCGAGAAACTGTTTCTGATTCTAGCTATACATGAAAATGGGGTGAATGTGCGATGTGATCATGAAAAATTCAGACTCTCCCTGCGCTGCTTTTTCGCCTAGGACGTACTCCTCGATTGTCTTTTGCATTTTAACATTCATCCCTTTAAAGTAATGTAGTAGGAGGAATCTAACTTCTATAAAACCAATGTAGTAGTAGGACTCTAGATTTTCTATAAAACCAAAACCTGGAAGGCAAATAGCTCACTGAGTGAAAAAAATGGAGAAAAGGCATGAGGCACCACTGATGAGAGGAAGTATGGAGAGAGAAGGGTGGGCGACAATGGAAGGAAGAGAGAGAGCGACGAGAGGGATTAGCAGGCTTTATGAAGCATTATTGAGTGGATGCGTTGACACCTTGAATCAATTGATGAAAGAAGATGGACTCACTCTCGCCCGTCTTTGCGTCACTTGCTTCGACGAGACTCCATTGCACATAGCTGCAATGATTGGTCATGTAGACTTTGCCGCACCACTTGTAAGTTCCAAGTGGGACTTGGTCACCGTTCCTCACTAAAATCCCTCTTTTACCTCTCTAAGGCTCTATTTGGTTTGCGGATTTTATTAAGGAAAAAAAATAAAATAGAAGAAATTGTATTTTTCTTTATTTAGTTGCAATAGAAAATTGAAAGAAAAAGAAAAATTAGTATAATTTTGGCTTGATATGATTTTATATTTTCCTTTCATTTTCTTTCCTCCTCAATTTTTTTCCCTTCCTTTTTTTTTCCTTGATAGAATCCATGAACCAAATAGAGGGTAAATGAAGTATCAACAAAATGAATCATTTAATTCAGGCAACGCATCCTGAGCAATGGGGCTGAGCTCAGAAAAGACAAAAATTAAGTTGAGTCGGGCCTCACTCCAAACTTCTTACATTGTATTTGGGGAATTATAAATAGGTCCGGTACGTAATGGGCAAATAATTATAGTTCAATAAAAATTATTACTAATTAACTAGTAAATTATTATAACTTAACTAAAAATGATTACTAATTATAATTCCAAATCAAATTTATTTAAACTAGAAATTGAAATTTATAAGATTAATATGGATGGGGCAATTTTTGAGGACATAAATTGTGCTTGTATCAGGGTTGTGGCTAGGGATGATGGCGAGAATATCATAGCAGCAACATCTAAAAGAGTGCAGGAGCTCACTTCTTCATACATTGAAGCAATGGGTATGCGTTTTGCGTTGAGTTTTATTAAGGATTTGGACCTGAGGGCAATAATTTTGGAGGGTGATAATGTGGAAGTTGTAAATGCGTTGAATATAAGGGGGATATCTTTGGCTTCGCTTGGTCTACTTATTGAGGACACAAAACTTGAGGCAGATAATTTTTTTACCTCAATCTCCTTCTCACATGTTCGTTGAACGGGTAATAAAATAGCTCATGACTTAGTTAAGAATGCAAGATATATAGATGATGTTATTTGGTTAGAAGAGATCCTTGATTGTGTAAGGGTCCTAGTCCTTGCAGATTTGGCCAATTGCGACTCTTAGATTTTTATAATATATCGTCTCTTAAAATAAATAATAATAATAATAACAATAACACTAACTTGTGTCCATTGACCCTAACCCTAAGATAAAAATTGCCCAAAATTGAGTCAACTGATTTCTTTAGCTAGTATTTTGAAAAAATAAATAAATTCTAAACATCGATCAAAATTAATTTGACATTCCTAGACCAAATTCTTGGCTTCGGCACTGCACAAAGCTAAATCCAATTGGACTTAAATACAATACTAAAATGATTGGAGCCACATAGTCAATGAAATGTTGACGTTTTGGGCTAATGTAAGTATGTAACAACAAACAGAAACAATGTTTGTGAAAATTTTTGGAAAACTTTAAAAACACATTGTTTCATGCAATGATTGAGTTATTAATTACAGTTTAATATGGACACACATTAAGAAAACTTATATATATTTATAAACTCATGCATGCATCTCTAAATAAATTCTTTAAAACATAAATAAAAGTAAAATAAGTCAGACTAACCACTTCAATTGCCTCGAGGCAAAATGGTGGGCACATTTACTTGGCATGTGTTTTTTTAGACTTAGTTTTTAGAAATTGAGGCGTTTTTCAACTTTTTTTTCCGAACCAGTATTGCAGACACGCTTTGACTTGACATATATATAAATTATAAGAAGCTATATTTAAATTTAAAAAAAATAAATTAAAAAAAAGAAAAAAGGAAAAAAGAAAAACGAGAATGCTTCAAGTGTTGACGCTGACACCATTTGCCCCTCTCTCATGATTGATTAGGGTCTCGGCACTCGTCGATTCTCTGCCCTCCACCGTCAAACACTCTTCTTTCTCTCTCGTTCTCCCTCTCTCTAGTCTCTCTCAATCTAGGGCTTTGTGAATGTTTGAGGCTGGTGAGAGACGATCAAAATTCTTTCTGTGGGAATTTCCATTAAATTGGCATTATAATAATTGGCATGATAATTGGGAGATTTAATGAAATGAAAAATCAGCATTATAATAGGGAGGCTTTTGCATGCGACGGAGTTGCATGGCGACCAGGCGAGAATGGGATTAAGGAGTGGGTGATGGCGGTGCTTAAGTTCGAGGTGAATGAGGATGGAGGTGCCTTCGTGCATTTTGAGGCGTCTCAAATGAGTGATACGTGTGTTTAAATTGTTCAAGGAAGGGTGATTTAAAGGAAAGTACGGTGGCGGTGGTGGTGGTGGCACACTGGCACCTCCATAATACAAATCCCAAAATTCATCATGATCGATATTCTATCAAGACTCCCCATGAAGACAATTTTTAGTCGCATGCGTTTAGGGTTGAGAACGTGGCACCATATAATCTCAGACTCTGATTTTGCGAAAATTCACCTTTTGAGATCCCCCACCAGGTACCAGCCTTATGGTTCCAACATATGAAAGAAACTTGTATTTGGTAGAGGTTGATGATTGGGACAGCAGCTCTGTTTCGAAGTACAACACTCACGGGTTAGACCTCTACATGAAAGGGGTCATTGTTCAGCATTCGTGTGATGGATTGATTTTCAATATGGAATCGAATTTTGGGTGAGAGTGCTTTCCTCCCACAAGCTGAAAGGAGTTGTTCCTGTAAGGTCTCCCGTTTTGGCTATAGCCTGCATGAACTTTCATTTTTGCGTTTTAATTTAGCATTCTATAAAATCACCATGAAACCAAAGCTAGTTGCTTTACACTTCCTAATTTGTGCAGACTATAAAATATTTGCTCAGCAGATCGAACTGGAGTAAAAGTGAATGCAATTATTGAATGGAAATGGTGAATTCACAGGTTTAGATGTCATAGAGCTTACGCCAAGAGAATTGAAACGAGTACAAATCCGGGAATTCCTTTTAAAACTAGCAAATTTGTCGCTTTCAAGCTGGCTGTATTACACAATTTGGCGCTAAATTTACTTGAGGAATTGATTCTGATTCTATATATACATGAAAATGGTGTTATGTGTCATGTGATCATGAAAAATTTGCACTCCTTGCTTCTTCTTTTTGGCCTAGGACATAACTCCCATTTAATGTAAAGAGGAGAGCGCATGGGATCAACAAAATCAATGAAAAAATCTTGTCAATGTAGTAGTAGGACTCTAGCTTTTCTATAAAACCAAAACCTGGAAGGCAAATAGCTCACTGAGTGAAAAAAAAAAATGGAGAAAAGGCATGAGGCACCACTGATGAGAGGAAGTATTGAGAGAGAAGGGTGGGTGACAGCGGAGGAAGAGAGAGAGCGATGAGAGGAATTAACAGGCTTTATGCAGCATCACTGAGTGGAAGTGTCGACTCCTTGAATGAGTTGATGCATGATCGAAGTGGGGCTCACTCTTGCCCGTGTTTGTGTCACTTGCTTCGACGAGACTCCATTGCACATAGCTGCAATCTAAGAACTACGGAAACAGTACACGGGACGTATGACACGACATTGACACACCGATATGAAAAATCTTGAAAAAACTAAGACACGACACGTTAAGGACACAACAATAAATAAATAAATGTTTATAATTTATATACATATATAATTGATAGTTTCATTACACATCAAAAAAGAATTAAAATATATGAGGAGATAAAAGATATATTCTGTAATTATATAAACAATCAAGACACCTGCAACTCCATAAGTCATAATGATTTATTAACTAGTGTACGGGGTAAAATCTTTCTCCCCGAACTACGTGTTGATGATGGAGCTTGTTCCCTCGCCTAGACCTGCAATCACAAGCTTGGAAAATGGGTCAGAGGGTAGGCCAAGGTGGGTTTTGGCCGTGCCCTCTCCGAAGCTTAAGTCAGAAAGCTGCACTGTGGAGAATGAGGCAAGGAAGAAGATGAATCTCAGAGAGTTAGGGTACTGTCGCTTACCAAATTAGGCTGTATCGTATTCTTTTTATACCCACCTGTACGGACTGACCATATGAGGTCAGATAACTGCTTGGGTTAGGTCAGATCTGACCTTGGTTTGCCCATAACCGTCTGACCATAGTTTAGTGACCATGGTTGGCCAGAGAATCGTGGTTTCTTGTAACCGCTGTGTCAGGAATTACAGCTGCTAGGACAGTTTTGGACTGTAGTAGGATTTGGACTGTAGTATGAGTCATAAGACAGGTGTCCCGAGGTGAAAGCCAGGAACCGAGTTGGGAGATCACGTGCCTTGTAGCGGGTCCTACCGTGCAGGCCTCCCACGTGTCAAGTGAAGTGTTTTAACTCCTTGCCCCGAGCTGGATCTTCGGAGGTGAATCACGTGCGTTGTGGTTGGCCTGGTTGAGCAATCTTCGCCACGTGTCAGCGTTTCAGACTTGAACCTTCCATCCCGAGTTGAGACCTCAGTTCAGATATATTTCCACACAACTAGTAATAATGATATTTAATTTTGAGCATTGTTTCATTTTCCACACAAAACTTCAAAAACAAATTCATCGTCATCTATTATCTAATTCCAATTATCAAAATATGCAAAAAGACTTCCCTATTGCATCGTAGGGGTGTCTTGCACATGTCGGCTAAGTGTCCAAGCCGTGTCTTGACTGTGTCAGATATAAAAAAAAAGAATTAAAAATAACAGATACTTCTCAAACGTGTTTGACAAGGGGAAAGTAGAAATGTCGGACAAGTGTCGTATCCGATAAGTGTCGGACACTGCATTTCTAGATTTTTTGGAGTGTCGGTGTTTCCTAGGCTGTAATGCTTGGTCACCTAGACTTTGCAACAACACCTTGAAGTCATATGCCAGACTTGGTCACCGAGTCAGACTCACGGGGGTTTTCACCTCTTCGATCACTTGGCCTTTGTTAAAGGCTATGTAGAAATCGTCAAAAAGCTGTTGTTGGTGAATTCTGTTGCATGTCTCATTTGTGATGAGGATGGAAGAACCCCTCTCCATCTAGCAGTGATGAAAGGCCAAGTGAACGTCATCGCTGAGTTAGTTCTGGCCCGACCAGAAGCGATAAAGTACAAGTTGGACAGGGGCGAGACGCTTCTGCACTCATGTGTGGAACATAACCGTTTGGGAGCTCTGAAGCTGTTAGTGGAAAGTGGAAGAATTGATTATGATTTTTAAAATTATATAGACGATGATGGCAACACTGTTTTGCATATGGCTACAGCCCTCAAGCAGATGGGGGTAATTTTACATTTTTAATTAATTTCTAGCTTTTTTTTTTTTTTTTTGGGCAACTAACAGTAAAATAAAATTCCTTAACCCTCTACTTGGTTCATGGATTCTACCAAGGAGAAAAAAAGGAAGGTAAAAAAAATGAGGAGGAAAGAAAATAAAAGAAAAAAATAAAATAATATCAAGCCAAAATTATTCCAATTCTTCTTTTTTTTCTAATTTTCCATTGCAACCAAATAAAAAAAAAGTAGAATTCCTTATGTGTGGAAATATCTCTGAACCGAGGTTCCAGCTCAGGATAGAAAGCTCAAACCAGAAACGCTGATACGTGGCAAAGGTAATTCAACTAAGCCGATCACAACACACGTGATCCACCTCCCCTGATCCAGTTCGAGCCAAAGAGTTAAACCACAATATTTGACACGTGGTTAATGCAACGCGGTGGGACCTGTTGCAAACCACATGGTCTCCCAGCTCGGGACTATACCCTCAGCTCGGGACACATGTTCTATGACTCACACTACAATCTAGATCCCATTACAGTCCAAAACTGTCACAGCAGCTGTAATTCCTGACACAGCAGTTACTAGGAATTATGGTTCCATCCTAACCACGATTAACAAATCATGGTCAGACGGTTATTGGTAAACCATGGTCAGATCTGACCTAACCAAGGCAGTTACCTGACCTCACATGGTCAGTCTGTATGGATGGGTATAAAAAGAATACGATACAGCCAAATGCGGTAAGCTACAGTACCCTAATTCTCTGAGATTCATCTTCTTCCTTGCCTCATTCTCCCTAGATATTTTCTGACTTAAGCTTTGGAGAGGGTACGGCCAAAACCCACCTTAGCCTACCCTCTGACCCCTTTTTTAAGCTTGTGATTGCAGGTCCAGACGAGATAGCAAGCTCCATCATCAACACGTAGTTTGGAGAGCAGTTTTTACCCCGTACACCTTATATTTTACTTTTTTTCCTTGATAAAATCCGCAAACTAAGTAGAGCTTAAAGCTTTACTTGGTTTGCGGATTTTACCAACGAAAAAAAAATAAAATATGAAGAATTGTACTTTTTTTTTATTTGGCTGCAATGGAAAATTGGAGGAAGAAAAAAAATTAAAATAATTTTGGCTTGATATGATTTAATCTTTTCCTTTCATTTTCTTTCCTCCTCATATTTTTTCCCTTCCATGTTTTTTTCCTTAGCAAAATCGATGAACCAAATAGAGGGTAAATCTATTAGCTAGTAGTGTTAAAACTAGAAATGTGAAAATTTTTCAGACTATAAAATATTTGCTGAGTAAAACTGGAGTGAAAGTGAATGCAGTGAATGGAAATGGTTTTACGGCTTTAGATACCATAAAGCATACGCCAAGCGGCCAAGAGATTTCAAAAGCATGGAAATCCGTGAATGCCTCCTAAATGCCGGAGCTTTAAGAGCCAAATACATACCATCATCAGCACCTCACGCTGACCAAGTTACAATCAGAGAGAGTGAGCTGATATCGCCCGTGGTAGTGAATCTTGAGGCCCTAGGACCACCATCAGATGGTCCTCGAACAGCAACAGTAGCATGGCCACTCTCTCGAGGAAGCAGTAGTGTAAACGAGGACTCGAAGCATGAAGAGTGGTTGGACAAGAGACGCGATTCCTTGATGGTAACTGCAACGGTGATTGCAGCCATGGCTTACCAGGGCTTAACCCTCCGTGTGGTGTTTGGCAATTGGCAGACAGATGATCCAAAAGGTCCAAACGGGCCTATATATGCTGGAGAGTCGGTACTGGCTTATCAGCTTCCATATTTCTCCCATATATTTTGGGTATGCAATACGGTGTCATGTGGGTCACAATTACATTTATGGCAGTCACTTACTGTAGCTCCATGATGGCCATTTCGATGTATTCTCATGACGACGAGATCATCTGGCAGGTGATTGAGTATTCAGTGTACGTATGGTTGGGGATGATTGGCATTGTTCTCTTAGTGTACATTGCCGCTTTCTTAACTGGTCTATCTGCAAGGTGCGACAACTTAGAAAGAGTGACTTTCAAGATCTGTGTCTGAGGGTCATGGCAATGTTTAAATGCACAAGTTTCCTACACTAGCCCTTGTTCATTCAATAATTACTTTCAACATAAAACCCAATATAAAAATAAATATAAAAAAAAATGGTATTTTTGGAAAGATGATGCTTAATAAATAAAAAGTCAATGCAATGATGGTCTTTTATTAAATTCCATATTTTGTTAAACATGGCTTATCTTTATGGGACGGAAGGAGTAAGTAGTTTGTACTATATGTTATCTAGCTGTGTTTTGTCTATGGTATGGCTGAGGCAGTATGTAAATATATGCATTTCTTCACTAAACTCCCTCTCTTTTACCTCCCTGAATGAAGTACCAATGAATCATTTAATTCAGGCAACTCATCCTGGACAATTGGTCTGAGCTCAAAAAAAGACAAAAATAAAGTTGAGCCTGCCCTCACTCCAAACTTCTATACAAATGATTACTAATTTAATAGTAAATGATTATTTACTTAACTAAAAATGACTACTAACTATAATTGAACTGTAATTATTTGTCCGTAACCGAACCTATCTATAATTTCCCCTTTATTATTGATTTTGGTCAAAAAAATTTATTAAAAATGATAGATTTTGGAAAAAAAAAAAAAAAAAAAAATCTGCAAAGTTGTTTAAAATGATATTATATAGTAGATCACATGACCATTTTTAATAAAATTTTTTTTTTATATTTTTCATAAAATCTTAAAAATTAAAATAAGTAAAATGTAAAATAACATTAAGAGGATGCAATAAAAGCTCTCTTTCACAATTATCTCTACGACTCTACCATTGAAGATTTCCTTGGGCCTGACCCCAACACCTTCAACCAAGGAGCTCAAACTGAAGGCTTTTCTCAAGGAACGTTTAGCGAAACACGACGATTGCCTTGAGTGCCAGGCAAATCGAAGCCACCAAATCTTCTCAGTCCTTCTCACTCCACAGATAGCCGTTTAGATTTTATCTTTATTTTTTTAAAATTTTTTTTATGGACTCATGTTACGATATAATCAATGAACTAATCATTATATAGGAGATGATAAAAATAATAAAAAATGATGAAAATTATTTAAAAAAAATATAAAAATACTTAGAAAACCGTGTAATTATAGGCACATTTCTTCATATAATGATTCGTTCATAAATTGCAATTTAACATATGTCTAAACCATTTTTTTTTTCCCTTTTTCTTTTTAAATCACTAATGTTACCTGTGCAAGGCTCTGAGCAATCGTTCTGCTCCCCATTAGAAAGAGGCTTATTTGAATTTTGATATATATAATGATTACAATACTGCGTCTTCTGTTGCTTCTGCAAGCATAATCACTATGGTTGTAAGTGGGACACCTCTGAAGCGAAGGATTACAATGTGGATTTGATGGCTGCCATGTGGGTGACAATAACATCTACTGCGTATGACATTGACCTGCGTGATCGACTGCCTTTACACAGTCCATAATCAGGGAGACCCTCCTCACCCATTTAAAAAATGTTTTTTATCATATAAAAATTTTAGTATTTTTAAATCAGACCTTGTTAATTTTTTTTTTGGTCCTTCGCATTTTTTAATTGTAACACTCTCTTTTTCTTTTTTCCTTTCATATAAATAATTCTTGCCCATTTTATTTACAAAAATTTAATATTTTTAATTGTACCTCCCTTATTAACGATAAATATTGAGATTTTTAGCCATAGCCTTTATGTTTTATATTAATTATTAAGTTCAAAAAAAATTTCTTTGTTCTTGTTATTGTCTATTAGGAAACAAAAATAGGTAAAAGGTTACTTTAAAGGATTCTTTAATAAGGGGGGCTATTGCCATCACAAAAATTCATTTGCACCCCTCTTAGTTTGCACTTTTTAAAATTTTATGAAAAATATAAAAAGTTTTCATGAAAATTAGCTGCGTAGTTCATCAGAACATCATTTTAAATAACCTTGTAGAATAAAGGTTTTCCAAAATTTGTCGTTTAAGTGAACATTTTGGATACATAATATTTCATGAAAAATGGCGAAAAAATCCACTTAAACGATAGATTTTGAAAATTTGTTTCTACAAAGTTGTTCAAAATGATATTTTTTAGCGGATATCGCGGTTAATTTTCATGAAAATCTTTTATATTTTTCATAAAACTTTTAAAAGTGTAAACTAGGTGAGGGCGCAAAAGAATTTTGGTAGTGGCAATAGCCTCCTCTTCTTTATAGAATAAGAAAAAATAAAAATAAAAAACATCCAAATAAAAATCGACTGTCCATAATGATGTGACGTCATTGCACGTATGGTTGGGTCTGATTGGAATTGCTTCTATTGTTGCACACTAATTGGTCACTTCCTTATACATGATCCGTAGTGCAAAAATTTGTGAAGGAAGGCTTTCAACTTTTAGGCCATGTCTAAATGCAATTACTCTTGTCATAGTCCATCTTGGGAGGGCCAGGGAGTTTAATCCCACTCCAATTGGATTTAACCTGCGCAAGGCTCTAAGCAACCACTCCGCTCACCATCAAAAGGAGTTTCAACTCACTGCAATAGGCCCACTCATCTGGGCTGGAAACGAGTATGTCCATATGAAAGTTCTTGTACAACGTAGCCAGTCTATACAGGATAGAGGGGTAATTGTGTGATGTGCTAATAAGAAATTCGATATTCTTTGGCCTCGTTTGGTACACTGGATATGGATATAGGGTCTGGATAGGATAAGTCTATCCTGGGATTTTTATATCCCATGTTTGGTAACCTTATTTGGGGACAGGATAAGCTATCCTGGGATTTTTATATCCTCTACCTAGAGGATATAATAAACCCATGGTTAGAATGGTATTATTTTATCCTGGATTAGATATTCCAACTTAAAACATCAGGATATAAATGTTGGGGGTTTTTTCCCAAAGTCTACTGGATCATTTGCGATGAATCCACACAAATGGAAGCTGGGGCTTCAACAGTGATCGTTTTCTTCGCCTTCCACAATGATCTTCTTCTCCTTCCGCCATTGAAGTAGATCTTCGTCTTCATCTTCTACAACAATCGTTTTCTTCTTCTTCCATTTGCGTAGAAATCATGTTGTTCTTCCACAACGATCTTCTTCTCCTTCCTCCATTGAAGCAGATCTGATAGTTTAAGGTCTGTGGATTGCCGTTGGCCTGAGGTTGAAGATGCCGCTATCGGAGGTTAATTGGCTTGAGGTTGAAGATGTGGACTTTGCTGAACATATCGGAGATTAAGATGAGGAAAATGGGGTTTTTTTTCCCAGCGAGGAGGTCTCTTCCTTCATCTTCCTGGTTTTTTTTTTCCTTCAAAAAACGTTGGAATGTTTTGGGATTTGTTATTGCCGGAAAACATGTTTTTTTGCCGGAAAATATTAGCAAACAGGCTTGAGGCCAAATTGCCCCGGAAAACATTGAATACTTGGGTATGTCAATGTATTGATGGCAGCCTAGGAAGCATGGAAACGGTTGCGTCACCGTCGCCAAAGGTGGAGAAACCATCTCTGGTTGATCCTCGTCGGTTTCTCCACCTCTGGCTGATCCTCGTCGGCGACAGCCATAGATGGCGGCATATAATTTTTTATGGTACCAGTGCCCACCAACTGCTCGAGAAAAAGAAAAAGACAGAGAAAAAACATGAAGTCTTTTTTTGCCAAAGGTCAGGGAAGGACTAAAATGACGAGTTTTGTCTTGTTTTTCACTCCATCCATCCATTTTCCCCCTCACTCACCACAGCGTTGAATTCGAACTCATAATAACGGTTCACTTTTTGGTATTAAAAAAATAATAATTAAAAAATATAAAAGAAGCAAAATTAATGCATTTGCTATATAAAATTGAGTAAGGGTATTTTTGGAATTAAAAAAAATATCCATTATCTAAGGTAATAATATAACATACCAAACACTGGATTGGATTGCATAATTATTTTCGGCATTATATCCTAACATGTACCAAACAAAGGGGATGGGATAAGCCAGGATAAGTAAAGATATAGTTATCCAACAAGAGAACATATCCCACCTAATCCTATCCAATCCAGACCCTATATCTAGCATTCCAAACGAGGCCTTCAGTTTGTTTTTGGCTTGGAGCCTAGGACGTAGGCTTTGATTCTCTTACGCTCCATTTGGTTTGTCGAATTTTAGGATGGAAAGGAAATAAATTTGAGGGATGTAAATTGTAAGGCTTATTAGGCATGTCAATTGAAAGGCTTAAATTGGGCCCCATAAGGGTTTGTCTCATTCACATTAATGTGTATGGGTTTGGTCTTCTCAACATTACGATTTTGACTTGTGTGCATGTAGTGATGGACTGATGGTCAAAGCAAGGTTTCGAAGGTGAGATGGTGTCAAAAGCAAGGTTTCTGACTTAGATGTCGCCGCCAATGACCATTGATCGGTGGTTGATGGAGGTTTGCGATTCGTCATGGGAGGTTGCATGATTGATGTGAGAGAGGTGAGATCGTGTGAGAGATGTGAGATTGTGTAAGAGAGTGTGAGAGAGGTGAGGCCGTGAGGGGATATGAGCGGGGAAGCGGAGAGCCGGATGAAATTTTCAATGAAATTTTCCTCCAAATTTCAATTTTCCTCACTGTTATAAATGGAAAGTAAAAACCCCTATTTTCCAATATATTTTCTTTATATTTTTTTTTTCCATCTATTTTTCCTTTGTAACTAAACAATAGAAACCAAATTCTCTCAAATTTTTTTTCCTTTCCATCCTAAAATCCGCGAACCAAATAGAGCCTAAGAGAATCAAAGCGTACGTCTTAGGCTCCAAGCCAAATTAAAAAAAAAAAAAAAAAAAAAGAGTATCCAATTTCTTATTAGCACATCACACAATTACCCCTCTATCCTGTATAGACTGGCTATGTTGTACAAGAACTTTCATATGGACATACTCGTTTCCAGCTCAGATGAGTCGGCCTATCGTAGTGTGCTGAAACTCCTTTTGATGGGGAGCGGAGCGGTTGCTTAGAGCTTTGTGCAGGTTAAATCCAAGAGGACCTCTATTGGCAACCCAAGACTTGCTTTGCATCCCCTATTTACTTTATATTTTAAAGTTTTATGAAAAATATAAAAAGTTTTCATTAAAACTGATCACATAAACTACTAGAATACATCATTTTGAACAACTTTGTAGAAGTTTTTCCAAACTCTATCATTTAAATGGACTTTGTATCAATTTATATAATAAAGACTGTAAATGACCAAAAATTTCACTTAAGCGATAGATTTGGAAAAACTTTTTTCTACAAAGGCCATGTTTGTTTGGTTGGAATGGAATGGGTGGGAATGGAATCTTATTCTATGTCTAAAATAGTCTAGAATGGAATGAAATTGAATAAATATTGTGGAATGAATATCATTATAATTCACTACTATTATTTGATTCTATTCCCATTTAATTATCTCATCCAAACATGTTGTTTGGAATGAATTGGAATGGGATTCCATTCCATCCATTCTATTCCAACCAAACAAACATAGCTAAAGTTGTTCAAAATGATGTTTTTTAATAGATAATACGTTCAGTTTTTATAAAAACTTTTTATATTTTTTAAAAAATCTTAAAATGTAAAATAAGTGGGAGATGAAAAGCAAGTTCTCAGGTGCCAATAGAGGCCCCCTAAATCCAATTGGAGTGAGATGAAACTCCCTGGCCCTCCCAAGATGGACTATAACAAGAGAAATTGCATTTAGACATGGCCTACACCTTGACCCTCGGTCACAATAGTTGAAAGCCTTCCCTTCACAAAATTTTGCACTACGGGTCATATATAAGGAATTGACCAGTTAGTGTGCAACAATAGAAACAATTCCAATCAGACCCAACCATACGTGCAATGACGTCGCATCATTAAGGACAGTCGATTTTTATTTGGATGTTTTTTATTTTTATTTTTCTTAGTCTATAATTTAAAAGAAGGGGAGGCTATTGTCACTACAAAAATTCTTTTGTGCCCTCACCTAATTTATACTTCTAAAAGTTTTATGAAAAATATAAAAGATTTTCGTAAAAATTAACTATGATATCTACTAAAAAACATCATTTTGAACAACTTTGTAGAACAATTTTTTTCAAAAAATCTATTGTTTAAGTGGATTTTTTGGCCATTTTTTATGTTATATTATGTATTCAAAAAGTTCACTTAAACGAGAAATTTTGGAAAACTTTTATTCTACAAAATTGTTCAAAATGATGTCTTTTGATGGACTACGCAGTTAGTTTTCGTGAAAACTTTTTATATATTTCATAAAATGATGTCTTCTGATGGCACCATGATGTCTTCTGATGGCACCATATAATCTCATACTCTGATTTTGCGAAAATTCACCTTTTGAGATCCCCCACCAGGCACCAGCCTTATGATTCCAGCATATGAAAGAAACTTGTATTTAGTAGAGGTTGATGATTGGGACATCAGCTCTGTTTCAAAGCACAACACTCATGGGTTAGACCTCTAAATAAAAGTGGTCATTGTTCAGCATTCGTGTGATGGATTGATTTTCAATATGGAATCGAATTTTGGGTGAGAGTGCTTTCCTCCCGCAAGCTGAAAGGGGTAGTTCCTGTAAGGTCTCCGGTTTTAGCTATAGGCCTCCATGAACTTTCATTTTTGCGTTTTAATTTAACATTCTATAAAATCACCATGAAACCAAAGCTAGTTGCTTTACACCTCCTAAATTGTGCAGACTGTAAAATATTTGCTCAGCAGATCGAATTGGAGTAAAAGTGAATGCAATTATTGAATGGAAATGGTGAATCGAAACGAGTGCAAATCCGGGAATTCCTTTTAAAACTAGCAAATTTGTCACTTTCAAGCTGGCTGTATTACACAATTTGGGGCTAAATTTACTTGAGGAATTGATTCTGATTCTATATATACATGAAAATGGTGTTAATGTTGTTAGACTTATATATATTTGTATTGCCAAGTTCATAAGCATGCATATAAGAAAAGAACATATACTAGAAATGAATACATACCTGCGTCTCCATTGACAGAGATTGAGGCTTACTAACGTGGTAGTCCCGGCTATGGCCTTTCATTCTCTACATACACTCATGTCTTTTCAATAAGGTAAGACTGAACCTTATTGAGCTGGGTTATGTGAGGATGGGGACCAAGGCCATATATATAGACGGGGAGGTTGATGAATTCTCCCATTACGAACTCATCAACCCTCTACACACATTAATGAGGTATGACAAAAGCCACACAAAGTCATGTAGCATTGAAAATGGGCAGACAAAACGGTGAGAGGCAAGAAGAAAAAGAAAAAAAGGAGAAAGAAATAGAAGCGGGGAAGAGAAGAAGATAAGGTGTGTCAGAATAACATGGGGTATAATCCCATGTGGTTAGCCCCACAATAACCCCAATGTTCGCTGCTAAAAGCCACATCTTTTAATGCTCATTTAATCATGAATCTTGTCTATAAGGCCCTATACATCCTATCCATATCTCGTAAGCACGTGACGACACGTGACTAAGGTGCACCTTAACCCGTATGAACTTTATTAATTATAACCTTAATCGGGAGTCCGGTAATTCACGTGATCAATTTCTCATCAATCTGGGTTTTAATAAATCAAGGTAATTTAAATCAATGGAAGCCCACATGAATTTTATAAAAATTCTTACATTCTCCCACTTGGGTGACATTGATTTTAAAAAATATAGGAAAACATTTTGTCAGATTGGATATCTATAGTGTCCATAGAAATTGAAATGTGAACGACACCTTAGTATCATGATTCGATCAAACAAAACCACCAATATCGGATTATAGAGATAAATACACCCATGTATAGCATACTATCAAATATGGTCACAAATATTAGGATACTTGTCTACATGAATTGCCAACAAATATGGATTGTGTAGTATGGAAGATAGCATACCAAAAGTGATTAATTTATGCTACATCTAATTTAGTCCTCCTTTATGCTTCTAGCACGAAGCAACCTTTATGGTTTTCCCAAAAAAAACCTTTTATGCCTCATGGAAGCTCTTAAGACGGATCCAAATGTCTTAAGATAATAAACTTTATACTCATAGGTGAAAAATATTTATACCATAAGAGTAACTCATAGGTGAGAAACCTTTTAAACCGTATGAGTTAAACATTTTACTTAAAACGAAACCTTATGCTTTAAGTCCTTAAACTGTATGCTTAAAGCGAAAACCTTATGCCTTAAGCCTTTATGCCTTCATCAAAACTTGCCATAAAATAATATGTATGTGTACACAGAATAACATATAGCAGAAAATAACAAGAATCTTTTATGTCTCGAGTTTCTTTAATGACATCAATAAATGCATAATTCTTTAGGGATTATAACTATCATGCTTAATGTGTAATAATGAACAACAATGCACTTTAAGGGAAAAAAAATTTCATTTACTAAAATGGCTAAACCCAAAAATCTTTATTGGTTGCCAATATGTCTTAAGTAGAGAACAAAACAACAAATGCTTTTATAGCGAAATAGATAATGAAGCTTCCACTGATCAAGCATATGACAAGAATCAACAACCTTCATGATTCTTTAATACCATAATATTCTCTATGAAATTTATCTTGACAAACTTAATATTCTTATGCTTGGAACTAACCAACCTTTACAGTCCAAGATGCAATAATCTTTTTAGTGTCAAGAAAAGTATGCCCTTGAAATATATGTTGATAAAATATAACCACTTATTGTCGTTTTAACAAGAATATGAATGTAATATCTCAAAATAAATATACATTAATAATAGGCAATAAAATAACTTTCACTGAGCTTGAGGTTTATGCATAATTCATCAAATCAAACTATATGTAATTCAATGGGCAAATATTTTAATTTCAAAATCCTTATGAGCTTTATATAAAAATCGAGGGTCTCATCCGCACTATTATAACCTTTCTTTTGGGCTAAAATTATAATAGGCACAGTCCTCTCAATTGTATCACATTATCAACCAATGAGAAAAATATGAACCTCAAAAAATTCAACACTTTTAGGCAAGACGAACCCTTATTAGTCATTACATCCTCACAGATCCCAATGTGCCACTATTTGAATTGAATCAAGCACTGATCTCCTTTGAGCCAACCATTACTTGTTAGAATTCAAATAATGCAACCGCGATCAAAATACTGTTGGACTGAGAAAATCCCAAGATTATCAAGAAAATGGACCACTTTAGTGGCTACCCATTCAATCTAATCAATAGATTTTCTTAGGCCGAGATCGTCTTATAGCCCAATAAAATATTCACATATCAATATAATGATATATCTAGCATGTGGTTTTGAAAATATGTTTTATAATTCAAAACAATAAAATTTTATACATGCTTTCATCTATTAATAATATCATGTTAAAAATTCTGCGTAATTACACTCATGTGTACTAATATTTCTTGAAAAAAAAAATCTTGAGTCTCAAAACTTTGAAATATTTAAATGTGTCAAATTTATATATAATCATAAGGAAATAAAATAAAACTTTAATCATTAAGCATATGTACCTTGGCAAAACTTTATAGGCTAACATCATGCTTGACGAAATAGAAGTTACAGACAACTCCCACTGACTAAAACATCACCACAACAAAAGGTGACAAACTTCTTAAAAAACCTTATCAAGTTCAAAAATATGTGGGATAACTAAATGTCGTCTAAATCACAAAAGCTTTATGTAAATACATAGCTTTCAAATATAACAACTTAAAACCTTATGTTCATTAACTTAATGAAAAAATTGTTAGAATAACATATATAATAATAGAGTTGTATTTATGTATCTTTGATGGTTTGGAAATGAAAACTGTAGTCCAAAACTTTATAACACTGTTTTTGCACATAACTTTATTGCAAGCTGCAAATGTGTTTAATAACTATGAAACTGCAAAATGTTTAATTGACATTTTCCAAATAATACAACTCATCTTATATATCAAATAATGCATGTATAGCATAGAGTATCATTTCTTCATTTGGACAAGTTACTTAATTAATATATGCAATATATGTTACTATTGTCCAAGAATCATACCAAAATCCCTACAAGATCTTTCAGCATACAAACATAAGAATAGTTTCTTGATCTGTGCATATACTACTAACAGAAGTATGTGAGTCGATTTATTTCACTCCATTCTTTTATCAATTTCATCGGCCAAATGATTTTTTCCAAAATAATCTTAATTAACCTTTAATGAGAGGATTCAATAAATTTTCATGAATGGGCCACTTTGGCAGCTACCATCCACTTCAACCATAAAATCCCCTCAAAAGCAGGTAATCCTTATACCGATGAACATGTCTCACTCATATATTAAGTAAGAATATATAGCATGCAAATCTTAAATAGTCTTTAAGTATACATACTTCATGTATTTGACAGAAACTTTATGTCAAATGCTCATAACTCAGTTATACACTTTTAGCTATATAATAACAATCAAATATTCCAATAAGCAGTGAGCAGTCACTATAAGACATTGAAATTAAAGATATTATAATATAGTGTACCTGTACTGCCTATATCAAATTCTTGATGGTTGTATTAGTCATGTTAAAAAACATACAAACTTTAAATAAGTGATCTTATTACATAGACCCATCTACCAATGTAGACATATCAAAAAAATAAAGTAATAATTTCTCTATGCAATAATTAAATTTACACAGCCCATTAATCTTTAAGTTGTTGCATGTAGTTGGCATATAGCCCATAAATATGATTAATTAAAATATATATTGATCATTAAACTGCTAATCAATCATTTAAACTCATGTTAATCCATATGATGATTACACCTTTATATATATCACATATATAATCATTCAAACATATGATTCAACCTATTGTATTGCATGGTTGAAATCTAAATTAACAAGTTATATATGAATTTATCCAAAAGGATTACGATACTACTTTTCTTGAATAAATGAAATGATTATAATTAACCTTATATTATAATCTTATTCCCATTTTATTCAAAGCTTTCACAATGGACAACACATCACATTTATTTATCTATGTTACCACCAATTATAAATATGTGATCAAATCATAGCTCAAGCATCATTATTTGTGTGAATAGTATTACCATACTTTACTAATAATTAATTTTACTACTGCATGTTAGCCTCAGTTATACAGATTAAATTACTAAAAACTTTTATAAAATTAGTAATAAATTAGTGAGTCAAATGAAATGCTTTAGCATAACCGAACCAATAATTGTGTTACACTATACCATGCCCAACATGTGTGGGTTTGTCCCGGGCCATATGGACTACCCCTTTCTTAATAGGCCTTATGTGTTCTCTAAGACATAGTCTGTGTGAAAGTGTGAGTAGGGCCATTGATTTAGGCTTGTATTGCAACTAAGCCTTTATACTATAATGGCAGGTGAAAATTATTATTAATGTCAAAATTTATGCTACCACTGCACCATTTAATACCCTCTAAAACAAATAAATTTTATGGTGCCATACACCAAACCAAGTGATTGGTATGTGTGCCACTTATTAATGTAACCCTTACGATGAATTTAAATTTGCCAAACCTGCTAAAATTCAATTTATGGTAAAATGGGCTTGCCTGGACATATGATCCATTCTATTAAGTCAATCTTGGTGAATTGGCCCAACTTAGATAACAAAACTTTAATTTATAGTTCCCAAATGCATAAGTACATACAATAATATATATGTAGGTGTGTTCACATAGTACGTTAACCCTTTCTTTGTTGAAAATAATGGCTTGAAAATGATGGCTTGATGTGTATGTAAAAATTCAAAATAAAATATTATTATTCCACAATAATTTCATGCAATCTTTACACCACTGTAAGGAAATATAAACCCAAAAATCAAAGTGTTCATACAGAATTCAGATATCAACTTATAATATATAAAATATATAAGTTAAGTTTTAGTTTGAAAATTTCTTCACCGTATTCAAAGGTGTCGACCATCTCTCTATAATATATATATATATATATAAAATATTCCGTACATATATCATAATTGAAACTTTTGTTTGAAGCATGCAAAGGTGTCGGCCACCTCTCTCCTTTTCTTTCCATTTGAATCCCATTAAACTTATTATATTCATTAGTGAAGAAAAATTGCAACAACAAACAAATATAAATTTGGCAGTGCAAAGGAAAAGATAAAGGCTCCCTCCTAAAGTGGCTGACATCTCATGTGAAGAAAAAATAATACAGTATTCCATAATGGATTTTAGTTTTGTTAAAAAGAGAGTGGGAAGAGATAACAATATATAATCTAATGAAAATCTATACGGGATAGGGACATCTATCTCATCCATCAATATTATATTTCACATTAATGGACTGGAAATAATAAAATAATTAAAGTTATGCAAATAGTAAAAGAAAGTCAGTCTTTCTTTCTCTGAGTCACCTGAAACTTCATCTGCATAGTTGTACATAGAGATCTCTCAAGAAATAGAGAGACGAATACTTATTAATTGGTTCAAAAGATTTGAAGGTTGATTCCGGGATCCAGGGACAGAACCAGGATTTTATTTTGAGGATAGTTAAAGTATGAATAATAAAAATTTTACCTTTCAAGTATGAAAACTATACTAAGATTCAAGATTAAATATATTAATACATTGAATGGAAGATAAATGACTTGACCTTACTTATACTTCTCTAAAACCATGACAAAAGAAAAAAAAAAAAAAAACAACAAAAAAACAAACAAACAAAAAACCAAAAAAAAAAAAAAAAGAAGAAAAAGAGGGGTTGACATTAGCAATAAATTTGAAGAAGGGTTTAAAAAAAAATAAAAATAAAAATAAAAAACCAAAAAAGCGTACCTTAATATGTAAAAATTGAGCAATGATTTTCTCTGGTAAGATGTTTTCCACCAAACGTTACCTTCTAATATGCTCAATGATTTTGTTTGATAGAAATCTGGGGTAAATCTAATATTAAAAAAAATAAAAATAAAAAACTAATACGATCGATAGAAGAAGATGTTTGTTTTTTGTTAATTATTTTAGACATTTTACCTTTTGTATATATTAATTCTAGCTTTTTATCCTTGGGTATAAGTTGCCTATTTGCCTTTTAAGAGATCACGGAACCATTGTGCGGATTGGGAGGGACCATTCTTAGATTGTGCCTAAAAAACTAAAACTAGTAAATTACGTTTTGGTGACCATTTAGCAATATAATACCAAAACCAAACCCATTAGTAGTCATTTCATAGTAGGTTGATAATCCATTTGTAACAAGTTAACAGGTAATACCTTGTTTTGGTGTTAGCTTCGAATCTAGTCATCAAACAATACTTTATCAAGACAATTTTTTTGGAAGTGAGGGGGGGCCATGGCCACCCCAGGCCTAAGTGTAGGTCCGTCCGTGCCGGCATCGGCTCAAATTTTACAATATGATTAGTTTCAGATTTTGATTGGCACACATGAAGAAATCACATCCAACTATAGCGGTGAGATGAACCAAATGAAGCAAAAAGGTAAAACTTTTCAAAAAATTTATTGGATTAATCAATACAATGGAGAAAGGCCAACCAAAGGATGTGGTTTTCATTCTAGTAAAGTGTCCCAGCGATAAGAACTGCCTTACCCATGTGAGTTTTGCAGTGCGTTAAAAGACCAGTGAAGACTTATAGACTAAAGTCCGGTAAGCGTAAATTACAAAATTATCTCATGTTTTCCATGGACCGAAGATGGTATTTTCCAATGATCAAAGATCTACTATATACATATTTGTATATATAATTTCTTCATTGTGTGCTATAAAGTATTATACTTCAGATCTCTTGGTTATGTTCCAACAATTCTATGCAACAGTTTCTATATATACTGTCAAAATCCTTATTTGATGAGGAATAAAACCCATATAATATTCACGCAGGAAAGCTTTTGTATAATATGCTATTTTATCTTCAAATTGCAAATTAAGTATTAAAAATAAAATAAATAAATTGCAGTCTATGAATTATAGCAAGAGGCTCTGATACCAACTGTTAGACTTTTATATATTTGTATTGCTAAATTCATAAGCATGCATATAAAAAAAAAAACATATACTAGAAATGAACACATACTTGCATCTCCATTGACAGAGATTGAGGCTTACTAACGATAAAACCAAAACCAGGAAGGCAAATAGCTCACTGAGTGAAAAAAATGGAGAAAAGGCATGAGGCACCACTGATGAGAGGAAGTATTGAGAGAGAAGGGTGGGTGACAGCAGAAGGAAGAGAGAGAGCGATGAGAGGAATTAACAGGCTTTATGAAGCATCACTGAGTGGAAGTGTCGACTCCTTGAATGAGTTAATGCATGAAGAGGGACTCACTCTTCATTCATCAACTCCGTGAATCCCTTTGCTCAGCAGATGGAACTGGAGTAAAAGTGAATGCAATTATTGGTTTCACAGCTTTAGATGTCATAGAGCTTACGCCAAGACAATTGAAAGGAGTGCAAATCCGTGAATCCCTTCTAAAACTAGCAAATTTGTCACTTTCAGGCTGGCTAGCTGTTATTGCACAGTTTGGGGCTAAAATTACTCGAGGAATTGATTCTGATTCTACATATACATGAAAATGGCGTTAATGGGTCATGTGATCATGAAAAATTTGCACTCTTTGCTTCTTCTTTTTTGGCCTAGGACATAACTCCCATTTAATGTAAAGAGGAGAGCGCATGGGATCAACAAAATCAATGAAAAAATCTTATCAATGTAGTAGTAGGACTCTAGCTTTTCTATAAAACCAAAACCTGGAAGGCAAATAGCTCACTGAGTGAAAAAAAAATGAAGAAAAGGCACGAGGCACGGAAGAACTGGACTACCTCCAACGTAGTGTGAAGGAAATAAAGGTTATCTATCTATGACCCTCCCCTGGTATAGGACAGAGTGGTCCCAATGAGGGCGGCGTACCCATGATAGCTCATGGACCAGGAAGGTCAGGTTGATGTGAGGGAACATTCAATGATGACTGAGGGCAAGAGTCAGTGGATGTAGGCGCCGTGTAAACATTGATTATAATAATAATATAATATATTCAAATCCGGTTAAAAGGAAGTACTTGTAATGCTTTTGCCTCCAAGTTGATTATATGGCACCGGACTCCTTCTTTCCTTCCTCCTCCTCCTGCTGTTATTTTTATTTTTTTATTTTTTGTCAAAAAGATATAATATAAAACTAGAACTTAGGGATACCAAAGCCCACTACATAGCCCATTGGGCAGAACATGAAAAGGAACAAAATTACTACGGGCTTTATGCCCTTCTTTGGAGAGAAAAAGACTCCTTCTTTCCTACATCCTTCTTCTTCTTCTTCTTCTTCTCCTTCTTCTTTTTTTTTTTTTTTTTTTATTTTAGTCCAAAAGATATAATATAAAATTAGAACCTAGGGGTACTAACGCTCACTAGTTCTGCCAAAAGCAAGTTACATAGCCCATTAGGCGGAACATGAAAACGAACAAAATTACTATGGGCTTTATGCCCTTTTTTGGAGAGAAAAGACTCCTTTCCTAGAGTAATGATTTGAGCGGCTCAGACTCCACCAATAAAAAAAAAAAAAAAAGAAGAAAAAGGTTTTTAATGTTACAAATATATGCCGTATTTTATTTTAAGAATTAAACGGGATTAAAATAATACGTGAATAGTACGGTTGGAAAAAAAACCCGTTTTTTTTCGTATCTTTAGATTTCAAACGGCAGACGAACGTTTTTTCAAAGAACGTACGTACGATCTATCCAAACCATTTTGTATCGCTAGTCTTGACATCCTACATAATAAAACCGACGCAAAACCAAAATCTACGACTCAAGTAGCTAAGAATGGAAAGAAGGCATAGGCATCAAGAAGCGCCACCAACGATGGAGAAAAGGCTTTATGAAGCATCACTAAGTGGAAGCGTCGAATCCTTGAATGAGTTGATGAAAGAAGATCCCCTCATTCTCGCACGAACTTGTGTCACTTGCTTCAACGACACTCCATTGCACGTAGCTGCAATGCTTGGTCACGTAGACTTTGCAAAAGCTCTTCTACGTCATAAGCCAGACTTGGTCACGCATGCAAACTCACAGGGGTTTTCGCCTCTTCACTTGGCCACTGCCAATGGCTATGTTGAAATTGTAAAGAATTTGTTGTTGGTGAATACTGATGTATGTCTCTCCCTCGATGTGGATGGAAGGACCCCTCTCCATCTAGCAGTGATGAAAGGCCAAACTGACATTGTTAAAGAGTTGGTCGGGGTCCGACCAGAAGCGATTCGGTACAAGTTGGACCGGGGCGAGAACATTTTGCACTCATGTGTGAAACATAACCGTTTGGGAGCTTTAAAGCTGATAGTGGAATCGACAATGGTTGATGATTTTATAAATGATAAAGATGAGGATGGCAGCACTATTTTGCATATGGCCACAGCACTCAAGCAGATGGAGGTAATATTACTACCTCTTTTCTTAATATTGTATCTTTTGCAACAACACTGAATTAAAATAACAATTCTAGGTCGAATTATATACTTTGCCTTCTATATGTTAGATTTATGTCTTTTTAGTATTATGTAAAATACATGTAATAAGTTAATTTTCATTTGGACGACCAAACAGGGTCATGGACGATTTTTCAAAAATTCTACTCAATCATTTATTTTCAATCATGCGATTTTCGGTCAAACTTCTTAGAGTGAACAAATTTATTAAAACTTATATAGCATGCAATTAGACTTTTAACATTGCCGTTCCTATTAACAATTCCTCAATCATTTAAAAAAACAAAAAAATTATTTATGAAGACAATTCCTAAATCAATTATAGTGTATTTTGCCTTCTACATATTGGATTTGTGTCTTCAATATTATGTCTAAATAAACTTATGCGTTTAATTCTTGTTTAAATAACCAGATGGGTCCTTAGACTTTTCAAAAATTTTGCACAACCATATATTTTCGGTCAATGATTTCTGCAGGTCAAACTTTTTTGTGGCGAAAAAAGTCATTATAAAATTTAGTACACAATTTGGCAATTATCATTGCCTTTCCTCTCTTTCTTTCTTTCTTTCTTCTTCTTTTTTTTTTCCCCCAATTATCTAGTCGTTATCAGTATGTCTAATGGGATTTTCCCCCCTTATATGAGGTGAGGTTGTAAATTCAAGTCTTAGGATTGTTATAAATTATAAATTGATGTAATGAGAATTTCTTAACCATGTTACTAAAAAAAAATTATTCAGTCGTTGAATGTTTTTTGGTTAGTATTAATAGGAATTTTGAACCTATATAAATATATATGACGTGGATGCAACTTTACCATCAAGTTTAGGGGATTGGTCTGACTAATCCCTTGAAATACTTTAATAAATCCATTGCCCACTCCACATCATTTAACCGAACAGGATCCATTCCTAATTAGGGGCATCAATCTTCTAACCTCACCAAATTTCGCTGAGTGTTCCCTTAAATGTGAAGCCTTGATACCAATTTTGATGATGATGTGGCAAGAACAATTAATTCAACTGAACCCTATTGAAGAAAAATTTAACTAGAGAGGATCGATCCACTCATGATTATAGATTATAGTCTTGACTTCCATTATTATTATTATTATTTTTCTTTTTGTTATCTCCCTAAAGTATTCAGACCTTTGGTCCAATTATTATCTAGTCTCAACTCTAAAGTAAGACCATCGCTCACTTGAACAAGTAATTAGCACCCTTTATCAAAATTTATTACTCTTAGATAGATTTGAACAAGTAATCAGTACCCTTTATCAAAATTTATTACTCTTAGATAGATATAGATAAAGAGTAAAAAGTATATAGATAAGTATAAAAATGAGAAAAGAAAAGCGCACTAATTATATATATGCTTTAATTTACACTTTTTATTATTACTTATTTATTTACTTTTCTTCTTTCATTGTATCTTTTTTTCTTTTATTACTAATATGTAGAGTTACGAGCACATCATTGTGAGTTTCTAGGGCATCAACCTAATTGGGATGTTAGATTTCTATTTGATGCTTCCAGCACTTTTCACTAAAAAAATAAAATAAAATGTGCAGACCATAAAATATTTGCTCAGTAGTTGTGGAGTGAAGGTGAATGCAGTGAACGGAAATGGTTTCACTGCTTTAAATATCATAGAACATATGCCAAGAGATTTGAAAGGCATGGAAATCCGCGAATCCCTTCTAAATGCCGGAGCTGATGTTTCTGGGGCAGTAATGGAAGCACGACGAAGCTGTGTACCAAAAAGGCGTTTGAAGAAGCATAAAAGGTGGTTGAAGACGGTGCAATATTTCTTGTTGCCAAAGACAGACTCGAAGATGCGTAAAAAGTGGTTGAGGAAGATGCGTGATTCCTTGATGGTAGCTGCAACTGTGATTGCAGCCATGGCTTACCAAGCGGGCCTTAACCCTCCTGGTGGAGTTTGGCAAGAAGATTTTCCAGATACGAATTCAAACATGACCTACCTAGCCGGAACGTCCATAATGACTCTTACGGATCCATTTTCGCACTCTATATTCTGGCTGTGCAATACGGTGTCTTTTGTTGGTTCTCTAATTACAATTCTTTTGCTTGTAAGTGGGTTACCTCTGGAGCACAGGATTTTCTTGTGGACTCTAATGGCAGCCATGTGGGTGACAATATCATGTATGGCAGTCGCCTACATGTCCTCAATGTCTTTCATTTCAACACATGCCTACACCCATGACGTCTTTATTGTGGTTAGGGTTTCACTCTACCTATGGTTCGTGCTGATTGTCTTTATTTTGTTACTGCAAATTGTCCGCTTCCTAATGTGGGGTGTCCCAAAGGTGCGAAATAGAAAGAAGAGGTCTTCAAATACTGTGACGACCAATTGTCAGGAAGAAGCTGGCCAAGTCTAAATTCATGCACATCCTCTGATCGATCTTAGTCACACTCCATGTTCTCTCTGCAGCCTAGGGAGCTTCATGCAGGTGATATATCATCGACTACGTACAACTGATCAAATTCAGCCTCGCATCCTATCTTTACATGTTACGTACAATATATATGTACCTACTAGAGCCGCATGAGGCTTAATGTTAGCTTGCTCTTGATTTCTGATTTAAAACTCTCCCAAGCTTGCTTTGCATTTGTTTTTTTCTTCCTCGTAATTTATGTAGTAATTAATGGTGAACTCTGTACGTGTACGTTGGTATGTTGCTTTTTCGATCATCCATGGCGTGGCAATAGAGAAATCGTTAATGCTTTTTATCCGAATATTAATGCTCTTCTGTCCTTAAATTAATTTGTCTTTTATTTTTGAATGAATTGAAGAATGGATTAATCATTTTATTCAAGCTGTAGCCACGATCAAGCCTGACATCCAGATTAAATTCCTCAATATAACAAGCCATCAACTCAAATTGGCTCTTGTTGGAACAGGAACGCAATTGAGCTGAAAAATGTTGCATCAAGAAATTTATTGAATTTTTCAGGCTACTAATTTGGGTTTCATCTGTTTGATGAATGAAAATCTTTTGGTTTTTCGAATAATTCAACAACTCGGAGACTCAATTATTTGTCCTCTCTGTACACTTCGTATTGGCCTATACAATTAGCAAAATATATACTCCCTCCATACCTATTTTATTGGTCCCCTTTCTTTTTTTTTTTCTTTTTTTTTTTTTTGCATGAAGGTTGATTGCTCATCCAGTCACATATTCATGGTATTTGGTAGACTATAATATAGGTGGAAAAGTGTTCGTTGTGTGATTTAAATTTATTAAAAAAAACATTAATACTCATTGAATGATAATAGAAAAGTTAAGAATAATTTTTTTTGTCTCTATTAGTTTTTTTTTTTCTTTTTTTTTTATTTATTTAAAACCTCATGTTTCACTAAGTAAGTTAATTAAAACAAAAATAAAATGAGTCGGACTTGCCACATCAAATGCCTCAAGGCAAAATAGTGGGCACCTTTTCCTGGTACTTGTTTTGTAGACTTTTTTTTAAAATCAATTGCAAGGTGTTTTTTGACCTTTTCTCTAAACCTAGATAGTGTTGCAAACACACTTTCACTTGCCATGTACGATGCCAAATAGGAGTTACAAGAAGCTATATTAAAAATTGAAAAAAAAAAATGTCAATTTTTATATTTTTATATTGACACCGTCACCATTTGCCCCATTCTCTCGCTATTAGGGTCTCCTCACTCGTTGATTCGCTAGTCTATGACCTTACACCGTGTGCAAGTAACACTTTTCTTTTTATCTCGCTCTCCTTCTCGTCTCTCTCAATCTAGAGCTTTGTGAGTGTTTGAGGCTAGTGAAAGATGGTAAAACTTTTTTCTGAAAAGTACGTTGTTCAAAATGATATTTTATAGTAGATCACATGACCATTTTTCATAAAAATCTTTTATATTTTTTAACAAATCTTAAAAATTAAAATTAGTAGGGTGTGAAATAACATTGAAGGGTTGTAATGACAGCTCTCTTCCACAATTATATGGACCATTGAAGATTTCCTTGGGCCTGACCCCAACACCTTCAACCAAGCTAGGAGCCCATATTGAAGGCTTTTCTCAACCCACTAGGAACATTTAGCCAAACATGAGGATTGCTTTGAGTGCCAGGCAAATAAAAGCCACCAAATCTTCTCGTCCTTCTCCCTCCACAGATAGCCCTGTAGAGAGATTTTTATTTTTTATTTTATTTTTTTTGGGTTTTCTTAATGTGTGCCTTAAGGACACATGTTAAGTTACAATTAATAAACTAATCATTGCATAAGAAATAATAAAAATCAATGAGAATAATGAAAATTGCTTTAAAAAAATGTAAAAATACTTAAAAAATTGTGCAAACACATTTTACCGTATAATGATTGGTTCATATATTCCAATTTAACATGTGTCCTTACTTTGTTTGGATATGGAAATTTTAGGTGGAAATTGCTTTTAAGATAGAATTTGTAAAATTTTTATAAGAATGAGAATTTTTATAAGGATTTTGTCCATCTCATCTTTATAAAAATTTTATAAATTTCATCTAAAAATTTATTATCCAACATAGTGTTAGAGCATATGTTAAGAAAACCTCTTTTTTTTTTTTTTTTTTTTCCTATCCAATCACCAATGTTACCAACGCAAGGCTCTAAGCAATCGTTTAACTCCCTATTAGAAAGAGGCATATTTAAATTTTGATAATGATTACAATACCACGTCTTTTGTTGCTTCTGCAGGCATAATCCTTTTTAGGATGTTTCAAAATAATTGTCCTTCAAAAGTCAATGGTCATTTTTTATTCATTTCCTAAAATATCCTTAAAAAGGTATTCTCACTTTTTCTAATGTTTTACACACTTGAGGGCAAAATTGGAATTTCAAAACATATGCATTGATGCGAAAGCATTTAATAGGGTTTTCTTAAAAAGCGTGTTTTTTCAAAGGTGACACTTAATTTGGAATGGAAGGAGTATATGAAAAAGAGAAAAGTATAACAAAAAAGACACCCAAGCAGATAAAGAAAGCACACCCCAACAACAAGACAACCCCAGAGGAAAAGATAAAGAAATTAAACACACCCAACAACAAGACAACCCAAGAGACCCATCACCAAGAAGGCATACAGAAACTACAAAATGAAAACTCCCAAAAATACAAACATCTAAAAATTAGACTCCAACCACACCACATCTAGCTGCAAAGCGCATTCTAGCTGGGAGAAATAACCACCAAAGCACCCAATACAAACTTACAGATAATGCTTCGAAACGGAACACCAGCAATAAAGCCACTCCACATGAAACCATAGGAAAACACAGGGACCAACAAAAAATGACAAACTAGAGAAGGGAGCCAAAGCGCCAAAACTGCGAATACCCAACCACGCCAGAACTCCAATCCATCCAAACCACAGCTCTCTTATAATGTGGATTTTAATGGCTACCATGTGAGTGACAATAACATCTATGACATTTACATGCACGATCGACTGCCACTCATTGTACCTATGGTTGGGTCTGATTGGAATTGTTTCCTTAGTGCATTAATTATCCACTTCCTAGGATGGTCCATACGCCTAGCACGTGAAAAATTTGTAGAGGGAAGGCTTATAATGTGGATTTTAATGGCTGCCATGTGAGTGACAATAACATCTATAACATTCGCTTGCATGATCGACTGCCATTACATAGCCATAAGATGTGAATGACTTGATGTCATTGTACCTATGGCTATGGTTGGGTCTGATTGGAATTGTTTTCTTAGTGCATTGTCCACTTCGTAGCTTATATTGTCCATACGCATGGTGCGTTCAAAAATTTGTGGAGCTTATATGGTCCAATGGTCCATACATATAGTACATGCAAAAATTGGGGAAAGGAAGGCTTTCAAGTTTTGGGACCGAGGGCTAGGGTGGAGCCATGTCTAAATGCATTTTCTCTTGTTGATCATAGTCCATCTTGCGAGGGCCAGGGAGTTTCGATCAAGTCAGTGCAATTGGATTTAACCTGCGCAAGCCTCTAAGCAACCATTCCGTTCCCCATCAAAAAGAGTTTCAGCTCACTGCAATAAGCCCACCCATCTCTGTCGGAAACAAGTTTGTCCATATGAAAGTACTTGTAAAACATACCCAGTCTTATGAGAAAAAAGTGACAATCACAGTGTCACGGTCCAATGAGAGTAAAATAAAAAATAGGACTCTCATAATACTCTTTGGTCTCGTAATCTCATTTTACTTGATTTTCATTGCCCACGACAGCATGTGTGGCCCATGTCATAATTGCATGGAAGTTCTTCTCTAGTACTCTTATAATAGCTCAATATTGTTAGATTTAAGGCACATCCAATTTTAATGTAGAATACTGGAAAACTCGCAAATTGGTCATTTCCAAACTGCCTTTTCTACAGTACCCCTTTTGTTTTGTGGATTTTATTATGATTCTATACAGCAAAATAGGGGTAATTGTGTGATGTGCGAATGACGAAGTCGTACTCTATAAATTTTTGGGAAAATTACACTTTGTCCCCCTTATCTTTAGGCTGGAATTACTTTTCCTCCCTCATCTACAAAATCCTACAAATAGCCTCCAAATTATTGAAAATTAATTATGAGCTAATGCCGTTAACGGAATAGATGAAATGACAATAATACCCTTTAGATTTTTATGGCTGAAAATGCAAAATGACATAAATACCCCGCTTTATTTCCCGCTGTGTTCCAGCTATATGAAACCTTCCACAAGGAAGCTTCTAGAGCAACTTTTATTTGGCTTTTCATCTTGTGGACTCCATGTCTTCATGGTTACAGGATCATAACCATATTTGAGAGTACGGGCTGTCTTCCATCAGTTTCCTCACTCTTTTAGCTTCTTCCCACTGGTTTGCAATAGCAAGCATATTAGATAGCAAAACATAACGGGCTCCATGATCAGGCTCCACTTCATGAAGTTTTCGACTGGCAATCTCACCCATTTTGGCATGGAGCTCCTAAGCTTGATGTAAGTTTTCCTTTTTGCATTTTGCTATGTTGGTAGTATATATATATATATATATATTCAATGCATGAACCGAAATTTGGAAGCATTAATATTCTTTTATTTTTCTCAAATATCATATAATATTTATGACCAAAACCTAGGTTTTGGGGATTTAAGAATACAATGATTCGGTTTTGTAGAAAAATGGTCATTATTTCTTGTTTTGAAAATTTGCAGATTTTTGGGTTGTTAAAACCCGAAACTTTGAGCCTCAAAACCTATATCTATGGTAATGATTTTTCATGAACTATTTACATAATCTTGTAGAGCTCCAAGAGATCTTTAAAATGGATCTTGAATCGCTAATTTTGGCTGAGAAACAAAGGAGATATCTTAGAGAGAATTTGAGCATTTGAGCATGTTGCAAATGGGGCAACCCGTCCCAAGGTTGAGGAAGCATGGTGTTCTAATCCGGTGTGGGTGCACTCAATGCACCTATTGTGTTCCCATGTTTTTGAAGACTTTAGGTTGACCTAATGGGTCCCACCTTTGGCCGTTTGACTCACCACAATGGGCCCCACCTTGTGGGACCTTTGTTAACCAACTTTGACTAATAATTGACCAACTTTAGCAAATATTAAAATCAAAGCTGATATGGGTAGAGAGAGAAAATGAGTGTGTAAGGGTGAGGGTCAGCACATGAGACCTTATAAGGGCATTTTCAGTAACAAATGGGCTAACCCTATATCACATGCATTGCATATGTTGCTTATTATTAACTTTCTCACGGTAGGTTAACGATTTGATAAAAAATGTCAATTTCCAATAATTATGAGGGTTATTTGTAGGATTTTATAAATGAGAGAGGAAAAAGTGATTTCAGCCTAAAGAGGAGGGAGGCAAAGTGTAATTTCTCCTAAATCTTTTTATTTTTTTATTTTTTATTTTTGCTAGGAGCCTTGGGACCTATTCTTTGATCGAGGTTTCCATGTAAGTGCGCTCTTCCTGAACCGGGCCCGTTTACTTGGATCGGGTAAATCAATTTCAAAGTGTTTTAAATATCAGCCGTTGATCTGATGGTAGACGTACGGTTGAGATCAATTGTCGCCCGTCAAAACTTTAGGCGAGGTCGCCAGGGTGAACCCAAATGGGACTGTAGCTTCTATAAAAGCAAAACCTGAAGCGCAAAATAGTTCACTGGAGTGGAAAAATGGAGGAAAGGCCAGAGGCACCACTGATGAGAGGAAGTATGGAGAGAGAAGGGTCAGTGACAATGGAAGGAAGAGAGAGAGCGATGAGAGAGAAAAGGCTTTACGAAGCATCACTGAGTGGAAGCGTCAACTCCTTGAATGAGTTGATGGAAGAAGACGGACTCACTCTCGCTCGTGTTTGTGTCAATTGCTTCAACGAGACTCCATTGCACATAGCTGCAATGCTTGGTCACTCAGACTTTGCAAAACTACTTCTAAGTCTTAAGCCGGACTTGGTCGCCGAGTTAGACTCACAGGGGTTTTCACCCCTTCACTTGGCCTCCGTCAATGGCTATGTCGAAATTGTAAAGAATTTGTTATCCGTGAAAACTGATGTATGTCTCATCCGTGACCAGGATGGAAGAACCCCTCTCCACCTAGCTGCGATGAAAGGCCCAGTCGATGTCATTAAAGAGCTGGTTGGGGTCCAACCAGAAGCGATTGAGTACAAGTTGGACAGGGGCGATATCCTTTTGCACGCATGTGTGAAACATAACCGTTTGGGAGCTCTAAAGCTGTTAGTGGAAATAGGAAGAATCGATGATGATTTTATAAATTATAAAGACGATGATGGCAACACCGTTTTGCATGTGGCTACATGCCCTAAAGCAAATGGAGGTAATTTTACATTTTTAACTAATTTCTTGCATTTATTAGTATATTTTTTTTTTGGAAACAACAGTAAAATAAATTTCCTTAGATCTTTTAGTAGCAACAACAGCAATGTTAAAACTAGAAATGTGCATGAGTAAAGGGGAAAAGACTTCGAGAATTTACACTAGTGAAAATTGTGCAGACCATAAAATATTTGCTGTGTAAAAGTGGAGTGAAAGTGAATGCAGTGAATGGAAATGGTTTTACGGCTTTAGATACCATAGAGCATACGCCAGGAGATTTCAAAGGCATGGAAATCCGTGAATGCCTCTTAAATGCCGGAGCTTTAAGAGCCAGAAACATACCATCATCAGCACCTCACACTGACCAAGTTATAATCAGAGAGAGTGAGCTGATATCGCTGGTGGTAGTGAATCTTGAAGCCCTAGGACCACCAACAGATGGTCCTCGTACTCCAACAGTAGCACGGCAACTCTCACGAGGAAGCAGTAGTGTAAACAAGAAGTCGAAGAATGAAGAGTGGTTGAACAAGAGACGCGATACCTTGATGGTAACTGCAACGGTAATTGCAGCCATGGCTTACCAAGCAGGGCTAAACCCTCCCGGTGGTCTTTGGCAAGAGGATGAGGAAGGAGATTCAAATGTGCTGCCTAAATATGCTGGAGAGTCGATACTGGCTTATCACTCTCGATTTCACTCCAATGTATTTTGGGTATGCAACACGGTGTCTTTTGTTGCTTCTCTAAGCATAATCCTTTTGATTGTAAGTGGGATACCTCGGAAGCGCGCACGAAAGATTATAATGTGGATTCTAATGGTTGCCATGTGGGTCACAATTACATCTATGTTAGTCACTTACTTGAGCTCCATGATCGCCATTTCGACATCTTCTTTTGACGACAGGACCATCTGGAAGTTGATTTTTTATTCAGGGCGCATATGGTTGGCCATGATTGGCGTTGTTCTCTTAGTGTACATTGGCCGCTTCCTTAGGTGGTCTTTCCGCAAGGTGCAACAACTTAGAAAGAGACTTTCAAGATCTGTGTCTGAAGGTCAAGGAAATGTCTAAATGCACAAAGTTCGTCAAGCTTTCTTCGCATGCTCCTCTTAGTTAGTCGTAAATGCTAGTGCCGCCTGAGGCTAGCTAGCTTGCTTGATTTCCAAATCAAATTTGTTTTCCTTTGTTATCGCTCTCCTTAATTAATATATGTAGTTTGTATTGTATGTTATCTAGTTATTTTTCATCCACGGCATGACTGAGGCTGTATCTAAATGCAATTCTTCACTAAAATCCCTCTTTTACCTCTCTGAATGAAGTATCAATAAAATGAATCATTTAATTCAGGCAACTCATCCTGGGCAATGGGGCTGAGCTCAAAAAAGACAAAAATTAAGTTGAGCCAGGCCTCACTCCAAATTTCTTACGAAGTATTTGGGGAATTATAAATAGGTCAATCTGATACGTAATGGGTAAATAATTACAGTTCAATACAAATTATTACTAATTAACTAGTAAATGATTATTAACTTAACCAAAAATGACTACTAACTATAATTCCAAATCAAATTTGTTTTCCTTTATTATCCGTTTCCGTAATTATGTAGTTTGTACTTTATTATGTTATCTAGCTGATCGAATTTCATCCATGGTGCGGAGTTTATGGCTGAGGCATAGGCAATGTCTAAATGCACTTCTTCACTAATTAAAATCCCTCTTTTACCTCTTTGAATGAAGTATAAATGTACCATTTAATTCAGGCAACTCATCCCGGACAATGGGGCAGAGCTCGGATAAGAAAAAAATCAAGCTGATCGAGCCAGGCCTCTCTCCAAATTTCTTATTACTAGCTGCTGAGCTAAGGTAAGCCCAACTCAAATTGGTTCAGTCTGGAGCACCAGTAGGCCCGAAAATAGATGAGAAAAATGAGAGGAAATGAAAATAAATTCCCAAGGAAATTAAATGATTTTCTTTGGTGGCCAGTTTGTGATAAAGATGAAGGAAATATTACTTGCAGTGGAAGTGCTGCTTAATTACTGACCAAGTTATTAGACAAAATGAGACATTGCGGGAAGTGGCGGAGCCAAGGGGGCCTTTGGGGGAACGTGCTCCCACTGGCTCAACCAAATTTTCTTTTTTTGAGATAAATTATCATTTGATAATCATTTCGGACATAATACCAAAAACAAGAAGATAGTAGTCATTTTGAAACATATATACAGTCAATTTGTAATAAGTTGCAATAAATATCCTTTTTTTGGAATTACATTGAAAAATGATTATCAAAAAGTAATTTTTTCAAAGGAAAGAAAGAGGCTCTCCAGAACTTTCAGCTTTCATTTGACAAAATTACAGTCAGAGTGTCCCCATTGGAGATAACTCCTGACTCCCCCTTAATATTTGCGGGTGATAGTGAATCTTGAAGTTTGAAACATCTTGATCAGATATTATTTAAACAGTATAAGAAGTCTTAACAATTTCTATTGAGGTTCGTATAGTAGGTTTGTCCAACATTGGCAGAAGAAAAGAGAAAAAGTGATTTAATATACAATAAATAAACTCACCACTACCGGGATTAAGCATCACCATCAGATGTCTCTTGTTTTTTTTTTTGGTTTTTTTTTTTTTTTAATTTTTTTTAACGTTTACACCTTTAATGTACATGCTCTTGGGCTTCATTCAAGTGAATTTGTAAACCCCAGCCCAAGTCTTTAAACTCAAAATGTAAACATCCCGTAAGCCTCGAGAGGAAGGAGACCCTGTCCATCCCCGTTTCATTGTGAGCGCTCTCACATATATACAACGGATTTGAATTTGGTGCATTTTGCATCTTTAATTGTATGGTGCAGTTATTGGTGGATAAGCGCCATGTGGCAAGGGAGAAATATGAATGGCTGAGATTCGGATGATGAATTTGGACATCAAAGTATTAACGTCGTAACCTTTGGATGTGAAATCCTTACAGCGAATTCCAAGTCGTTCATACTTCTCTCTTACCATATGACAGTCCATCTACCAATAACTGCACCATGCAATTAAAGGTGCAAACTGCACCAAATCCGAGTCCATATACAACCACACAAACGTTGATGCTAGGGGTCAAATGTCTTGCATCAGAGATTAGAGCTTTATGGTTTTTTGATGTGTGTTAGGTTGGATGATGTCCCATGAAAAAAAAAAGGTTTTAATCAATTGGTCAAAACTATTTAAATGAGTTGATTTTTAAAAGATAATACACACTAAGAAAGATCTATTATTAATCTGGTAAGTCTCGATATAAATTTTATAATATTAACATGACCTAATCATGTAAAGTTCCGTTGCCATCTTCGCATGACGGTTTTGACAGTCAAAGATAAGTGTAGTAGAGAGGTCAAATGTCCCAAAATAAAAAAAATCCCTGGCATTGGGCTTTCCTCCACTCCCTTATAAGTCAGTTTCTTCCCTTAGTTTGTTATCACATCACCTTGGAAATAAAGCAAGACCCATCCTCATCTAGTTTTCGTTCTATGTTCTAGAGACCATTAAACCACACAAACACAATTTTTATCATATGTGAGAGAGGGGCGAAGGCATGTATCGGATCCTATAGAGTATTTTTTGTAAACACTGAAGACGATACGATAGGATCGTGGAGTTTGACGTGGCATGGATTAGGTTCGAGGGAATTGACAAGTGCGGCTATAAATTGAAGGCTTGAAGCACTGCACGGAGTAGGACTCAAAAATCGACAGGGTTGAGGAAGCGATGCTGTGGTCGGGTCATCTGGGTGTCCTTGCTGAGGCGATATCGTCGCGGACAAGGGATGTGACGGCTCTTGATTGTGTGGATTTTTCTTGGCTTCAGTTCGTTGGAAACGTATGTTATTTCTCCACCTTTGCTCTGTTTTGTGTGGGACTGAGGTAGATTCTTTTTGTGTTTGATAGGGTGTGTTTTTTTGTGGATGGAGATTAGAGAGGATGTGTTCAATAGTTGGCACGTGTCTGACATGGTTTGTATGAATTTTGGGGTTTGACAGGGTTACAACAGTATATATGGTATAGTTTTTTTTTTTTTTGGTTTTGTTTTGTGGTGGTTTGAGTCTTTGCCTAGCTAAGTACGTGTTGGTCCAGGTTTTGTTAATTGGTAGGTGTTAAGTTGTGTAAGTGTGCTGGGGCCTCAGGTTTTTCTTTGATCGTATGTCTGTCATAGTGTCATGTGTTAGTAAATCTTGTGTGCTCTTTTCATTATTAGGGTTTTTTCATAAAAGTTGTGTATATACGTGTATATATGTGAATGCCTATAAAATCCGAACAGTTTAGAGGTCTAAATTAAATCATTTGAGAAATGCAGTAATTTTTTGAAAGAGACCGATACACCCCCATTAAATTTGCCAATCAGGGAAAACTAATTTTGGGCTGAAAATGACACGATTTTAATTTAGTAAAAGTAGCCCTACAAGGAAAGTGATATATGGAGGTGAATGTCCCCTCCTCATATGTGTAGGTGGATAATTACTTAATCAGGGTACGGTGCATCCAGTTCATCAAGTGATCAAATCAATGAAAATATCTAGCAAATGTAGTTGAACTCTTCCATAAAATCAAGGCTTTCAAGGCAAATAGCTCAAACTCGTGGACCAGAGAGAGCGAGTGCGAAAAAAATAAAAAATAAAAAAAATAAAAAAATAAAAAGTGGGAGGAGGAAAGAAAGAAAGAAAGAAAGAAAGAAATGGAGAAAAGGCTTTATGAAGCATCACTGAGTGGAAACGTCGACACCTTGAATGTGCTGATGAAAGAAGATCCACTCATTCTCGCCCGTGTTAGCGTCAATTGCTTTGACGAGACTCCATTGCACATAGCTGCAATGCGTGGTCACGTAGACTTTGCAACAGCGCTTTTAAGTCATATGCCGGACCTGGTCACCGAGTTAGACTCACAGGGGTTTTCACCTCTCCACTTGGCCTCTGTCAAAGGCTGTGTAGGAATCGTCAAAAAGCTGTTATTGATGAATTCTGATGCATGTCTCATTCGTGATGAGGATGGAAGAACCCCTCTCCACTTGGTTTTTTTTTTTTTCGATAAGTTTTTCTCGCAGTCTCATAGTTTCGAACAAGGGTGCATAATGCCTACAAAACAACGATGTGTAAAGATAAAAATTAATATTATTTTAGTTAGCATCACAACATCAGAGCAGTAATAATCTCTGAAACTAAATTTCCATATTTGTGTCACATAATTGAAATGTGTTGAATATTTTGAAGCTAAAAAACGAAGTAATGTAAAGGGAAAGAAGTGTGTACCTATAATGATGATGAAATCCTTAAACAATTCTAATTAAGTTAAATACAAATTAACAAGTTTATACATACAATATGATTAACAAATTTACATATATTACAAAAAGTTGTAAAATGATAATCACTGTCTTTGTTGAACTAAAAAAGAATATAATTATTTAACATATTTTTAATTTTAAAATTGGATTAAGAATAATTATAATAATTTGTTTTACACACGTGCTGGTGTAACCTTTTTTTTATTTTTTATTGTTGTTTCGTATCCTAGCTACGATCTTCACCATTATCATTTTTCATCTTTATTGTGTCTGTGATTTCCATTAGATTATGAAGCCTTTAATGTAAATATATACATATTTTTATTTATAAAAGAGAACTATATTATAACAAAAATTTATATAATAAAGTTATAACATTTCATCCAAACACGCATATAAGAAGAATTCTATAAAAACAAAATATAAAGTATTGATTCTCTATATACATAAAAAAGAACAAATAATTAAATAAAAAATAATACATTTTAAAAGATTTTAACTTCTTACCTATTTTCTTACGAATTCTTAATTTATATTTTTCTACTTTTCTTTATGATTCTAATGTCCCACATCATTTAAATATGAGCTTAATCATGCGTATATTAGCTCTTGGATACCCTCTCCTTGCAAGCTTCAAGGTTGAGTTCTAGCAGGGTTCGTATCATTTTTCCTTTTTTCCTTTTTGTCTTCGGAATATTTCTTGTAAAAAAAGAAAAAGAAAAAATAAAATAGAACAAGAGTAAGCTTATAAAACCTGGGATAGAACATCTGGGTCAAGCTTCTATAAACTATCAGACATTGAAGATTAAAAAACAAGACATACCTTCTTCGTTGCGCGATCTAAAAGTATTTTCTCTGAAGTATATGCTTTGGGGCAAAATTTGAATACCAAAAACATGGAAACAAATTGCAAGTAAGCGGTGACGAATTGTAAAAAGCAGTGGATGATGAACGGTGGAAAGATTACGCTGATCAATAATTCTCCTTTTTTTCTTTGGGTGAATCGGTGTGATGGTGACAAATTTGAAGGAACAAAACTACAAAAGAAAAGAATTTGGAAGGATGTGGAGCTGATCAATAATTCCCCTTTTTTCTTTCGGTGAAGTGGTGTGATGGTGTTCTACCACCCAAAAAAAAAAAAAAAGAAAAAAACAATTGGTGGTGTGACGATGAGAAATTTGAAGGAACAAAAGTACAAAAGAGAAGAGTTGGAAGGATGTGGAGGGTAGAAAAGAAGCCAAAAAAAAAAAAAATTCCTGGTGAGAGAGATCTTCAGTCGGTGAAAAAAGGCACCAGATGAAAAGGTATTGGGACATTTTGTAATGGGAGAGCGTCTTTTTGATGAGTTTAAAAGGTCAAAATAGGAAACCAAATTATAGAAAACATCTGCGCGAATTGATAGGACGCAACGATGGAAGTATAAGTAAACGAGGAGCTATTGCCATCACATAAAGTATTTTAAATCTCTCGTTAGTTTATATTTTTTAAGATTTTATAAAAAATATAAAAGGTTTTTATGAAAACTAGTTATTTTGTTCATTAGAAAACATCATTCTAAACAACTTTGTAGAAGAAAGTTTTTCCAAAATCTATCATTTAAGCAGATTTTTTTGCTATTTACAATCTTTATTTCATTTTTTATGAAAAATGGTCAAAAAGTGTACTTAAATGACAAATTTTGGAAACAAATTTTTTTACAAAGTTGTTTGAAATGATATTTTCTAGTAAACTACGTGATTAGTTTTCGTAAAATTTTTATATATTTTTCATAAAACTTAAAAAATAAAAATTAAGTGGGGGACTTAAAATATTTTATGTGGTGGCAACAATCTGGTCCTAAGTAAATTTAGAAAAAGTAAAAGGTTAAAAAAGGAAAAATATATATAGAGAATGCAGACAAAGGAGTATGAGTAAATTTAGAAAAAGTTAGAGGTTAAAAAAAGGAGGAAAATATGTAGGGAAAAACTCCCCCTTATATAGTATATTATAGATTACAGATTATATAGATTTCTTTCTTTTTTGGTAAACATATAGATTTCTTTCTTATTAATATTGCTGAGCTTAAGCTGACATAACATTGCAAAATCTCATAACCTTCTTCCGTTCCACAGCTCAAAAGCACCAATACGTTTCCAAAGGCTAGCTTCTACTCATACTATAAGATGTTAATTTACCCATTAAACTTTTGCCTCCATACAGATTGAAGGTTATTATTAGCAGCCTAAAATTCGTGTGTAAGCTTTGACTTCTCCTCCATCTCTGCAGCAGAGAGATCTCGTTGTTCTTGAACCTTGTCCAGATCATCTAGTTTTTGAGATAAGAGTTTGATTCTCTGCTCAATATGACCAAATACGTTTTTATTCCATTGAGACAGCGTGTTTCTAAGAAGTATTGGTGCTTTTGAGCTGGTTGCTAAGGAGGCTGCAAATTAAGCCATACCCTCAATGCGTAGCACGAGAAACCCAAAAAATGTTTCTTCAAGTTTCTAATTTTGCACTTGTGCACTAAACCATCCCATTCCCAGAGTTTGGATTCAGTGTTGAGTTACAAAAACTCAGCACTATGTTGAGTTAATGGGAGCATTGGATGGGGTTTTCGACGAGTCAAATTAAAACATCAAAAAACTATCTATTGAGGTCATTTTAGTTATTTTAGTAGCAACTTTTTAATGTTTTGATTCAAACCGTCATAACACCCATCTAATGGCTCCCATTAAGCTCAGCATGGTGTTGAGTTTTTGTAACTTAGCACAACTCAACACCGAATCCAAACTAGGGAATATAGAGACGTACTCTAATAAGGTTTAGATAGCGTCATGGAGCCTAGAAAGCTTCGTGGGGCTTTTAGGAGTGTCTAGAGAACTTTGTAGAGTTTAGAAAACTTTGTGAGACATTTAGGAGTTTATAGAGATCCTAATGGAGTTTAATCATAACGAAAATACGGAGTAAATAGGATCTCTCTCTTGGTAACAATCAAAATAGGACCCCTCTATGAAAATTGAGTCTTTTTTTTTTTTTTTTTTTAATACATATGGGTGGGGTTGAATATGAGGACGTTTGAAAAATTCAGTACTTTGTGAGATTGATTTCATAATCTCCTTCATCGATCATGTCAAAATTTGGTAGGGGTCAGAGCTGCGAGACCCAGCTTAAAACATCTGCAAACACGGAAGGCAACACCAAAGAAATCGCTCGAGGCAAGAGCTGAAGTCCAATGGATGGGTGAGCTTGTAATGCAATGTGGGGGGCTCTGAGGCATAGTTGGAGAGCCAGTCAGCACCAATATTGTCTTTCTTTGCTAGTAAGGTGCAGGTACAGTTCCCTTGCCACTTGTGCTGTTTTGACAGTCGATTAATTGTCCCAAAAAAATCTGGGGCTGGGCTGATCCCCTCCACTCCCTTATCAATTATCAGTCAGTATCTTCACTCAATTCGTTGTCACATCATCAAGAAAATAAGCAGTAACCAACATTAGTACTTCAATTGTCATACAAGTTGCTTGGCCTTCATTTGATCCTTTCAAGCCATTTGATTCTTTTATAGATGTGATGTTTTTAAAAAAAATCGACATACCAATAACTTGGTCCTTTCTTTTACACACACCATGTTTGGTTGGATATTATGAAAGTAAAATTGAATATGTAAAATGATTCATGTGGCCAATTGAATTGAATTGAGTGAAGCAACCAAACACAAGCTAATTCCAATGATTGTGGGTCCCATTAATGTCATTATTGTAAATGCACATAAAAAAGACGTGTTCGACTAAAATAATTTAGTGTTGACTACCCCACCCATGGGTGGACTTTAATACGGACCTTTAAAATGTCATCTTAAATTTGTCTTCCAATGAGGAAAGCACGGGAAATTAGACCATCAAGCATAATTCTAGTGAGCAAAACTTAAGATATAATTTAAGTGTGACTTGAGCTTCTATAAAACCAAAACCTGAAAGGCCAAATAGTTCATTGAGAGGACTAATGGAGAAAAGGCAAGAGGCACCACTGATGAGAGGAAGTATGGAGAGAGAAGGGTCAGTGACAATGGAAGGAAGAGAGAGAGCAATGAGAGAGAAAAGGCTTTACGAAGCATCACTGAGTGGAAGCGTTGACTCCTTGAATGAGTTGATGGAAGAAGATGGACTCACTCTTGCTCGTGTTTGTGTCAATTGCTTCAACGAGACTCCATTGCACATAGCTGCAATGCTTGGTCACTCAGACTTTGCAAAACTACTTCTAAGTCTTAAGCCGGACTTGGTCTCCGAGTTAGACTCACAGGGGTTTTCACCCCTTCACTTGGCCTCCGTCAATGGCTATGTCGAAATTGTAAAGAATTTGTTATCCGTGAAAACTGATGTATGTCTCATCCGTGACCAGGATGGAAGAACCCCTCTCCATCTAGCTGCGATGAAAGGCCGAGTCGATGTCATTAAAGAGCTGGTTGGGGTCCAACCAGAAGCGATTGAGTACAAGGTGGACAGGAGCGATACCCTTCTGCACGCATGTGTGAAACATAACCGTTTGGAAGCTCTAAAGCTGTTAGTGGAAATAGGAAGAATCGATGATGCTTTTATAAATTATAAAGACGATGATGGCAACACCGTTTTGCATGTGGCTACAGTCCTGAAGCAAATGGAGGTAATTTTACATTTTTAATTAGTTTCTTGCATTTTTTTTTTTTTTTTTTGGCAACAACAGTAAAATAAAATCCCTTAAATCTATTAGTAGCAACAACAGTAATGTTAAAACTAGAAATGTGCACGAGTAAAGAGGAAAAGATTTCAAGACTTTACACTTGTGAAAATTGTGCAGACCATAAAATATTTGCTGAGTAAAACTGGAGTAAAAGTGAATGCAGTGAATGGAAATGGTTTCACGGCTTTAGATACCATAGAGCAAACGCCAAGAGATTTCAAAGGCATGGAAATCCGTGAATGCCTCTTAAATGCCGGAGCCTTAAGAGCCAGAAACATACCATCATCAGCACCTCACACTGACCAAGTTACAATCAGAGAGAGTGAGATGATATCGCCGGTGGTAGTGAATCTTGAAGCCCTAGGACCACCATCAGATGGTCCTCGAACGGCAACAGTAGCACGGCCACTCTCAGGAGGAAACAGTAGTGTAAACGAGAAGTCGAAGAATGAAGAGTGGTTGGACAAGAGACGCGATGCCTTGATGGTAACTGCAACAGTGATTGCAGCCATGGCTTACCAAGCAGGGCTAAACCCTCCGGGTGGTCTTTGGCAGGCGGATGATCCAAAAGGTCCAAAGGGCCCTAAAGTTGCTGGAGAGTCGGTGCTGGCTTATCAATTTCCAGTTTTCTCCCGCATATTTTGGGTATGCAACACGGTGTCTTTTGTTGCTTCTCTAAGCATAATCCTTTTGATTGTAAGTGGGATACCTCGGAAGCGCGCGCGAAAGATTGTAATGTGGATTCTAATGGTTGCCATGGGGGTGACAATTACATTTATGTTAGTCACTTACTCTAGCTCCATGATCGCCATTTCGAAATCTTTTTCTGACGACATGACCATCTGGATGGTGATTGTTTATTCATTGTGCATATGGTTGGCAATGATTGGCATTGTTCTCTTAGTGTACATTGGCCGCTTCCTTAAGTGGTCTTTCCGCAAGGTACAACAACTTACAAAGAGACTTTCAAGATCTGTGTCTGAAGGTCAAGGCAATGTCTGAATGCACAAAGTTCGTCAAGCTTTCTTCGCATGCTCCTCTTAATTAGTCGTAAATGTTAGTGCCGCCTGAGGCTAGCTGGCTTTGCTTGATTTCCAAATCAAATTTGTTTTCCTTTGTTATCGCTCTCCTTAATTAATATATGTAGTTTGTATTGTATGTTATCTAGTTATTTTTCATCCAAGGTATGGCTGAGGCTGTATCTAAATGCAATTCTTCACTACAATCCCTCTTTTACCTCTCTGAATGAAGTATCAATAAAATGAATCATTTAATTCAGGCAACTCATCCTGGGCAATGGGGCTGAGCTCAAAAAAGACAAAAATCAAGTTGAGCCAGGTCTCACTCCAAATTTCTTATGGAGTATTTGGGGAATTATAAATTGGTCCGGTACGTAATGGACAAATAATTACAATTCAATACAAATTATTATTAATTAACTTGTAAATGATTATTAACTTAACTGAAAATGACTACTAACTATAATTCCAAATCAAATTTGTTTTCCTTTGTTATCCGTTTCCGTAATTATGTAGTTTGTACTTTATTATGTTATCTAGCTGATCGAATTTCATCCATGATGTGGAGTTTATGGCTGAGGCATAGGCAATGTCTAAATGCACTTCTTCACTAATTAAAATCCCTCGTTTACCTCTTTGAATGTAGTATAAATGAATCATTTAATTCAGGCAACTCATCCCGGACAATGGGGCAGAGCTCGGATAAGAAAAAAATCAAGCTGAGCTAGGCCTCACTCCAAATTTCTCATTACTAGCTGCTGAGCTCAGGATAAGCCCAACTCAAATTGGTTCAGTTTGGAACACCAGTAGGCCAGAAAATAGATCATCACTTGGTTGTCCAGAGAAAATGATAGGAAATGAAAATAAATTCCTAAGGAAATTAAATGATTTTCTTTGGTGCCTGTTTGAGAGAGAGATGAAGGAAAGATTTACTTGCAATGGAACTGCTGCTTACTGACCAAGTTATTAGACAGAATGAGACATTGCGGGTGATAGTGAATCTTGAAGCTGAAGAATCTCCATGAAATAAAAGCCACACAGATAGCCCTGCAGAGAGGTTTTTATTTTTATTTTTATTTTTTTTGGATTTTCTTAATATATACTTTAAGAACATATATTAAATTATAATTAATAAACCAATCATTGCATAAAAAATAATAAAAATGCAATGAGAATAATAAAAATTGCTTTTAAAAAACCTTTTTTTCTTCTTCTTCTTCTTCTTCTTCTTTTTTTTTTTTTTTTTAATAATCTAATCACCAACGTTACCAGCGCAAAGCTCTAAGCAATCGTTCCGCTCCCTATTAGAAAGAGGCATATTTTTGAATGGGGCAATTACCAATTGAGTTTATCATTTCATGGTATTGCCCCCGAAGGACGGTCTTAGAGTTGTAAAATTTGTAATGACCATTCAGGATGGCCTTAACTAGGGTGGGTGTGTGGTTAGTTTTTACTTTCCCATTCTACCCTCCTGCACTAATGCAAGCACAACGCCCATCCTCCCTCTCGCTCTCTCATCCCCTTTACATCCCCTTTACAGCACACGTCCAATCTCTCTCTTTCATCCTCCCCCTCAGCACCCGTCCAATCTGCCTCTCTCTCTCTCTCATCTCTGTCAGTCTTCAGACCCTCTCTCTCTCTCTCTCTTTCTCTTCCCTTCAAGCTCCCGCTCAAGGAAACTTAACGGACCAACATCTCACGGCGACCTCCCTCATACATCCAAACGACAGCCTTCCCCCTCACCGGCGGCAAGAAACAGCAGCAAGGAATGTGATGACCTGAATTTTATATATATATATATATATATATATATATGTCACGTACTGTATATTTACATATGTATATGCAATTTTATTTTCTTTAATTATTTTTGGAAAGGATAACCCTACCTTATGTTTTTGGGGGCAAGGAACACCATGGTAGTGTCAAATTTCAGAGAAAATGACCGTAGGTTGAAGTTTTAGAAATTTCAGAATTTTGGATCATGAAAACCCGAAAATGTTGGCTTAAAAACGAATAGGATTTTATAGGATTTTGAATGAACAATTTATATACGCACGTAGTACTCCGCGTGAACTTCGATTCAACACTGGAATGATTGAAAACAGTTAAGAAACGAGGGAGATATTAATCATCGAAGTTGGCCCGTTGAACACACGGTGTAACCGGATTACACAATGCAACCCGCGGGAGGTTGAAGACGACCCATAGGACTATGATCCTGTGTGGGTGCATCCGTATACCTTACCGTGTTCTCATGCATTTAAAAGCAATACGATAATCATATGGACCCCAAATTTGACCGTTGGACTCGTCTTGGCGGACCCTACCATGTGGGACCCTTGGTTCACCATTTTGACTAAGTTTGACTATAATTTGACTTTTTGGCCAATTTAATATTTGTTAAAAATTCCAGAAAATACTAGAAAATTCGAAAAATTACAAAAAATTCTCAAAAATTATAAAAAATTCCCAAAAATTATAAAGAGTGTTTTAAAAATTATTTTGATCATTTTGGGACCATAGTTCACTGTCGGAAGGCCAACAGTAATTTTTTAGTACGTTATATTTATTTTGAAATTTACCTAAATATTACGTATGCATAATTCTCAGATTTTATCGGTCCTCGGGAGGACCCTAAGGAGCATTAACGTTGCATTCGCATCGTCAGTATCTATCATGTGAATTTGGGTTGATATTGCTCGCGATTGAGGTCGAAAATGTGGCTTCTTTACACTCAATATAATGTTATTTTATCAGTGTGATTTAAAATGCATTAATTAAGTTGTTGGATTTTCCCACTGCAATGAGTCCAATATCATCCACCCATATTGATTTTTTTTTTATTTAAAACTTTAGAGTCTTCTACATGGGGCTATCAACATATATATATTGATATGAGAAACCCTTTATGGGTAAACCTTGAACCCATGCAAGAATAGTCAACAATCACTAACTACAATTTTAGGCTACTGAAATGATCGCTGGGGTACTAAAATTTATTTGAAAAAATAATAAACAATTTTACGATGTATTAAGGGTATAAACATGCTATAATGAATTAGTAATTTATTTGAAAAAAACAATTACAAATGAAAAGATAGAATGCATGTGTTTTGACTTTAGTGTGTACATTTTAAGTAACTATTGTGTACATGTTTCAAGTTCATTGCGTACATATTATATTCCCGTTTAGTACACTTGGGATCGAGACCACGTTTGAGATGTTTTTTTTACACATTTTAGGGTACTAAAATGATCTTTGGGGTAGTAAAATTTATTTGAAAGAATAATAAACATTTTTACGATGTGTTAAAGGTATAAGCATATTATAATGAATTAGTAACTTATTTGACAAAAAAAAAAAAGAAAAAAAAAAGAATATACAAATGAAAAGATAGAACACGTGTTTTGACTTTAGTGCGTACATTTTAAATAACCAATGCGTATATGTTTCAAGTTCAATGCGTACATATTATATCCTCATTTAGTACACTTGGGGTCAAGAACACGTTTATGATTTTTTACACATTTTAAGGTATTGAAATGATCTTTAGGGTAGTAAAATTTATTTGAAAGAATAATAAACAATGTTACGATGTGTAAAGGGTATAAGCATGTTATAATGAATTAGTAATTTATTTGGAAAAAAAAAAATGAATGAAAAAATAGAATGCATGTGTTTTGACTTTAGTGCGTACATTTTAAGTAACCAATGCGTACATGTTTTAAGTTCACTGTGTACATATTATATCCTTATTTAGTACACTTGGGGTTGGGACCACGTTTGGGATTTTTTACACATTTTAGGGTACTGAAATGATCTTTGGGGTAGTAAAATTTATTTGAAAGAATAATAAACAATTTTACGATGTGTTAAGGGTATAAGCATGTTATAATGAATTAATAACTTATTTGAAAAAAAAAAGAATATACAAATGAAAAGATAGAACACGTGTTTTGACTTTAGTGCGTACATTTTAATTAAGCAATGCGTATATGTTTCAAGTTCATTGCTTACATATTATATTCTCGTTTGGTACACTTGAAGTCAGGACCACGTTTGTGATTTTTTTACACATTTTAAGGTACTGAAATGATCTTTCGGGTAGTAAAATTTATTTAAAAGAACAATAAACAATGTTACAATGTGTTAATGGTATAAGCATGTTATAATGAATTAATAATTTATTTGAAAAAAAAAAAAAAAAAAAAACACTATGAATGAAAAGATAGAACGCATGTGTTCTGAACTCAAAACACATGGGTTCTATTTTTTCATTCATAGCTTCTTTTTTTTTTATATTTTTTTCCAAATAAATTACTAATTCATTATAACATGCTTATACCCTTAACACATCGTAACATTGTTTATTATTCTTTCAAATAAATTTCACTACTCCAAAAATCATTTCAGTACCCTAAAATGTGTAAAAAAATCACAAACGTGGTCCTGACCCTAAGTGTACTAAACGAGCATATAATATGTACACAATGAACTTGAAACATGTACGCATTGCTTAATTAAAATGTACGCACTAAAGTCAAAACACGTGTTCTATATTTTCATTTGTATATTCTTTTTTTTTTTTTCAAATAAGTTAATAATTCATTATAACATGCTTATACCCTTAACATATCGTAAAATTGTTTATTATTCTTTCAAATAAATTTTACTACCCCAAAGATCATATCAAAACCCTAAAATGTGTAAAAATCTCAAACGTAGTCCCGACCCTAAGTGTACTAAACGAGAATATAATATGTACGCAATGAACTTGAAACATATACGTAGTGGTTACTTAAAATGTAAGCACTAAAGTCAAAACACATGCGTTCTATCTTTTCATTCATAATTTTTTTTTTCCTGATAAATTACTAATTCATTATAACATGCTTATACCCTTAACAAATCGTAACATTGTTTATTATCCTTTCAAATAAATTTTACTACTACAAAGATCATTTCAGTACCCTAAAATGTGTAAAAAAATCCTAAACACGGTCCTAACCCCAAGTGTACTAAACGAGGGTATAATATGTACGCAATGTACTTAAAACATGTACGCATCGGTTACTTAAAATGTACGCACTAAAGTCAAAACACGTGTTCTATCTTTTCATTTGTATATTCTTTTTTTTTTTTTTTTTTCAAATAAGTTTCTAATTCATTATAATATGCTTATACCCTTAACACATCGTAAAATTGTTTATTACTCTTTCAAATAAATTTTACTACCCCAAAAATCATTTTAGTACCCAAAAATGTGTAAAAAATAATCCCAAACATGGTCCCGACCCCAAGTGTACTAAACGGGGATATAATAAGTACGCAATGAACTTGAAACATGTACACATTGATTATTTAAAATGTACACACTGAAGTCAAAACATATGCGTTTTATTTTTTCATTCATAATTCTTTTTTTCCAAATAAATTACAAATTCATTATAATATGCATATACCCTTAACACATCGTAACATTGTTTATTATTCTTTCAAATAAATTTTACTACCCCAAAGATCATTTCAGTACCTTAAAATGTGTAAAAAAAAATCCTAAATATGGTCCTGACCCCAAGTGTACTAAACGAGGATATAATATGTACGCAATAAACTTGAAACATGTACGCATTGGTTATTTCAAATGTACGCACTAAAGTCAAAACGCATGTTCTATCTTTTCATTTGTATATTCTTTTTTTTTCAAATAAGTTACTAATTCATTATAACATGCTTATACCTTTAACACACCGTAAAATTGTTTATTATTCTTTCAAATAAATTTTACTACCCCAAAGATTATTTTAATACCCTAAAATGTGTAAAAAATAATCTCAAACGTGGTCCCGACCCCAAGTGTACTAAACGGAGATATAATATGTACACAATGAACTTGAAACATGTACGCATTGGTTACTTAAAATGTACACACTAAAGTCAAAACACATGCGTTCTATCTTTTCATTCATAATTTTTTTTTTTCCAAATAAATTACAAATTCATTATAACATGCTTATACCCTTAACACATCGTAACATTGTTTATTGTTCTTTCAAATAAATTTTACTACCCCAAAGATCATTTCAGTACCCTAAAATGTGTAAAAAATCCCAAACATGGTCCTGACTCCAAGTGTACTAAACGAGGTTATAATATGTACGCAATGTATTTAAAACATGTACGCTTTGGTTACTTAAAATGTACGCACTAAAGTCAAAACACGTGTTCTATATTTTCATTTGTATATATATATATATATATTTTTTCAAATATGTTACTAATTCATTATAATATGCTTATACCCTTAACACATCGTAAAATTGTTTATTATTCTTTCAAATAAATTTTACTACCCCAAAGATTATTTTAGTACCCTAAAATGTGTAAAAAAATAATCCCAAACGTGGTCCCGACCCCAAGTGTACTTAACAGGGATATAACATGTACGCAATGAACTTGAAACATGTACGCATTGATTACTTAAAATGTACACACTGAAGTCAAAACACATGCGTTTTATTTTTTTATTCATAATTTTTTTTCCCAAATAAATTACAAATTCATTATAATATGTTTATACCCTTAACACATCGTAATATTGTTTATTATTCTTTCAAATAAATTTTACTACTCCAAAGATCATTTCAATACCCCAAAATGTGTAATAAAATCCTAAACGTGGTCCTGACCCCAAGTGTACTAAATGAGGATATAATATGTACGTAATGAATTTGAAACATGTACGCATTGGTTATTTAAAATGTACGCACTAAAGTCAAAACGCGTGTTCTATCTTTTCATTTGTATATTCTTTTTTGTTTTTCAATTAAGTTACTAATTCATTATAACATGCTTATACCCTTGACACATCGTAAAATTGTTTATTATTCTTTCAAAGAAATTTTACTACCCCAAAGATCATTTCAGTACCCTAAAATGTGTAAAAAATAATCCCAAACGTGGTCCTGACCCGAAGTCTACTAAACGGGGATATAATATGTACGCAATGAACTTGACACATGTACGCATTGGTTACTTAAAATGTATACACTAAAGTTAAAACACATGCGTTCTATCTTTTCATTCATAATTGTTTTTTTCCAAATAAATTACAAATTCATTATAACATATTTATACCTTTAATACATCATAACATTGTTTATTGTTTTTTCAAATAAATTTTACTACCCCAAAGATCATTTCAGTACCCTAAAATGTGTAAAAAATCCCAAACATGGTCCTGACCCAAGTGTACTAAACGAGGATATAATATGTACGCAATAAACTTAAAACATGTACGCATTGGTTACTTAAAATGCACGCACCAAAGTCAAAACACGTGTTCTATCTTTTCATTTGTATATTCTTTTTTTTTTTTTTTCAAATAAGTTACTAATTCATTATAATATGCTTATACCCTTAACACATCATAAAATACTTTATTATTCTTTCAAATAAATTTTACTACCCCAAAGATCATTTTAGTATCCTAAAATGTGTAAAAAAATAATTCCAAACGTGGTCCCGACCCCAAGTGTACTGAACGGGAATATAATATGTACGCAATGAACTTGAAACATGTACGCATTGGTTACTTAAAATGTACACACTGTAGTCAAAACACATGCGTTTTATTTTTTCATTCATAATTTTTTTTTCCCCAAATAAATTACAAATTCATTATAATATGCTTATACTCTTAACACATCGTAACATTATTTATTATTCTTTTAAATAAATTTTACTACCCCAAAGATCATTTTAGTACCCTAAAATGTGTAAAAAAATCCCAAATATAGTCCTGACCCTAAGTGTACTAAACGAGAATATAATATGTACACAATGAACTTGAAACATGTACGCATTGGTTATTTAAAACGCACTAAAGTCAAAACGCGTGTTCTATTTTTTCATTTGTATATTCTTTTTTTTTTTTTTTTTCCAAATAAGTTACTAATTCATTATAACATGCTTATACCCTTAACACATCGTAAAATTGTTTATTATTCTTTCAAATAAATTTTACAACCCCAAAGATCATTTTAGTACCCTAAAATGTGGTTAAAAAAAATCTCAAATGTGGTCCCGACCCTAAGTGTACTAAATGGGGATATATTATGTACGCAATGAACTTGAAACATATATACAATGATTACTTAAAATGTACACACTAAAGTCAAAACACATGCGTTCTACCATGTCTTTTGTGATTTTTTTTTTTTCAAATAAATTACTAATTCATTATAACATGTTTATACCCTTAATACATCGTAAAATTGTTTATTATTTTTTCTAGTAAATTTTACTATTCCAACGATCATTTCAGTACCTTAAAATTGTAGTTAGTGATTGTTGACTATTCTTGCATGGGTTCAAGGTTTACCCATAAGGGGTTTCTCATATCAATATATATATATATATATATATATATATATGTTGATAGCCCCATGAAGAAGACTCCAAAGTTACAACAAAAAAAAAAAAGAAAAAAAAAAAAATCGGTATAGGTGAATGATATTGGACTCATTGCAGTGGAAAAATCCAACAACATAATTAAGGTATTTTAAATCACATTTATAAAATAACACTATATTAAGTGTAAAAAAGCCACATTTCCTACCTCAATCGCGTGCAATACCAACCCAAATCCACGTGATAGATACTGACGATGCGAATGCAGCATTAATGCTCCCCAGGGTCATCTCGAGGACCGATAAAATCTGATAATTATGCATACGTAATCTTTAGGTAAATTTCAAAATAAATATAACGTACTAAAAAATTACTATTGGCCTTCTGACAATAAACTATGGTCCCAAAATGATCAAAATAATTTTTAAAACACTTTTTATAGTTTTTGGGAATTTTTCATAATTTTCGAGAATTTTCTGTAATGTTTGGAATTTTTTAGTATTTTCTAGAATTTTTAACAAATATTAAATTGGCCAAAAAGTCAAACTATAGTCAAACTTAGTCAAAATGGTGAACCAATGGTCCCACATGGTAGGGCCCGCCAAGACGAGCCCAATGGTAAAATTTGGGGTTCATATGATTATCGTATTGCTTTTAAATGCATGAGAACACCGTAAGATACACGGATGCACCCACGCAAGATCATAGTCCTATGGGTCATCCTCAACCTTCCGCGGGTTGCATTGTGTAACCCGGTTACACCGTGTGTTCAACGGACCAACTTCAACGATTAATATCTCCCTCATTTCTTAACCGTTTTCAATCATTCAAGTGTCGAATTGAAGCACACGCGGAGTACTACGTGTGTATATAAATTGTTCATTCAAAATCCCATAAAATCATATTCGTTTTTAAGTCTAAAGTTTCGGGTTTTCATGATCCAAAATTCTGAAATTTCTAAAAGTTCAATCTACGGTCATTTTCTCTGAAATTTGACACTACCATGGTGTTCCTCGCCCCCAAAAACATAAGGTAGGATCATCCTTTCCAAAAATAATTAAAGAAAATATAATTGCATATACATATGTACATATACATATGTAAATATACAGTACGTGACGTGTATATATATATATATATATATATATATATATATATATATATATATATATATATAAAATTCAGGTCATCACATTCCTTGCCGCCGGTGAGGGAGGAGGCTGTCGTTTGGATGTATGAGGGAGGTCGCCGTGAGATGTTGGTCCGTTGAGTTTCCTTGAGCGGGAGCTTGAAGGGAAGAGAAAGAGAGAGAGAGAGAGAGAGGGGCTGTGCATATGAAGACTGACAGAGATGAGAGAGAGAGAGAGGCAGATTGGACGGGTGCTGAGGGGGGGATGAGAGGGAGATTGGGCGGGTGCTGTAAAGGGGACGAGAGAGAGAGGATGGGCGTTGTGCTTGCTATAATGCCAGAAGGGTAGAATGGGGAAGTAACAACTAACCATACACCCACCCTAGTTAAGGCCATCCTGAACGGTCATTACCAATTTTACAATTCTTAGACCGTCCTTTGAGGGCAATACCATGAAATGATAACTCAATTGGTAATTCCCCCAATTTTGATAATGATTACAGTACTACGTCTTTTGTTGGTTCTGCGAGTATATATCCTTTTGGTTGTTAAGTGTGATACCTCTAAAGGGGAGGCTTATAATGCGGCAGATCGGCTCCACGAGGCGATGTCGCCTGGCCATTTCCTCGCGTGAAACCAAATCCTCACTGTCGGTTTGAAATGATCTGCTTACATTAACCCTGTGTTTGGTTCGGTGGAAAAGGGGAGGGAAGGAAAGGGGGGGAGGGAAAAAGGGGGGGAAGGATTCAAAATCCTTTGTTTGGTTGGGAGGGAAAAGGGGAGGGGAAGGAAAAAAGGATGGAAAGCCGTTCCCTTCCGCCCACCATTTTGAATCTGCCCAAAAACGGGCGGAAAAGAGGAAGGAAAGACGCACAAGACATGGAAGTTACCAAAATACCCTTGAATGGGTTTTGTAATGGAAGACGTGTGTGCAGCCGCTCTTCTCCCTCTTCATACAAGACGCTCCGGCGACGGAAGTCAGCGGTGTTTTTGTCAGCGGCGTCTCCGGCGACGGAAGAGCCAGCGCCTTTGACGATGGCTTTAAGGGCAGCAGCAACGGTGGAGGAAGTGGTAGCGGTGGGGGCTTTGCGAGAGGAGGAGGAGGAGGAGGAGGAGGCGGAGGCGGAGGCGAAGGCGGAGTCTCCGGCGACGGAAGAACCAGAGCCTTTGACGATGGCTTTAAGGGCAGCAGCAACGGTGGAGGAAGTGGTAGCGGTGGGGGCTTTGCGAGAGGAGGAGGAGGAGGAGGAGGAGGAGGAGGCGGAGGCGGAGGCGGAGGCGGAGTCTCCGGCGACGGCGAGGTGTTCACAGAGGCACGAGCCGTTCCCTTCCGCTCCACCGATCGGGTGTAGATGATGACATTTGCAGAAGAAATGGGTTTTGGGTAAAGAGGAGGAACTTTATGGGGGTAATATGGTAAATTAATTTTTTAAACTTTTATCTTTTCCTCTTTATTTTCTTTCTCACCAATAAAAAAAGAGGAAGGAAAACCTCTTTCCATCCTCTCTACCAAACAATAGAAAGGAAAGAAGGTTTCCTCTCCCTAGGGATAGGTTTTCCTTTCCTTCCCCCTTTCCATCCCTCCAACCAAACATAGCATAAAAGAAGCTTAAAAAAACTTTTTAAATCAAAACATCTTGCCCCGGTTCTGCATCCGTCTTCCTCGGGAAGAGCCACAATCGTCACACCTCTCTCTCTGTCTCTCTCTCTCTTCATTCTCTCTCTCCCACCATTCTCCTCCACCATGTGAAGTTGAAGCTCACAGTAGAATCCCTCCACCTTCTTCTTTTTTTATTTATTTTTTATTACAAATCTGGTAACCTCCCACCCCTCAACCCCCATCCCCCCCCACCCACAGTAGATTCCCTCCACTTTTATTTATTTATTTATTTATTTACAGATCTAGGCGTACAACCCCCATCCCCAGTCCCCACCCACAGTAAATTCCCTCCACTTATTTATTTATTTATTTACAGATCTGGGCGTACAACCCCAACCCACCCCCCCTCAAACCCCCATCCCCACCCACAGTAGATTCCCTCCACTTTTTATTTATTTATTTATTTACAGATCTGGGTGTACAACCCCAATCCCCCCCCCCCCCCAAATCCCCATCCCCCACCCAAAAAAAAAAAAAAAAAATGGAAGAAGAAGAAGAAGAAGAAGAAGAAGAAGAAGAGGACGAGCACCACCACCACCACCCATGTGAAGTTGAAGAGCTCTCTCTGTTTATTTTTTATTTTTACTTATTTAGCATTTTGGGTGGGTTTGCTGTGAGAGACAATAGAGGAAGGACATTAGATCGATCACCCATATGCTGGGTTTGTTGCTTCCTCAGCCGCCAGCCGTCTCCACATTGCTTCCTTGATCGCCGATTATCATTAACCCAACTAAAAAGAAAAGGAAAAAAAAAGTATTGGGGTGAGCTGCCGGTGTTATACCTCGCCCGAGAAGATAACTGTCTATTTCTTTCGCATTTATTATTCTTTTAATAGGCTCAAACAGATATCGAACAGATTATAATTTGGGTCATGGGTTTTATGTAGACTATAATTTGGCTTTCAATGGAGGTGATGGCTATGGACCGTTGAGATTATGGGAAACAGAGTTACAGATCACAGTCTCTAGGTTGGGCTCTGAGATCGTAGTCTTCAATGAGAGTCTAGGTTGTGCTCTGAGATGGATGTTGTAGTCTTCAATGAGAGAGTACGTTTGTGTCTTAGGAAGGGACAAAGACACTTCTCGAGAAACACTGATGGATGCACGGGTTGGGTATTTTGATTTTAAAAGCCTTTTTAAGCGGTTCATTTCAAACCAACGGTGAGGATTTGGTTTTGCGCGGGGAAATGGCCAGGCAACATCGACTGTATAATGTGGAATTTTTTTTTTTTTTTGGGGCAGGCAATAGAAGTTGATGTTATTAATATATGAGAAAGGAAAAAATACACCAAAAAAGACACCCAGCATATAAAGAAAGCACACCCCAACAATAAGACAACCACATAGGAAAAGATAAAGAAAACACACCCAACAATGAGACAACATAAGAGACCCACCACTAAGACAAAGCACCAAGCACCAAGTAGGCATTCAGAAAGTGTTGGATTATTTTAATAAAAATAATATATTTTAATATATTATTATTTTTGATCATTTGATTTCGTAACTTATGTTGTGTTATTAGAATATTATATTTACTCATTCTAATCATATCATGTGCAAGTTATCAAAAACAATAAACAACAAGACAACCTAAGAGACCCACCGCTAAGACAAAGCACCAAGCACCAAGAAGGCATACAGGAACTGTTGGGGGCTTTAAATAGACTATAATTTGGCTTTCAATGGAGGTGATGGCTATGGACCGTGTTCAATGAGAGTCTAGGTTGTGCTCTGAGATGGATGTTGTAGTCTTCAATGAGAGAGTACGTTTGTGTCTTAGGAAGGGACAAACACACTTCTCGAGAAACACTGATGGATGCACGGGTTGGGTATTTTGATTTTAAAAGTTTTTTTTAAGCCGGCATTTCAAACCAACGGTGAGGATTTGGTTTCGCGCGGGAAATGGCCAAGCAACATCGACTATATAATGTGGATTTTTTTTTTTTTTTTAGGGTAGGCAACAGAAGTTGATTTTATTAATATATGAGAAGGGAAAAAAAAATACACCAAAAAAGACACCCAGCATATAAACAAAGCACACCCCAACAATAAGACAACCACATAGGAAAAGATAAAGAAAACACACCCAACAACGAGACAACCTAAGAGACCCACCACTAAGACAAAGCACCAACCACCAAGAAGGCATACAGAAAGTGTTGGATTATTTTAATAAAAAAATATATTTTAATATATTATTACTTTAGATCATTTGGTTTTGTAACTTATGTTGTGCCATTAGAATATTATATTTACTCATTCTAATTGTATCATGTGCAAGTTATCAAAAAAAAAAAACAACGAGACAACCCAAGAGACCCACCACTAAGACAAAGCACCAAGCACCAAGCACCAAGAAGGGTCGAAAAAGAAAATTTTTGCAATGTGGGGGCTCCCCCCTCCGAGGCATAGTTGGAGAGCCATATAGTCAGCACCAATATTGTCTTCTTTGCTAGTAAGGTGCACGGTATAGTTCCCTTGTGTCACAGGGCCAAATTTTCACCATGAATTTTTAGCCCATATGCGACACTAAGTCTCTCTACTTAATCAATCTACTCAATGAAAAGTATAGATAATGTAAGCAACAGCTAAGCATAACACAATTTTTCGGGCAAATGCCCAACCTTTATTCTTAACTCAAGAATACAAGGATCCCGACCTTAGCATACACCATCACAGCAATCCAAACTAGGGCTACAAATGAGCTGAGCCGCTCATTAAGGGCTAGCGAGAAAGCTTGTTAAGGGCTTGGCTCGAGTTCGATCATTTAATAAACGAACTAAGCTCAAGCCCTAATCTTAGGCTTGTGTAGTAAACAAACCGAGCTTGAGCATACCAAAGCTCGGCTCGATTAGGCTCGCGAACAAGCTCGTTTAAGGCTTGATAAGAAGCTTGTTTAGGGGCTCGACAAGAAGCTTATTAGTGGGCTCATTTAAGGGTTCATGAGTGAGGGCATAATTGTCCCACTGTACATTTTTGATGTGAAAGAGATACTCATTCCCTAGTAAGCTAGTAGTAGATGTTTTTACTTATCTTAGTAAAGTTTTAGCATGAAAGAGATACTTCTTTTGTGAAATCTAATGGAAATATGATGGCATGGTAACTAGTTTTGAAGCATATATGATTATTATACTCTGCTCCAAGCCCCTAAGCCTCTAACCAATAACTTTAGTTTTTTAAGTTCATTACAACTTTTTATTTAATAGTACTGAAGACAATTATGGCCTTATGAAGTTTTGATTTTGGGTTCTTTATGGTTCATGCTTGGATGATGTTTCTTATTGTCGATTTCTTGGTTTATGCTTGGGATAGTGATTCTAAACCATTTATCCAAAAAAAAAATAATAATAATAATTATAAAAAAATTACAAAAAATCTTAAACGAGCCAGAGCTCGAGCTCACGAGCTCGAGCTCGAATATTTTCTAACGAGCCAAGCTCAAGCTTGAAATTTAGGCTCGTTAAAAAGTTCGGCTCGTTTACTAATGAACAAGCATTTTTAACGAACCAAGCCGAGCACTCCAAAGCTCGGTTCGTTTGTAGCCTTAATCCAAATGTGCTCTGGTGTATGCCATGGCAATAGAATATATACAGGAGCATTGGCGGTTACAGCCCAACTGCCCAAGGCCTTGCTGTTGACAACCCCAACAGCCTAGGGACACAGAACCAATAAACAAATGCCAACACGTGCATAGCAGTTTTGCCCAACTATCTATGTAATCTGGAATGTCCAAGCCTAGCCAACTGCCCACCCTGATGTCTGCAACATTAGCCTAATCAAGGAGGAATGTTTGATCATCCAACATAACTGCCAGCAGTAATCTTTTTCTAGCCTGGCCTAGGCCCCCTTGTCCAAGGACGCCTGCACCATCAGCAATAAGCCAATTGCTTGCATGTGCCTTGCCACGCTCATAAATTTGCTGCTGTGCGTGCATTGGTTGCTTAGCTAATCCGCATATGTTTTGCTTAGTCCGTGTTCACGCTATGCCATGCCTCCACATGTGCTACAGCCCTTGTGCCAACGAGTGTGCGAGACAAACCTCTTGGCTGAGTCTCTTTGATTTGTTATAGCAAGGTGTCGCCCAACCCCTTGCAAAGCCAACCATAGCCTAACTTGATGTTTAAGCAACCTGCCATGCCAGAGCCACACATGGCCTAGGTGCTACCCCATGGCAGGCACCTAGCTTCAGTCACTACCCCCCCTTAAAGACTCCTTAAGACAATCGCCTGACTAATAGGGGTTTACATCAATTATGACGAAAAGGCATAATGGGTCTCACAATTAATTCTTGCATCCAAAAATCATGAAACTCTACCAACACACTCATGAGATCATAAAATAACATAACTAATTTTATGAGCTAGAAAATAATACAATTTCCCAATATCTACCAAACTGCCACTGCTACTGTTTGAACGCTGTTAAGGCCCATGGCTTAGCCAGCCTTGGCCAACCGTGGCCATCTCAAGCCACATACAAACTTTACTGCAACACTTGGTTTTCTAAGGCATGCCTCCCTCATGCCTTGGCCTTGGGTTGGCATGGCCATATGCCACCACATGCTAAGCCCTTGGTGTAGCCAAAAGCTAAGGTGCTAACACCTTGCCACTTGTGCTGTTTTGACAACTGATTACTTGTCACAAAAAATTCTGGGGCTGGGCTCATCCCTCAATGTCATTATTGTAAATGCACGTAAAAAACACGTGTTCGACTGAAACACTACAAAAAAAACCCTAAACTCCGACGGCCCATTACCGTGGCTAAAGGCCCAATTTCTGTGGGCAAAAGTCATTGCACACGGTAAAGCAAACCGTGGGCAATCTGTGGGCATTGCTACCGTGAGCAAAGACTATACCCACGGAAATTTGTAACCGTGACAAAATCCCTATGGTAATTTACCATTGGTAATTACCCACGGAAGACATTCTGTGGTAAATTACCTACGGAAATTACTGTTGATAATTGCCCACGGAAATTTGTAACCGTGGCAAAATCCCCATGGTAATTTATCGTCAACAATTGCCCACGGAAATTTGCATCCTTACCGTAGGTAATTGCCCACGGATATTTGCCACTATATTTCTTTGTTTTACAATTGTGGCCATTCAAATCCCCACGGTAATAAACTGTCCCTACTTTTTTTTTCTTTTTTTTTTCCTAGGTAAATCCAATTCGCATGTTACATATCAAACCAATTTGCATTTTTTAAATTACTTTCCTAGAAGGACATTCATCCAAACCATTCACCATTAAGATATAACAACGTCAATACTAAAACATCCAATTAGTATATTAAACTTGTGTCCACATAAGTACGTATGTAGCAATCATAGCCTCCAAAGGCAACATTGAATACTAAACTTGTGGCATTCATCGGTCTCCAAAAAAATATATATACATTCCCTAAAAGAGGAACCATTCATTTGCATACCAAATGCAACCTCTATATATACATATATGGAAGTCCCAAGTGAATCCCCAATTTGTTGTCGCTGCTACATCCCAAATGCTACCTCCAAAGACTCCATGTACATAACCTGCCATTAATCAAATTAAGCAGTATAAGACTCAAACAATGTGATCATCCCAAATATTGTGTCGTTACAAAGATAGTGTGAAATACTATAGAATGAAATTGGAGAAGCAAAATAACTTCATTTCCATGGGACATCCAGATGCACTTAACTAGATTATTTACTATTAACTGAAAGTTTGAGGTGACATTCATAAACCATGAAATTGCAGAACTAGAATTTAAAACTAAACCAGCTGTGTGGAAATATCTCTGAACCGAGGTTTCAGCTCGGGATGGATGGTTCAGGCCTGAAACGCTGACACGTGGCGAAGATTGCTCAACCAGGCCAACTACAACGCACGTGATTCACCTCCTAAGATCCAGCTCGGGGCAAGGGGTTAAACCACTTCACTTGACACGTGGAAGGCCCTCACGCTAGGACCCACTGCAAAGCACGTGATCTTCCAACTCGGGACCTGACCTTCACCTCGGGACACCTGTCTTATGACTCACGCTACAATCCAAATCCTACTACAGTCCAAAACTGTCCTAGCAGCTGTAATTCCTGACACAGCGGTTACAAGAAACCATGGTTCCCTGGCCAACCATGGTCAATAAACCATGGTCAGATGGTTATGGGTAAACCATAGTCAGATCTGACCTAACCCAAGCAGTTATCTGACCTCTCATGGTCAGTCCGTACAGGTGGGTATAAAAAGAATACGATACAGCCTAATTTGGTAAGCTACAGTACCCTAACTCTCTGAGATTCATCTTCTTCCTTGCCTCATTCTCCCCAGTACAGCTTTCTGACTTAAGCATTGGAGAGGGCACGGCCAAAACCCACCTTGGCCTACCCTCTGACCCGTTTTCCAAGCTTGTGATTGCAGGTCCAGGCGAGGGAGCAAGCTCCATCATCAACACGTAGTTCGGGGAGCAGATTTTACCCCGTACACCAGCCATCACAAAAACTGTGATGAGCCATTCCTCATCCTCGATGAAGAATGAGGAAATATTGAATGCATCATTTCTTGGTTCCCAAACATGAGCCAATGCATAAAAAACTGAAAAATTAGCTTGAAATATTGAATGCATCAATTAACCTCCAACCTAATTGCAGTAAATAAAGGTCACAACAAATTAATGATGTAATAGTAAGCACTTGTAACAAAATGGGACTGAAAATTTTTCAGCCTCCTCCTGGGTGGAAAATCCCAAGGCAACGTCTAAGTTCAAAACACTAATAGATACCTTTCCCTTCATAAAATTATGTGAAAAAGAATTGTGTGAATTAGTTTCCTTCCGATTAAAGAAAAGACATTTTGCTAACCTGATCAAGTAGTGGTCCAATATCTCTTCCCTTCTCAACTGTATCACGCCTTATCCTCCTTGCTAGGCATACATCATCATCTGTACTGAAAATTTTGCAACATGAAGACCATAACAGTAACAGACCAACTTAGTCCCACAAAAAGTGACCTATACAATTTAATTCCACAATACAAATGACAGCAAACTATAAAACAACTCATACATCTAATCAAAACATCAGCAACGTTTATTCTCAACAGTTGGAAAGAAAAATAAATCTGAATGAACTAAAGAAATAAAAAGACCCAAAATGGTCATTGCATCCAGAGATTGCAGATAGTTAGGCATGCATGTGCTAAGGCTCATTAAGAATACTTGAGATGATGAAAATAAAATATCTGGTGCTTATCAAAAATTAAATAAATAAAAGACATGCTCATTTTAGTAAATTCAAAATTTTTGTGGAAGTGGTAAAAGGAATCTATCAATTCAACCCATTACGTCTTTTACAGCAAAAAATGTCCAATGAAAAACAGTAAGAAAAGGGGGCATGCACAAGAGAAGGCAGCCTATGATTGTCTCACTGATTTAAAAAGAAAGGTGAGCCTCAAGCCTTCTGGTTCACCCCTAGGCAGGGCACAACCTTAGAGGTACCAATCCCCTGAGGTTCATGCCTAATGTGAGATGCACATGACACTTACAGCTCATTAAACCAAGTTTATTTCTTCATGTCAAAGATGGCCACTTTAAACATGAACCAGAAATGCAACTCTCATTATTTTTTGAGGAAAAAGAAGGCGAGATTCAATAAGTTGGCCTATACGACTTAAATTGTGTTTATAGATGAATAATGTTTGGATAAATAGAAACATTTGATTACTATTGCTGCTTATTAAGATAATTGGACCTACTTTTTTTTTCTTGAACATATATCTTCAGAAACACTAGTAGTCCTATCAAAATAGAAACATTTTGATTTAAAAACTCAAGTATAAACTATGTATACCATTATAGACAAAAACCTAATGCACATATTGACCTGACTGTCCTAGTCCAACTTGTATTCTTGAACTCGCTTAATAGGTAATCAAATTAGCTATATATATTTTTTTTTCTTTTTTGATCAACAGAAAAGGTATATTATTAAAACAAGACCAGTACAAAACACTCCCAACAAGGCTCCCCAAGGAGAAGAACAAAACACCCAAGACTAAAAAACCACACCCAAAGTAAACGACACACAAAGAAAAAACACTACAAAGAGTATAAAAAAAAAAAAGACCCCAAAAATCTCAGCAAGCCAAACTGAACCAAACAGCCAGGGGACCAAAACCAACTAGGATAAACTGAGAAAAATAGAAGAATCAACCCACGGAAGTTGTAGGTGGAAACATCTGACCAAACCAACCCTCCATATACATACTTCACCTTGGCGACACCAACTCCAATAGCTTTCAGAACAATCACCCAAAAAAAATGAAGATGAAGACAGCACAACTCCCCCAAACCATAACAGTTCCACGAAGCCATAACAGTACACATAACAGCAGCAGAAAAGCGTGAAATAGGGGAGAAACAGGGGAATTCCACGCCCAAAAAATACCTCTATCTACTAGCTATTAAATGACAAGAAGTTTGAATTTTTCACCCTTTGTTGACATTGAAAGGTCTGGTGATTTTGGTTTAAATAAGAGGTAAGGAGAAGGATTCTCTTTAAAACCCTAAGAAACCAACACGAACGGAAATTACCCCACAAAATTGAAAACCACCCTGCCCTTTTCTTATCCGTTTAAGCCAAAACCCCAACATTTCAAGATGTAAAAACAACTTCTTTATGAGATCGTCACCACAAACAGAGTGAGAGAAATAGAGAGACGAGATGATGAAGAGAGAAATACCTCAAAGAAATGCAGCCTGGCAAGGGACAGAGGAGTCGGAGGGAAGCTCGTCGCAAAGGAACAAACAGCGGGAGAGATCTGGTATTCGGCAGCTCGTGGGTTTTCTTGCAAAATGAAGAAGTGATCTTATATATGAGCCCAACCAAACCGTACAGATATCAATGCCTCCCACGGAAAATACCATCCCTATATTCCCCACAGAAGATTGCCGTCCCTAGTTATGCATCAATTGCGTGGGAAAGCTAATTCACCAGAGCGGGAAAGTTAAAGGCTGAAAGTCCCCTCTAGATTTTGCGGACCAGTAGATAAATACCGTGGTTAGTTTGAGACGGTAGATGAATACCATGGGGATGTTTGAGACGGTATGAAGTACCATGGTAAGGTTTGCGATGGTTTTAAAAACCGTGGGCTACCCTTTAACACCTGCCACAGCTTTAAAAAACCGTGCCTAAATTTGCGTGGGTGATCCCTAGATTTTTTGTAGTGAAATAATTTAGTGTTGACTACCCCCAGCCATGGTTGGACTTTAATAAGGACCTTTAAAATGTTCTTGAATTTGTCTTCCAGTGTGTAAAGCACTCTGGGTGGGGAAATTAGACCATCAAGCATAATTGGGCGAAATTGATTAACAGAGTCGGGAGATGGTACCTTATGGATGGCACCACATCCGTTCTGTTGATCAAGGCATGAGGAAGCACCACTACTGAGAGAGAGGGAGGAGCAACTTTGAAACACAAGCTACTCTGAAACTGACCAGAGACGAAGTACGGACAGAAAAGGGTCTACAATGGAAGGAAGAGAGGGAGAGATAAGAGGGAACAGGCTGTATCAAGCATCACTGAGTGGAAACGTTGACACCTTGAATGAGTTAATGAACGAAGATCCACTCACTCTCGCCCGTGCTTGCATCACTTGCTTCGACGAGACTCCATTGCACATTGCTGCAATGCTTGGCCATGTAGACTTTGCAGCAGCACTCGTACGTCATAAGCCGGACCTGGTCACCAAGCCAGACTCACGGGGGCATTCACCTCTTCACTTGGCCTCTGCCAATGGCTATGTCGAACTTGTTAAATTGTTGTTGGTCGATACTGCTGTATGTCTCACCCCTGATGAGGATGGACGAACCCCTCTCCATCTAGCAGTGATGCACGACCAAGATAAGGTCATTAATGAGTTGGTTCGGGCCCAACCGGAAGCAATTGTGAACGAGTTCAACCGGGGCGAGAATCTTCTGCACTCATGCGTGGAACATAACCGGCTCAAAGCTCTAAAGCTGTTAGTGGAAACGGGAAGAGTTGATGATTTTATAAATGTTAAAGACCACGACGGCAATACCATTTTGCATATGGCTACATCCCTCATGCGGCTGGAGGTGATTTTACATTTCTTAAGCATGTATTTTTTTTAGGCGAAGATTGCAAATTTGCAACACTTGCTAACAACACTTGACATAAGTTGGTTTACAAAAATACCTTTTAAGTTATTTAGTATCACAACAAGAGGTCCATATATTGCCACATCATGTGCTGCTTTTTTTCTTTTTTGTTTGTTTAAATGGTGCTATAACCACATCAAGTGCTGTTCTTTTCGGTTCTATTTTATGGGAGTTTGGATCCTCTACTTTGTACTTGAATGGTATTAGACTGTTAGGTGTATCATTTCCTCTTTTTTTAGGGTAATAAATCGAACAACTACAATTCCTCTGTCTAATTAATTAGTAAGTGAGATTTGAGTGGCTGAATTTATCATGCGATGGGTGTGTGTGCGAGTGCACCTGACTGACGGGAGTGGCTGGGGTGGGTGAATGGGTGATGTGGATTGTGGGTGGTTGGCTGCCTAGCGTAATTGACGGACCCGAAAACTCTCAACTGGTAATTTATCTTTTTCCTTTTTTTCATTTTTTTGTTCAAAGAATGTTAAAGAATATAATTTTTTTATTTAAATTTACTTGTCTAACTAATGTAGCAGTCAATTATTTTATTAATGAAATTTTTTATTGCTTGATGCAATTGCTACTATATAGCCATGTCACCATATTTGGCATGTTAGTCGTCACATAAGTTGGCCAAAAATTTTGAAAAAATGAGTTGGGCTAGCTATATAGCCATGTCACCGGATTTGGCAATTGGGAAGCAAAATATGAGAAAAAAAATTACAGGATGAGACACTTACCATCAGCTAATAACTGATCCCTTGATCAAATTTTGATGAAAGCAATATCTGCTTGTTTGGTGGCCTGTTAAGGTGGGGTGGATTTGGCTTATTTTCTTTTGGTCCTGAGTTATTTTAATTTGCTTTTGGGGCTGTCTTGAGGGGTTGTGTTGGTTGTGTTCAGATATCCATCAATTCTACTTCTTACCCTTGCTAATCTTCTGCTGATTATTATAAAAAAATAAAAAATAAAAAATAAAAAAATTTTACTATCAACGGGAGAAGTTAATTGCTTTACCTCTTTTAACTCGTGCAGGTGATAAAATCTTTGCTCAGTAGACCTAGAGTGGAACTGAATGAAGTGAATGCAAATGGTTTCACGGCTTTAGATATCATAGAGCACATGCCAAGAGTTTTGAAAAGCGTGAAAATTCATGAAGCCCTTCAACGTGCGGGAGCTTTTAAGGCTGCAAACATACCTGCATTAGCACACGACAGCCAACGGACTACTAGAGAGAGTGAGATATCGCCGGGGAGAGTAGTGAATCTTGAAGCTGTAGCACCGCCATCACATCCTCAGAGAGTAGCAGTAGCACAGCCACCCACGCGTAGAGGCAGTATAAAGGAGCACTTGAAGAAGCATGAAGATTGGTTGGAAAAGAAACGTGACGCCTTGTTGATAGCTGCAACCGTGATTGCAGGCATGTCTTACCAAGCAACGCTCAACCCTCCAGGTGGTGTTTGGCAAGGAGAAGGTAACTATACTCGAGGAGGTTACCATGCTCTAGACTTTGAAACAAAACCATACCATGCCGGAGAGTCCGTAATTGCTTATTCCAACTCATACTACTTCCATTTATTCTGGCTATGCAATACAGTGTCTTTTACTGCTTCTCTAAGCATCGTCTTTTTGCTTTTAAGTGGGATACCTTTAAAGCGAAGGCTTTTTATGTGGATTCTAATGATTACAGCATGGGTGACACTTACATTTATGGCACTCGCTTACTGCACCTCATTGTATGCCATTTCACCACAAGATGATGATGATGCGACGATCTTAGGTGTGATTTGGAGTTCACGGCAAGTATGGTTGGGGCTGCTTGCCATTGTTTTCTTAGTGCACATTGTCCGCTTCATTATATGGTCTGTCCGAAAGGTGTTTAAACTTGGAAAGTGGCTTTTCACTTCCGTGACTTGCGATCGAGGCAATGTCTAAATGGTATACAATGATAGAGCCGCCTGATGCTTGTTAGCTTGATTTCTAAATCTGAACCCCTTTTGCCTTTTTTTTCCCCTTGTAATTTGTAATGTAAGCAAGAAATCATTAGCTTATTAGTTTATGTGGTTTGTACTAAAATCCATATTTTACTTTCTGATAGAAATATCAATAAATAATTCAGTATTGGCTATCTTGAACTGAGCCTTAATTAACTCAGCACGAACAATTTGTATGAATAAGGATTCTCTCCATAGCAATGGAGAGTCTAGATTTCATACCATGTGGGTCCTTTATGTTTTGGGAAATATATAGCAACTAATTGCAGCAATTGATGTGACATGTTAAGTTGCTATATCTTATGATAATCAGGGAAATGATAATAGTTGTTAGAGAATGACACTTCAATTTCTGTCTTTTATTGTTGTATTTAGTTGCTATCTATAAAACCACTTTTATGTTTTGATGGGTCTTACCTTGTATGGACGGTGCAATGAAATCCCTTCACAATTTGTAAAGTACGAATGAAATCCCTTTTCTTTTGAAAGGTATTTTGGGGATGGATGGTGTAGGGAAAAAAAAATTTGTGTCTACCAAAAGGTAATTTCCCCATTTATTAACGGTCAATCCCTTTCCAAACCGGGAAAACAACCAATCACCTCACCGTCAAAAATGGCAACATTCACTCTCAATTCCAAAACCACCGGTTTTCACGTATAGATGTCCGTCACCGAACCCTCCGGCTCCTTCAAATTTCCTGCAATTCCACCCGCCACTACCTATCTCTCTCCACCTCCATTCACAGACTCTATTTCTAGGGTTTCTCAGCACAGTTCTCAATGCAGGGACAGACTTGTATAAAGTCAAATTAGGTGTAATGTTATCTTCATCTTTTAAAACTTCTCTGTTTGGTTGCTGAGAAAAGAAAGAAAATTGGGAGTTTAAATTATTGTGTTAGGCTCAGTGTATGGGAGGTTTTTTTTTTCCCCAATTTTTTTTTGGATTCCAAACAATGATATATATGAGGTCAAGAAATTTATCTTTGTTTGGTTGCTGAGAAAATGTAGGAAAAGAAAAGAAATGTTGATTCTGGATATTAGATTTCTCGTTGTTTGGGACACCAGAGAAGAAGGTTTCACTTAGATTTCCTGGGAATTAAACATAATAGATCATAAGATCCGACATTTTATTTTTATTTTATCTCCCTTGATTTCCTTGGCAGCATAATGCATGAGTAATTGTAATTTATCAACTTTTTCTCAGCATTTAAAGGAGGCATTATGTCAATTGTTGTTGAGAAACTTGTGTTACTTGATGATATTTATATGATTTTTAGAAGATGATTAGTTCTAATTTTAATTTAATTTAATTTTTTGTTAAATTGGTTGTTCTCACGATGTGTTATGGTTTGTTGTTGGATAAAGTGGGTGGGGAATTTGTAAGGAATGGCGAAACGGATGAAGGAGGATGAGAAAATTGAAAAGAAATTTGTGTGCTTTTGAAACTTCCTGAGAACCGAAGATGTATCAATTGCAACAGTTTGGTATGAATTGGCCTTTTCCTTTTCGATTTCTGTTATTTTATTGTTCGATTTTTCATTTCTTTATTCAGTTCTTTGTTTTTTTTTTTTTTTTTTTTTTTTTTTATTGGGTTTTGATAGTTTGAATTCAAGTGCCGTAATTGCATGCTTACTAATTACATTGTGATACTGCATTGGAAGGGGGTGTGTAGTTTAAGTGTCATATGAGAAAAATAAGCAATTCACAAGCTAATTTCAATCTGAAAAACTGTGCATCAGTAACATTTTCTGGTCTTGGAAAACCAACATATATTCTTTGAATCTCTTGTGGGGAAGTTATCAGTATACATTTAGTTCATAGACAGTTTCATTTCCTGGAACAATGAGATTATTTGGGCAAGCAACCGCTTGAGAGATGAATGGTTTGCAACCATGGTGAGGAAAATAGACTTTTCAGCATTGGAATATCCATCGAACTTCTGTCACAATCTATATTAGTTTTTTTGGCTGTTATATCTCCAGTTACTTTTGAAACTCACTGAGAAGAGTCAGAGTTCCCCATTTACTTTAGATCGATCAATTATGAGTTCCACCCTTGGTTGCAACTGCAGTTGTGAGTTCATTTTCTAAGGTTGTGGTGGAGGACAATAAAGTTTTTTTTTTTTTTTTTTTTTAAATAGTGAAGATAATACTTACTGGTGCTTTAAGTGCTATGCATGTGCAGAAAATGACAGTGGACCTTTCATTATGCATTCATTTCTGTGACAAGTGCTGGTACATGCATCTTTCTGAAATCACCTTGGCACACCATTTGCTCTTGAGAATTTGATGGAGGATCTTGCCATGTCAAACAGTATATCCTCATCACAAAGACTGTTGGCATAGCCAAATGTCTACAAGCTCTACTTTTCAAATCTTGTTAACACTTCTGAAAGAAGGGTTTTTTCTTTTAATAAAAAAAATTAATTTCTATTATTTTTTTCCCCTATGAAGTGTTTGTGTTATATGGATTTGAAATTATAGAATTCATCATGTTATTCAGCGATCACATTTTTAAGTTGATGGCATCGAAGTGAAGAAATTACAGACATGTAGCTTCTAATATTCATGACATTGAGTGATTACATTGTGTAATATTTTTCTTGGACTGACATATATTCTTCATGCAGGGACCACAATATGTTTGTACAACTTTCTTGACTTTCGTTTGCACAAACTGTAGTGGAGTACAGTAAGTGATAATATGAGTTTATGCATCCATTGCCTTTTTATGAATTTTCTTAGTTTCATTTTCTTAATTCTCCTCAATCATGTCATGGTGCCTGGCCTAGTGAGGTTCTAATGTTCTATATGACATTGATGAGAGTATTGATTAATAGGACCAATTTCATTTCACTATGAAATTACTTGACTCTAGTTAAGAGACACATGCTTGTGCTGATTGATTATGTATATACAACTATTCCAATCGGGAGTTCACGCACTGTGTAAAATCAGTATCGATGGCTAAATTCTCTGCAGAAGAAGTTAGTGCTCTTCAAGCAGGGGGAAATGAGGTGTGCATGCATATTCAAAATTGATATGGCCTTTTCTCTTCATCTGCTCTATAAACTTCCTTGTTTTTCATCGTCGAACTTCTTTTTTTTTTTTTTGGTAGCGAGCAAGGAAAATATACTTTAAAGAATGGGATTCACAGCATCATTCATTTCCTGACGGCAGGTAATTATTTATCACTTCCAGTTTTTTCCTTTCCCAATCCTACACATAGGATGCACTATAACAGATGTGTTCTAATTCACATTTCGCTTGCAGTAATCTTCATAAACTCCGGGATTTTATTAGAAATGTCTATGTGGATAGAAAATATACTGGCGAGATGAATGTGGACAAGCTCACAAGGCTTAAGTTGGTAAGCAGCTGATCCATCATATTGACACACATACCCAATATCTTCCCCCCTCCCTTTATGTGGAAAACTCAGCTAACACTTGATCTGATATAATATTGACAGTCATCTCAACATGTTTGAATCTCACTTAGTAATGATGGAACTTATTATATGTTTTGTTGGATCCTCTCCAGTTAAAGCTATCCTCATTGGTAAAGATATTTATGTATTGCACAGAGTGACAAGAAGGAATCCTATGAAAACAGGAAGGTTGGTGCAGATACGTATCAAAAGTTTCACAGTGAAAAACCTAGTCCTATTGTAAGAAATGATGACAAAAGTTTCAGATATTATTATGATGAAAGAAGAAGTCCTCGATATGCCCAAGATAATTCAAGATATGGTGGTTACAGAAGAAATCCTGCCCGCTTTGAGGTAATTGATGATAGGTTTCGAGATGATGGATTTGGAAGTGGCAGGCAAACTGATAGCCGCAGGTTTTCTAGTGGAGAATCCAAGCTAGGAAGCAGGTCTCCTGACTGTCAAAAGAACATGGATAGGTGCAGGTCTCTAGTGGTACGCTCTGTTAGAGATATGTTGGGGGAGAATGTCCCACCTCTATAGGTGGGCGATCCTCCTAAAGCAAATGAGGGGAGGGATGTGGGTGGCTCTGCTTATAATCAGGTGAGAATTGAGATATTTGCTGACTTACGCTGGAATTCTCCTTAGAAAGTGTAAATGTTTTCTTGTTTAGCTTGCTTGATGATGTTCTTTTTTCAGTGGGCCTGTTATTTGCTACTTCTTGTCTCGCATTTCTTTAAGAAATAAATTAGTGACTTCATATAATTCCATATAATCTCCCTGAGGAGTCAGATGATGTTGTTTAGAACAGGTGAACTAGACCTGCTGAATGTCTCATTGGAATTCAATAGAGAGAGAATAGAAAGAGAGAGAGAGAGAGAGAACAACTTCTATGTATGGAAAAATTTTACCTCAGTTCTTGGGCCTTATTAGGCTGATTCTTGTTTTGTTGATGGAATTTTTAAATTGAAGAGGTTCCAAAAGACTCTCCTAACCAGGGAAAATTTTTTATGTTTCCGTGTTTTTTTTTTTTTTTTTTTCCAATGCTATAAATAAGATTCGAAGGATGGATCAGTGCAAAGTGTCTGTATAATATTTCAATATGTGAAACCTTCATACATCCACACTTTATTGGTTAATCATATGAAGCAATGAATATTTTATGTTCTAACATTCTGTAAGTTTCAAGATTATGTGCATAGTTTTTAAAGGCGCAAAGGTCTCCTGGGGCCTAGGCGTGAGGCGCAAGAAAAAGCGCGGGCTTTGGGGAAGTGAGGCGCACAATTTAAAGAAAATAAATAAAAACTATTTTATCAAATACAGTTAACAAAAATAATCAATTTAAACATATAAAATTAAACAAAGTAACAACTAGCCTAAGTATCCATATGTAAATAGTAACAACTAACCTAAGTATCCTAGAACCACAAAGCACACAAAGTCACAAATCACAATTTACAACCACAATTAGATGTTGTTTATACTTTATAGTTTGTTAATTTGTAGCCCAACAAATTATAATACCAATTAGAGAAGAAGAATAAAAGAACAGAAGAGGAGGAACAGAAAAGAAGAATAAAAAAACAGAGAAGAAGAAGAAGAAGAAGAAGAAGGAACAGGGAAGAAGCAAAAATCAAAAAATAGAAGAAGAAGAAGGAAGAAGAAGGAACAGAGAAGAAGAAAATAAAAAAATAAAAAAAAAGGAAGAAGAACAAAGAACAGAACCGCTGGAGCAATTACTGTCGAAACTCAGAAAATAGCTCAAATCGAAAAATAGAAGAAGAAGAAGAAGGAATAGAGAAGAAGAAGAAGGGAGAAGAAGAAATAGAGAAGTACAAACTTACCCAAAAAAAAAAAAAAAAAAAACAGAGAAGTACAGTACCTGTTCGACGAACAAGAAGAAGAGCAGGAGAAGGAGCAGGAGGTACATACCTGTTTGACGAGGGCTGCCGGCTGCACCGCTGGAACTAGAGGGCTGCACCGATGATCGCAGAGAGCTAGGGCTGCACCGCTTTTTCCTTCTTCTTCTTCTTTTTCCTTCTTTTTCTTTTTTTGCTCTTGTTGATTTTTAACGGTTATAAAAAAAGTTGTATTAAATTTTTTTTTTTTTAAAACAAAAAGAGGGCTGGGTTACTAAGGCGCGCCTCAAATGGGCCTTGCGCCTCTTAAAAAGCCCCAAAAAGCGCGCTTTTCTTGCGCCTAGTGGACATCGCCTCGCCTTGCCTAAAGCGAAGCCCAACCCTTGTGCTTGCCTGCACCTCGGCGCGCTTTTAACAACTATAATGTGCTTGCACATTACTTCTGGTTATTTGCTGTTACTGGCTGTTTCAGCTTGAATTTTGTCAGTGTAGTCTTTGGGTTTAGGAGGCTATTATATCTATTATCTCTTTAAAATTTTCTAAATTATGATTTACATGAATCCTTTTTTGCAGACACTTGTATCTTCTGGTGACTCAGGGTCTGTAGATAGGAATCCAATGGAGTTTAAAAGAGTAAATTCAGGAAGCTTGATCCATTTAGGTACTGATCCTGAGCCTCCTGATGCTGCAGCAATGCCACAAACACAGCAAGTGCCTCCATCCATTGATGATGGAAAGTGGGCCTCTTTTACATCCTCTGAAAAGGAGAAGGCTTCTCATGCTCCAAATGTAATTACTTTGGAATCATTACTGTTCCAATTAGCACCCCTGGTTGTACCTGCTGGTAACATGACTGAAGTACCCATCAGTGGTGATGCTCCATTAATTGCACCTGTAGGCAACATGTTAATGTTACCTGCTGGCAACATGCCTGAAGCACCCAGCTGTGGTGATGCTCCATCAACTGCACCTGTAGGCAACATGTTAACATCGCCTACTGCACCTGTAGGGCTCATGCCAGCACTTCCCAATAGTGATGGTGCTTCCATAACCATATCAACAACCAATGTGCCGAGTCTATCTCCTAATGGAAGCGCTTCAGCAGCTGCACCTTCAAAAATGACACCAGTACCTCCTAATAGTACTTGTGATTCCATGTCTATTCATAAGATTCCCAAGTCCGTGGCTTATAGAATAAAAAAACTCCAAAGGGACTTCTTATGGAATGGTGTGGGTGGGGAGAGGAAGTATCATCTTGTTGATTGGCATACTTTGCACCTTCCAAAATTTAAGGGAGGTTTAGAGATTAGGTCCATTGATCGTACCAATCAAGCCCTCATGGGTAAATGGCTATGGAGATTCAGAAGGGGTGTTCAAGGATTATGGAGGGATGTTATAATATGGAAGTATGGGGTCACTAGTGATGGTTGGTGGTCTAATGATGTTGATGGTCCTCATGGAGTGGGGCTTTGGAAGGCAATTATGCAAGGATTTGGCGACTTTGTTAAAGAGATTGGGTTTATAGTGGGAGATGGTAGTAGGGTGAAGTTTTGGAAGGATTTATGGTGCTCTAATTCGCCTCTTATGATGAAGTTTCCCTCTTTATTCTCTTTGGCTTTTAACAAAGAAGTGTTGATTAAGGATTGTTTGGAAGGGGACATTGGCAAACGTCATTGGAATGTTATTTTTATTCGTAACTTTAATGATTGGGAATTGAAGGAAGTGATGGCATTTTACCAAGTTCTTTATGATAGTAAGATTTTAGTGGGTGAGAATGATTCCTTGGTATGGCGTAAGGATTCTAAAGGGTTATTCTCCATAAAATCTTTCTATAATTCTTTAAATCCTCTTGCGGATGTATTCCTTCCGGCAAAAGTCATATGGATTTCCTCGGTTCCTGCTAAAGTTGCTTTTTTTTGTTGGTTGGTGGGAAGTGCCAAGTGTTTGACCTTGGATAATCTTGCTAGAAGAGGGTGGTATGTGCCGAATAAATGTGTTCTTTATAAACAAGACGCGGAAATGGTGGATCATCTCTTTATTCATTGCATTGTGGCTAGGAGTATTTGGATGCTTTTATTTAACTTGTTTGGAGTCCATTGGGTGCTCCCTTCCTCTACTCACGATCTTTTGGCGGGTTGGTGGTTTAAGGGGGGGGGGGGGGGAATAAAAAGGCAAAAGTGATTTGGTTCATGGCTCCGCATGCTATTTTGTGGTGTATTTGGAAGGAAAGAAATGCTAGAATTTTTGAGGGGGTTGAGAAGTCTATCATTGACCTCAAGTCCTCTTTTGTTAAGTCTATATTCCTTTGGTACTCTAGTCACACAAATGCTCGTAATCTTTCTTTTGTAAATTTTTTGGATTCCTTTAAGCTTTAGAGGGATATATGGTTAGTCATTGTATATGGCTTATGTACATGGTCTAAGCTCTTTTTGTTATTCAATACATATTACCTTATCAAAAAAAAAAAAAAAAAAGTACTGGTGATTCCATTGTGAATGTTATTGATGGACAACAGCTGCCAATCATGCAGCAACATCAGCCTTCTGCATCCTCTGCTGCCGATAGTAGCTTTATTGCTCAACAAACTACTTAACCAGTTGGAGCTTTTAATGATCAGGTGAGACATATATTGTGTCTTTCTCCGTATTGTGGTTTTAAATTTCAGTTTTGATATACAATTTGGTTGAACGTAACTGATACATACTTGTGAAATTTTATTGAATAGTCCTATAAGAAAATTCAGGTATCAACTCATTAAATTTGAAAGGTGTAGCAAATTTGGAAATGGTTGGATGTAAACTGTATGTCAATGTGTCTGCGAATTAAAACATTGCCATATCTTTTTATTTTTATTTTTTGTTTTTGTTTTTGTTGTTTATTTTTTATATTTTTTTTTCTCATATTTTGTATTTTGTTTTTGTTTCCTGTAGATGTAGTAGCTAATGCTGTTATCCACAGCCATGGAATTCATCAATGGCACCAAATGCGCAAGGACCTTCTAGTGCTTCTTCTGAACAATCATTTGAAGCCGTGTCAAAACCAGCCCAAGATAACAGTTCTGGAGTTGGATCGCAATCTCTTCCAGTGGATGCTAAGTCTAGTGGAAGAAAGGAACTTCCAGCAGTGATATCACCTTTTTTTCCATATAATATATATATACAGAGGTCATCCCATCAGCACGTGCTGATATAAGTTACATCAGCACTATGCATTGGGGGTTGTACTCCTTGCATTGATTCAATGCACCTCACATCCCACTAATGCACAAGGTACAACTCTCAATGCAGGTTTTGATATAAGTTATATCAGTACGTGCTTACCTGATCATCATCCTATATATATATATATATATATATATATATATATATATTATCTTTTTTCTTTTTCCTAAGATTTTCTTTTTGTAGAACATATTGAATTCTGCAGGACATTTTCACTACAAACTATTCATCAATCCCTGCACCAATTGCAGGATGGCAAACAGGTCCACATCATGCCATGGGTTTCGGCATGGTGTATCATTCTACTGCTGTGGTATCTTACATGCCAAGAGAAATTAAGTCTAATAAGTTCTATGTAATTTCTTACTACCATATGCAAGTTATTAATGTGTAAATATGGATTTTCTGTTACAGCCTGTGCCAGCTTTTCCCAATTCTGCAAAATCAACAAGCCCATTTGATTTGAATGATGAGACAAGTCAAGTTCAAATCCCAATGGTATGCCCATTTGGAACCATATTATGAAATTTTTTCAAAAATCTAAAAATAGGAAATATATTTTATAAGAGCTTGATCAGGTGCTGATGCAACTTATGTCAGGGAATCCTATAAGAACATGACTAATATTTTACATATATATATATATATCAACCGTTATAATAGAGTAATAGACTATATTATTAAGATATATGTGGGCAGGTTTGTGGACATGGACATGAGTATCGGATACCGTCAGAGAGATGGGGTGTTGGACATGGAAACTCCCCAAAAACTAGATATGGGGAAATAGCTATATATGTAAGTGTTCGTAAATTTACTATATTGAACACATTATTTGTCAATGTTTGAGTTCGTGTGTTTGAAAGAACCATAAAAGGCAAATTAGTGAATAAAGTAAATACATTCATAATAAGTTCTATGACAAAAGACATAACAAACTTATTCTTATCCGCATTTTCATCGTAAATAAAGGTGGACACTCTTGTAAATATTTAAACAAGCGTCAGATATGGGTGGACACAAGTATCGTGTCTAGATGTACGTGTCCGACACACCGATTGTTGTTGTTAGGGAGAAGTGTCCTACGTGCTATAATGGATGGGTGAGATTTGATTGCTGAGATAATGTTATTATCTCGATTTGAAAATTTTGACACTCGTTGAACAAATTCAGAGGGGGCCTTTGGGCAGCAAGCTTCTGTCTTGCTCCGAATTGAACTTGACTAGGGTATGCTGATGAGTGCATACCGTGTAAATTAATTAGTGGCATGATAGCACAAACTTAACCCTTCTTTTTGTGACTTATCTGAATATAATAGATTAAGAACATAATAGCTTTTTGAGATTTTATTTTTGCAAAAATTAGAAATTAAAGCAAAAATAGAGATAATTTGTGTACTTTAAAAAAAAATTAATTTTTAATTTGTAATATTTTATTGTGATGTAGTTTCCTAATTCCGTGGCATCTTTGCAAGGAGCTCTACCAAACATGTCAGCTACTTTGGGCTTATTGCGTACTTCCGGCCTTGGTGTCCATTCCCCCCAATTGATGCCACCTCTGTCACCATCTTATTCATCCATGATGCCTCCAAGTATTCTTTCTTTTCTAATCCATCTATTTAAAGTTGGTTTTTGAATTAGTCCTGCTTACTTTTATCTCATGTAAAAAAAAAATTTCTTTTAAAGCTCACTGTGAGACCACCTTGAATATGTAAGGATGCCACCAATTTGGGATCTTCCCATTTTAATACAAGGGACACCCTCTCTTAAATAAGGCATTTAAAATTCTGTATTGACCTTCTTTGTATGGGACAAAACATGGTCCTAGGCCCCTAGTAAAGGGCTTTATCAGAAACAAGTACATAATATATAAAATCCAATGCATGGAGGTCACATAAAAATACAAAATTGGAGCCTGTAACAATGAATCCTATGAATATACTGTTGATTCCTTCTCTCTCTTCCCTTTGGTGTGAGGTTAATCAGCTAAAGATGCTATGACATTTTCTGTCATGAAGCAAATAATTTTAGTCCTAGAGTATTCTTGCAGAATACAAGATTTTGGCGACTTTGGCAGTGGTGGAGCTTATTCTGGCTCCTTAAATACCGATCAGCATCCGACTCGTAGATACTCGGCTCCCACTACACCACATTCTCTTTCTTCAATGGGAGGAAACCCTTTTGGCTAAAACAAGGATAATAGGCTTTCTAGTTCCATTTTGCCATCAGCATCTTCCTTGCTTTGGCCTCCTCTCATCTTAGAGGAAAAGTCTGGTTTTTTTCCGGTAGGAGATAAATGCAACAAGCCCTCTGAATCTGGTGGTTTTCCTTCAATTAATTGGGCCAAGGAAAGAGGATCGGCATGTTAGATATATACGACCAGAAAGGAGCACAGACATGTTCAATGGGGGTCCGATATAATGTTTTGCTGGTTTCCTGCTTGCTTATGGATTATTTCCCTGGCTATCAATATGTTGTATTGTTCTTCTGCAACCGAGGTTTTTGTATTTTTGCATTGGGCTGTTGTCACCAGTTTTTTATTCCACAACCACAACAATAGCTGTTTTGGTCCGTTGGACGTCTGATAGCTGTATATGTAAAATGAAGAAACATATTAGATTATTATTATGGTTATGATTAAGTGATAATGGCAATGTAGGCTTTGTTTTTTTTGCTTGATGGTTCAAGACTTTGTCATGTTCTGTAGGAAAATATGCACTAACAAGAGCCAAAACCAATCCATCCAAGCCCAACAAGTGCCTCTCTCCTATGGACTTCTGACTTTAAAAAGATTCGAATGTACTTCACTTTAAAAGCAGTCACGGCGAAACATAAGCCTTGTGAGAGCTGAATTCCCTTAACAATAGATAGAGGAATGAGCTTGTGCACTAGCTCCATTGACACCATAGATTGCACCCATGAAAATGTTGTACGCACTAGTGACAATTAATGTAGTGCCAAGGTTAAGGTCCTTGGCTAGTGTCTAGGCCAACACTGTAGCAACATATGTATGTTCCTAAGTTGCCCCTTGATCCATTTAATTACGCCCATTTAAATTAAAAAACAATTTGTTTTTAACTTTTAATTTTTATTTTTTATCTGGTCTCGAGTTTTTGATGACTTTGCAATTAGGAATTCGATGCTTTTATCATGTCATAAGTTCACCTACGACCCAAAAAAGAGTGAAGTTATTGCCATCATATAAAATACTCAAAACTCTCCATTAGTTTACATTTTTTGAGGTTTTATGAAAAATATAAAAGGTTTTTATGAAAACTAATAAAATTGTTCACTAAAAAACATAATTGTGAACAACTTTGTAAAATAATTTTTTTCCAAAATCTATCATTTAAGCAATCTTTTTTGCCATTTACAATCTCTATTTCATTTTCCATGAAAAATTGCCAAAAAATCTACTTAAATAACAAATTTTGGAAAAACTTTTTTCTACGAAATTTTCCGCAATGATGTTTTCTAATAGACTATGTGATTAGTTTTCACAAAATATTTTTATATTTTTCATAAAATCTTAAACATATAAATTAAATGAGGGATTTATAATATTTTATGTAATGACAATAGGTTGGCCCGAAAAAAATGCTGAGGCTGATGACATTATAAAACCATGGTACTTGAGATTTGAAAATTGTGGTCGTCACTTTCGCCGTTTACTTTGATTCCAAACATGTGAACGACATACAAACAATGACTTTTAGTCTTTCTGTGCCATCCTTAAAAACAAAAATTCAGAAGAAAAAGAAAAAAAAAAAAAAAAAACTCGAAACGGGGCAGAGAGGAAGAATGAAGGGAAAGGGATCCACCACGGAAGGAGTTGAAAGAGTGATAAGAGAGAAAAGGCTATATGAAGCATCATTGAATGGAAGCGTCGACACCTTGAATGAGTTGATGCAAGAAGACGGACTCACTCTCGCCCGAGTTTGCGTCACTTGCTTCGACGAGACTCCATTGCACATAGCTGCAATGCTTGGTCACCTAGAATTTGCATCAGCACTTCTACGTCTTAAGCCAGACTTGGTCACCGACTTGGACTCTCATGGGTTTTCACCTCTTCACTTGGCCTCCGTTAATGGCTATGTTGAAATTGTAAAGAAGTTGTTATCGGTGAATACTGATACATGTCTCGTCCGCGATGAGGATGGAAGAACCCCTCTCCATCTAGCAGTGATGAAAGGCCGAATTGATGTCATTAATGAGTTGATTGAGGCCCGACCAGAAGCCATCCAGTACAAGTTGGACAGGGGCGAGACCCTTCTGCACTCATGTGTGAAACATAATCGTTTGGGAGCTCTGAAGGAGTTAATGGAATCTGGAAGGGTTGATGCTGATTTTATAAATGATAAAGACGACGATGGCAACACCATTTTGCATATGGCTACAGCACTCAAGCAGATGGAGGTAATTTTACATATCATAATTCTGATAGGAAAAAAAAAAATATATATATATATATATATATTTTTGGTGAATACAATCTTGAATTTTTTGCAGCAACATTAAAATTACAATTCCTTAATCTAATTGTTAAGGTTGAAACCAGAAGTAGGCACACAAACGCACAAAAAGGGAAAATGCACAAGCCGTCGTGGGTGTATTCAGTAGGTCGTAATGTTGAAATTTGAGTGTTAGCTTATGAGGTGTTTGGTTTTATGTCTATGAGTAGCTTTGTTCTGTTTCTTTTTCTCCCTGGTGGTGTGCTGGCGGCAATTTTGCTGATTTTTTATGCTTCTCCTAGTTCATATCAAGAAAACTGTGGTGGTCTCTTTGGGTCACTGTTATATGTGAAGGGCTGCTGTAATCTGTGAAGTGAGTTCTTGGGGGTGCCTCGTTTTTCTGGTTTTAGGTTTGCTTGTGTTGTATGCTGATTTGCTGCATTTTAAAAGTTTTGAATTTGGTGGCCTGCTGCTGTTTTGATGGGGACTGCATAGGAAGAAGTTTCGAACTTACAATGCAATCAGTTGATGGTTCCATAGTGGGTCGGCTTCATGCAAAAAGTCATGTGTTGGGGGGTGTTTGCTCTGCTGGGGTCCAAGATGTTGGTGCACTCTTGCTGGGATTTGCTTGCTGGTTTAGTTAAGTGCTTCTTCTTTTTCTTTTTTTTTTTTGTGTGTGTTTGGGTGGGGGTTGTTTGAAATGTGTAGTTAGATATGAGTATTTTATTCTGTCAAGGTTGAGGTTATATTTGTTTAGTTTTGCTTGTCCTCTTATGTAGGAGTTTGCATCTGCAGAGAGCATTTTTGTGTCACTGCTTCTATGGTTGGTGTTCTGGTGTTGTTTAGGGGGGGTTAGCTTATACTGTTATACAGAGAGCTTTGTAATTGGTGTTGTGGTGTAGCATAGGGAATAATAATAATTCACTAAAATTCTTTTTTTGCTGATCAAAAAGTAAAAAGGTGGATAAATTAACACGGGCACATGAACACATGTTCATGATCACATAAACATAAAAATGCATGGACATGATCAATGCTCTTTAATTTTTCTAGATACATGGTGAAAGGTGAGTGGAAAAAAGGAGGAGCTCCTCCTCCACTGTAAGTTGCCAAGTACTGTCCTTAAGCTTTTGGCTTAATCAAATTTTTCGGCCACCATATTTTTTTGTCCAACATTTTATGATGAAAAAATTGTATATAAATAGAAAAATGCTACACTTACCATAACATTTTTCTTATTTTGATTCGATGTGGCGGACTGACATTGCACGCACATCAATGAGTTGACATAAAACCCCAAAAATAGGAAAGTTAAAAAAATAAAAAATAATAATGGACTTCTCCATTGGAGATGATCCATTAATTCTTAGTTATAGATTTCTTGATCAATTGTTAAAAACAGTTTGTTACCTGCTTACCTTGCAAACATTCAAAGAGGAACCTTATCAATGGGAACAGCTAATTGCTTATAACTTTTTATTTTATTTTTTATAATTGTACAGACTGTAAGATATTTGCTCAGTCCAGATGGAGTGAAAGTGAATGCAGTGAACGGAAATGGTTTCACAGCTTTAGATATCATAGAACACACGCCAAGAGACTTGAAAGGCATGGAAATCCGGGAATCCCTTCTAAATGCCAAAGCATTAAGAGCCAGAAACATACCTGCATCAGCACGAGACAGTGACCAAGTTATTAGTGAAAGTGTGGTAGTGAATCTTGAAGCTGTGGCACAACTATCAGATGTTCCTGGGACCGTAACAGTAACACAGCCACCCTCACAAGGAAGCAGTATAAAAGAGCATTTGATAAAGCATGAGGATTGGTTGGAAAAGAAATGTGATGCCTTGATGGTAGCTGCAACTGTGATTGCAGCCATGGCTTACCAAGCAGGGCTCAACCCTCCAGGTGGTGTTTGGCAACAAGATGGTGATTATATTTCTCAAAACAAACAAAAAGAACGTTACTATGCTGGAGAGTCCATAATTGCTTATTACAGATTATATTGGTACCATAGATTTTGGGTATACAATACAGTGTCTTTTGTTTCTTCTATAAGCATCATCCTTTTGCTTATAAGTGGGTTACCTCTGAAGCGAAGAGTTTTCATGTGGATTCTAATGGCTGCCATGTGGGTGACCATTACATTTATGGCACTCACTTACTGGACCTCCATGGTTTCCATTGCACCATTAAACTATAAAGACGAGACCATCAGTACAGTGAGCGGGTATTCATTGTTAGTATGGTTGGTTCTGATTGGCATTGTTTTGTTTGTGGCCATTGTCCGCTTCCTTATATGGTCTGTCCAGAAGGTCAAGACAACCTTCAGCCTAACTGAAACTGATTTGATTTGGAACAGAAGCCGGCCTGAAATAGACCGAAGCAAAGTTCTGTAATGAAAAGTTGAATGTAAATTTGAGAATTTGGCTGTGACAGGCTTATGTTTCACCCAATCAACTTGATTTTCTGCATATTTTGATGTATTAAATGCAACCATATTATGGTAGGTTCGGATGTAATGATATGATTTTAATGTGAAGAAGAGGAAAGTGGGACCAGAGGGCGAAGAGCCAATTTGGCGGCTAGGTGGAGGATGCCATGAATCCATGAAAACCTCTCTTGTAGATGAATGCGATAAAACCATGGTACTAAAGATTTTCTCCTCCTGCAGACAACTATCTCCGTCATTTTCCTTGTGCATTACTTTGATTCCAAACATGTGGACGACAAACAGCCAAGAGAGTTGAGTCTTGCCGTGTTGTCTTAAAGAAGGGTGTGGAGTATTGTGGTCGATTTATTATCATGCATTCAATGTGGTTAGATAATGATGTAACGGTTCCTAAAACAAAAGCTATTGCTCTTCGGAATGGTCTTTTGTTAGCAATTAAAAATCTTCATATAAAAGGTGATTCTAAAATTATTATTTATTGTCTTTGCAACTTAGAGAGATGTCCTTGAAATATTTGTAGTATTTTAAATGATTGCCGTAGTATTATTTTAGATAATTGTATGAATGTTAAGAAACTGATCTTGTTGCTAATTTAAGTCATCGGATTCAAAGTACCCAAGTTTGAGAAGAAAAATTTCCTACATAAATTTTGGTCATGCTTTGAGAAGATTCAATTGGCCGTACTTGTATTAGGAGGTGATGATCTTCTTCATCTACCAAAAAAAAAAAAAAAAAAAAAGTGTGTGGAGTGGGTACAAGTCCCAAACACCTCTGAACATTCTATTAAACTAAAGCATATAAGGCGATTAAGTAGCTCAAACTTACAGGCCAAAAGAGGAGGGAGAGGGAGGTTCACCTTGGGAACTGAGGTAATTATTTTGAAACGGAGCTGAGAGGAAGTATGAAGGGAAAAAAAAGAGTCCACAACGGAAGGAGGAGAAAGAGTGATGAGAAAGAAAAGGCTTTATGCAATTTTTTTCATCCATGGAATGGCAAGAAATCATCAGCCCGTCATTTGCTTGGTGGGACAATGCTATCCTTCCCAAGAATTCCTCTCGTAGATTTTCAATGACGTATCAAAGAATCATTTTAGGACCCTACTAGCATGACAGTTTATCAAATCATGGCCACACAAAAAATATAAAGGGTTTTTAAAAAATCCACCTTTTGTGGTTTAAGTGGTCAAGATTTCGTGGTCTTTTGCCTTAGATTTTTCCATAATTTAATTCAGGACAATGGGATGAGCTCGGATAAGAAAAGTGCTCAAAAATCAGGCTGAGTTGAGCCTAAGCTCCAGATATGTTTTCAAGACTCTGCGCTCAAGATAATCCACAGCCCAACTCAAATTGGTTTGGTTCGGAGCAGAAGCAGGCCTGAAATAGACCGAAGCAGAGTTCCATAATGAAAAGTTGCCTGTAAATTTAAAATTTTGGCTCTAACAGGGTTAGTTTCACCAGTGCAACTTGATTTTCTGCATATTTTGAAGTATTAAAAGCGACTCATGTGATGGTGGGTTCAGTTGGAATTGTATGATTTCAATGTAAAGCAGAGGAAATTGGAACCGGAGGAGGGGAAAGAACCCAATTTCGTGACAAGGCGAATGACTGATGAAATCCATCAAATCCCCTCTTGCAGATTCGTGGTAACACCAGGCAATTGAAGACTTTGTCCTTGCAGACAATTATCTCTGTCACTTTCGTGGTTTCGTTGATTTCAAACCTGTGGATGGACTACATCCATTCTAACAAAATTTTGAGTCGTGCCGCGCAGTGCCGTGTTGCCTTAAGGAACTTTCTGGACTGGAGACAGTCCAAAGTCACGTCTGAGCATTCTAGGAAAAACCAAAGCCTAGAAAGGCAATTTAAGTAGCTCAAACTCACAAGTTAAATTGAAACCGAGCATAAAGGAATTATGCAGGGAAGAGGGTCAACAATGGAAGGAACAGAGAGAGCATCGAGAGAGAAAAGGCTTTATGAAGCATCACTGAATGGAAGCGTCAATTCCTTGAATGAGTTGATGGAAGAAGATCCACTCACTCTTGCACGAGTATGTGTCACTTGCTTCAATGAGACTCCATTGCACATAGCTGCAATGCTTGGTCATGCAGACTTTGCATCAGCACTTCTAAGTCTTAAGCCAGACTTGGTCACCGAGTCAGACACGCAGGGTTTTCACCCCTCCACTTGGCCTCCGTCAATGGCTATGTTGAAATTGTAAAGAAGTTGTTATTGGCGAATACTGATACATGTCTCTTCTGTGATGAGGATGGAAGAACCCCTCTTCATCTAGCAGTGATGAAAGGTCGAGTTGACGTCATTAATGAGTTGATTGAGGCTCGACCAGAAGTGATCCAATACGAGTTGGATAGGGGCGAGACCCTTCTGCACTTGTGTGTGAAACATAACCGTTTGGGAGCTCTGAAGCTGTTAATGGAATTGGAAATGGTTGATGCTGACTTTATAAATGATAAAGACGATGATGGCAACACCATTTTGCATATGGCTACAGCACTCAAGCAGATGTAGGTAATTTTACATACCATAATCTTGTGTGTGTGTATATATATTTGTTTTTTCTTTTTGCAGCAATGCTAGAATTAAAATTCCTCAATCCATATGGGTCCAAGCAAATAGTTAAACTCTGAAAAAATTTTGCGTAACCAAATTTTTTGACCATTAGATCCTTAGATTTTTGGTCCGAACTTTTTGGACTCTGAAAAATGATATATGGAAAGGAAAATGTTACTCTTCCCTCGACATTTTCCTATTTTGCTTTCGATTTGATGTGGTGGAATGACATGGCATGACACATCATCGTGTTGACACAAAACCCTCCAAAAAAATGGAGGAAAATTTCATACGAGATGATCAATTCTTTCTGCTAAGTAGGAACGTATCAGTTGGGAAAAGCTAATTGCCTTACACTTCCTTCAAATTGGGCAGACCATAAGATATCTACTCAGTACAACTGGAGTGAAAGTGAATGCGGTAAACGGAAATGGTTTCACGGCTTTAGATATATTAGAACACACGCCAAGAGATTTCAAAGGCATGGAAATCCGTGAATCCCTTCTAAACGCCGGAGCTTTAAGAGCCAGAAACATACCAGCATCAGTGCGCGACACCAACCAAGTTATTACAGAAAGTGGTACATCGCCGGATGTAGTAAATCGAGAAGCAGTAGCACCCCCATCAAATGTTCCTTTGATGGTAACAGCAGCACGACCACCCTCTCAAGAAAACAACGGTACAAAGCAGAGCTCAAAGAAGAGTGCAGATTGGTTGGATAAAAAACGTGAGGCATTGATGATAACTGCGACCGTGATTGCAGCCATGGCTTACCAAGCGGGGCTTAACCCACCGGGTGGTGTTTGGCAAGATGACAAAGATCACTCTGCAGGATCGTCCGTAATGGCTGATAAGCATGCACATATGTTCCCTGCATTCTGGATATGCAATACGGCCTCTTTTCTTTCTTCTCTAAGCATAATCCTTTTGCTTGTATGTGGGTTACCTCTGAAGCAAAGGTTTATAATTTGGATTCTAATGATTGCCATGGGGGTGACAATAACATTTATGGCTCTCGCTTACCTGATCTCAATGTTGGCCATTTCACCGGACAGGGAAAAGAAGATCACCAATGGTGTGATTGAGCATTCATTGATCTTGTGGGTTTCGCTGATTGTCATTGTTTTCTTACCACAAATTGTCCGCTTCCTTGTATGGTGGGGGAGGAAAGTGCCGAAACTTAGAAAGAAGAGGCTTCCAATTTATGCGACAGAGGGTCAGGCTCAAGGCAATGTCTAAATGCACATCCTCTTAGTCATACGCCATGTTGTGCAGGGCAGGGAGCTTCAGGTGACCACTATGGTTTCAGCCTTGCATCCTTTCCCAACATGATACTATAAGAGCCCATCCTTATGGCAAGAAATAATTAGCTTATTATTTGGTATGAAAATGCTACTCTTCACTAAAATCTATCTTTTTATTTTGTGAGTGCTGCAGCATTGCGAACACTTTTTGTGGACACTTTTCACTTTTCACTTTTCACTTTTCTCCACCTAACAGTATGGAGAAACAATCCCAAAAACCTGAGCTCCAAACATGGTCAAAATCATTTTCTTTGTGCATACTGCAACATTGGGACATTGATACGGAGGCAAAACTGACTTGATTAGTACCCCACCACATGATATCAACTACCATTTCAAATATCATTTATGTAGGGCCTTGAGCACATGATGATGCCGAGGGCTAGGGGTGTCAACCTAGTTGGGATTCCTTGACTCTCCCTAATGCTTGAGGACCTTTTATTAAAATAATATATATATATGGAATGATCCAGGGAGGTTGATTGAGCTCAAAAATTGGCTTATGAATGTAGCGCCCAAAGACCTAAATAATATACCTTCCAAATAATAGAATGAACTACATAATTGAGGACAATCATCATACTCATTATAGACAAATAAATTTCACCATAATTAAGGAGGTTGTGCATGAGTTCCTCCCTCGTATACAATATTTGCGATGTTTTCTACCCAAAAATCCTCATGCAACTAGAGGAACAGGTTTGAATATTTGGATGTACCTTGTCAACAGGCACAAAATTACCACCATGTCAAACAGAGGATCTTCCTTTTTGAAAGCATCTGCAAAGTCATTTTATGCATAGGGCATCACTTCATTAGGAACTATGATCATTGCCCTTCCATTACTTTACCTTTATTTCGATTTTTTTTTCATTTTTCAATCTTCTCAAACATCTTGCATGCAACCCAGTCATCGAACTGCAATGGAAATTACAAATAAGAGTTATTGTTGAATTCATGGTTATTTATGCTCCTCCTTAGGCATGTGATAGGGAAAAAAAAAATCAAAAGTTTAACTAAATAATCATGTATTATTATCAGAAATTTTACTGTTAAGGGTCTTAAAGGCCACACCTAACACAAAACCAGGATTGGCCAGCCGGTCCATGTTTCATATGACATGTTCATCAAGATGAGGATAGATATGTATTTATATCTATATGTATCTCTGCATGATATGCTTGTAAGTGTGTAAATAATTCGAATATTTTCATAGTATAATCCCTATATGTAATGTGTAACAGTGTATGTATGTATGTACAAGAGTTATGATCAATAATGCCCAAGACCAGTGAGCTTGAGATTAGATGTAAAGTGGCTCCAATGAGGAATTGTGGAAGAGAAAAAACATGGATTTTAAATAATCCAGTCTTGACTAGTCCTCAAGCTCACATGAGCTGTGAGCATCAGTCCTCATCACTAGTTCATAATGAACGTACAACTCTGTACCTTCATGTCATTTGGAGCCCTATGTGCTTGTGGGGAACTATTCGGATTAGCATTAAACTCATGCATGATCCAATTGGTCTACACTCTATGTCCTGGTTTCCCTTCAAAGAAAACTAGTGTCTTCCTGAATCCAACTGGCTGACTCTCTCTATATATAATGGTATCCACTCCAGTATCCATCCAATATCCATCCCCAGCTTCTCGATTCAGTTGGGTCCCATTCAGGTACTTTTGATCTCTTTGATGAAGAAATACCACACTTACTCTCCATGCACCTAGCTTAAAAATCTCTGTTCATAACTCCATTCAAAAATATTTAAATTATTCTTCTTCTTTTTTTTTTTCTTTTTTTCTTTTTTTAATAGAGATACAAGAAAACCCCAATACATTTAGAACAAATGAAGATTATAAATATAAGTCATTTCAAAGAAAATAACAAAAATGACTACCAGGGATTCAGTTCTATTTTGAACCAGTCAACATGCTAAAATATAATCCGTCGCTTTAATTTCAGACTATTAGTCATAGAGGCAATAGAGGTAGAGATTAACATTTCTGATCCTCTTGAGGGGTAAAGGTTCGTTGCAGACCTTTTCCGTCAAGAAATGAACAACCAAATCTTCATCATTTACCCAAAACCTATGAAGAGGCCAAGATGCAGCCAATATCTTATCATGTATCAAGGCAAGTTCCATGTCAGTTTTTCCATATCCTTCCTTGAAAACAGGATCTTCTTGTTTAATCACCATTGAAATTTGCTTGCCTTCTGGATTTGGATTTGGATTTGGATTTGGGTAAGGATTTTAAATCTTTCAAGGAAGAATTTCAAAATGTGGATTTCTAAATCCACATATTTTACAACTTCATTATCATGCATATTGAAATATTGTATATTTTTAAATCAACTGTTTGGGTGGAATGCAATCCAAAATGTGGATTTGTTAAGGCTGCGTTTGGGAACATGGATTTAGATTTGGGTATGGATTTTAAATCCATAGATTTGAAATCCGCAAATTTAAAATTAGGGTAAATTACATTAAGACCCCCTCTAGAATCTAACTATTACAGATACACCCCTCACCGTTTTGAAATTACACTAACACCCCTTACTTTACAAAATAAACTACAAAGAGATCCCTCCGTCTAACTTCCATCCATTAATCCGTTAAATCATCTTAAATTTTTTTTAAAATACCCTAATTACCCTTAGTGGATGATAACTTCCATGTTAAATGTATATAACTCACCAGTCCAGTACGTTCATCCAGTACTTTTGAATTTTTAATTATTATTGATAAACAACTAAAAGATAATATATATAAGAAAAATGTTAAAAAGTTTAAATTTTTTGTTCAAGTCATGGTTTTAAGATGGCAACTTGCAAATCATTTTTTTTTTTTTTTGGCACATCAATTAAATAGATAATTGTTTCTAATGAGCAAATTTGACGGCTACCACATTAGCTGGACAAAAAAATTAAGCTTTTTGGCATTTTTCTTTATATATATATATATATTATCTTTTAGTTGTTTATCAATAAATAAAAAAAAAAAATCGAATGTGCTGGATGAATGTATTGGACTGATGTGTTATATGCATTTAGCATGGAAGTTGTAATCCAATAAGGGTTGTTAGGGTATTTTGAAAAAAATTGAGAGTGATTTAACGGATTAATGGACGAAGGATAGAGGGAAGGGTCTTTTTGTAGTTTACTTTGTAAAATAGGGATCTTAATGTAATTTCAAAAACATGAGGGAATGTATCTGTAATTATCAGATTTCAGAGGGGTCTTAATGTAATTTACCCCTAAAATTAATGGATTTAAGAATCTACAATTTGAATAAAATATTTGAATGAAGAATTTCTAAATCCACATATTTTACAACTTCATTATCATGCATACTGAAATATTGTATATTTTAACATAAACTGTTGGGGTGGAGTGCAATCCAAAATGTCGATTTGAGTATTTTAAATGACAGATGAAATCCACCAAATCCCCTCTTGCAGATTCGTGGTAACACCAGGGAATTGAAGACTGTGTCCTGTTGCAGACAATTATATGTGTCACTTTCTTGGTTTCGTTGATTTGAAACCTGTGGATGTGGCGTGCTGTGTTGCGTTAAGGAACTTTCTGGACTGGAGACGAGTTCCAAGTCAACGTCTGAGCATTCTAGGAAAAAACCAAAGCCTAGAAAGGCAATTTAAGTAGCTGAAACTCACGGATTATGCAGACAAGAAGGTCGGCAATGGAAGGAACAGAGAGAGCGTCGAGAGAGAAAAGGCTTTATGAAGCATCACTGAATGGGAGCGTCAATTCCTTGAATGAGTCGATGAAAGAAGATCCACTCACTCTTGCACGAGTATGTGTCACTTGCTTCAATGAGACTCCATTGCACATAGCTGCAATGCTTGGTCATGTAGACTTTGCAACAGCACTTCTAAGTCATAAGCCGGACCTGGTTACCGAGTTAGACTCACAAGGGTTTTCACCTCTCCACTTGGCCTCTGCCAATGGCTATGTTGAAATTGTAAAGAAGTTGTTATTGGTGAATACTGATATATGTCTCTTTTGTGATGAGGATGGAAGAACCCCTCTCCATCTAGCAGTGATGAAAGGCCGAGTTGATGTCATTAATGAGTTGATTGAGGCCCGACCAGAAGCCATCCAATACAAGTTGGACAGGGGCGAGACCCTTCTGCACTCGTGTGTGAAACGTAACCGTTTGGGAGCTCTGAAGCTGTTAATGGAATCGGGAAGGGTTGATGCTGATTTTATAAATGATAACGACCATGATGGCAACACCATTTTGCATATGGCTACAGCACTCAAGCAGATGGAGGTAATTTTATATATATTGTATTTTTGCAGAAATGCTAGAATTAAAATTTCTCAATCCATGTGGATCCAAGCAAATAGTTAAAACCCTGCAAAATTTTGGCTCAACCAAATTTTTCCACCATTACATCCTTTGATTTTTGGTCCAAACTTTTTGGACTCTGAAAAATGTTTTAGTATATGGAAAGGAAAATCTTACTCTTTCCTTGACATGTTCCTATTTTGCTTTCCATTTGATGTGGTGGGATGACAAAGCCCTCCAATAAATGGAGGAAAATTTCACTCAGAGACGATCAATTCCATCTGCTAAGAATGACCGTATCAGTTGGGAAAAGCTAATTGCTTTACACTTTCTTAATTAAATTGTGCAGACCATAAGATATCTACTCAGTATAACTGGTGTGAAAGTGAATGCGGTAAACGGAAATGGTTTCACGGCTTTAGATATTATAGAACACACGCCAAGAGATTTCAAAGGCATGGAAATCCATGAATCCCTTCTAAACGCCGGAGCTTTAAGAGCCAGAAACATACCTGCATCAGCGCACGGCACCAACCAAGTTATTACAGAAAGTGGTACATCGCTGACTGTAGTGAATTGCGAAGCAGTAGCACCCCCATCAAATGATCCTTGGATGGTAACAGCAGCACGACCACCCTCTCAAGAAAACAATAGTACAAAGCAGAGCCCAAAGAAGCACGAAGATTGGTTGGAAAAACAACGCGATGCATTGATGATAACTGCGACCGTGATTGCAGCCATGGCTTACCAAGCGGGGCTTAACCCACCGGGTGGTGTTTGGCAAGATGATCTCAAAGATCCTAATAACAGCACAAACATACTTCACTCTGCAGGATCGTCCGTAATGGCTTACAAGCATCCAGGTAGTTTCCCTGTATTCTGGGTATGCAATACGGCCTCTTTTCTTACTTCTCTAAGCATAATTCTTCTGCTTGTAAGTGGGTTACCTCTGAAGCGAAGGGTTATAATTTGGTTCTTAATGACTGCCATGGGGGTCACAGTATCATTTATGGCCGCCGCTTACCTGATCTCAATGTTTGCCATTTCACCGGACCATGAAAAGGCCACCAATCACGTGATTTTGTATTCATTGATCTCGTGGGTTTTCCTGATGGTCATTGTTTTCTTAGCACAAATTGTCCGCTTCCTTGTATGGTTGGGGAGTAAGGTGCCGAATCTTAGAAAGAAGAGGTTTTTAATTTATGTGACAGAGGGTCAGGCTCGAGGCAGTGTCTAAATGGACATCCTCTTAGTCATACACCATGTTGTGCAGAGCAGGGAGCTTTAGGTGACCACTTTGGTTTCACCCTCGCATCCTTTCCTTACATGATATTATAAGAGCCCATCCTTATGGCAAGGAATAATTAGCTTATTATTTGGTATGAAAAATGCTACTCCTCACTAAAATCCATCTTTTTATTTTGCCGATGCTGCAACATTGCGAACACTTTTTGTGAATACTTTTTACTTCTTTTTTTTTTCCCCCCACCTAACGGTATGGATAAACAGTCCCAAAAATCTGAGCTCCAAACATGGCCAAATCATTTTCTTTGTACATACTGCAACACTGGGACATTAATGCGGGGGCAAAACTGACTAACCCAAGCAAAACTCAAATAATAAACAGAAATAACATGCATCTCCACTAGCCATGCACTATGACATCTTAAAAGTAAATAAGATATCTACTTCAGTGATATTGTATCCGAAGAGTGTTTGGAGCACAAATGGATCGGCATACTGAGATATCTACTTCGGTGGTGTTGTTGGACTTCAATGGAGTGATCTATATACCTTCAATGAAAAGAAAAGTTACTCATCCTCATCCGTTTCAGTTTCTTTGGTTTCCCAATCTTCTTGAACTTCCATTGCTTCGCATCTCGGAACCCAACATGTAATGGATCGGCATAATGAGATATCTACTTGATGATTCAAGTTAAAATTAAAATAAAATAAGAGTTACAAATGAATAATACCAGGTTAAAAAAATATAAATAAACAAATAAATACACGAACCTGTCCAATTAGATTTTTGGAATCCCCTGTTTGACCATTATAGAATTGAAACCTCTTCTTCACTCTGATTGTCTCCCCTCCAACAAGTATCTTGGTATTTCTGCGAACAGCGTACCAAAAACCGTTAGTAGAACCTCGCATAGCAAAGATTACAATAGGACCATTATCTTGAAAATTGATTGAATAAATTACACACAATACGATGATCAGTGAGACTTGAGAAACCAAAATTAAAATCAAATTTTAATGTTTTGAAATTGCAACAAACGAAACTAAAGAAATGGAACCACTATTTTCTTGGTGATGAATTTGTGATTTCAATACAATATAAAATATCTTGAATTGTTTAATTTCAAATTTAAAAAATAAAAATAAAAAGAGAGAGAGAGAGAGAGAGAGAGAGAGAAAATCTGATCAAGAAACAAACCAATGCTATCCGGATGATGTCTTGTGAGATCATCAATGGTTGATATGGGATGATTTGGTGGTAATATATACTTCATTCGAAATTTTCTTCCTCAAAAGCACATTAATGATCATTTCATCTATAGGGGTGTAATGATAACAATACATTTGGAAAGAATGAATATTATAAGCAGAAGACATTTCAAAGTAGATAACAAAATTGACTATGAGGATTCAATTCTATTTTGAAACATTCAACAAGCTAAAATTTAATCCATCGCTTAAATTTGAGACTCTTATATAGTCATAAAGGCAATTCTTTTCCTATCGTACAAATTTAGGCACCCCTGACTAATCCTGACGTAGCGGAAAGCGTATGAAAGAAAAAGGATACTGCCTTCTTCTTAGAAAATACTCGAATCCACGAGCAAAAAGAAAACAACCCAAATCCACGAGCAAATAGAGTAAAATCTCAGAAAAAAATTCTTATTAAATCAAAACATTACATTTAAATGAAAAGAGATAGCCTTTATATAGGCTGCAAAATCTAATTTGACTAGAACTATAACTCAAAAGTCCTAAACTTAATAAATAACATAATTCAACTAGAACTATAAATCAAAAGTCCTAAACTTAATAAATAACCTAATTCAACTAGAACTATAAATTAAAAGTCCTAAACTTAAGCAATCTATTCTACATCAATCTCCCTTGCTTGATAAGAACTCGACCTCGAGGTAATTAATTGAGAAGACACATCAGGAGGATGATATTCAAACAAATCAACAACATTGAAAGTAGGAGAGATGACCATATCTGCAGGAAGGTCCACGACATAGGCATTATCATTAATTTTCTGTAGAATCTGGAAAGGACCATATTTCTTGTCTCGCAGTTTGTTGTACATGCCCACTGGCAACCGCCCTTTGCGCAAATAAACCATTACTAGATCCCCCTCTTGAAATACTTGAGCCCTTCTCTTTTTATCAGCAACGGCCTTGTATTTGGCATTAGATGCCTCCAAATTTTTCCGCACCTCTTCTTGAATAGCCTTGATTCGATCCGCCATATTTTCTGCTGCAATACTCAAACCAGGAAGTTTTGGCAGAGGAACCAAGTCTAAAGCATGGCGTAGAGGACAGCAATAAACAATTTGGAACGGGGTCCTTCTAGTAGACTGATTTAGCATACTGTTAAAAGCAAATTCAACTTGTGCAAGAGCAAGATCCCACTGTTTTGGCTTCTCTCCAGAAATGCAACGAATTAAATTCCCAAGAGTGTTGACCATCAGACTGAGGATGACTCGTGCTACTGGAATTCAGGGAGGTGTCAAACCGCCTCCATAAAGTCCGCCAAAAATGACTCAAGAATTTGGTGTCCCTATCTGAAGTGATGGATTTGGGAACCCCATGCAAACGAACAACCTCTTTAAAAAACAAATTTGCCACGTGGACTGCATCTGAGGTCTTTTTGCAAGCAATAAAGTGAGCCATTTTGGAATACCTATCAACCACCACAAATACATAATCAAATCCGCATTGGGTTCGCAGAAGGCCCAATACAAAGTCCATGGAAAGATCCTCCCAAGGCGCTGCTGGAATGGGTAAAAGCATATACAAACCCGTATTTTGAGATTGGCCTTTGGCAGCCTAACAAATTGGGCATCTTTTAACATGACTGCCAATGTCTCGTTTCAGTTGGGGCCAATAATACCTCTCCTCAACAAGAACTACTGTTTTGTCATGACCCAAGTGTCCGCCCAATCCTCCACCATGTAATTCATGAATTATCTGATCTCGTAGTGAACTCCTCGGGATGCACAATTGGTTGCCTCAAAACAAATAACCCTCTTGAATATGCATTTCATCAACGAAAGGTCCCGACTGACATTTTGCCCAAATATCCTGAAAATCTTCATCGTCAACATACAGCTCTTTGAGACAGTCAAACCCAATCACTTTAGTCTACATTGTGACAAGCAACAACGCCCTCTTGCTTAGAGCATCAGCTACTCGATTTAATTGACCCGTTTTATGCTTCAAAATGAAAGTGAAGCGTTATATAAAAGAAATCCAGCGGGCATGCATCCGGTTGACACTATTCTGGCTATTGATAAATTTCAGCACTTGCACCAGATAGTGTTCCCAAACCTTCAAGGTGCGGAAAACAGCATACAATTCCAGCTCATAAGTAGACCACTTCTAGCGAGCTTCACTAAGCTTCTCACTGTAAAATGCAATCGGTCTGCCTTCTTGAGAAAGTACAACACTAATACTAACAATAGAGGCATCACACTCGACTTGAAACAGCTTGTCAAAATCTGGCAGTGCTAAAATTGTTGCAGATGATAATTTCTCCTTGATCAGCGCGAAACTTTGTTCTGCTTCCCCTCCCCAATGGAATTTCCCCTTCTTCATGCATTCAGTAATTGACGCGACTATCCGGCTAAAATCTCTAACAAACAACCTATAAAACGTTGCCAGACCATGAAAACTACGAACCTTACCCACTGTTTATGGAGTTGGCCACTCCCGAATGGCACGAATCTTTTCTTCATCAACTTTAATCCCATCAGCACTTACCATAAATCCCAAAAATAACAAACCGCTGGTCATAAAGCTGCACTTCTTTAAATTAACATACAGCTTATTTTACTGCAAAACTGTAAATACTTCCCTCAAGTGCGCAAAATGGTCAGATTCGTTCTGGCTATAGATTAATATATCATCAAAGTACACCACAACAAATTTTCCAGTAAATGGTTTTACTACCTGGTTTATAAGCCGCATGAAAGTACTGGGGGCATTGGTGAGTCCAAATGGCATCACTAACCATTCGTACAACCCTTCCTTGGTCTTAAAAGCAGTTTTCCATTCATCTCCAAGCTTGATCCTAATTTGGTGGTACCCGTTCCGCAAGTCAATTTTCAAAAAACTTTGGATCCGGCCAGCATATCTATCATGTCTTCCAATCGAGGAATAGGGAATCTATATTTAATGGTGATCTTGTTGATTACCCAGCTATCGATACACATGTGCCAACTGCCATCCTTCTTTGGAACTAACAAAGCCAATATCGCACAAGGACTCATGCTCTCCTGCACCAATCCCTTCTTAATCAACTCTTCTACCTACTCTTATAGAATCTGACTTTCCTTGAGACTCATCCAATAATGTGGTCGATTAGGCAAGTTGGCTCCCAGCGTGAGATCAATCTAATGCTGTATGTCCCACATAGGAGGCAACCCATCTGATAGTTCGGATGGTATAATTTCCTGAAATTCGTCTAGCAAAGGTTTAAGTGCTGGTGGAATTTTCATAGACTCCCTACCAACTTCTCCCCCAACTACCACAGCAAAAATTTCTTCGGATTCCTTAGTTTCTTCTATAAATTCGCCCCCATCCAGCAGAAATACTGATTTGCCCTTTGACTTCTATTCAACAATTGAAAATTCTTCTTTTATGGGTCCCAAAACGATCTTTAGGCCTCCCTTCATGAAAACATATACGTTATCACGACCCCTGTATGTAGCATCCACATCAAACTTCCATGGTCGTCCCAAAATCATATGGCAAGCATCATTTCTACCACGTCACACACAACTTCATCTGCATAATTCTTCCCAATTGAAAAATTAATGCGGCAGATTTCAGTTACCTTCACTTCAGCACCCCGTTTAATCCAGCCAATCTTATATGGTGAAGGGTGTTTCTCAGTTTGCAAGCCCAACTTGGTAACCATTCCTTTGGACACTATATTTTCACTACTACCACTATCAATAATAACATCACAAACCTTTTTATTCACAATACATCTGGTTCGGAATATATTATGCCACTGAGATGGTTCTTCACGCCTTAGTGCTAACAGAAGTTGTTGAACCACCAGAGAGCGTGACAGCAGCTCCCCTTCGTCGCCACCCATTACCTCTTCCTCTTCATAAGTATAGGCCGCTTCATTCTCGTCCTTCTCTGTTTCGAATCTGCCATCTTCTTCTGGTTCCATTAAGTTAACAGTACCCCTTTTAGGACACTGGTTGGAACGGTGCCCTTGCTATCCGCATCTAGAGCACTTATCAGACCCTGGACGAGCATAAGGGTTACGAGGTGTCACTTCTAGTGGAACAGTGTTGGCTGGCTTTGTTGGACCTCCACTGCTACACGTCCCGCGAGTGGTGTTGAACAAAGGTGACTGATTTATTGGGGTTTTCCCTTTAATTTACTACAGCACGATTAGAATCAAAGGAATTTCTTGCTACGACCGCCGCCTTCGATCTGTCCAATTGAGTTTCCGCCTTAATAGCTACTGCAACGGCTTCAGTCAAGGTGTAGACTGTCTGCATCGCAACTCGATTTTGTATAGCCCAACGTAGCCCCCCAACAAACCTAGCAACTTGTTGTGCATCTGTTTCCAGCAGGTTATTACGTGATGACAGCCTGTGGAATTCCTCTAGGTAAGCCCCGACTGTTCTACTTCCCTACCTACAATCCTAATATTGTTGAAACAGAATTTGCTCATAATCTGAAGGCAAATACCTGGATCGTAATAGTCGCCTCATCTTAGCCCATGTCCGAACCATCCCCTTTCCTTTTCGCATCCGTGTGATTTGCAACTGCTCCCACCAAGCAGAAGCTCCCCCCAATAGTCTATATGCGACTAATTTCACCTTTTTATCCTTAGGAATATCCATATAATCGAAAAACCTCTCGACTAATACCAACCAATCAAGAAACCCCTCGATCTGAAGTTAACCATTAAAACTGGGCAGGTCCATCTTCATACGAAAGGTTTGTCGATCCTGCTCCCCTTAATAACCCCTTCGATTATTCCGAAGTATGGCTTCAGTATCTTCCTCATCCTCACTCAGGTTATCCTCATAGGCTAGCTACCTAAGTGGAATCTCTAGATGGCATTCATAAAAAACTTCAGCCCTCTCTCCATAAGGTTGACGACCCATAGGACCGTCGCCCCGCTGAGTATTCCCTACTGTCAGCCTAGCAAGAGTCTCTTGGACCTCTCGCAATGCTTGCTGGGTCTCATGCTGGAAAATTCTGAATTCAGCCCCTGTAACCATATCTTCCTCACGATCACCGCCATCAAAGACTTCGCTTTCGTTCCATGTGTTCGTCACCTGAATAGGATTAAGCCTACTGTGATACCAACTGACGTCGCGGAAAGCGTATGAAAGAAAAAAGACATCGCCTTCTTCTTAGAAAATACTCGAATCCACGAGCAAAGAGAAAACAACCCGAATCCACGAGCAAAGAGAGTAAAATCTCAGAAAGAAATTCTTATTAAATCAAAACATTGCATCACAATGAAAGAGGTAGCCTTTATATAGGCTACAAAATCTAATTTGACTAGAACTATAACTCAAAAGTCCTAAACTTAATAAATAACCTAATTCAACTAGAACTATAAATCAAAATTCCTAAACTTAAAAAACAACCTAATTCAACTAGAACTAAAAATTAAAAGTCCTAAACTTAAGCAATCTGTTCTACATCAAATCCCTTCGCGCATGCAATCCCCCATCCACATGCATGAGCAATTACAGGACATAAGTCTATGGGGTGGACTCATGGGGGAGTGGTGAGATTTGAATCCAAGATCTCTTGCTTGAGAAGAGACTCTTGAACCACTCATTCCACCCCTTAAAGGTTGCACCCACATATATATTCACACACACACACAGATGAATCATCTATTAATTCAATGAAGCCATAAACCAGAATGAGAAAGAATATAAAAAATTGTGGAGGTTTAAGAAATACAGTAGCATAGAAAAGAAATTATCTCGAAGTTTTAGTACTTTTTCGTGACTTGTCCAAGTCACAACTCACAGTCAACAAAAAATAAAAATAAAAATAAAGAAAGAAAAATAAAAATAAAGATTTAAAGAAAGAAGACGAACTAGAGAGTTGTTGAGGATTGTAGAGGTAGAGATTAATGTTTCTGATACTGATGGGGGGTAAAGGTTCATTGCAAACCTCTTTCTTCAAAAAATGAAGGACCAAATCTTTATCATTTACACCAAACGTATGAAAAGGTCGATACGCAGGCAACATATTATCATGTGCCTCGTCAATTGTTTCACATCCTTCCTTGAAAACAGGATCTTCTTGTTTAATCCCCATTGAAATTTCCTTGCCCTTGGGATTCTCCAGGGTTTCCTCCATTGTCGGTGCACTTGAAAGAGAAAAGCTTCCTGACATGAGAGATGATCATTTTAAGAGTGAACATGGGAAATCTAAAATTACGTTTACCAAATTTGAATTGAAGCCCTAAAAAAGTCATGTCAAGATCAGTAATTTGTAACCAAATAGCCCTTGAAAAATACTAACAATCGTACTGTAACACCTATAATTTTAAAATAAGGTATTAAGGGTTTGAGCTACTGAAAATTTGGCAAAGTGTGGGAAAAAAATGAATTTTCATAAATCTTTGTTTTCAAAGAAAATTTTTAGCGATAATGGAAGTTTATAATATTATAAGACATCTATGATTTTATGGGATTTTATTAGCATGTTTGGATTGAGTTCCACACATGTTTGTTTTTGAAAAATCTGTTAGGAGACCGATTTTGTACTGAAACTTAGAAATGAGATTTTGATATACTTGGAATTTGATTTTTCTGATATTTTATTTGAATTCAAATGGGGGGTTATTTGCTTATTTTCATTAAATAACTTAAAGTAATCTTCTCTATTATTTTATTCTTCCTTAAATGTTTTGAATGAAAATAAAGCTGTGAAGTGTATCTTGTCTGTTTGAGTCGACTGAATTGTGGTTTCAATGGACTGAATTTCACAGAAGCTAAAAATTTCAATTCTGAAGATTTTGAGTCGACTGAATTGGAAATTGAGTCGACTGATTTGGGCAACAACTCACATTTCAGCTGAAATAACGCATGTGCCCTTCTGTGGTTTTAAAACCCCCTTAGCCCGAACCAAACCTTCTCATTTCAGTACTTTGAGCTCCAAACACCTAGAGAGAGAGAGAGAGAGAGAAGCACAGGAGAGAAAAGGGGGAGCTCAATGGTGTGGAGCAGGATCGCCGAAGCTCGGATCTGAACCCGCAACGCTTGGATATTGTGATTTCCACCCCGATCTGCGTATGTACAACCTTGGATTCATTGTTCTAGCTAACAATTAAGAGGTAGGTGCATTTTTCATAGTTGTAGACCATTGTATACATGATTTGGTACATTATCATGGGTTATTGCATGTTTACATGGGATTGAGGTTTGAATTTCTTAAAAATTCATACATTTGGGAAATTAGGGTTTTGTTGATACCCTATGTAGCTGTATTTATGTTGTTTTTGCATACCCTCACATGATTTGGGGTAAAATAGGTTGATTTTGAAAACCTATTTGTTAAATTCTTGCAATTAACTATTTGGGGGTCACTTTTATGTAAGTGTTGGAAACCTGATTTTCTACCATTATAAATAAAATGGTTTGAGAGATTAACATATGAATGGATGAGATGATAAGGGCTACTTTTCGGTCTTAACGACCGTAGTGTTCCCGAAATGAGGTTACTTTCTGGATCCATGTAGGATTCATAGTGTTTCCTCATAATAAGGTTACTTTCTGGACCCATGTAGGGATCCATAGTGTTTCCTCTTATTTCCCCGTGCGAGGGCCCCGCATGACCTGGAGAGAATTATTCAGTTCAAAAGACTGATGATATGGATTGCCAGATATGGCGAATGATGTTGTGGAGTGCCAAATATGGCGGACTTATGCTATGGATGATTTTCATGTACTCCTGTATTTATTTCAAAATTTATGATATACAATCCCTTGTTATATCATTTTATTTAATTGCTCATAATGGTTTTAAAACCTTGATATACAACTTTGAAAAATATAACCTACTGAGTTTATACTCACACCTATTTATTTAAAATATTTTTCGCAGATTATGAGCAAGGTAATGATGACTCATTTGAGGAGGCATCACACCGGGATTAGCATGGGCATTTCATGATGATTGAGTGTATTATTTATGGTCTGTACATTACTTAAACAGACTTTTGTACTCTATATGTGTATATTGACGGTAGAACCTTATGGATTGAATGCCAGCTTAAATTTTATGTTTTGAACTATGGATGATTATAAATTCTGTTTTAAAATGTACAAGTGTTAAAAGTCGAGAACTTGGTATGTTCTTTTTATAGATGAGACCATACCGGATTTCCTTACCAAAAAAAAAAATGTTTCCTTAAATTACGATCTTAATTACCAACCATCCTCGAATTCTATTTAATTTAGATTTTATAACTGACACGTCATGGCCTATTTACTGGGTCGTGACACATACCCTCCTCAAATGCCCTTGGATGCCTTTGAAAAACCTCCAGTAATTGAAAACCCTCTTCAAAACGCAAAAATCTAAGCCCTAGTTCTGGTCAATCAAAGGCGTTGTGTATACGCTCTATCAAACACAATCAAATTCTCAAAACCCCTTCAAGAATACTGAGGAAAAATGGGGTTCGTTTTGATTTAAATATATATATATATATGGTTCGAGGTTTGATTTGATCAGAAAAGTGGGTTCATATTGATCAAGATGAATAGGTTTTAGAGCGGATGGTGATGGGCAAATTTATTTATTTTTTGATAAGGAACAAATAAAAAAACCCTAACCCACTTCAACCTCGAATCTATGCTTAGGTTGGATTTAGCTTTTCTACTTCCTCTGCAAAGTCTGAAAGGTAGGGCTGGCAATTTATGCCCAAACCCATGAACCCGCCCAAACCTATCCAAGTTAAACGAGTGTAAATGGGTGATTTTATTAATTGGGTTGTAAATGGGCGCCCATTGTAGACACCCCATTTTGTACCACCTAATTAATTTGAAATCACGTATTTTGGAAACCCAATGATGAGGTTTATTGTATGTTTTGAGATAACGACAAAGCAATTCCCGACGAGTAGCCAAGATTACAACAGGAAAATACTGTCCTTCTACATTTCATGCGTACGCACCAATGGGTGGTGCGTACGCACCAAGTTTCCATGCGTACGCACCTTAAGCCTTTTTCAGGCCCCTTCAGATCTGTCTCCCACTAAACATGAGAGCATGGGAGAGAGTATGGGAGGGGGTGGGGAAATTCCCACGGGTGTTCCCCGCATGGGTAGGGGATGGGCTAGTCAGGGGATGTTTTCAAAACCTAATTGAGCCCTATTTATACTCTACTGATGGGACTGGAGAAGGGATCGAAGAGGGGGGGGTCTTTTTTTTAGAGATAGAGCTATTTCCTTTTTTGAATAGAAGCTGAAGAGAGAACGGCCAGAAAGAGAGAGTGAGAGAAACCAAATACCCACCAAAACACCAGAAAACCAGAAGAGAGAAAAGAGTGTTGAATGTTGTAATCCAAAGCCGCGAGAAGGGAATTGCTGCGTTGATATTGGAAGCATTCAAACCTGAGGGGTACGTATCACAGACACACATATATATATATGCACTGTAAATTTATACTGCATATTTGTTTCTATGAGTTATTGTTTAATATAATGATGCCATGTTACACTGTTAAGGTCAGGAAAATCATTGGTAATGTTAGATTTGAAGGAAAATAGCCGTGACATGAGTTCTTGAATTGACGGGTTTCCGGGTTATAAACTCAAGACTTTGACCCAAAAAATAATCATGATTCTGCAAGTTTTTGGATGAACGATTTATGCGCGCTTGTAGTGCGCTGCAAGAGCTTCAATTTGGTTTTTGAATCATTAAATTTGGTTAAGAAATGAGTAAGATAAGTTAGGGAGAAGCTAGCACGGGACAAAGCTTAATACTGCATTTTTCAGCTTCAACCCGTTCTGAGGTTGAAGGTGAAGTGGACAGTGATCCAGTGTGGGCGTACTCACCCACAAGTACTGTGTTCCCTAGCATTTGAAGACCTTAGGTTGGCCCGATTGACTCTAAATTTGACAGGTGGACTCGTCTTGTTGAGACCTATCATGTGGGACCTTTGGTTGGTCATTTTGACCACGGTTTGACCAACTTTTTGACCATTCATCATTTGAGCTAAGTTGGTACGTACGCACCACTGCGTGATGCGTACGCACCACTTCTCCTGGTAGAGATTTGTTTTGTTTATTACCAGTCATTAGTTGATGTTAGAGTATTTAGTTTTAATACTATATTCATGGGTTTAATGTGAGTACGTGTGGGTTATATTGTTTATTATAATTTATTTCGGTTTTGATTAAAATGGATTAGATTATATCATTATAATATTAGTTAGGTTATTTTATTAAGTGTGGTTAGAATATTTAATGTTAGTGTTAATATTTTTGGTATATTTTAATGATTATTTAATATTAGTGTATGCTGATTGAGATTTTTGTAGATTAAATTAATATTAGTGGTGTTAATATTTTATTTATAAAATGCATGTTAGTGGAAAATGTAGAGAAATTGTCTTGCTGATGCGTACGCACCACTACATGGTGCGTACGCACCCTGTGCTCTGACAGAAAAAATTCGTTTGCTTCAAATGGCCATTTTGAATCCACTTGGTGCGCACGCACCACCCTATGGTGCGCACGCACCAACACGTGGTGCGCACGCACCAACACGTGGTGCGTACGCATTGTAGTTTAGGCACTCTTTTATCTGTTTATTTATTTTTGCTTTCCGTGAGTTATTATCTGTTGTATATTCTGCCATGCCATGTGCTACTAACCATTTCTCCACTTGATCATTTTCTTATTTGCATAATCATTCGCGTGCTTGGCATATTGTTGCATTTTCGCATGCTTAGGGTTGAATTTGATTAAATACCTTGATTAATTAAAGCCAACAATTATTCACGGAGGCCGGTTTCGACCGGGCATTTTTGGGTGCCTAATACCTTCCCAATAATGTACCCTGGCTCCGAACTTGAATCTCTGGACCTCGAATTTGACCAAAAAACACAGTTCCCAAAGCTAAATTGGGTGGCGACTCCCGCTTGCGCTCACACCCATAATAACCCAACTAATAATTGGGTCTAATCGGGTTTATATAAAAAAAAATTGGGTGCGAATGAAACCAGTCTCCTTCACGCTCTTCTTCTCAGTCACTCCTCAGCCACGGCTCGTCTCCTTCAACTCTACCGCTTGTCTCCTATCGCCACTCATTTCCTTCAAGACCACAACTCTCTTGCTACATCGCGCATCTAGATCAAGCTTCTGTGGCTTTGGTGTACCACCACTTCCACCCTCTTCTTTGGCAAACCACAACTAATCCATCTTCACTGGAAAAATTGAAAGCTCCTACCACCGGAATAACCATCAACTATTTCAACCTTCAAAAAGCCAACCCACAGGATGAAAGGTACATGGGGGTATTTGGATCTAGAGTTTGCCCACTTTAACAAGCAGCTGACTGAAAAGTCCAATGTGTACTCGTTTGGGGTAGTGTTGCTAGAAGTGCTGTGTGCTAGAAAAGCTCTTAATCAAAAGCTGGAAGATGATTAAGTGAGTCTTGCCCATTGGGCCCAACGCTGCATTAAAAATGGGACAATCGATCAGATCATTGATCCAACTCTGAACGGGAAGATCGCCCCAAAGTGCTTGAAGAATTTCATGGGAATCGCAATGAATTGCGTGCGTGATCGCAGAATCAAATGGCCGACTATAGCGAACATGGTGGGGAACCTTGAGTTTACACTGGAGCTGCAAGAAAACGCAGAGAATGTGAAAGGAGAAATCAATTTTGGCAGTAAAATTCACACTAAGTACATCTATTAAGGGATGTCATTCGGCAAAGATATTCTTAAACAGGTCCTTCACCCAAAGTCTTAGGTCGGCGGATCAGCGGAGGTATTACATGCTTAAAACGGGTGAGTTTGGGTTTCAACCTACAATAAATAGGTGAGTTTGGGTTTTGCTTAAATGGGTTCTTCATGTAAATGGGTTGAGTTGGGTTTGGGTGATATTTTGACTACACCTATTTAAACCCACCCAATTGCCAGGCCTACTGAAAGGTTATCCATATCATCAAAGAACAACTCGCACCTATAAGCCAAAACCCTCAAAGAAAGCTAAAAAAAAATTGTACAATATGAATACAAACAATGAAAAAGGTACGTGGCTTCTTTGATTGCATGAGCTGCTTTGGAATCTAAAAGAGGAGCCTGAGTCAGCCATTTTCTTTCTCCTTTGTCCCACCAATAGTTTGATCCATTTCAACTCATTGCTGTGGAAACAAAAGTTTTGAGGTGCGCCACCAAATTTACGTTTATGTTCAACGATAAACAATATGTAACACACTTAAGTAAATTGTATATAATAGGAGTAGTCAAAAAAACTACGAATCATATGACGATGCCAAAACAAAGAGAGAGGGGGAAGGGGAATTACCTGATTTGGCTTTCATGCTATGAAGCATCTTGTTTCAAAGTGAAGATTTGTAGTGCGTGCAATGAGGGATATATAAAGGGAGAGGGGAGGGAAGGAGGCATAGGAAACTAGGAGAGTATGAACGGTTAGGTTGTACTCCGTATGAGTTTCTAGTGGTTGATATATATATATATATACTAGATATGGGCACATGTGCGTTGCACATGAATATTATTTAAATAAAAAAATTTATAAATTCTAGATATATATATATATATATATATTGAACATGAAAATCTAATTATTTGTTACTTTTGTGTTAATTTAACTTGTTAGAATAAACACGCAATACAATAGGTCAAAATTGCTTCAATTGTTAGGAGTTATGGATGGAATAAGAAGTTAGCTAGAACACATGCATAGTAGTGGAGGCTGTATAGAATTTATGAAGTGAACATAAATTGTATTATCTTTTTTCCTTCTTTTTTGATAGAAAATAAACATTGTTAATTGGTTAAATATAAAACATTCTTAATTGGTTAAATATGGGAAGCAAATAAATATTTAAAATTTAAAATAAGGATGTAATGGTCAATCAAAAGTGTTTCTAAAGTATAAACTTTTATAGGTAGTATAGATATAATATAATTTAATATATGATACAAGAACATCTTTGAGGGAGGTAGCCAAAAAAAAAAAAAAGGTAACAAATTTGTCTTTTGCTACCTTACGTGGGCTGTGGCAATTTGCTACTTCAATTTGAGATGTGCATTCCAAAGGGAAGTAGCAAACATTTTTTTTTTTTCTATATTTTATATTTTTTATGCTTTTAAATATTATTTAATTTATTTTTTTAATTTCCCTCATAATATAGTTTTTCTTACTTTTTCTAAAAAAAATTCTCAATTTTATTTTTATATGGTATCATCATCTATATTTTTTTATTTTTTATTTTTGTGTTCACTTAGAGATTGAAAAGAGAGTGGAGATCGAGATTTTCATTTTATTTTTTTCCTCATTTCTTTTATCTTTTTCCTTTATCTTTTTCCTCCTCCCTTTCCATCAACAACCAAATTCAAGCAAAATAATAATAATAATTATCATATACATATATGACCCATTCCAACAATTTCCACATTACAATCAAAACACATTCAAGGGTTTCCTAATCTACCCAAAATCCTTGAAAACAACTACCCCCAACCACAAACAAATTCAGCATTATATGAATTCTCCCCAAATTTCAAGAAATACATAATAAAAGTATAAAACACTCACGCAACAGCCTCTTGAGATCTAGTATCGTTTCCATATATCGTCTTCATGATGTGGATATTTGGTTTGTGACTGCGCTGGGAAGTAGGTGTGCCTCTAACAGCCCATTCTCGTTTGCTAGAGAATGAGAGGAAGAAGGAGATACGAACTCAACGTAGGGTTTCCTTTGAATTCCTATTTGTGTTTTATATATTAAGGTATGTGTTTTGGAATTATAGTTTCCATATTATTATATTTCCTATATATGCAGAAGGGTGGGTAGTTGTGTATTTAAAAATTAAAATAAGGGTATATTAGTCAATCAAAAGTTTTTCTTACATTCATCTTTTTATAGGTAGTATAGATATAGTTTTGATCATGTGTGTGATATTCTGGATATCCCGTTCAATTATAGCCGTCCGTCATGTGTGGACGTGTAAATGTGTGCGTGTCACTCACGAGCGTTCATGATCGAATGGGATATTCTGGGATATCCCACATATAATCAACCCTCTTTATATATATATATATATATTGTTGTGTTCCCATCAATACGTGTTGATATAAGTTACTCCCTCTATCCCTTTAAAATAGACCATATTTGCAACTTTTTTTGTCCCAAAATATTTGTCCACTTTGAAAAGTCAAATCATTATTTTTATAAATTTCCTACAATAACCTTTATTATTTCAATGATAACTTTTAACACAAAATCTAATACAAAAAAGTTGAGGGTATTTTTGGAAAGATGAAGTTTAATTTATACAAGTCAATGCAATGATGACCCTTTCTTAAACCCCGCGATTTGTCAAACCTGGCCTATCTTTGTGGGACGGAGGGAGTATGTCAACACCACGCATTGGAAATTGTACCCCTTGCATTCGTCCAATGTACTTCTTCCACTAATGCACAAGGTACAACTCCCAATATGGGTGTTGATATAAGTTATATTAGCACGTGTTTACCTGATCATCATCATATATATATAGCTTTGATCATGTGCGGGATATCCCAGATATCCTGTTTGATCACAACCGTCTGTAAGTGACACGCGCGAGTGCGTAAATACACGCGTGTCATCCACGGACGACCGTAATCAAACGGGATAGTCTGGGATATCCCGCAATATATATATATATATATATATATATACCCTTATTATATAGGTGATACATACCTAAAATCAAGTTTATTCAAAACTAATTGCTATTAAGTTACGGAGCTATGTTTAAGGTCAGCTAGTAATCAAACAAAATTCACTCAGTTTGTAGTTGGATAAGAAAGTCATATCAGTATAGTCAAAATTCACATATAACAAATTGGTTTCTTGACCCAAAAATACCCTCAAATAAAGCTAACTTTTACACATTTTTTATCTAAATTTTGAATCATCCCAAATCACCTATTATTGAATGCTAAAATTGAATCACCTAAACATTTCACCCAAAAATCGAGCCTAATTTGAATCATCTAAAAAAGGGCAAGAATTTTGTCACCATGTTCTATTTTTTAAATCTTTTTTGGGGGTTGGTTGAGGATTGTGGTTAGGTAAGGGGAAGAAAAACAAAAGAAGCCAAGTAGATTACTAGATTTTATTGATCTAAATGAGGATAAACATGACCATTCTTCGTAAACCCATTATTTTGAAGACTTGAAGGGACCCATGATTCCATTTTAATTGGTATCTACTGCAACTAAATTGAAATGGGAAAAGAATTATGATTAACAATAAGAACTTATATTTGAAAATAAGGGATCATAATTAAAATGTTATTTAATTAGATTGACATCAAAGTACCATCAAATAATTAACAAAATCATTAAACGAAATGGGTGAAGAGTTGCCTATAATAGAGTTGACCAACTTAATTTGCTATTCTGCACCAATTAAATCTAAAATGTTCTGATAAAAAAACTTGACAATAGAGAAAAATATTATCCAATATATTTTTGCCTAGACAATCGCTATCCCATTAGTGCACTACCAATAACCAGTAGTGGTTCAGACTAAGTCATGGAAATGATCTTCTTGCCTCCACCTTCCATCTTGAAAAGCCTGTATATCAATATGAATAGAATTGAAACCATCTGAAGAATACATAGACATGCATCACCAAAAATTAAGGTCTTTCAATTAAATTACAAGGAAACCACATGTTTGCTTGGATGTAGCATCTTGGCTTTAGGACTGGGATGAGCCAAAGAGTGGTTGTGACATTACCCACATTGCTGTCCTCGTTAAAAACAAGTTAGTCACTTAGAAGCAGAGTAAAGATACCCACAAAGTCTTGCTAGTTAGATGCCTTTCCTTGCCAAAAGTCAAGCAAGTTCACTCAATAAGTTTTCCAAAAAAAAAAAAATTGCCGTTAAACCCAAAAAACCAAGCAAGCAGGCACTCCTCCATTAGCAACGGCAATGACCACAACTGCGACAACTTCCATAACGCATGAGAGAGGGCTTTACATAAACCCCAAAAATTGCAAGAACTTACTCCCTTGAAACACACCAATAAGATGAAGTTTTGAGTAGATAAAAAGGGTTAGAACACGTGAATTAACAAATAAAATGAAGACAAAAAACAAAATGTAAAAGTCAAGATAAAAGTTTAGATGTTTGGAAGAAGGAGATGAATGGTTGGGTCCTCTGTGGAATAAAGATTATTTACTGAGAGTATTTTGGATGTTTTCATTGAAATGGAAGTAGTGTCTTTATATATTAGATGGTTAATACAGTGAATCAAAAGTTTTCTACTATCCTAACCTTAGAAACAGAATAGACTTGTAACATCTAAGAATTTAAAAGCTTCATGTCTAAGAAGCTTCAGTTCAGCGACCAATGCTTAATTCTCCTGCATATCAGGCAATACAAAGAATTCAAAGAAGAAGAAATAATTTTTCTCTGCAAATCATATGTAACGCATGTTTCTATAAAACATTTAAACAAATAGTTGGTATTCAATTTAAATTTTTGTTCGTTTATAACGAAATAGGTGAAAATTCAAACAAAAAATAAAGAGGAACACACCAGATACTACTTGCTATGAAATAAAACAAATATTGTTAAAATATAGAATATATTACCTCAAACGGGAACATGCATATATAGTAACTAGTGGAAACCCCCGGGCGATGCCTGGGAAGATAAAGGCAGTGGGAACAAAATAAAATTTTAAAAAAATTTAAAGAGAAAAAAAAATTTTAAAAAGAAAAGGAAAATGCCAAGACTTGACACCTTAGCAAGTTACTGTCTACCTACAGTAACCACAACCCAGGCATATAATATAGGTCAAGATTTGTAAAGATATAGGCTATAGAAACCCCACCCTACAAAACTAATCAAGAACAGAGAAAGAATACCATCTTGTTTGTCGGATCTATGTGAAGATGGAGAGAGAGATAGAATGAGATGCCAAAGCCATAGCGACCGTATTGGAGAAGAAGAAAAACTTAAGAAAGGATGAACGTGCAAATCTGATTCAATTAAGATGTATAAAAATTGAAAGGAAGGGTAAAAAGGCATTTAAGATTTAAAATAAGTGTATAATGCTCTATCAAAAGTCTTTCTAAGATTCAGTTTTTTATAAGTAGTATAGAAGATATAGATATAGATATACTACCTAACTACCGATAAAAGTATGTATCTTAGGAAAACTTTTGATTGACTATTATACCCTTATTTTAAATGTTAAATATTTATTTGCCTCCATATTTAACTAATTAAAAATGTTTATTTTCCAGAAAAAAAAAATGAGAGAGAGAGAGAAAGAAAAGCTAATGATGTCGTCCCCTTCTTGAATTTTATACAACCTCTACAACTATGCATGTTTCCTAACTAACTTCTAATTTCTATAATGACTCCCAGCAATGTTCATTTTAATGACTTAAATTAACAAAAAGTAACAAATAATTAGATTTTCATATATATATATATATATATAAGTTTTCATATATATTTTATTATTTAAATATTAGCCCATATCTAGTCTTCTCAAAGAGGTGATGACCTATTGATCTCGTAGGTTTTGCTGATTGTCATTGTTTTCTTAGCACAAATTGTCTACTTCCTTGTTTGGTGGGGAAGGAAGGTGCCAGAACTAAGAAAAAAGGGATTTGGATTTGGTGCAGTAAACGTAAGATCAATAACACGTGGTAAGGATGAGAAATGGAGGGTTGAAATTCGAGAATGCATTTGACGTCCAACGCCTCATTGCCCTCCATTTCTCCTCCTTGCCCACGAGTTATCGATCCTACGTTCTGCACCATGCAGTAAAAGTAGCCAACTGCACCAAATCCAAATCCAGAAAGAAGAGGCTTTCAATTTATTTGACAGAGGGTCAGGCTCAAGGCAATATCTAAATGCACATCCTCTTAGTCATACACCATGTTGTGCAAGGCAGGGCAGGGTTCCAGGTTTGATTTGATCAGAAAAGTGGGCTCGTATTGATCGAGACGAATGGGTTTTAGAGTGGATGATGATGGGTACTGAGTAAAAGACACAAATTTATTTATTTTTTGGTATGAGGAAGAGATGGAAAAACTAAGTTGGATTAAAAGAGAGAACGGAAAAAGTGGGTTCGATTTTAGCTTTTCTACTTGTAACATCCTCCTTCCTCTGCAAAGTCTGAAGAGGCATCCATATCATCTAAAAATCAAAGATTAACTCGCACCCATAAGCCAAGACCCTCAAAGAAAGCTCAAAAAATTGTACAAAGTGAATACAAACAATGACAGTGAATAAAAAGGTGGGTTCTTTGATTGCATGAGCTGCTTTGGAATCTCATCTCAATACTCGAAGAGGAGTTGAGTCGGCCATTTTCTTTCTCCTTTGTCCTGTATCCAGCTTTCATATAACAGGGGCAATTTGATCCATTTCAACTCATTGCTGTGGAAACAAAAGTTTTGGGGTGTGGCAATAACGCCACCCAATTTACATTTATGCTCAACAATAAACAATAAACCTTGTATTCTGAGTTGTTCGTGCATGCATCCTCTTGTTCCCTATGGTGGGGGAGGAAGGTGCCAAAACTTAGAAAGAAGAGGTTTTCAATTTATGTGACAGAGGGTCAGGCTCAAGGCAATGACTAAATGCACCTCCTCTAAGTCATACACCATGTTGTGCAGGGCAGGGAGGTTTAGGTGACCCCTTTGGTTTAGGCCACGCAACCTTTTCCTCATGATACTATAAGAGCCCATCATTATGGCAAGAAATAATTAGCTTCTTAATTACGGAGTATTTGGTATGAAAATGCTACTCTTCACTAAAATCCATCTTTTATTTTCTAGTGCTGCAACATTGCAATCACTTTTTTTGAACACTCAGTTTTTTTTTTCCTCTCCACCTAACAGTATAGACAAACACCTCAAAAACCTGAGCTCCAAACATGGCCAAATCATTTTCTTTGTACGCACTGAAACATTGGGACATTGATATGGAGGCAAAACTGACTCGATTAGTACCCCACCACATGATATCAACTACCATTTCAAATGGGGAATAATCCAAGGAGGTTGATTGAGCTCAAAAATTGGCTTACGAATGTAGTGCCCAAAAACCTAAATAATATGCCTTCCAAATAATAGAATGAACTACATAATTAAGGAGGACAAACTTCATACTCATTTTAGACGGATAAATTTCACCATCAATTCTTCGAATTAATCACTCTAAAAACACAAATAGCACCCTGATAAGACCGAGGTTGTGCATATACAATACTTGCAATGTTTTCAACCCAAAAACCCCTTTGCAACTCGAGGAACAAATTAATTTGAACATCTGGATATACCTTGTCACCAGGCACAAAATTACAACCATGTCAAACAGAGGATCTTCCTCTTCGAAAGCGTCTGAAAAGTCATGCATTTGGCATCACTTTATTAGGAACTATGATCATTGTCCTTTTATTACTTGACCTTTCTTTCAATTTTTCTTCACTTTTTCAATCTTCTTAAACATCTTGCATGCAACCCAGTCATTGAACTGCAATGGAAATTACAAATAGGAGCTATTGTTGAATTCATGGTTATCTATGCTCTTCCTTAGGCATGTGATGGGGGCAAAAAAAAAAAAAAAAAAAAAATCAAAGGTTCAACTAAATAATCATGCATTAGTATCAGAAATTTTACTGTTAAGAGTCTTAAAGGTCACACCTAAAACATAAACAGGATTGACCAGCCAGTCCATGCTTCATATGACACGTTCATTAAGATAGGGATACATATGTATTTATATCTATATGTATCTCTGTATGATATGTTTTTAAGTGTGTAAATAATTCAAATATTTTAATAGTATAATCCCTATATATAATGTGTAACAGTGAGCTTGAGATTAGATGTAAAGTGGCTTCAACGAGGACCTATGGAAGAGAGAAAAACATCATCGATTTTAAATAATCCAGTTTGACTAGTCCTCAAGCTCACATGAGCTGTGAGCATCAGTCCTAACCACTAGTTCATAATGAACTACTCTGTACCTTCATGCCATTTGGAGCCCTATGTGCTTGTGGGGAACTATTCGGATCAACACTAAAATTCATGCATGATCCAATTGGTCTGCACTCCATGTCCTGGTTTCCCTTCAAAGAAAACTAGTGTCTTCCTGAATCCAACTGGCTGACTCTCTCTATATATAATGGTTTCTGCTCCAGTATCCATCCAATATCCATCCCCAGCTTCTCGATTCTCGATTCAGTTGGGTCCCATTTAGGCATTTTGATCTCTTTTGATGAAGAAATACCACACTTCCTCTCTAGGCACGTTAAAAATCTCTGTTCGTAACTCCATTCAAAAATAAATAAATTATTCTTTCTTTTTTTTCAGAGATACAAGAAAACCCCAATACATTTAGAACAAATGAAGATTATAAATACAAGTCATTTCAAAGAAAATAACAAAAATGACTACCAAGGATTAAGTTCTATTTTGAACCAGTCAACAAGCTAAAATTTAATCTGTCGCTTTAATTTCGGACTATTAATCATAAAGGCAATTCTTACGGTGCAATCATGAGAAGAAGATATTAATAACTGTAAAGGAGAAACAAAGGTACAAACAGAGGATTTTAAGATCATATATGCACCCACATGCACATGTGTGCAAACATATTTTCACACACACACACAGATAGACTGAAAGCAATCATCTATTAATTCAATGAAACCACAAAACAGAATATAAAAAATAAAATAAAAATAAGATAAACATAAAAGATAAATTTTCAAAATGTTCTTGAAAGTAGGAAATTTAAGGAAGAAATAGCATAGAAGAGAAATTATCTCAAAATTTTAGGTTTTTTTCATGACTTCTCTAAGTCACAACTCACAGTTCAAAAAATATAATATAAATTAAATAAAGAAAGAAGACGAACCAGAGAGTTGCTGAGGATTGTAGAGGTAGAGATTAACATTTCTGATTCTGTTGAGGGGTAAAGGTTCATTGGAGACCTTTTTCTTCAAGAAAAGAACAACCAAATCTTCTTCATTTACCCAAAAGAGGCCAATACGTACACGTAACCAATATCTTATCATGTATCAAGGCAAGTTCCACGTCAGTTTTTCCATATCCTTCCTTGAAAACAGGATCTTCTTGTTTAATCACCATTGAAATTTGCTTGCCTTCTGAATTCTCCAGTTTTCCTCCGTTGGTGAACTTGAAAGAGAAAAGCTTCCTGACCATGTTTCATAAGATAGGTTCATGAGTAGTGCATATAAATGTATATTTTAACACGTTCTTACTTGATCGGAACTATATATATATATATTTTAAGAAGTTATTTTTTATTAAAATATAAAATGAAATAGAAAACCAATATTTTCTATCCAAAAAAAAAGAGAGAGGAGGGGGGGTTGATTACATTTTGCCCTCTCATTACTTTACCTTTGTTTCGATTTTTCTTCTCTTTTTCAGTCTTCTTATTTATCTTGCATGCAACCCAATTTTTCTTCTTTTTTTCTATCTTCTCATATATCTTGCATACAACCCAGTCATCAAACTTCATGGAAATTACAAATAAGAGTTCTTGTTGAAAGGATGGCTAGTTATGCTCTTCCTTAAGCATGTAATCGAGAAGGGGGAAAAAAAACTCAAAAGTTTAATTAAATAATCACGCATTAGTTATCTATGACATGTTTGTAAGTGTGTTTGTGTAAATAACTCACAATTTTAAATACTAAGCATAGTATAATCCCTTCTTAGCCAAAAAAAAAAAAAAGCATGGTATAATCCCTATATACTATGTGTAACAATCTATGTATGTAGAAGAGTTATGATCATTAATGCCCAAGACCGGTGAGGTTGAGGAGATGTAAAGTGGCTCCAATGAGGAACTATGGAAGAGAAAAACAACATTGATTCTAAAATAATATATCCTATCTTGACCAGTCCTCAAGCTCACATGAGCTGTGAGCTTCAGTCCTAATCACTAGTTCATAATGAATAACACGGTACCTTCCTGTCATTTTGAGCCCTATGTGCTCCTGGGGTAGTATTCGGATCAACACTAAACTCATGCATGATCCAATTGGTCTGCACTCCCTGTCCTAGTTTCCCTTTAAAGAAAACTACCTAGTGTCTTCCTGAATCCAACTAGCTGACTCTCTCTATATATAATGGTATCCGCTCCAGTGTCCATCCAATATCCATTCCCAGCTTCTCGATTCAGTTGGGTCCCATTTAGGTACTTCTGATCTCTTTGATGAAGAAATACGACACTTCCTCTCCAGGCACTTTAAAAATCTCTGTTCATAACTCCATTCAAAAATATTTATATTATTCTTCTTCTTCTTTTTTTTTTCTTTTTTTCTTTTTTTCTTTTTTTCTTTTAGAGAGATACAAGAAAACCCCAATACATTTAGAACAAATGAAGATTATAAATATAAGTCATTTCAAAGAAAATAACAACCAAGGATTCAGTTCTAGTCAACATGCTAAAATTTAATCCCTCGCTTTAATTTCAGACTATTAGTCATAAAGGCAATAGAGGTAGAGATTAACATTTCTGATCCTGTTGAGGGGTAAAGGTTCGTTGCAGACCTTTTCCGTCAAGAAATGAACAACCAAATCTTCATCATTTATCCAAAACCTATGAAGAGGCCAATACGCAGCCAACATCTTATCATGTATCAAGGCAAGTTCCACGTCAGTTTTTCCATATCCTTCCTTGAAAACAGGATCTTCTTGTTTATCACCATTGAAATTTGCTTGCCTTCTGAATTTGGATTTGGGTATGGATTTTAAATCCTTTCAAGGATATCTACATCCACATATTTTACAACGTCATTATCATGCATATTGAAATATTGTATATTTTTAAATCAACTGTTTGGGTGGACTCCAATCCAAAATGTGGATTTGGGTGGATTTGTTAAGGCTGTGTTTGGGAACATGGATTTGGATTTGGGTATGGATTTTAAAACCATAGATTTGAAGTCCGCAAATTTAAAGTTAGGGTAAATTACATTAAGACCTCCTCTAAAATCTGATTATTACAGATTCAACCCCCTCACATTTTTGAAATTACACTAACTCCCCTTACTTTACAAAATAAACTACAAAGAGGTCCCTTCGTCTAACTTCCGTCCATTAATCCATTAAATCATGTTCAATTTTTTTTCAAAATACCCTAATTACCCTTAGTGGATGATAACTTTCATGTTAAATGTATATAACTCACCGGTCCAATACGGTCATCCAGTACTTTTGAAGTTTTTAATTATTATTGATAAACAACTAAAAGATAATATATATATATATATATATATATATATATATAAGAAAAATGTTAAAAAGTTTAAATTTTCTGTCCAAATGATGTAGCACTTATTAGATTTGCTCCTTAGAAACAATTATTTATTGAATTAAATTTTTTATTGATTTGCAAAATAAAAAATTGATTTGCCAAGTTGTCACTTCATTTGAGTAAATAGATTTTGGCAAAAAAAAAAAAAAAAAGAAAAAAAAAGGGTATGTAGCATTACTCATATGTAGAAATAAATGAAAAGAATTATTACAATGGGAATGCATGTATAGAGGTAGGAAATAAGGTGGTAACTAGGCAAATCAGTTTTTTTTTTTTTTTTTTTTTTTTTGATGAAGTAAAGTGTGTATTAATAACAAAAGGCTTGGCTCAAGTACATGAGACATATACAAGAACAAAGCATCAAAGCAACAAAAAGAAGATCCCTTTATATCTTTAGGGAATCCAAGAAAAGAACAAAAAAAAGGTTTACTAATCTTAGCAAAGCTAGAGTACCACAAAAAAAGGGCCTTAGTAAAACCGGATTTGAGATCAATGATGGATCTATCAAATTTTTTTTTTTTTTTTGCACATCAATTAAATAAATAATTGTTTCTAATGAGCAAATCTGACGGCTACCAAATCAGTTGGACAAAAAAATTAAGCTTTTTGGCATTTTTCTTATATATATATTATCTTTTAGTTGTTTATCAATAATATAAAAAGAAAAATCGAATATACTAGATGAATGTGTTGGACTAATGAATTATATGCATTTAATATGGAAGTTGTAATCCAATAAGGGTAGTTATGGTTAGAGGGAGGGGTACTCTTTTTGTATTTTATTTTGTTACCCAAACTATTAAAAAAAGGCTAGTGAAGTATGCGACATATGGATGAATCTTTAAATTAAGTAAGCAAAAATGAAAAATAAAAATAAAAATTGGGGACACTATTTATTTGGGAGGCTTTATTGTCGATCTTCTGTGGGCACTCCCCCATTTTATGGGCGTGCCGACAGAATATCCGAAATGTTCGTCTCCAAATATTACAATGTCATATTGAGGTTTTATTGTCCATCTTCTGTGGGCACGTCCTAATTTTATGGGCATGCTGACAAAATATTCATATCCAAATGTTACAATGTTATAGTGAAGGTACCCAATGTAATATGCATCATCCTCAATTTTTTTTTTTTTTTTTTTTTCTAAAGTGATCAATCACCACCGATTATGTTCATAAAGTCTTGGTTGGACCCACCAACTTAAATCCTAATCAACTATTGTGCTATGTATCCAATGGAGTCTTGTAATATTCCAAGATGAATTAAGGGCTTAGTCCCCGGCCAAAACCATCAATCCCCTTGCTTGGGAAGCTTTGCTGTCAAATTACCTATTCGAATTGGCCATTAAATATTTAAATCAACTTAAATAATTGCTTTGTTGCAAAGTTCAGTATGACAACCACATTAGAGAGACAGATGGAACTAAGCCTTAGGAAAAGGTTGGAGCCAAGAGAGGTCCATCGAGGCATAGTTCCACCCGAGACGAGGTTAGTGAAGAAAATGATGTTTGATTACATTGTCCAATCTGTTTCTTCTCTGTTTCATTCTCAACATCGCCCTTCTTCGTTCGAAGGAGCACTCTCTCTAATAAGGGTGGTTGCTTACAGATGTTTTCTTTTTTTTGGTCAGCAAAAGAAATTAATTTTATTGAGATTAGAAGAGATTACATCCTACTAGCCAATGAAGCGTGACAACCCCCAGCAAACACCAAGAGGACAACAAAGCAGTCCCACTGTAAAAAAAACAAAAAACACCTAAACAACTACCCCATAACAGCAATGAGCCAAACAGATCACTCCCAAGAAAAGCAAAAAACCAAGCAACTGAAACACTACAATTGATATACACCCAATAACACTGATGGAGTTACAGACAAAGCTGCGCGCCTAAACACACCCAATGACGTTGAAGACACCGCCTAAACACCAAGAATCTGACAATGAAGATTTTCAAATTCTTTAGATTTTCCACAAAGCTGCCCCTTCTGGGTCTTCATTAGGAGCATAAATCTCCCCAGTAACAACGAAAAAGCCATTTAAAGTAGACTCCCCCTAAACCGAAATAAATTCGTCTCCGCATATGGAGGCCTTAGTGAGCGCGGAATACATCTTCATTCCAAAAAGTGCATAATCCCCCAGCTGCGCCATCTGCCTAAACCCACTCCCATCCCACATTGCCCGAACCCCCATATTTGCCGAATATCACTGTCATTCAAGGACTCAAGCTTTGTTTCTAATGGATGAACAAATTCCAGGAGGATGAGGCTTTAAGGTTTTGTTTGGATAGCCTAGGATGGGAGCTTCTGGCAACTGGTTAGAAGCTGGATAAGTTTAGAGTTCTGGTGCAACTTCTTATTTTTCAACTAATTGCATTAGTGAAGTATGGTATGCTTTCGGTAATCATACTGGTGCATTCAGTTCTGGCTCCAATTTTGGAATTGGCAGAGGACTATTCTACGTGTGAACTACTAAAGTTGGAATGTTTGTTTTGCCCAAGGGTTCTACTTATGTTATCCTTGGTTGGGGGCGTTCTTTGTGGCATTGGTGCTGTATTCCCAGGTTCAAATGCTCTGTACCTGGGTGTTTAGTTCCAATAAAACTTCTCTTTGCTTATCAACAAAAAAATAATAAAAATAAAAAATAAAACCACAATAAAGCTCTTTTTTTTTTTCTGATGAACAAAAAGAAATTTATTAGATAAGGAAATGGAGAGTAATTACAGCAGGAGCACAACACCCCAAGAGAAACAGATGACCAACCAAATCTGCACATATAATGTCGGAGGTGGTTTTCTGTATTGGCTTGTGGTTTGGTCTGTTTTTGTTGGAGGTCAGCTGTTGGGTGTCATTGCGGGCTGTTAGCTGTTTTGTTGGGTATCGGAGGTGGTCTCTTTAGCTTCGTGGTGTCTGCTCTCCTTTTGGTGTTTGGGTCCCTTGCTCGCTTTTGTGTTCTGCTGGTTTCTTAGGGGTGTTTTTCCTGATTTGCTGAGTTTGGCTTTTGCTTGGGTAGTATTCTTTTCTCCTTGGTCTGCCTTTGGCTTTGTAATTTTATTTTTGTTTTTGGGGGGTGTCTCTGTTTTTTTTTCCGGATATGGATTTTTTGGGTTGGTTGGTGGGGGGTGTTTGCGTTTTTTGGTGGGTGTTGCTTTCTGTTTTTTTGGGTGTATTTTCTCCTACTTAATATAATTCACCTTTTGCCAATCAAAAAAAAAAAAAAAACAGATGACATCTCACACACCCACAAACATGTTGGAAATGATTTAAATTAACTAATTTATTATTTTGTTTTTTAAAATCTTTTTGGATAAGATCAAATCCGTTTTTGATAAGATCAAATCTTTATTGGATAGACTTTTGGATAAGAACAAATCTTTTTTGGATAAGATAGAATCTTTTATGAATTAGATGGAATCTTTGTATTAATGACTAAGAGTTTGAATAACCTATTACTTCTCTTATAAGCTATCAATCCTCCTATATATAGGGATGCTAGGTATGTTATTTGAGAAGAGTTTTTGAAAGAACCAACTTATGATTGCTTTTGGTGTGACCTTGAGGTTCCAAATTAAGAGTTCTATCTAATATTTAACTACTATATGTTTTGAGTTTGGGTTGGGCATCCTGAAAAGAGGTTGAAGGTACTTAGTTCCTGCCGATTAATGCAAGATCGTAGAGGAACAGATCTAAGTCCGAGCTAAGTTGAATCCCAGAAATAGAGTTGCCAAAATCCCTTGCACGTATGGGAGGCTCCAACTGTCTTCAAGAAGCGTTATCGCGCCTCTTAACTGGATTGGGATTGACTTTATTTTATGTAAGGTAACTCGTATTAATTCTATTATTTTGCTATTTATTAGCTGGAACGGGATTAACTCTATTTGGTGCAAGGTACGTAACTTCTGTTATTATACTATTTTGCTAATATTCCAACAATTAGAAGTTATTTCATGGATTTATTCCAACAATACACCTAGAAGACAAAAGAAGTGAAAGCAAAAGAAAATAAAGTAGCAGGACCCAAAAAAAGAGCCTAAATGCACCCATAAATGACAAAACCCACACAAGAAAAATGGCACAATAAAGTTTTGTTTCCTTCTACGGTTCTACCCCTTGCGAAGGCATGAAAAAATTTGATATTCTTATCAACTTCCCTAAGCCACTGCAACACGGGATTTTCCTTCAAAAATGATTCTAGCCACCAGGATGTAATGTTTTTTTTTTTTTTTTTTTGAGGGGGACCATAAAAAGGGTTATATTTATACCACCTAATTTCATGAATCTTTTGTCAAAACACAAATTTTATTATCAAGGTTGGTCAAGTAATTTGATTAATGGAATTGCTAAAATACTAATAGTTTGATTTGTTAATATACATATTACCTTATATAAACAAAAGGATTCCTAAAATTTTTGTTTGGGGGGGGGCAACCCCTCTCTAGTTCCGCCCCTCTCTAGGCTCTTATTAAAGTGACTTGCTTGATGCATCACTGAATGAAATCCGCATGCCGTAGAAAGATGAAATTATCTAAAGGAACGCCCTCACAAACATCTTAGAAAACCGCCAACAATTTCAATTGCCCAGCGCCTAGGTTTTCTCGCATGATTATTCCAACTGACCAGCACCTTCCTAAACAAAAAGATTAAAGAGTGAGCCATACCTCTAGAACTCCTTACGCATCCCTTCCTTATATTGCTGCAACGGATTTGCTCCGATGAAAATTTTCTAGAAAAATCCATCGACAAATCTTCCGTGAAGAGAGTGTCGTCCCCAAATACTCCTATAAAGCGTGCCCTAACTTTATAATCCCCAAATAATAAAAGACTTTTATTAAATGGGATGGCTTTTGTCTTTTAATGTAGTTTGTTTTTTTTATAAGCTGCCTGTTTAAACCGGTAACTATTCTATTAAAAAACTGATTTCCTACACTTGTCACCATTTCCTTCGTCCTGCGTTCGGATTTGCTACATGGACAGCTCACGCTTAAAACACAGCCATCTAGGGCCGTTTACGGTTGGAAACTTAAGTGATTTAAAGCTGAACGGCGTTAAGTCCTTTTGTACACAGCAAAACGGCAACGTTTCAAAGCTCCTAAAACAATGATCATCAAGGCTTCTCTCTCAATGTCAGGCGTTAGCAGAGGTGCCAGACCCTCAGCCCTTACTCTCTCCATCGGAACCTTGCTTGGCTGCCAGCAACCAATGTCGCAATAATCTCTCCCTCGAAGCCTCACTTGGCCACCGGCAACCGACGTCACAAAAATCTATCGCCCGTTGTTCATCGATCAGGTATGTCTGATTTTTCATTTATTTATTTTTTTTCCCTCTGATCCACCTTCTCCTCTGTCCCTCCACACCTAAGTTCACCAATGGTTTTCAAGGCATTTATCTCATCATTTTTTTTTAGAAAAAATGTTTTCCAGGATTTTTTTTTTTTTTTTGGGAGATCTACATCAGATCCACCGCTGCCAACAATGGCTTTTTTTTTTTTTATAAAAAATAAAAATTACACTCTTAAAGACTTTTTTTTGGGGGGGGGGGGGGGGGGGGGGGGGGGGGGAGGGTAAGTCCTTCACCGACAATCTTGACAGCAACAAACGTTTGGCAATTGACAACAAATTTTTTCGGGGTGCGAGAGAGACGGGTCGACGATGCTGAGAGGAGTAAGCAAAAAAGTCTACCGCCTTCGTTCTTCAACAACTTTGACAGCGACAGTGGCCAGTGACGACGGCAGCAAGCAGGGTGAGAGATGAGAGCAGATTGAGAGTAAAATACTTAAATAGGAAAATCAAAAATTGGGAAGAATAGAGAAGGAATTGGGGTTTTTTGAGGAAGGGAAACAAAATGTTACCATTATGCTGTGTACAAAAAGACTTAACGCCATTGAGCGTTAAGTCACTTAAGCTTCCACCCTAAACGCCCTTAGATGGCTGTGTTTTAAGCGTGAGCCATCCATGTAATAAAGCCGCCATATGTCGCGATCTTCCATTAGCACAGCATGTGCTATATTTTTATTAGGACTGTAGCAAATCCGAACGCCTCCTTTTCGGTACCATACTGAAAAAATTAGTAGTAGGAATGTCTGTAGAAGGACTAGAAGCCCCCGTGCAAAGAAGGAAATAAGGAAAGTCTAGGGAAAGGACTTTAAAAAGGCCTTTACTGCACCCAGCAGATTCGACCCTCTCCCCTTTCTTTCCCCGCAGCCCTAGATCAGAAAACCCTAGCACCATATCCTCGAACGATGGAGAACGAGGAGGGTGAAATCAGGTCAGTTGATAAGGCCTGGACAAAGCCTTATATTTTTTTTCGATCAATGTTTGAGGTCTCCTCGGTGCGCTACATGAACATCAGTCGACACAAACGAGGCCATCTCTACGGCGAAATCATATTCGACCCCCAATTTTGCGATCATGGCCTCATCTACCACCGAAGGAGGGAGCATCCCGAATCCGTCCGCGCGGACGACACTATTTTGCTGACTGGGCCAGATGTAGCCATCGAGGCCTGCAATTACTTTTTCTTTGACGTGGCTCTCACGTATGTGTACGACATGCGGCTTTTGGCCGATGAACTCTTCACCAAGCGGATCAGTTGGAGTAGTCGCGCCTCTAAGTATGACACGCCCTACTTCGAAGAGATTAAGGGCTTGTACGGTTCGGTGATAGTGAATTATGTAGTGTTCGAAAATGCTGTGCCTGCCACTGTGGAGGTTACGTTCATAAAAGGAGATGAGGAATACCCCGCCAAGCTTTGTGGAAATATTACTGCTCGCAATAGTGACTTTATGCCTGAAAGTTTTCATAGTGTGCTCTTCCGTAAGACATCATGGGATGAGGATGTAGATGTAAGGCCTGGACAGCCCATTCCGTTGTCAAAATCCTCAATGGCCGTGAATTGGGACTCCTATCTTATAGTTGAGGTGGATCTGTACCATTCTTTAAATGGGGGTGAGATTGCCAAGGGCATTGCAGAGTTTGAGATTCCTAGTCAAACCCCCAATATGTCCGAGCAGAATATTTCTGGCAAGTACGGTGAGATCAGAGTGAAGGTCGTCTGGCAATTACAGTAAGATCAGAATATTTTCGTAGCTTGGCAGCAACAGAGTTGGGTAGGAGAGAGCTTAAATATTTGGTGAGAAAGGTTCGTAGGAAAAGGATGAGAAGCCGGGTATTACTTTGAGTAGCCGAGATAACGCATGGCTACCCAATGCTCAAGTAGCTTATGGTTGTATTACATCCGGGTAGTAAATGGGTTTACTGAGAAACTGTTCTGATCATTAAATTTACAGATTTACTAATGTAACCTGATGATTCATCTTATAATTTCATTTTTGCTCGATATGCGAAAGCATGCCCTGTTAAATTCCTCTTTATAAGTAGGAAAAGTTCTAAACACCATTATCATATTTTTTACCAAAGAAAATTAATGAGATATTGGTTATGTAAAATTTGGTACACATTTTTACAATATGTTAATGCCAAATAAGTAAATTATGACTTTGTAATAATAAACATCCAATTAATATAAATTAAATTGGAGAAAATTAATATTAAATTAACTTCCAATCTTGCTAAAAAACCAAAATGTAGCAACCTCACAAAGTAGCAATAAGAAAAAATAACTAAGAAGATTTCTATATTTAATTTTTATAATTTTATATATATGTTGTTAAAGGTAGGTTGGTTTTATATTGGCGGTTTGACAACGTTTAAACTGCCAATCAAACTAAACCGTCAATTTTATTGCTTAATCCACTCAATCTACACCGCTTAACCTCTCACACTATCTTGGTGTGGTGTGAAATGGAGCGGATTGGTTTGATTTGGTGGAATGGACAATTTTTTGCACATCCCTAATTTTGGCTTTCTTAATTGCTTGTAATTAAAGAATGTGTTTTTTGAGAATTAGCATTGACAACACAAAATGGCCGTTGCTTTTACAATTTTTTGTGGTTATGGGAAAAATAGTGCAATCAAATTGCATTAATTCCATGTCTAGAAGTACTAAATTATATTTTTTCTTAGTACTTTTTTTTTTTTTCCCCCCTTGCTAAACGCGATGAGAATTTTGCAATAAACACTTCTCTTTTTTGTTTCTTTTTCCATTCTTATTAATACGAAAAAGTTGCCAAATAGAAGCAGGCTAGGGAGAGCAATTGGGGGGGGGGGGGGGGGGGGGGGGTTAGGTCATTATACCACGTGTTGCGTGAAATTATACCTAATCTTACTATGAACTTGTACTCGTGTGGCAGCAAAAACACACCTCCACCTAAAATTTCAATTAAACCATCCAATTTGAAGAGTTTATTTCTGAAGAAAGTAAGATGGATTTTTTTCATTTTTTCTCTCACATGTGCGCGCATTTGGTGGAGTAATTTTATTCGTCTGTCCAAACATTACAATTTTCAGCATACTAAACTGCAGAGGGTTGCAAGGTCTAACTCCAAATACAAAATACAAAATACAAAATTTCCCCAAAATCAAGTGCAAAGTGATTAGGTAAAAATTCAATGTAACCATGCTAATGCCATGATAGTCTAATGGCACTCTACTCACTTGTTGAGTGAGCAATTTTAGGTTTAAGCTTATGAAGAAGCATTTTTTATTTTTTTTTAAATCAGCAAAAGAAAATATTTCATTAACATTAGAAAGAAAGAAATAAACAAACCCACCATAAGACCCATACACTCGGCAAATTTCCCCTCCAATTAGAAGAAACAAAACCCAAAACAATAAACCTACAACCACACAAAACACCCATAGGAAAAATTCAAACTCAGCAAGGTACTGAGAAATGAATACAACCCAAATCTCAAACAATGGAGGAACTGAAATACAAACACACCAAAAACCTCACCAAACAAACCAATCTATGAACACCTGCAACCGCCAATAAAAAATGGTTATGAACAAGCATTGATACTCATTTGTTGATATTGGGGTTAGAGGTAAGGGAAGAAGCATAAATGTCACCAATAGAAGAGAATAGAGATGGGGTTTCAAGAAGCTTGACCAAAAGAAAACTGAATACCTCACACTTGGGGAAGACTTCTTCCAATCAAGAAGTTCAAACATCCATTGTACCCAAAAACAAAAAAAAGTTCAAACATTCATATATAGAGTAACCCAAATTGTACGAAATTAACACATGCTTAGTATATAACTACTTAATAATTCTGTCATTCAGAGACTATAATTACCGCATGGGGTGACAATCTAGGTAAGCTTAGCAATTCTTGAGACACTTGAAGTAATTTATTTTGCGAACATCCTCTTCCTGCATTAAAAAGCATCTTCTCTAGCGTCCTTGCCTTCTCAAGCAGAAACTGTATAAGCGGGATTGCGATTTTAAAATCACAACAACATGCCCCGGAGTGGAAAATTTTGAGAGTCTTAATATTCAAATACAAACACTTAGAACTCTCCTTTTGCAACGTCCAGTAGTTCTCAGGAGATCTTTCGTCAAAATCATCCTGTAAATGAAGATTTCGTGAGGCAATCCATACTGTGTTAAGGTGGCCAAGAAAGAGACTTCAACAAAGAATGAGTTCGAGTGATCAATAAAATGATTACCTAATGTCTAGTTCATATGTCATTTTAAAGAAAAAATTTTGAAAATGAATTTCTCAAGCACAGTTCAAATAGAGAACTTTAACTTCCAAGTTCCAACTCTCAGAATGGCCGCTTTTCACTTTATGCACCAGAAAGAGTAGCTTATTCTATTAATCATTTGGTAGAGACAAAGAGTGGAATCATAAAACCGGATGAAAAGAAATTAATTACTCCGGTATAAATCATTTAATTAGAAATCATTCGTCATTTAAATTCCTTCCAAATACACCTCAAATAACTTTGAAGACAAGAAATTGAGAGAATAGTTAAAGAAAAACACACCTTTGAGTAGTCCAAGGAAGACATGTTTATGACTAATGTCTCCAGATTAGGTGAACTTTGGAGCAGGCCTACTATCCCAGGGATGTCACGTATGTACGTATCTAGCACTAAACATTTGAACTCGAACAATGGAGAAGACATACTTTTTAACTCCATTAATGAAACAATCTAAGACGAGCAAAGCCAGAAGTAAAAAAACACAACTAAGAGAGCCAAATTATAGATAAATGTTACTACTAATCTCTCTATAAAAAAATATATGCAAACAGATGTTTTCCTAATGATCACATGAGTAAGCGAAAAGTTTAACAAATAAAGATAAATTAGGTTTCAAAATTGTATATACACCCAACATACAGAAATTATCACATTTTTAACAATCAAGAAATGTTTAAGACCATTGTACTCTACCTTAATAATCCCATCTAGTATGGAACATTCTGATGTCAACAAACAAGAGCAATCTATACGAGGATGAGATTACCAACTTTCGAAAATTACACTTGAGATGACTCTGCTCTAACCTAGGATGCATGTTTGGGCCATTACACATTGTATGGCACAAAAATGAGTGCAAAACATGACAAGGTCATCACACAAAACTATGTCTTTCAACTCAATGACTCAAACTCAAAAATGTGACCAATATCATTCGCTCTCTTAATTGATTCAGTGAAAAGCAATGTGATGCAGCCAGTTACAATCCGGTTTTGACTCAATTAGTCAACGGATCGAAGACACTAATAAATTTTTTTTTAAAATGAAGTTTAAACCCTAAAAATAAATAAATAACTAATTTATCGTTTAAACTGTCTTTCATTGAGTTTTCTGTGGGAAGTATGCAGTATTAGCAAAACTCAGTATAGTTAAAATTATGTACCATCATGCTGTTTTTTGAATGCAAATAAAATAAATCTATCTAATATATATATATATAAAGTAGTGTTCACAATCGCCACATAGCAATTTTTAACACTACCACGTGGCATTCTTTTTTTATTTCTAGGTGTTTTAAAAGTTGTATCTCTTATTTTCAAAAGTGGTAACCGTTCAATTATTCTTAAAAGACACAATCTTTTTTTCAATGGTTATAACCATTTGTTTCAATTTAAAAGACACAATCCTTCCAATTGACAGATATATTAGAATTACAATTTTGGTTCAAAAGTTGGTTCAAGAGATTGACGACGCTAATGTATTAGCACAAATAACATCTTATTTTTATGCATTTTTTTTGGGGGGTTTTCCTATTAAATATTATATTCTTCTCTTTATCCCGTGCATTGCACGAGCTCACTACTACTAAATAAATAAATAAAGATGCCAAGAAAAACGGACCTTAATACACCAATTCCCCATAGTAACTGTTTTAACATGACGAAGCCTGTCAAGAAGTTCTCCTACCATCATTCGATGCTCTTCAAATCCATTGTCACGGTCTTCACAATAAGTTTTTGACTCAAATTTCAGGTTGCAAGCATCTAGAGATTGTACGTTCATCAGCCTAAACTTCATCCTGTGCCATCTCCCTAATATGCCCGATATGCTGAATGATTGAAGATTAGGGGCAGAAATTTCCAGCATCAAGCCACCATATTCTTCTTCGTCCCTAGATATATAACGAGAATAATCCGCTACCACCAATTTTCTCAAACTTGCCGAACCAATATCCAATCGTTTGAACCCACCACATCCAAATAATTCCAATGATTCCAATAATGGAGCCCCTACTAATATATTTTGAATCACATGTTCGCTCATATTCGTATAACCAATCAACAAACTCTTGAGCGATTTCCAACTGATTAACCCATCAGGCGCCACTCGGCACCACATCAACCTCAATGTCCTTATCGATGAATCCGTGTATACATGCTGAGGCAATATGTATCGATATGCATATGGATCCATTAAATTTAGGCAAAGATTTTCCACATTCGCACTGGTCGCAAACCGAACCCATGCATCAATCTTGGAACCGTAATACTTTTCGCCATGGAAGTAGACTGAAAATAAATTAACACGGCCACACCTGTAGGAAAGTAGGGTTTGATCGACAATGGTTATATACTCGTCTACGTAGTCACGTGTGATCACTTGCGACGTGGTGGAGGTGAAATCGAGGCTTGGGACAAGAGTCCAGAGATATAGCCATCTCTGTGATAACGTACTGGCTTTTATGGCGTCTTTGGTGGGCAAAAAGGAGAGGATGTGAAGGAGGATTTCATCCGTCATGTCGCTCATTCGATCTTCTTTTATTGTTAGGGTTTCTTTTGTCTCGCCGTTTAGGACGTGGTTCATCAAATTGTGACCACCACAGCTTCGATGTTCGCCGCCGGAATCAAAGCTTCTCTCATCATCATCGTTGGAATCGTCGTAGCATCTCTTCCCGTCGGAACTATGGCTTCCTTCGCCGTTCAAAATTTGGCTTCTTTCCTCCATGATTGCAAACACCCTCTCTTTGTTCCTGCGAGTGATGCCAAAAAACAAAAAACAAAAAGAGAGGAGCTTTAATAATAATATCGACGACAACCACTGATGGGTGGAGATCAAAACCCAGCCACTGAAGGGGGAGAGAGAGAAAATATCAAAATAATATCTTTGCTGGTGGGCTGTTCTCTTTGCTGTGCTGGGGCTGGTCTTTTCTCTCCTTCTAGTTTTTGGCCTTCGATGAGGCGTCTTCCCCTGTTCTTCAGGGCCTGTTTTCTGTTTTTGTCTTGAGGGTGCCTCTTTCTAGAGGGGTTGTTTCTGTTTCAGGAGGGTTTGGTGGGGTTGCTCTTTCTAGTGGAGATCGAAACCTTTTCCCTCTATTTGGTTCGTGGAATCTACCAAAGGAAAAAAAGAGAATGGAAAAAAAATGAGGAGGAAAGAAAATAAAAAAAAAAATGAAATTATATCAAGCTAAAATTATTCTAATTTTTCTTATTCTTCTAATTTTTCATTGCAATCAAATAAGAGAATGTACAATTCCTTTTTCTTTTTTTTTTCCTTGATAAAATCCTTAAACCAAATAGAACCTTTAGATTCTATTCCATAATCGTTAGGGATTAATATATATATATATAAAACTTTGATCATGTGTGGAATATCTCGAGTATCCCGTTCGATCAAGGTCGTCTGTGAGTAACACGCGCGCATTCACGCACCCACACGTGTCGCTCACAAATGACCGTAATCGAACGGGATATCTAGGATATCCCCCACATGATTGGCCCTCTATATATATATATGTGTGTGTGTATATATATATATATGTATATATATAATCTGATATTTTATTTTATTTCCTTTGTTGGGTTTTTTCTTGAATGGTAGGTGAATTTTGAGTTCCCAAATTTTCCTAATTTCATTTAGGGGGTTTTGGCAACAAGTTCATGTTATAAGACTTGTGAAGGCAAAACGATACGGGAGATTTTTGTATGCCCAAAAGTCCACTGAACATGATCTAAGAATAAAATACTCTCTTCTCCTTCGTATGTATATAAATTCTATAAGTTTTCATATATATTTTATTATTTAAATATTATTCACATGTAACTACATATGCTCATACCTAGTCTTCTCAAAGAGGGTAACAAGTTTGTAACTACCGCCATAAATCTCAAAGAAGATAACATAGCTTATGTAGGAATTCCAAAGTCACGTGGAGGAGTGGGAAAGTTGCTTATGTGTTATTTTTATATATAATAGGGTTAAAGTCAAAGAAAAAAAAAATAATGTAAGCATACTAGCTTATAACAAATAACATAAATTTCGAATTCAAAATTAATTGTGTAAATATAAATTTTAGACAGAGTAATCAAATTCATAGTTATCATGAACCCTTGGCCGTGTTTATCACCTCAATGTTGTCGGATTTGGATTTGCTCAAGTTGGGGTCTTCAACTTGATGCTCAATTTAGCGTTAGATTTCTGACATGTGGGGGGATGCAATTATCAACGACCTTCCATGATTATAGATCTATAGGCTAAAGCCCAACTCTTTGTAAAACTTCCGTTGCAAAGCGTAAAAGCCGTGGCTTCAGTTTTCAGAGCCTCAAAGTGGCCCTCAACCCTCTATTAGATGCAGCTGCTCGCACGTTACCCCAAAGCCCATACCCATTGGTTCGTCAAAAAACAGCCCCATCAACATTGCCGTACACTTTACGTTATTATATGCATTTGGGAGGGTAAAATTATGGAGCCTGAATCCTCTACTTATATTTGGGTGTGCTTAGGTTCATCCCACAGTTCTAAAAATTTTAACCTTTATCCTATAAGTGTGTTTATTTTTTCCGGCCGTTAGATTACCCAAGCACACCCAAGCAGAAGATCTTTGCTCAAAATTGTGAGATCCACTGATATCATTAAATCCTAAAAATTGAAACCTAAATCCCTATTGCTACACCACTATAAAATATAAAATAAAATAACTGACACTATTGCTTACGGCTAACATTCGATGAAACCTTAAATCCCTCTTGCACCTTATCATACTCCTCCAACATGCACTAAGCAGCCTCTAATGGATCTTTGCGCACCCACATTGTAGAGCCCTTTTTTTCTTTTAGAATTTTTGGTAGATTCTTATTTTATCTATGTTATGCCAAATGTTTAGGAATTTTATCAATTTGTCCATCAAATATGTAGATTGTAGAGTTCATATGATTATTGAGTAAACATCAATCAATCCACACTGTAAATCAGTTTATTCATCAAGCATGTAAAGATCAACATAATTTATATTTAAAACAACAAAATAAAGCACAAATCATAAATCAATACATGTTTACAATATTGAACCATTAATCATTTGGGAAAAAAAAATCATAGTAAAAATGCAAAGAAAATGGGGTAAACAAAGGTTACCTGACCGTGGCAGTTTAAAAGACTTCAAGTTAAAATTGGAAATGAGGGATAAGACCAATACACATTATTGTAGCCAAAATTTCCTTTTCTATCATCATCCTAAACAACAAGCTAATGAGTAAAGACAGAAATGGCTAAGAAGGTATTTGAAGCATTTTAGCATTTTGTGAAACAGTCGACCTAGAATTTTTCCTTCAGACATAAATTACAAATCTTGCAGGCATGCTCACACCACATTTGGATTTACAGAAGAGAAAGGAAACTATAACAAACCCATTTATCGTTTAACCTTTCACCGCAGGTATGCACATTGGTTGAACATATTTGAACGTAATACAAGAGAAAACTCCAAGCAGAACTCATCAACAACTCTCAAAGACCATCCTGTATTGTGTACATTATACCCATCTCAAGTATGACCATCCAATCTTGCTGTGTTCGGAATAATTTGTCTCAGTTCGGCAACAGATTCCAATGTGATATCCACCATTTCCCATAAATAAAAAAAAAAGGGTAATCAATTTGGGAAAAAACCCCCCCATCAAGTGGAATGGAGTTGCACACTCCACTCAACACAACCTGATAGTTTCATTTGGGAAGATGACATTGGGGTTTCGTATGTGTGGATTCAGTGCTGCCAATTCCTTCCATTTAGCTCCCGTACCATGAACACGAGATGATATGCTCCACAAAGTTTCACCAGGCTGTACCGTAGTTGTCGCTGGGGCAGTAGACTTAGCAACAGCCTTTGACTTCATAAAGGGATGCTTATTGCTCTTCCCCATCCCATTTGCAAGCAACCAACGGGAACCAGATTGTTGCTGAGTTTTGCTACCCCAAAGTTTCTTCCTGTCAGGCTCAGTCTTCAGACCCGCAACATGAACTTCAGTAATTTTGAACTGAGGAATGCCTTCCTCTTCAGAACTTTTCTCTTCTTTTCTCTCCTCCTTTATCTCTTCTTTTACCACCGACTCAGACTCATCATCCTCTTCAGTATTTCTCCTTACCTCTGAAACCGTGCTGTATATTTTTGGCTTTGGTGGGACAAACACTCTCTCCACCTGAATAAGAGCAAGCATCGGTGCACCAACTGGCTCATAGTTTCGTAAAGGGTCGCGAAGGTGGACCATGAGTGCAACAGTGAAGTTGTTCCCCAACAAACCACACTTTCTACTAGAGCCTTTGCCCCGCCTTTTCTCTCCTTTCGACCCTCCACGAATCAAGTCCAAGGAAGTAGCATGGTGAGCAGCAAGGATTTTACTAGTCCTCTCACTGATTTGATCTTCATCATCCAAATCACCAGAATCCAGCTTCATCCATTCATCAAGGGTTAGTGAAAGGCCCATCAATCCATCAACATCATCGCTGCCCTCTTTGATGTCTAACAGTTGCAATCCAGCAGTTCCCTCCAAACCAAGGGACCCGCTGATGTTGACCCTCTTCCCCTCTAGGGCCGAAATGTCCCCAATAGACTGCGCACTGATGTTTGAAGGTGCATCCACATCAGACATGCCGGACTGTATTCTCAAACCCTCAATTGAGAGCGCTTCAATCTTATCCATTGCCAAAGGGGCAAGATCTTCTAAAGACACATATTCTGATCCCATCCCATTGCCTATTGAGCTTGAATCAAACTTATTAGACCTGGGTCCAAACGATCTTCCTTGAACTCCCTTTGTGCCTCCAGATGTATCTTGCTCAACCACTGATTCATGCTGCAACAGAAATTGACTGCACCAAGGAAAAGATAAAAAACAATCAAAACATCCTTACCAAAAGCACAAAAGAGAGGTAAAAATATTGAGCTTTAAACTCCGCAAAGCAATGCTAAAACTGAACTCACAAACCTCTCAGGTGCCTCCAGATTGGGCGCAGCTTCCCATGCTATTTGTTGCATCGTTTTCCCAGTAATATCTTCTAATGGCATTAACTTATTTGCCTGCATAGATAGCTTTTCAATCCCAACTGAAGCCAAGTGCTGTAATATCTCCATTACACCAGAACCCATTTCTGCAGGTACCACAACCGGACTAGAGACCTGCATGATCAAGTTCCCACCACTTTTAGCATTCCCGAAAAGTGCAGGACTCATAGACCGCAAATATCCTCCATTCTTTGTCTGAACAAATGGACCTAAGCCTTCTCCAAGAGGAGGTAACTGGGGAGGTTCTTCAGGAGGTAGATCAATTGGACTCCCAAACCCACCAGAGCTATTTGGTGGAGAACATTGAAAAGCCTTCTCATTCAAGCCCCACTCATGCATTAAAGCTTCCGTCTCCAAGTCTTCCAACATTTTGGCCCTTGTTTTGCTCTCCACTGCATGAGTCGCTACTAGATGCTCCTCCTCAACAGCTTGAACCACTGATGAAAGTTCAATATCCTCAGACAAGTTCCCCCATTCAGACCCAGTTGGAGCATTGTATCCAAATCCCTCCTGGTCCACTTCATTAATATCAAAATCAAATAAGGACAAACCACTACCAAGGGCATCCTTTTCAAATTGTCTCAACAGACGCTCCCTTGGGGACTCAGGCTCACTTTCAGAACTCAAGCCAAATGGACTATGCTCTATCCCCAGCATGTTTAGGAACTCACTTGCCACAGATTCTGTTACATCATCGAAGCTATGTGACTTCCCCTTCCTACTTGTTTTATAATTTGACTTAACATCCATGTTGTTCTCTTCGTCTTCCGGAGAATCCAACCCAGCTGTCTCCAGATTTGATACGCTATTTAAAGCTGACTCTAGCTCTTTCATGAGTGATTCTTTGGTGCACACGTCATTCTCTGTAGGATTGCTATCATATACCACAGGCTCATCTCTACAACCACCATAGTCGTCAACCTGAGGATGAAGTTTAGTGTCCTCTTCAATGGCTACCCCAACACCACTGTCGATCTCAACAAGATTGACTGTTTCTACAGAAGAATTATTAGCAACCTTTAATACACCTTCTTCTGATTTCATTTCTTCCTTTGATGACAATTCTATTCCACGTTCAATTATGGAAAACTCATTATTTTCACACTCCTTATCAACATTTTCTTTACCAGAATCAGACAAAGAGAAGGAATTTGGTTTGACAGGCTCAAAATGTTCAGTAAAAACATCAAGTTCAGGTTTATAATCAACTGAAATATCCAACTTGCCTTCATCAAATTTCTGATACAGCATATTTATGGAACTGGAGAGTTCTGACTTTGACATTGGCAAAACCTCGTGAAGAACTTTTATGTCCTCTACAGATTGAGATGTGGCAAGAGACCGCTGATTGGAGTTACGAGGAAGACTTCCAGCACGCCGTATTGCGCTCCTGCCATCACTTTGACCAAATTTTGTCACAGGTTTCACCATAATCAGATTGTTCTGCTTTGAATTCATGACCCCAGGAACATTCCTGTCATTAGCAGCCACCGTGGGATTATCCCCTATCACCGAATACCCGAAACTTACATTAATAATACCACCTTTAGCCTTGCCTGACAACTTAAAACTCGTTGTCCACTTTCCTGAGCTCTTCTCCTCCTCTAATTCCTCCAACGTAAGAGGAAGCAATCTTGTGAGATCAACCCGATGCTTCCCCAGATCAAGTTCCGGTGAACCAAACACCGAAGCATAGAGCAAAAAATGCTTTGCCTCATACTTCGCTGAATGGTGAGGGCCATTCCTACTACCATAAACCGAGCAGGAGTGGGTCAATTTTTCCTCAAATTCAGCAATTCCCTGAAAAACCTTCGCAGGGCGAGTTACCAATTCATCATCCCGCCTCTTCCAGTGCACGCAAAGACTCACATCATTGAAATTCGGCGGCAAACCCTCAATTGAATGGACTTGGAGAGAGAAACAACAGTTGAACCTACGGTTTCGGATATGGGAAAGGGCCTTCAAGGGCTTCCAATTCCAAAAGGACTTCTTATCCTTATGTGATAGATCTTCATTGCCATGCTTAGGCTTCGATTTGGGTTCCAACAAGTGGGTTTTCCCAACGGATTTGGATCGAGTATTGGGCGTCAAAGATAAATGCTTTGAAGGGTTTTTGTCCAAATAGAGGGCTTTGCTTATAGCTTCAATCTCATGTAACAACTTCCCATTACCTGAATCCTCACCAGTTTTCTTCCCAGCTCCGAATTTCGACATCATCTTCCCACAAAATAAAAAATAAATAAATAAATATTTAAATTGTAGAAAACCCATGATTATATTATTCGCAAAAAAAGAACTTGCACACCAACAAATTCAAATTTCTTTGGTAATTCTCTGTTTGTTCATGTAGAAAATGATTTTTATTATATTTTTCAGTGTTTCTTCAACGAACAAAAATTAAATCTAAATGCTATAAATAAATATGAAATTTAAACCAAAAATTAAGCTAATTAATGGTTAAAGCTTAGCCTTACCGGGGATCAGAATCACTGGTGAAGCAGAACGATTAACCCTAGATTAACTCCGTCGATATCATCGTTTCTTCAGCCGAAATCAAAAATCCGAATTCAGAAGAAACTAAAACAGAAAACAAAAAGAAGAAGAAGAAACGAGATATGGAGCAATAGAAAGAAGCAAAATCGAAATATTACGGTGTTTGAGCTAATTGCATGATCCTCTCTCCCTCCCTCCCCTCTCTCTCTCTCTCTCTCTCTCTCTCTCTTCGCAGCCCCTATCAGACCAGAAATAAAATACTCCTTGAGGTGTACACGCGCACATACATACACATGATTTATACATATACAGTGAGTTTTCACTGGTGCCCTTTTGTTTTTGGAGAATTATACTTTGCGGCTTGTATTTTTGCTTTTTTCCACTAATCACCCAAGTTTTGCCCACATTGTGATTCTCTTTTGTCCAAAATTGCAACAAGCATTTTAACCCCCCACCCCACCCAAAAGACCTAAAAACAAAAAACGCATGGAGCTTAACTAAGTCTATTTAATTTCAAACAACCAAAAATTCAACTCATCTCAACTCAAACAACGGAATATTCAATTCTTTTTTATGCTAGTCACCTGTTGAATTTATTCGTAATGTTAATCAATGTAAATAGGGTTAGTCTTATCCATCTATAAGATTAATTAGTTGATCAAGCCCAAGGACTCGACAACTTTTGTTGAGAGAGGGGGAAAAAGAGCTCATTTGTAATCTCGTCTTTGCCAAAATGAAATTGTTTGGACAAGATAGGATCAACTCTAAAAGGATCAAGATAGGAATCAAGCCACCCAACCCAAAACTAGCCTGCTGCTAGCGTGTACTTTATTTTTAAGGTGTTCAATTTTTGCAATAGTTCCTTCCAATGGATGCGAATGTAGATTTTATAAATTTCTTTGAAAATTCTATAGAATAAGTCTTTGATTCAAAATTAGCTAGAAGGTAGCGTGTCACCATGCCCCATAAGTGGGGCAAAGCATGGCGCTAGCTGAGGAGCAAGCTTAGCTTAAAGGGAAAGATATAGATAATCCTCTAAAGTTGCTTAGTAGTGATGGATACATACTAATAGGTTATGATTCCAAGATTACAAATTTTGCCCCATCCCTAGTGCAATATTAAGTAAAAGTCAGTACCTAAGTTTACTACCCAGCAAAAAATAAGTAAATAGATAAACAGAATAAAATAAAACATTAGCTAAGGTTAATGCAACTCCCATTGCCTCTCAAACTATAAAGCCTAGTATGATAAGTTTAACCCAAAAATGATTATTTCAGCCTCTTTCTTATTTTAGTTTTTCTTTCGTTTGTGAGAAATGAGGATGAAGGAGGGAATGGGTTGCAGATATTTCAATCAGGTATGGCACATTCTATTCGCATGAATCATGATAAACTCAAATTTACGTTCAATACTTATATTTTGTAAGTAATAGTTATGGAAAGAGAGCATGAATACTTCTTAGTCTTAAAATTTCCCAACATGGCTAATAGAGGTTTTTAACTCCAATTGTTGCTCTTTTCTCTAATTTTCGTTAATCTACCCCCCCTCCCCCAAAACAAAAAAAAAAAAGGGGGGGGAGGGGGAATTCAAGGTGGGAAAAGAATATTCAAAAAGTATATGGAAAGGGGAGTAATATTCCCAAACAAGTGGCGCCATTGGAATTAAGCCAAAATATACGTTTTGTCTTTTGTGTTTGAAAGGTTTCCACATGGAGAGACTTAGAAAGCTTAGCTGTCCCATTTGGGCCTCTGGAAAACTCTTTGATTGCGTCTAAAAACGGTTTAGTAAGCTACTTTAGAAACGGAGTAAAGAGTAAATCGGCTCTTGGTGCCTGAGAGGTTGCACTGATCAAACTAGCTATATGCATCTCATGCCTCTTGTATAAATGGATTATTCGTTTTGTTGTCTCGTTTTTGTTTTCTTTATTCTATGTCTGCAGTGTCCAACTTGGTTTAGTGGAAATAATTACTCAGTTTCATGTCATTATTGGGGGATTCTGATTACTAAAAATTGGGTGATTCCTACGTTTCTTGGTGGCCATGGCATAATACGACTACCAAAACAGAATATTCTATGTTTTTTTTTCTTTCATATTTTGTTTTCCAAATTTGATGCATGTATATATGCTGCATGTTGCTGCCTTTGATAGAATAAATGATCCTCGTGTATAGATACAGAGTATATATATATATATATATATATACATATATATATTTTTTTTATGATGTGATTGATGACCCACGTAGAATGCATTTGGAGACCAAAAAAGGTTGGCCTGAGTGGAAGGGACTTTGGTCGCTTAAGTAAGGGATCTCGGGTTCTAGCCTTGTGAATGCAACAAACTTTCTTAAGAGAGGTCTCTGCTTTGGCGTCCGACAATATCTCGGAGGATTAGTCCTGAGCGAAGCCTGGGGATACCTTAGGAAACCAAAAAAAAAAAAAAGAATGCATTTGGAGAACACAAAAAGCTTTTATTTATTATCGTAACAATAGTCACATATATCGTTAGGAAAAGAAATTGTAAACAAATGTTAAGGATCAAATTAAAGAACTACTCTTAAATGAACATTTTAAAATGGTCTAACTTTGAATGAGTTATATTCGTCTTTCCGACAATGCTTCTATGTTTTTTTCTCTTAGGAGTAAGTTTTAAGGTACTATCACCCCAAGCAAAATGGGCAAAAAGTCAAAGCCACATAAAAGCCATTTCAATTATGTATTGATGGGAGGCAAGGATAACTCACACTTGTTCTAAAAATGTTACCAACAAAATATCACCAACAAGGCAACAAGTGGTTAAAAGAGGCTTATCTATATAAACTTTTCATTACAAAGTATTTTAATCTTAAACCTAAAAACTTAATAATACTTCTCACACGGATAATGATTAATTATTTGACATGGGTGCTTGTTTTGGTGCAAGCCGATATGATTAGCTAGTATTTTTTTTTCTTTTAAATAAAAATTAAAAAACATCATATAATTTAGGTGGGGGTTTAGACAGGGACCCTCACCATGCATACAGCATTCCAATTGTATAATCCCCCTTATATATAAGCCTAATCATCATGGGTTTGGTTCCTCTCTTGTCTACTATAAGCTTCAATCAATTACTGTGGAGCAAACCAAAAATGGCTATAATGTCATAATTAAAAAAGGGATCTTACAACTTACGGGTAGAAGCTTTGGCAGTAAGATGTGCATTGATTTTTCTAAAGACTTATGGCTGAATGATATTCTAGTGGAATAAAAAAAAATTTAAAAAAAAAAGAAAAAAAAAAAACATTGTTTTTAGTTGTTCGCAATGGATTGTTTTTTTGTTTTTTTATCCCAAAAACAAGGGTGAATTATAGTTTACTCCTTGAACCGTAGGGAGCACAAACAGTTTATCATCTTAAACTATAAAATGCATCAAAAATTTTCAAGAAATACGATTGTATGACATCGATCTAATTTTGTTTCGTCAATGCTACATTAGTAAAAACATTCTGACATGTATCAACGATGTTTTTTTTGTTCAATTAACTCGTTGTTTTATTATTAAATCATTTAGGATAAATAATCATTCTAAAATTCTCCGTGCTAATGAAATTAAACCCACCATTGTGTAGGGGCTAGGGAGGGTATTTTGATGTATTTTGAAATTTAAGATGGTAAATTGTCCTTAGCCTTTTAAATTAGCGTAGAACGGTTTTTTTTATTTAATTTTTTTAAATAAATAAATAAAAGTCCCAAGTTTCATGTGTAGGGTGGGAGTCCCACCCCCCCAAGTCCTACCTGAGTTTTGAAAATGAAAATATTTTTCAAATATTCCCTCCCTTGAGAATCACGTGAAGGAAGTTCCAAAATCCAAACTCAAAATTTTTAAAAGGCCTTTTCACTCAACGGTGGCCCACTTGCAATATTCAAAATGACGCGCTACCCTGTGTCACTTTGTGGATGGACCGCGCAATGGTTTTTCTATTACGTTTAGAAAAATGTAAAATAAATGTTGTTGCATTATTAGTATTTGTATCCCTCTAATTTGGCATATAAGCTTTGAGCACAACCCACAATCCTATAATTCCACTAAATGCCCATGCTTTGTCTTCCCTTTTGCTTAAACGCCCTCTTCCTTACGATGCAAGTATGCCACCACCCTTTTTGTTCTACAACTTAAGCTATAAGCCCTATAAGGCCTGTGACAGATGGGATGAATTAAATAATTAATTTCTCATTAAAAAGTTGGGTGCAACTAACATGTCGACGACCCTTGGTAAATGGATTTATGCAGCAACTACCGCTCTATTGAGGGGCATTTCAGTCACTAACGTGGGCTCAGCCTTTAAGCCCATTAGTCCTTAATTTGAGCTTAGTCCATTGTACGGGTTGAACTTTAGGCCAACCCAAGACAGTCATTATACTAAATTTACCAGAGTACTCAAGATGGAATTTACTTTTAAGTTGTTGGAAGCCGTAAATTTAATTCATCAAATTTTAGGTTGTCTATGTCGAAGTTGTATTTGGGGCTTCTTCCATAATTGGAATTTAATTCATCCCTTAAATGTGTTTGTTTTTTTAAACCGTCATATTATCCAAGCACTCAAGTAAAAGATCTTCTCTCATTTTGTATTGAGTATTTGCGTGTTATCTATGTGTTGACCAAAAATAATAATAATAATTGATTCATCAAACAACTCCCTGTTCTTAAGACTTGGGCGTGGCCGTTCCGAGGCCAACCATAGTTTAGCCCAATTGCCTAAACTTTTGGAATTGAAACCCAAGGTAGCACCACCACCACACCGACCCCCTCCTCTCTGATCTTGAGACAACTAGACAAGGGCGATGATGTGGGCCAAGCCGAGGCCAACAATGGTTTAGCTTGAGGGAGCGGCTATCATCACCCCTCAATTTTCTTTGTACCCCATTTGTTTTAATTTTTCAAACTTTTATGAAAATCAGTTATTTTATTCATTAGAAAACATCATTTTGAACAATCTTGTGGAAAAAAGTTTTTCTAAAATCTATTGCTTTAAGTGGACCTTTCAGCATTTATCATCTCTTTTTCGTTTTTAACCTAAAGATCCACTTAAACGATACTTTTTGGAAAAACTTTCTTGTAACAAATGCATAAGCTTGCAGATGGACTTATATAAAGATAAGATCACTTTTTGTTAAAATAAAAAAATGAAAAATGAAGTTAATAAGCACAACTTTCATGCATTTTTTTTAATAGTCCCGAGGATTATTACGAAATAGAAAAAAATAAAAGCATTTAAGGGAGCAGCCTTCCATGGCGAGAAGATCTACATGATGGATTCCAAGAATGAGATGGTTAGATATAGGGTAAATTAAATTAAGGACCTTCTAGATTCTGACTATTACAGCTACATTTTCACACGTTTTTGAAATTATACTAACACCCTTTATTTTACAAAATAAATTATAAAAAGACTATTCCCTCTAACTTCCATCCATTAATCCGTTAAATCATGTTCAAATTTTTTTAAAATACCCTAACTACCCTTAGTGGATGATAACTTTCATGTTAAATGCATATAACTCACCAGTCTAATACATTCATCCAGTACTTTTGAATTTTTTAATTATTATTGATAAACAATTAAAAGATAATATTATATATATATATATATATATATATATATAAGAAAAATGCAAAAAAGTTTAAATTTTCTGTCCAACTGGTGTGGTAGCTGTCAAATTTGCTATTTAGAAACAATTATTTATTTAATTAAATTTTTAATTGATTTGCAAAATAAAAAATTGATTTGCCAAGTTGCCACCTCATTTGAGTAAATAGATTTGGGCAAAAAAAAAAGGGCTATGTAACACTCATACGTAAAAATAAATGAAAAGAATTATTATAATGGGGATGTATGTATAGAGGTAACAAATAAGGTGGCAACTTGGCAAATCATTTTTTTTTTTTTTACACATCAATTAAATAGATAATTGTTTCTAAAGAGCAAATTTGATGGCTGCCACATCAATTGGACAAAAAATTTAAGCTTTTTGGCATTTTTCATATATATATATATATATATATTATCTTTTAGTTGTTTATCAATAAAAAAAAAAATCGAATGTGTTGGATTAATGTATTGGATTAATGAGTTATATGCATTTAACATAAAAATTGTTATCCAATAAAGGTAGTTAGGATTTTTTTAAAAAAAAGTGAGTAATTTAACGGATTAATGAATGGAGGTTATGAGAAGAGATCTTTTTGTAATTTATTTTGTAAAGTAAGAGTCTTCATGTAATTTCAGAAATGTGGAGGAATGGGGTTTTAATATAATTTACCCTTTGATAAAATAATCCAAAATGACAATAGCAAGTAAAGCATCAACATCAAAATCAACATCAACAAGAACGAGCAGATCTGGGGTTGCCACCCTCCCACGCAATGGTGAGCCCAACCGCCTAGAGAAACCTTTGACCCAATAGCCCAGATGGTCCCAATGGTGGCACAAATTTAAGGTTTTTCTCACATCATGATAAGCATTGAATGAGTTTTCATGGGGAAACGTTTTCAATGCAATTGATTGGAAATTCAGGGTGCTTTGAATTCTCATTGGATTTGTCAAAAATCCCCCCCACTAGCTTGCTTCATCTATTTTAAGAAATGCAGCAGCATCCATCACGATCCCTTGAACAGCGTAAAACATCATCCTCCATATTGGACAGAGTGATAGAAGCTTTACCCCTTTATCCCCATCCCTCATCCATGCTGTCTGGTGGGGTTGCAGTGATCACATCATGCCACACAAGAGGACAGCTGGCCATTTTGCTTACCTCACAACAGTATACACATCCATAATTCTCTTCGATGAGTGGGCCCACTCATCAACACACCACTCTACCAAGTACCAACCGTCTGATTTTGAACCCCAAAAAACCAACTGTGGTTTATTGGACGGCTGGGATTGATCAATCACTTTGATCATCCCGCGTGTGAGAGTACATAAACTCGAGCGAATCTTCTGTGTCACAAGCTAATAAAAATGAAGTGAAATGAGATTATGAAACTAAAAAATACTTTGACAATCCATTTTATTTCACTCCCATTAGTTGGAGTGATAATACCTGCCATATCACAATTACACATCTTTTTCAATTGTGTAGTGATAAATTATCTCTTTGCTTATGTTATTAGTAGTGTTACCCAAATTTGAATATAGGCTCCTCGTTCATGATTATAAGGATCCTTCGAGGTTTTACGTATATAATTAATTACATCATAAAATTTTTCGTATGTTGCTTATTTGTGTTGGATTAAATGTTGATGTTTTTCTTTTTTTTTCTTATTTAAGTGGTGTTTAATTAGAATTTCTTGTCAATTTCGACTGGCATGTCTAGTCTCGTTTGAATATATTTTTAACTAAGGTTTTATCAATTGAGCAGCCTTAACGTAATAAAATTAATGAGATGGTACATATCTTGGATTTGGTATCGAAAATTGCTAACAATGGAAAGAGTTCCTAGAAAAACATGCAAAAACTCATTTGATCGGCTAAATTCAACATCAACTTCAATTGGCACGTGTAGACCTATTCGAGCATATTTCATGTTGAAGTTTTATCATTAGATCAACCTTTACGTGATAAAATCCATAGACAATGCGTTTTTGGGATTGTGTTTGATACAACTAGATAATTTGTAGAACTCATGGGAAGAGAGATGCCGATGCCTCATAACAGCCCTACTTCATTTTTTATTTTTTAAAATTTTTTTGATCCTTCTCCTTGTTTTATTTGGTATGTGCTTATTAACAAGGGACAAATGTTACTGTCACAAACTATAATTAACCTCATTATAACAAAAAATCTGACTCACTTCGGGCCCTAATCTGTGTCGGGAGGGAATGTCCAACACCCACGCATAGAATAAAATTCCAGTGTAAACCACACCATTCCCTATGGCTTTCCTCCACGCGTCACCCTTTAGTTCTAAAAATCTGTTGGTTTCTTCCACGTGTACGAACTTACGTACTGTCGTGCATTATTACACATAACTAGTTTATAACCCTTGCGTTGCACGGGTGAGATTTATAAATATAAATATTGTGAACAATATAAATTAATTATATATATATATATATATATATATATATATATAGATATAGATATAAGGGAAAAAGATAGATAATATGAGATAGAACCACAGCCGTTATAGTAGTTCAGATGGTAAAGAATCATGACTCCAAAATCATAAATCTTGAGTTCATGTCTTCGCTCCTCTACTATCGAATGTATGGATTTAAGGATAGTTTGTGCATCATGGAAATTAGTTTGGATCTAACAGTTTGAGATACTTCTCGTTTGGCAAAAGTGTATTTGCACAATTTTTTAAGCATTTTTATAGTTTTTAAAGCATTTTTATAATTTTTTAATACATATTCCGGTGTGTCGCGTTTTCTTTTTTAATCATTATTGCCTTTATTTGTCTCCCTTTCTGATTATAAATATTTATAATTTTATACGTTTAACTTTTGGGAAATAAGATGAATAAACATATAAAAAATGAAGAAATATGATATAGTCTACTAAGTTTGGATTGAATATTGTATAATATAGGTTTTTTGATTTTCCCACATAAAAACAAAAAGATATGCAGTGTACACCAAGCGTCAACCTACTTATACCGCGTAAAAAAGAGCAGTGAAAACCAAAAAATAGAAAAGTTAGACAATTTACCTTTTGGTGATCACTTCCCAACTTAATACCAAACATAAAACATTAGTAGTCCTTTTGAATTATGTATATAGTCAAGGTGTAGCAAGTTGGCAGAGAATATTCTTTTTTTGGCATTAAGTTGGAAATTGATCACTAAAAAGTAATTTCTCCAAAAGTCATATCTTTTTGGGAAAATTACTTTTTAGTGATTCTTTCCAAACTTAATACGATAAAAAGAAAATTGATAGTTATTTTGACGTAAGTATACAGGTAATTTGTAGCAAGTTGATAGTTATTGTCCTTTTTTAGCATTAGATTGAACAATGGTCACTAAAAGGTAATTTTACCTGTTTTCCTAACTGTTCACAAACGGACACGTGGCACAAGGAGGTTTCCTTTCCTCCGTTTTAGTATATATATAATAGATGTTCCACAAACGTAATCACCACCTATTTATTTATTTTTATTTTTATCTATATTATTATATAAAACCAATTCCTTTTATAGTTAAATTTCATATAAGAATATTGAAATATTTTTATAAGTTAATAAAACTAAGAGGCGATTTAGTAATTTTACCAATTTTAAAAAATCCACCAAAACCATTTTCTTTTTAATTTTCTCCCACACACTCATGCAATTTAAGAAACCTAAAAATTGACATAGAAATTTCATCAATAGAGTAAAAACTTCAAAAAATGTGTTGCACACACATCGCGTGTGCTCAATTCGACGATTACTAATTTATTATTATGGGAATCTTACTCATTATTGTCGATATTTCAATTCAGATTAATTTCCTAACAATTCATATGAGATGTTTTATACCCACATAGGCAACGGTAACTATGAAAAGTTAAAACAATGATAAAAACACATTTAGGACTTAACCGTTTAACCAATCCCATAAAAAGAAACTAAATCACCATTTATAAGAGCTCCTTTTTATCATATATACTTGGATCAGTGACTGTTTTTAAGATGAAGAGATTTGGGAATCATTTATTCATTAAATCATATTAGAAGTATTACAGAGTATTATTGGAAGGAAAAAAAAAAAAACTTTATATTTGATCAACGGCTGTGATTTTACGCTGAATATGAATTTTCATCACCGACGTCGAGAAGGTGATCTGTAATCCACTTAATGACACTTAGAAGCATAATTATTGGAAGTAAAAAACGTTTGCTGTGTGGAAACACACTCTTCTTATAAACCAATTTGTGTCGCCTAAATATTCCAATCGTCAGCTCCTTCCACACACACCCAACCGGCCAACCCCCTCTCTCTGTCTCTCTCTCTCTATATACACATACACACAGTTACATTCAGGCTTCGAATTGGGTTGGGAATAATGTCGAACAACGAAGAGTACCCAGAAGATGCAGACGGAGATTCATTTCAGACGGTGAAGCAGAGGTTCAAGGATCGATCCAAGGTGAAGTAAATTACCCTGTGGATTTTGATATTACTTCAAATCGAAGTTTTCAAGTCTTTATTTGGATGTGGGGGTGTGTTTGGTTTTCTGTAGAAAGTGGCTCAAACGAAGGAGAGATTGTCGAAACAAGCAGGTCAGACGAAGGAGATCTTGTCCCAACATGCCGTTAAGATCGCTAAACAGGCCGAAGAACATGAAAGCTTCATCAATAAGGTTACACTTTTTTTTCTTTTTTTTCCTTTTTTATGCATGGTTTTATTTATGGGTTTCTGGGTTTTGATTGCTTCAATCATATACATATTGGATTTTAACTAACGTATTGATTTATTTTTCTTATATAGGTGACCCATTTGTTGGGGGTTCTCGGATTCGGAGGATTTTGTTTCCTCTTGGGAGCAAGTGAGTAAGACAGTCTGATTTATATAAATCTTATATTTATATACATATATGTAAAGCCAGGATCAAATTATACTTGGTGTAAAACTTTTTACTCTTATACCTCTCAATATCCTTTTGAGCGACTTACATTTTGTTAAGTCTACCGATGGATTATGTTTTCTTCACTTGCCTGTTATGCTCACCAAATATTAGGTTGATTAGAGGTTAGGAGCTATCTCATCCATAGGGCGGTCCATATTATAGTTTTTATTTATTAAAAATTGTGAATTATCGATCAGTGGCCAATTGATATCCAATCAGTGAAATATTTGGCATGCATGACATGCATGGTGGGTGTATCTGATCCAATGGTGGCTCAACAAATTATGAGTCCTATGAAAAGAAACAGAGTGGTATGGTATTAGAGTCAAAAGTTATACACCAAAATGTAAGTTGGTCCCATATATATATATATATATATACACACACACACATATATATATGTTTGTAAAATTGTATAATGAATTAGAACAATTATTGACTTTTTTGTTTTGTAATTTCCATTTCTCAGGACCACAAGATATTCCTTACGTATATTGTTTGTTCTATATCACATTTGTTCCTCTTCGATGGATATACTATCGGTTCAAGAAATGGCACTATTATCTTTTGGTAAGCTCTTTTATGTCTTCAAAATAAGTTTTTTTGGTCAAGTAGATTTATATCTGTTTATCAATTTTGTTCTTATAAATGGATTTTCTAACTATTGACAATTTTTGAGTTCTAGTGGTGAATTATAATACGTAATTCACATGTGTTTGGTCATATGGTTGCTGCACACTGGCAAAGCTTGATTAATAGTTTTCAGTGGTTCTTGATACGTGACCTCTTTCTTCCTGATTATGCCCTGCATGGGTTATTTTTCTAATATTTTGATTGTGCTTTATTTATTACAAAGCAAAACTGTCAAAGGATAATATTAGAGAAATCTGATAGTGAGAAGTGAATGGAATTTTGCAAAGAAAGGAAGACCAAGATTTTCAAGGAATAGCCAACATTCCAATGTTGTGTCTGCCTGCTCTTGTTCAGTGTCTTCTCTTTTACATGGCCAGTCCCAAACTCAAATATGGAGGAGTTTCTTTTGATCTTGTTTAGTGTCTTATCTTTTACATGGAGAGTCCCAAAACTCGGTGATTGAGGAGGTTTGTCTTACGTAGATGGCCAGTGTAGAAACTGAATTGAAATCTTCATGAACATGAGTCCTGAAAAGCTAAATGGAAAAAGAGGATCAAGTAATTTTTATAAAGAAAAGTATTGAATAGTTTGAATAAGGCTTTATTGAGATGAGTCGAGTTGAGCCAGCATTTCAATGTTCAGCTTATTTTCCAACACATGTATGACAAATCGAATAAATATTTACCTTGATATGTACAATTGCAAGCTTGGTGAAAGTTTACAATTTCAATCAGTCACTTTATCAGTTTTAACTAAGTTTACTCTGATCCGCAACTTTTTTTAAATAAAATTTTCAATCACTAAGATTTCGACATTCATCTTTTTCTCCCTGGAAAATTTTAATGGAGAATATGGCCTTTTATAAAGGTAAATGGTTAAGAAGGACTTGTGTAATTGGCCCAAATACTTGATATTTGAGACTGTTGAGTTGAGTTTGCTAGAGTTCTACAAGTGTTTTAGAGCCATCTAAAAGGTGAAAAGTGACATAAATGATGTAATTGTAAATGTGTCTTGCAGGACTTTTGCTACTATGCCAATACAATTTTCTTGGTCATGCTTCTTCTGTATCCAACAAATGAAAAGTTTTTTATGGTCTGCTTTTCATTTGCAGAGGTAACCAAATTGTCCTGAGTTACTGTTGCATGATTTTGATGACTGTACGATTCACTTTCTTCACATTCTGACTCTTTTGAATGTTGCTGCAGGGGCCATTAGCATGGGCAATTATCGTTTGGCGTTGTAGCTTGGTTTTTAATTCTGTTGACAAAATTACTAGTGTCCTTATACATCTTTTACCTGGTGAGTTTGATCTTCCTTTGTCTGGGGTGGTTCTGTTCATAATAAGTCTACCCTTTTAACTCAATTAGAAGTACAATTATTTGTCAGGTTAAAATTAGAAAGTACTATTTTTCATCTGTTACCCCTTGCCTTCAATTTTGTCAAATCTGTCTCTTTCTATAATATTTAGGACCTTCTCCATGTTGAAAATTGATGTATCAGACATCCGACATGGAACCTGTGTTCACGCACCTGTGTCCACGAGTGTCCAATACCAATATGGATACTAATTTTAGAGTGCACCTGTATTTGCTTTGTACTGTCTTTTTTTGTTTCTGAATCTATTATAGGTTACTACTACTTCTCTTCTTTTACTCTTTGTGGTTCTTCCTCAATCACAAAAATCAAAACATAGATGAATGCGTTTGCTTAATATGCTATTTTGCAAAAATAAACATATATAGCCTTGTCCTAGTGTCTGCAATTTGTGCAGTTGCCATGTTAGACACCCTGTGTCTATGTTGGAGGCGCCACTAGTTTACAGTCCTCAAATTATAGGCTTTTTATATTGCCTCTTTCCCTATAGGCAATTCATTATCGTAGCTTTTAGAACATGGTAACTCTTTCTTCCTGATTTTTCTATTAAATTTTACACATTCAGATTTGATTACTATTTGGTGTCATCTTTTATCTTTGACTAAGAATCTTGTCGCATTCTACTGTCTTTTTTGTTTTAGTTTTTGGTGTCAGTTGTTGCTTTTATAATTGCTGGTTACTAATGAAGTGGAACTAAAGTGCATTTGCAGTCTCACTTTCGTAAAAGTTTCAAACTAGAGTTGGCTGTTTTAGGTTATGACTGTCTGAACCAAAAGGCAGATCTGTTTGATGAAGAAATTTTTTAGGTTTGGTCAATAAAAGTTTGTAGACAAGTTACAATTTCCTCATGCATAGAAGTGCGCAATGAAACTTCTGGGAATAATGGGGGCAATTAATGGTCTCAGACTGAAGGATCTAATGCCTTGAGCTTACCTCAATCACTGAAATAGAGTTCATAACCTCATTTTATGTATATATATATCAGCTAATGCATGAGGTAATGAGGTACAACCCCCAATGCGGGTGTTGATGTAAGTTATATCAGCATGTGCTTACCTGATCATCATCCTATATTATATATTTATAAAAAATTCCAATACCTAGAGTCACAGCTCTCCAAAGCTTCTTCACTAGATAGAAGCTCATGTAGATATCACACCTCTTACAGGCCAACGGTGATGGAAATCTTGGTGATAGGTCACTTTAATATTTGATGGTTGGGACCTGCTTTTATAGAAAAGGGTTTGCTGCTCCAAACCCCCCCCCCCCCCCACCCCCTCTTTTCTCTCTCACACATCCGGGGTGGTGACCAACAGTTGGTGGACTAGGCCTTTCAAAGGAGAGGTCAACTGTGTGCTGTATATTAAAACTCTGTTAGGTTAGTTTCAATAGAATTCAAGACTCCTTACACTGTATTTTCTTTTCAGGGATAGTCTTCTTCACTATTCGTTGGTGGAATCCAAAAACCTTTGAAGCCATGCATCCTGAGGGAACTGCTCACAGAGCTTCATGGCCCTATGTAGAAGACAAATCCTATCTGTGGACATGGCTGTTTGTGGTTCCTTTATTTGCTTACACACTCTGGCAGCTTCTCTATTTTTTCATTGTCAATGTCCTTCGTCGACAGAGGCTGTTAAGAGATCCTGAAGTCATGACTTCTTACAGGTCATATTCCCTCCCATAATATATATATGTGTTTGTGTGTGTTTATAAACTGTCATTAAAATTAGAGTGGTCACAAGGATTATCTTGTGGATCATCAAACCTTTGTTTCCATTCTGATGATTCTTGGTATGATAGGGAACTCTCAAAAAAGGCACAGAAAGCAAACAATGTTTGGTGGCGTTTAAGTGGTTTGCTTGGGGATCAGAATCGCATGTTCATGTATGCCATGCTCCAAGGATTATTCACTGTGGCAACCATGGCACTCACAGTGCCCATCTTCTTGTCATATAGACTGCATGTGATTTTCCAGATATTCAAGGTCTCTGCTAGTGTATGGAATGGGGGAAGCTTTCTACTTGAAGTAATGCCCAGGCAAGTGATTCTCAAGGAGAAGAAGAAGTCTGAGATGCAGCCAGTACAAACGCCACAAGAACAATCCACGCCCATGGAAAAATCAAAGGAGACCGACAATTCTGCTGAGACGCATGAGTCCTAATGGCTGTGTATAAATAACACATTGTAGAACTCCGTTTTGTATGCTGTGAAAGGGTTCTCTGTTAACTGATTTAACTTGTAGTTTTTGAAGTAGTGTTTTATTTATTTTTGGTCACAATGGTTGGACTGTTCTTTGCACAGTTTCAAGTGAGAGTGTATGTAAAACCATATTTTCATTTTCCATATGCTTTTTAGACTTGGATTGAAATTTTGGTATATGGCTACAATGGTCAAAAGTGCATTGCCATACGGCTACAATGGTTATGGGTAATGACAGCAGTTGTGGGCAGTTTTACAGTTTTTGTGGATACTATTTCGAATTGTGGATATTCTTCCTTCGAAATAGTTGGGTACCACCGTAGGGTTAATTCAGGTTTTGGGAAACGTAGGCTGTTGTCCATGCGCTCATCATATGAATATATATATAGAAATTTTCCAAGTAATGACCTTAAACAGAATGATTGATAATATATTTAAAGAGATTTCGCTCTTCAGTACAGTTCTCCATGGCCTGGAATACAACTTTGGGACAAACAAATCTATTTTCATTTTGGAGGGGAATGCACAAAAAACTTATCTTTCACACTGCCGAGATATGTTTGAGAGGACTCCTGTTTACAAATCAATACAATCTTACATCGCATTTACATCAAATTAGCTGCCACATACAATGAAAAATGGCCTATAAAACGCAGCTTATCCTTAATTACACTCAAAAAATCACTAAAAGATTAAAACGACCCGACAAAAATCAATGTGGAAGAAGCTCCTTCCAGGTGTGACAGAAGTTACTGGACACTAATGCATGTGACGTATTGGCACATTAAGAGCAAAATGGCCTCTTGACACACAACACTCGGGTTGAGGGAATGGAGGGAATTAAATGGATTGACCCAGACGTTAAAACAAAGATGGGTCATACAGGTATATAGAAAATTTACAATACAAATGGATGTTATGGACAATGAGATTATATGCACAGGATTCAGCACATCGATTGATGCAAGTAGGACACCATGATCATGGACATCATTCTGAGCGTTGTAGTAAGAACAAAAACCCTGAGTTTTCACGAATCGCTGGCGGAGGATCCACATCAGTTATGTCTACTTGTTGCATTGACTTGGAGATGTCATCCACAGAGAAGGGAATGCTGCGTAGATATGTCAAAAATAAGTCAATAAACTATTTTAATGGATGGAACACAGAATATAGAATCAAGCAAGGAAGAAAATATCAATGTCAATAAGATATTTTGAAATCTTGAAATATTAAAGAGATACTCAATGTAGTATCAAGGTTGAAATCTGTTTATCAACATTCACAGATATTGGAGATATCATCAACATATATTTGATTTCGCGAAATCAAGGATGGTAATTAAAGAGATGGAGGGAATTGAATAACACAACCTTGAGTCATCGTCTAATAGGAAAGAACTGCTAACAGAATTGTTGGAGTCCTCAGTCATGACTACTCTCATACTCGCAATAACCTGTACCATGAAAATTTTAATATGAAAGTCGTGATGACAAAAATACAACAAAACCAGAAAACAGAGAACACCAAATAGATGGAAAGAGTTCAACAAGTTAAGTACTATTAAACGGGCCATACAAGTCAACACATTAAGATTAACTTACTTCTGAAGACACGCTGTGTGTGCCATATTTGTCATCCCAGTACATTGTACTGATCCTGTATAATTGCTGTATGCTAAGCACCTGAAGAAGCAGCAGGCAATTTTTAATTTTAGTTTTATGAAAAAAGGGAAAGAATAAGAAAAAGAAGGGAGAAACAACATGAAAGAAAAAAATAGGTCAAAACAGAAGAGTTACTCACGGGGCAGAGGTCCTTTGTTATTTCATTCAAGGTCTTTTTGGGTTTCTGATGTATGACCTGAGTAGTGAAAAAGTTAGGTCAGCAATACATGTGATAGCAACAATAAACAGTAATCAAATATAAAAGGCCATAAGCCACTGGGGCTAGCCTAGTGGTAAGGGAGGATTGGGTAAAGGGTAGGATTAGGATAGGTTATGGGTTCGAATCCCTCCAATTGTACCCCAAGAAAAAAAAAATCATAAAAGGCCATAGGAATTAATCTCACCAGGAATCCAACTGCCTGCCTAATATGCTTTAATTCATCCCAAGCTGAGCCAGCATACTGTATGCAAGAAAGATTTTAGGTGAAGACATACCAGAAACTGCAGGGATCAAGGGTCGACGGGTACTTACCTCCTCAGTTGCATCGCAGCACCACTGCTCTAATTCAGCCAAACCCGATTTTAAATACTCCCCATTACTGAATGAGCAACACTCCCGCCGCAAAAGAAGACTGCAGAAATGAACAATTAAGTAGCCACGTAATTCTAATAGAAAGTGACTATAACGTTGTTACTTGGTTACATGATGAGATGCATTAAGGATGGGAATGATTCGAATGCATTTACCTGTTAAATAGCTGAACATTTATGAATGAGAATATCTGAGTGAACACTTTGCGGACTAAAAAGGGAGGTACCTGCAATGCCGAAAAACAAAGAGAATGATACTGTCCCTCTTTTAAAAGAAACATTCACAATTTCTTCATATGTGAAACTCCAAAACTCACATGGTTTGCTTTCATTATCTGCAAGTAACTGTTTAGGCTTTTCACAATTCTTTGCCAATGAGCAATCAAAGCTTGTTGAGCAACAGCGTTGGCCTGGGAACGCCCTTTCACTAAACTTGCCCGTGATGTCCTAGGTGCCTGCATCATATTGAAAATATTCTTACTCAGAGAGATTATTGCTCGTTATCCTTTTTTGTTGATACTATGGTCGATACTATGGCCCTCTAAGGAGTGAGCCCACCACAAATCCTAACCTTTATTAGGGTGTTTGTTTATAAAGCTACATTTTTGGGGATATGCCAGTGAGGCTCGTGAGCAATTTTGGAGATCAGGCCCTACGGAATCAAGAAATAGTAATGTTATTCCCTTTTCTGGAACCAATAGTCTTTAGGACTTTGAGAAGGTCAGGATTCTAGTAGCTTCAGCTATGATTCCTAAATTCTCATCATAGCAGTGGGTTTGGAGCTTCTATGAATGCAATGTAGATTCGATTTTCTTCCACATGATTTAGAAGATTACTTTTCTCCAAAAAGGCTCAATAGGACTCATTAGAAACCTGAAGATACAAAGATATGAAACTGCAGATGCTAGATAATCTTAAACAAGAGAACTCCTCGGTGACTAATCAAAGTCTAGAGGTTACTAGCTTCAGCCACATTCCTCATTTCTTCTCCTAGCAATGGATCTAGAGCTTCTATGGATGCAACATTAGTTAGATTTTCTCCAACATGATTTAAAAGATCAGTTTCCTCCGTAAGGTCTATGGGATTACTTAGAATTTTATAAGACGAATATATGAACTGCAGATACTAGATGACTTTAAACAAAAAATTCCTTGGTGACTAATCGACTACACCAATTCAAGTTTCTTTTAGTTTCCAGCAATAGTAGCAATCAAAACATTTTTATCATAAAACAGCATAGCAGTACCTGGATACACAATCCAAGCAATGGGGAGATCTCTTTCTTTAGATTGTCCCTCATCATTCCATATATCTTCTCAAGGAAGGCAGTAAGCTGCTGTTTAAAAAGTAATGCTGGATACTTGGCCTCAACTTGCCGCAAGTCATCTAGTCTACCAAGCACTCGACCATTAAGAAACGAGTGTCCAGCACTTTGAGGAGAAGTCCGTAGACCCTAAGATTTAAATATATGTATATTAATTATATTGAGAGAGAGAGAGAGAGGGGAGAGAGGAGGATGATAAGAAAGATGATGAAATTATAGGACAAGGTAAATGTAAAATAGAAACAATTGCTTCATACTTGAGACATCCTTCCAAAAAGAGAAGTTGATGTTGATCTCCGCCGTTGTGGAGTTAAGCTAGCTGCTCCACTTGCTTTGAGTGTGTGTTGGAGTAGCAACAACAAAGTGCATGAATTAGATAACCAATAGGCTAATACATCATTATTATCCTGGACCTTCAATAAAATAGAAGTTGCCAATATTAGTAACATACTAACATGTAATTGGTGTTAAGAAATTTTTCTATCTGGCTCCAAATGTGAGCCACAAAGAGTTGAGGACTGTCATTGCATTCAAGTAAAACACAAATTTTTGAAACACATGGATCTGTGACTTACCTCTATAGCTGAACCTATGGTTTGAATAATACGGTCAAATACGCTAGTCCTTTCAACTTCAAATGTCCTCCAGTGAAGAAGGCATTTATATATGACACAAGCAGCAACTGGCTTGCCCCCAGAGAATCCCAAGTTTTGAGAAAGACACTTGACCAGCAGGTCCTGGTTCTCCTGAACCCAATAAAGCAGATAGCAAGGCAGAAATTAAAAACAAAAAATGGACCCTCAATTGTTTTGGAATGTTTATCCAAAATGGAATATCAAATAAATGCTAAGCATGCATTAAGGATACATTCTGCTTAATGCACATCAATGATCACTCACCTGCTGCTTATCATTAAGAGATTTCTGAGGTTTTTGCTCAGACTGCTCACGTGAATTTGATATAGCTAGAGTCATGTCCTGAGACATACAACAGAATGTAAGCAATTAAATTTATCAATCATCTTCTCCCTCAATAACCTTCAGCCTGCATTGGTTTTATCAAAATTAATTATGTCCCCTTACCGATAGAACCTTCGTTTCCCCATTTAGAAGATTCCCATTCTCTGGAGTCCTCTGAAATTCATCAAAAAACACTTAACATGCATTGCTAATAGTGTGTTATAACCACCCAAAAAAAAAAAGGAAAAAAAAAAATGTTATAATGAGTAATGACCTAATATCGTATTAGTACCTGAATAATTGTTGTCTTTGGTCGTGCAGATACAGGTTTCCCTGTCGGTGACATGGTCAGTGCTTGCTGACGGAGTACTTGATTCTCTGATTCTGTATTAGAAAGTTTCTCTTCTAGCCTGAATCATAGAAAATGAACCAAGTTCAAGAAAGGATCAACAATTTTAAAGCAAATAAAGAATGAGTGCAAGCACACCTGTGCAGAGAGAGATAGAAAGGTGCATATACAGATATACTTTGTATACACACTAACACACGCACGTAGATATATGTACATATTATGGGTGTGCAACTTGACTTGGTTCAAAATAGCCACAACTCAGAACCTAACCGACCTGTAGCTCGGTTCTTGAAATCCTAACCTGGAAGTGGACCAAATGACCCTAAGGAACCAAACCAAACCAAACCAAAGCGGTAGGGTGAGTTTTGGATCCAACGGAGCCAGAAGTGCAGGAAGTGAACATGGTGGAATTAAGCCCTCCAAGGAAAGAGTTGCTCCCGTCCTACTAAGAGAATGGGCAACCCCAAAATTCTAAAGTAAAAAAGGGCAAAGGCATACCTTCCGGGACCAGGATTAGGATGATACCAGCAAGGGCCTACAGAATTCCCTGAATACCAAGTGCACTACGGGACATTTGGTTTTGGGTACTAGCCACAACTCAGAACCCAACCGACCTAGTCCAGTTCTTGAAATCCTAACCCAGAAGTGGACCAAATGACCCTAAGGAACCAAACCAAACCAAATCAGTTTGGTTCGGGAAGAGTCAGTTTTGACTCTAGTTTTTTTATTACGATAATCATAAAATTAGCCTATCAAATGATGAACTGGCTAAATTATTAGATAAAAAATCTTTAATTAATGGTATTGTAAATTGCAAAGAAGAAAAGGACTCAACAAAGACTAACAAAATGGGCCAGCCGATGTCTGATCAATTGAAGGAGGGAATCGCTGTCTATAGAGAAGAGAAGTGAGGGGGTGCTTCCCTCTCCCAGTAGATGTGGAATTGCATGACATTCCCCTTTTCCATAGAAAGAGACCATAACCAGCCATGTACGGTGTGATTCTCGGGTTTTAAGTCAGTTTACCAGACCCCAACCCAGAATTGAACCAATCTCACTCAGTTAACTTGTTTTCAGACCAGGCATCTAACCAGGTTACCCTAAGAACCAAACCAAACAAACCCCGAAGTGGTCAGGTTGGTTTGGTCTCAGGTTGACCCATCCCAAGTTGTACCCCTAGTTACATTTATCAAGCAAAAAGAGGCGAGAATGGTTGATTACTGACACAGGGAAATTGATAGCCTGGTAGAAGTAGGAATTCTGAGAAAATTTCATAAAGGCAAACTAGAGACAGAAAAAACCAAGCTAAGAAGAGTAAACAATGAGCAAAATGTGCACTTGCAGATAATCACTACATCATGGCAACTAGGATCAAGTTATTGCAATGCACTCAAGTAGCCAGACAGGAAAGCGAAAAGGGTGTGTTGAGTCAACAGAGGTGAGGGCTAATTGTCTCTGGTTTTCATACATTTAATGTGATCATTAGAAAGGATTAATGAACTTTAAACAGTTAATTTGTTTATGAACCTCTGCACTGAATCTTGAAGCTGATCCACTTTTCTCTCTGCGTCTTCAAACTTTTTAACAAGCTCTGCATTTCTGACCTCAGCATCTTTAAGTGCTTTCCTAGACTCTTCTGCTGTCTGTCTTTCTGATAGCAGTAAAGCCTGTATATGTTATAAAGTTCATTTAGTCAGTGGACTCCAAAATTTCAACCCCTATGTCACTTATTAATAATAAATGTTAATGTGCCCACAAATCAAAATCCAAGAACTGCCAAATGATAAGCAACAAAACGAATTTTATATTCATGAGTAGCAATTTCACATGATTTCAAGCAAATAGGTTCAAAGGTAGCTTAATCAAGTTCAATTACGCAAACAGATAATTGAACACATGTGCATATCTCCAGAAATTGGAGAATCCACCAAAATGCTTCCTTATTCTGACATAGAGGGCAGAAAAATCGATAAACAATCAGTTGGTTTAAGAACATAACTCTATACTACTATCATAGTTTATGAAAATTCAAATTATTTCACTCCTTCAGCATTGGCCACATAGCGAGAAATTACCTCAAATAAATAAACCATCCATTAACATCCATCAAAATTGAGCTGTTTTAGTTGAAAATAGCATTATTTTACTTTTTAAAGAAACTATGATCGCACACGTCGGCAGATGAACTCATAGGAGAAGAAGATGCATATCAGTATAAAATTGACCACTATCCAGTATAGAATGCCTACCTTCAAACTCTCTACCTCCCCTGTTAAGAAATCAATTTTTTCAGTGTCCTGAATTATTACAGGGGTCTCCTTGATGACTGGAGGTGCTTCTTCAATAGCTTTCCGAGCTGCCTCTCGTTCTTTAAGAGCTCTAGAATTTGCTTCTTCTACTTGTATTTGCGTTGTGTGCAAAGCATCCTGTAATTTAGTAATTTCTTGGGCTTTTGCCTCTTCCAAATCAGTCTATACAATCACAACAAAATAAATTCATGTTAGTCAGTTGCAGTGCACCTATATCATCCAAGACCAAAACAGGATAGATTTGAAAGTATCCAGTACATATATATATATATATATTTTTTAAATACCCTTAATCGCTTCTCAAGCTGCAAACGCCATGTGAGTTCTTCCACGCGCTTTTCTAGCTTATCTTTTGCTTCTTTAAGGGCCCCTGTTTCTCTGGCAGCCTGAACGAATTTAAAATAACAATTACCACCTGAAATAATTCATTATATAAAATGCGTGATGCATTACAAGTTGCATAAAGACAAAACCACATTAAGGAATGTGTTCAAACCATTTTGAGTTTTCTGAGCTCTCTCCGAGCAACCCTTTGCCTCCAACCACACTGAGAAATAATCACAGCCTTCTGAAGACTCTTATAATAAGAATATGCTATGTGGAGACGCAAATGAGCCTGCAAGATACCAAGAAAGATCAACTACTCGATATTCAATTCTCTGAAACAAGTTTAATCAAAATAAGCATTAGTCTGCATCCAGTGTATCATAGCAGATAATTTTGCAACTTCCATCTAAAAGTTGCATGGGTTCCTTTTCCAAATTGTAAGACAACAAAATCAAGATGTGTGGCTGTAGGACCTGGATAATAACTGCAGCCTTAGTTTGCTTCTTGAATCTGAATTCATTGCGAGCAATCATTGCCCTTAAGCCAGTCTGCAATGTTATTGCAGATGACTGTACTGTTAGGTAGGACTTCCTGAGAACATAACGTCGGAAATTCTTTTGGATCTTCACAGCTCCAGCTTCTTGTCGCAACTGCTCATACAGTTTGCAGGCCAGTTTACCTAATTATATTAAAAACACAAAGTAAAGGATTACAATCTTCATCATAATTTGATTGCCTAGAAGAAGCAGCTAGTAGAACACAAAGTAATATACAGAAGCAAGATAAGTAAATTACTGTTCAGAAAAGAATGTCTTTCTCTAATATTCTCCTTTTCATTCGGTGTAAATGGTGAAATTGATATCATCCATAAACTATATGGTCTATACAAACTCGACATAATAGATATTTCGTGTATGATTTTATATCTCAACTTACTTTCTGACCCATATAATACAATTAATCCAGATACATATACACATATCCATATGCATGGACAGAACACACAAACATGCAGAGGCATACCCACATGCATTTGTATCTACCAAGCTTTCTATCCTGCTGTCATAATTTGTCAAAAACAAGATTTAACTAGGTCACCAAGCCCCAAACTAATATAAATGACTTACACTAACAAAGTTGTTAATTTCCTAGAATCTTGTAGGATGCTGGCTTCTAGCAGTTCTACACTTCTACAACATATTGGACTAAAATGGTATAGCTTTACTTCACATTAAAAATGAACTTTCAATAAAATTAAAAAACAGCAATGAATTTAACAAGCATGGTTTGAAAGAAAACAAAAGAGGATACCTCGGCAATGAGATTGCAACAGAATAGCAGCTTTGCGTAATGAGGTAAACTCCTTGCGTGCAATATATGTACGAGTTTGTCTTTGAATGGTTCTTGCTGCATTTCCAAGCACCTCAGCTCTTCTTGCATCCAACTCAGCCATCTGACCAGCTCGTAAGAAGACCTTTGTCTTGCCTATCTGCAAAGATAAAAACATAGAACAATGTATGAGCTCTGAAACTCGCAGACCCCATTGGAAAAATGCAACACACAATTACAGATTTACAAAAGAAACTTGAGCGAGATATGAGGTATTACATTCTTAAGCCATTAGAAATCATTAAATACATCCAGTAATGTAGTATGAGCAAGACCATGAGTTTAAGGGAGACATTGAGATCACCTGATACCCTTTCAATCCCCTTTTATCCAGAATCATTTGACATGCAACCTTGTCATCATAGCTGTACGGAAAGAAGTCATAAAAATTTATTTGAAATACAAAAATATGCAGTAGCAGAAGTGAAACCCAGACTAGAAGGCAGAAAGAAAGACACCCAAAAGATGTGCCATTAAATGTCCGCATAAACTTACAGACTAGTCATCTAAATTACTTTGTGGAAGCATATATTCATCTCCCTAAAGTCATAACAGTCAAATGCAAAATAATATACAAACTTACTTTCCTTCCAAAACGTCCGGAGCAAGAACTCCAAAACGGTGAAGAAATTCATAAAATGTTCGTCTAGTAGGATATCCAGCACAGCTGATCCTAATTGCCTCGAGAACACCCTACAGTAAAAAAGAATTATAAAATTAATATTTACTACAATAATGAAATTATAAAACACAATGTTTAGTTTTTCAGGACTGACACCTAACAAAAAAGGTCAAAAAAAAATTGCACTGTGACAAAATAACAGAAACACAACATAGGAAACATGGAGTATTGCTACATTGGGATACTCACACCACAACGTAATTGTTGGATTATGTTGAAGTTCTCAAAAATACCAGGCTTGAGGGCATTGTTTGGCTTGACACATCTGATATAGTGAGGTTCTGTTGAATTCAAAGTCTCCATCAAAGATTGAACTTGTAGCTGCAATATTGTAAATGCTTCTCATGTTTTGTCGGAATATCTTAGGGGAAAACAGTTGAAATAGATGTAGACTGAAATATAGCATGCATGCATGCAATACCATATATCAAGTATGTGTCCTACCACTGCAACGATATGAAGAGCACTACTAAAAAATCAACAGTACTCAGGAAACCAGCACATGTCTAATTCAATTCAATATATAAATTAAAATTAAAATTGATCATAGAATGCTCAAGAGCCCAAAAACAAGAATACTGATGCAACTTAGAATAATGCAAATAAAAAATGGAAATATATTGTTATTTTTAAAGGTGAAGAGAAGCCCATTTGATGCATTTCACTAAGAACTGCTTCTAAAAATGGCTCAGTGACATTATAGGTGGTCAAACCTTTTTTTTTTCTTCTGGCTACATTGGAGGGGAATCAACCTCTAGACCTAGGGCTACCCAAACCTCCACCCGCCTCGGTACCACCACTAAGCCACAAGGACCAGTGGTTCAGTTGGTCAAACTTTACTCCCACAAAATGAGAATATGCTCTCTTTGTTATGAATTCATAAATGTGTTATTCATATGGCTACAAGGCCATACAGATGATAAAGAATTGAAATAAGGCCATACAGATGATACAGACTTGAATGTTGTTGCTCATAAAACTAGTAACGTTGTGGGCACATTATAGTTTTGCGAGCAACAACAATTCAATTCTGTATCATCTGTATGGCCTTCCTACGCATATGAATAACACATTTGTGGATTCATAACAAAGAGAGCACATTCTTATTGTGTGGTCACAATTCTTTCTCTGCTTTCCTACCATTTTCACAGTGCTATTGACCATAAAAGATGAATTTCTGTACATCTGGCAACTGGATCAACCAGAAAGGATTAAACCTTCAGCGTAGTTAGCTCATAAACCATTAAGCTGTTCATTTCATCTAATGAAGGAGGTGATGAAGAATGTAGGTTAGTAAAACCTTAAAGCGCGACCCAATGGACGAAAATTTGGATGACTTTGATGATTCCTCTGGAAGTGGAGGAAAAAGGCCTGCCACAAAAGGGCATTTTGCGACCGTCAATAGATCCTGATGCTCTGCCACCACATAATCTTTGTTCTTGTCAAGGAACTGATCAGCCTGATAAGTTACCTGGAAAGTATGGAGATATATTTTAGTAAAATAATATTGAAGTACAGAGGAAACAAACAAAAATAACCAGAAACATTTGTTTACCTCCCCTGCATAATGAGATATGGTAAAATTAGTACGAGAAAGCTTAGGTTTTATAAAGCGCTTGTTATTTTTAAATGTCTGGTACAACTTCTGAGCAAATGTTTCATGCGTGGACTTGGGAAACATGCTGCATGAAGCAGTTAGAAGAACATGAGTTCAACCAAAAGAAAGAAAATAAATTAGACAAACATGAGTAGCAGTGTTTATGAAAAAATCCCATTCAAAGAAGATTGCTTATTATCATACATACAAAAAGAATACAAAATCAAAAACCCTGCAAACTCTATAATAAAGACAAGAATTCAGAATTTTATAAAACTTTTCAATGATGGATCAAGCAGAATCCAACATTAGGTGCATACCAGGCTTCGTCTAGAAGTGCTATAATTCCTCCAGGTTTCTGCGAAAGATTGAACATGTCAGTTATCATTATTTGAATGGAGCACCAAAAGAATGAGAGAATTGTGTAAACAATAATCGAATACAGCATTTGAGCACGAGTTTGATCATGTAAAGTGTTCTTTCAACTATGGTGTGCGGACATTGACATAGGTGTCATGTTTCAATGGGGACACAGGGAGTTGGACACAGTAACTCCTGGAAATCTAGTCACGGGGGCATTTTTGTAAGTGTAATTGTGAATATTAGTAAAATATTACATTGGCCTAAGAAAAATACAATAAAATAATGTAATTATGTTGAACATATAATTATCCATTTACAGCATGTGTATGCATGAAGAACCATGGAATGTAAAAATATATTAAAACATAACAAGAATATATATATATATATATTAAAACATTATAAATATGCAATCATGTAAGAAGTTCTCTGACAAAATCCATAATAACCTTGTACTTCTGCAAATTTTTTAACTCAGCAAAGGTGAACTCTAGCATAAGTGTCCAAACAAGTGTTGTAAATGGGTGGACACAGGTGTCCTGTCAGCAGGTACTGGTGTCCAACACATCATTTGCCATTAGGTAGAAGTTCTTTCAAGCATATTATCCTTTACAAACAAATTAACAACACAGGCTAACAACAATGCATCAAGCAACAGTCACATACCTTCTCAATCAGATCCAGCACATCTTGGTTATCAACAAACTCTATGTAGCTCCAATTTATTTCTTCTTTTGTATACTCTTCCTGTTCCATTTTAAAGACATGCTGCAAACATACATTTATCATAAATTAACTTTAAAAATATCAAACAGGGTAGCCAATATTATAAGTGAGAACTGTGCCAAAGTAACCAAACCTGATTGAAGTGCTGTTGCAGTTTTTCATTTGTAAAATTGATACAGAACTGCTCAAAACTATTTATATAAGAATTTATCAGCATAGCACCATTAAGGCTATATGTTGCATTGCAAATGACTATTTCCAATTAATGGCTTACCTATTGTGCTTAAAACTTTCAAACCCATAGATATCAAGCACTCCAATTAATAGTTTTGAATTTGGATCTTGCCCAATGGAAATGTTAATTTTTTCCACAATCCTGCCAACAATAAGGAAAAACTTGTTATAACAGAAAAGAAATGCTCTGAAACATGAGTAGAATGAACCAAATAAACATTAAATTTTTCTTGATAACTATATATAACTTCCCCCACCCCCACAAAAAAAAAAAAGAAAAAAAAAAAAAAAAGGAGTAATGATGTTGAGGTTCCTTACCAATCAAACAAGCGAGAATATATAGTTTTCGCTAAAGCATCCCTGCTAGCCACTGCAGCTGCAGGATCCAGAGTTCTTGTGATAACTTCTTCTGGGGTGACCATCACACGCTTAATCAAGGCATCTTCCAAATTCTTGGCATCACACCTGGCATATGATATGGGTTACTAGAGGTACAAGGTTCCAAAGAAAACAACCGCAGATACAATATAGGAACTCAATGAAGCGGAAAGTGAGGCATACTTGAGTAATTCAGCTGTTATATTAAGGTGGAATCTAGACTTCTCATCCTTAACGACAGAAGAGTCAATCTCCTCTCCCTTTGCAAAGTTAATATTACCAAGATGAAGAATTGCTGCAACGACCCTAAAAATTGACTCCTAAAAAAAAGAATATATATATTTGTTATTAGAAATCCGATTGCACCATAAAGTACACAATATTTTTGGGAACTAGTGAGTATACTGACCTGCTCTTCCTCACTGATTCCAACCACATCCATAGCCCTTCTAGTCACAAGATATTCATGAGCATCATTTATGCCATCCAGCTCATAGCAGTTGGATTGATTCAAGTAATGGAACATTTTAGGGTTTCCCAACTTATACTTCTCTTTAACCTACAAATTTGGACAGAAAATCATCAATTATTTGCTATAATTACAACCACTGCAAGTATTAAATATTCTCAATCGGATACGTGAAAACAATCAGCAGAAACTGCATACCAAAAGATAGATTACATACCTCATGTGGTGCTGCACAAAGAAGGTAAAAGCAATGGTAATTTCTTTCAGGATCTGAAATCTGGCAGACACGAGACCTTTCGAGCAGATATGTCCGTACAGCTGCCCCAGATATTCTCCCATTCTTGTCAAATTGGATCTCAACAAATTTACCAAAACGACTACATTTTGGTGCCAAGATGAACATAAACACAAAGTAAGATATGATCCATGGAGAATATAAATAAATGTAACAAATATTGCTAAAATAGCTGTAAAAAATCCCAAAAGAAACTAAACTGTAAGCTGCAGTTTTAGCCAGTGTTTTCAGAATCAAAAAGACCAGCCATGTGGATTGTTTGAATTCTGAATTGGCCCCATGTCGACTTGGTTCAATCACAATTTTTCCCCTGAGGACAAAAATTTTATTCCCTTGACCAAACCTTCTCTAATCTCGCCAATTACATTACTTAATGGGCACTGAAATGTATTTATCTAAAATTTTCATATATTCTTTCTTGTTTTTTTATGTTATTTATCCAATATTTTAAAACATTAGCCAGGAGGTTGAATTGGTGAGCCAGGAAGCAGCCCCGTTAACAGTTCAACCTCCACTTCGGGTTCATAAACACAGGGTTTAGCTAGGCAAGTATTCAGTGAACAAATACTCACCTTGAGTTGTTGTTCCTGATAGTTTTTGCATTGCCAAATGATTCAAGAACTGGATTAGACTGTAAAAATTTGTCAACCAAAAACACCAATTCAGAAAAGTAATCCAACCTTTCAAAGCTTGTAAAAATACAGCAAATTATGCAGAAAAATAATTAGGATCTAAGTTGTGAGCCAGATAAGATAACTTCAATCTTACTTCTAAAACTTGTTGTTCAACTGTCCGCCCTTCTACTCCAGATCGACCACCAAAATATGCAAGGTATCTCATGAGCATCTTTGTCGTCTCAGTCTTACCAGCACCACTTTCTCCACTAACCAGAATTGAGTTGCTCTTTCCTTCATTGATCATTGCTCTAAATTACATAAGTAGACATATTAATAAAAGCATCACACAAACGGTGTGACATTTATATGACCAAATGGAAATTACCTATATGCAACATCTGCAACTGCAAAAACATGAGGGCTTAGCTCTCCAAATGCAGCTCCTTTGTATTGTTCCATCATGTGCGTATCGTATAGATGTGGTAATCTTTGAAATGGGTTTATTGCAATCAAAATATTTCCAGTGTATGTCTGAAAACGATATTGAAGAAATAATTATTAGACTATCTGCAATTTTTTTCCTTTATTACACTCAAAATCTTGTTCGGCACAAAGATTATGTGAGAGAAAAAATAGAACATCTCACATAGATTTCATTAAGTTCATATCTGGTAGCCAAATTTTGCAGGACCCCTGGTTCATGCAAATATGAGAGCTTTGTCATGTCATCTACACCTCCAGGAGGAGCTTCAGTATCCTTTGGGAACACTTTTGAGATACTTGTAACAATCTGCAATGAGTTTTCCACTCTTGAAAATACGGAACCATGTATTCGAAAATAATATCCCAGAAAGGGTGTAAAGATTAATTAAGGTATTACTTTGAACTTTGAAATGACTCTTCAAATGCAAAATCTTCAAATCACAACCCTAAAGCAATACTTCAACATAACCATTTATTTTTAACATTTAATACCCCTAAAATCTCCATCAATTTCAAAGATGTTCAAAGCTTCTATAGCTACTGTTTGCGAGCTAGTCGACAAGGGGTCAATGGGAGGTGCCCATGTAGGTTGTAGTCAACGAGGCTGGCCACATAAGGTGACAGGATAGTTGGAGAAACATTAGGTTGAGCACACTAATTTGGGTGAGGACACAGCTGGACACCCTCGCGAGGTGACAGGCAGTGCCAGGTCACTAATGCAGATGGATACGTGTCAGTATGTAAATATGACCGTGTGGCCGTGTCTTATTGGATGCTGAGGACACGTGGAGTGTCATCATTGGTCTAATGTGGCTGGAAAAATCACATATAAAACACCCTGAACGAGATTTTGGTTTTAAATTTCCCTAATCTTTTATATATTTCCAAGTTTTGAGTCAAATTCTACAGTGAAGGGAGTTTAAAAGCTTTTCAAACATACTGGAAAAATTTCATGCCATGGGTAATACTAAGTCATGTCAGAATCATACACGGACAGTTTTCCAAATAAAATGAACATATGATGAAGGGCAGACTAATAAGAGAAGTAGGGCTAGTTGATGTACCATTACCCAGTATAGTTGGCCCAAAAACCAATGAAGCAAATATTTAAGATGGAATAATTCATCTTACTAAGTACATGTCTATCCAAAATAATTCCTAAAGGCGCATTGATGCACAGCAAGGAATTTTATCCCAAACCAGATAGTTAATCATATTTTTACACCCATCACACACTATAGAATAAACAGCACAAACAAAGCTAGCAGCAGAGTAGCACTCACTTTTTTCCCATTTGTGGTACGAACATGAACCTCATGACCATCAATTCGGAAAACTTCACCATCAATCCATGCCAGAACTCGATCTTCGACCCATACATGAGAACCTACAATAATATTAACTGGTGCTGCCTGCAAACCATTAAGGGACTTAGACGTGTAAGAAACAGAATTTAGTTTTCATATCCAAGAAATGTTCACAAGTGTTCCACGATATATATGCATTAAAAAAATATAAAAAAGAGCACAGTGAACTTGTAAGATTCTTATGTTCAGTTTATGATACATTTCCCAAATATGATTTATGCACTAGTTGATGCAAATACAGTGATACCAACGAAATGGCTATATAAAGAGTTTCCATCATATAATTGAAACTTTTTCATGAAGACATTCAAAAATACCAAAGGATTTGAAAAATGACAAGTTAAACAGTGATAAAATTCTAGTCCCATACAAAATTCCTAATACGGATGCTCTGAAATTTCATGAAGATATATATCAGTAAGAGCCTGTCTGTAGCAAAATGAGTCCTCAATGACCACATCACCCTGTCAGGCTTACTGCATTCTATGCATAATAAGCATCCAAAATAAGAAAGTCACAATATTACTTGCAATTGAAGCCTGCCAAAATATAAAGAAAAACAAGTATGACCAGCACTCTAGCAGTAACTGCCACACTTACCGTCATAGTTACATGCAGCAAACACCACTGTGACATTGACTGCCTCTACCTCCGCCATTGAGGTAGCACCAACTATTTAGTGAACTACTAAGTCTATAACTCACCACCATCCCCTTCCCCTTTCCCTCCCCCCCCCCCCCCCCCCCCCGGGCAAAAAAAAAAAAAAATTTTTAAAAATCCACACAGCAGCAGAATCATGTCTAAAGCAAACTATTAATTAAGTAGCAATACGACCTCTATCCTTGGAGAGTTTTTTACTGCTTGAAAAAAAAGTAATGTCATGGGCCCCAGATTCACATGCTGGCCACGTCAGTCTCACAGGGTAAGCTAAGACAAATTTAACTAAGATAGGCACTAAGAACTGATAGATTATACTTATGAAACACGCTAGACATTGATGATAAGCAAGGAACAACAGAACCTAAACCTCTTCAAATATGAAAAAGTTCTTAAGTTTACATGTATACTATAATTACTCGTACAGTCATACCCTACTCTTCTTGCTGCATTGATATCAAATCGCCCAACATAACATAATTAACGTGGATTTATGTACTAAAAGATCCCCCTATCCCTACTTTTAGCCTACAAATGCATTTTGCTATAGCAACTTATTAGGTCCTGCAACCATTTATGCTTATTTATCCTGCTTTATAATCCAATAACTATTCAAATTGCACAATTTTCATATCCTAAAAAGTTTTGGTATTGAAGCCTATAAAGCACAAAAGCATGTGAAAAACAGGGATAAATTCACGATACAGTTTGATCAACATACTTTTCAATGACACGCCATTCAGTCACCGAGAAAGTGATTTTGAATCTCGTGTTTTTATTGTTGTGGCTCCAAATATTGAATTGCTGTTTCTGTTTTCTCGAGTCCCAAAAAACGAAAAACCCGAGATGCAAAATTTCAAAAAAAAAAATTTATTTTCCTACATTTTCTCAGCTACCAAACAAACCATAACGAGTAGATTGAGAGTTCTTTCATTAAGTAAATTGTCACAGTAACCTCATTACATCAAAATTCCAAAAATAAATCAAACAAAGACAATATTTCAAATTACACAACAAGACCTTTATGTACGAAACGATTTGACTCAGCGAATCAATGAGTTCATGAAACCAATCAATCAACCACATAACGAATGCAAAAAAATCACTGAGGCTTCCTGTTTAAAGTTACCATTGATGATACAGACGGGCGATCTCCTTCAACTCATCCGAGACGGAGAGAACTCAACTCAGTGAGTCAGATCGGATAGAACAGACTGGTAGCTGCCAAGTTCCACCGATGGTCGTACGAGAAAGAAAAAAAGCGGGTACAATTTAAGCAGAAGAAGACGATGATGAGAAGACAACAAAAGGTTTTGGTTTCTCTGTCTCTCTAAAAATGAGGTATGAAGTTTGTAGATACAAAAAGCAAAGCTCCTGTGTGTTTCTCTCTCTCTCTCTCTCTCTATATATATATATAAGCTTTCTGTGTCTTTCTCTCTCTCTATATAAGCTTTTATGAGTCTTTCTCTCTCTAGAGAGTACAGTGGTCAGCTGGGGTCCAGAGAGGTGGGAGGGGCGGTAGGACATGGATTCGTGGTTTCCACTCTCCAACGTACAAAGGTTTTAAGCACCTTTCTTGACGCTAACCCGACATTAAGGACCGTGATTAGAAAGAGATTAAGCAATTTTTATTTGCCACCATTTGTTTGGGCAGGGACTTGCTGTTATTTACGGGACTATTCATTTTAGGGATATAATAAATAATTAAATATGGGCATATGTGATTTTTTTTTTTTTTTTTTTTTTTTGGGTACAGGAATAGTTAGATTTAAAATATATTTTAGCTAACAAAAATAAAAGTGAACTATTATAATATTTCTTCCGAAAAAGTTAAAGGAACAATGGAAAATGGAAAGCCGATTGATAAGCAAATAAGGTATGTAGGTGGTGTATTCTATTCAAATATTCATAGGATGGTCTTTATGGAGTGTTTTCATTAACCTACTAATCCACTAATTATATAAGATTAGCTAGTGTTGCAACATCGATCCGTTATGCATATTAGATTCACGATTGATTAATGTGGCATATTCAACCCTCAACTAAATTCAAATCAATAGGGATTACATAAAATGGGCATCTTTTTTTTCTTTTTTTTTTTGGGATTTTAGCATTTTTCAATATTTATGTGTAAATTTCTTATTGAGTGCCAAGAAACAAAAAGAGAACAACTAAAAATTGAGTGAAGAAAATTTGAAAATGCAGAACATCGGCGACGCTTTTTGTCATCTTAATAAAAGGCATATTGAAGTGAATCACCATACTAACCATGAGTATTCACTACTAAGCAATGCCAAGAAGTGTAATGGGATAGCTTTAAATATTTTGATTTACTTATCTAGTTTAAATCCTTCAACAAGAAATGTTATAAATGGAATTTATTGATGGATCTTTAACATAACACATTTATATTTTCTACAAGCTCTACCGCTCTATATGTATAATTTTATATATTGCATCACATGAAAAAATGGTCCAAACAAGTGGTGCTAATATGCAATGCATCACCTCCTCCTGTGGTAGCTCAATGGTAATGGGTGGGCTTGTGACGAACTGTAAACCCAAAGGTCACGAATTCAATTTTTCACTAGTGTGATTACTCCGCGACTTAAATGATGTACAAGTCAAAAAAGTTAACTTGTACGCCTGGAGTTTTACCTATTAAGGATGGGTCACTAAATGGCCCTACCTTGATGGGATTCCCTGTCATCAAAAAATAATAGTAATAAATAATATGCAATGCATCTCTGTACTTGTCCTTTTTTTAGGTTGAAAGTGAACCCACAACTTCTACTGAGCACTTAATATATGGATGCACATGTGGGTTGCCATGGAAAAGTTGCACACTTGCATATCTGCACCCATTAATGTGTGGATCCTCCTCACGAAGAATAATTTGGGCAACATGATCAGAAAAATGTTTATTGTCAGAGATAATACAAATTTTTTTTCCTTTTTTATGTTTTTACGAATTTCAGCTGACAGATAAGTTGTCACGTCTATTAAAAGAAATTTAAAATAAAATAAATAAAATCTATAGGAGCCGTCTGTTAAAACTCAATAATTTGAATTGAATTAGGGGTAAAATCGGAATTTACCTGTGCAGTACTCCACAGGCGAATATCAGTAATTTTTCGCTACGTTACACTCGGATGTCCGCCAACCTTTCGCTGGCGCGGAAATTTTCTAGCTTAAAATTTGGGGAAGGAGGAGATTTTCCCGTACAAAACGCTCAGACCATCTTATAATACTTCGAGAGTGGAAATCTCGACGAAACCACAAACAGAATCACAAATCAGACGAACGACAAACGACAAAAGCTTATATTCCAATATTGCGGAATATTGCGGCTAAAAGCCAAATCCGAAGTGTCAAATTTCTGGATGAGGAGTCCAACCACTGATTTAATCTTGACCACTTGAACTGTGACAGTTACCAAAAATATCATCAAAGACATTTATGCTAGGATAAAATACTATAATAATGTCTATTGGCAAGCTCTAGGAAGGTCTTAATCGAACTTCAAGGCACATATTTCACCATAATTTTTCACGAACAAATGTTACATGGTCTGATCATACGTGTTTATCAAAGTTTGATGACATTATTTAATTTCATGTGTAAAATCGTTTAATCAAGCTAAGTAAAATATTTGAAAAGATGTTTATTAACAAACTTACAAAAAGGTTTGTGTTTCGATCGTTTATTTTATAAAAGAGTTCGAATGAACTTTTTATCGAATTGACTTCTAATCGAACTTAAATCATTTGGTTCTTAAAAGATCAAATCACTGGATAAGTACTTAACTCGAGCTTAGCTTGAGATATTGATAAATTTAAAAGTAGGGTTTGAGGTAAACCTGTTCTTCCTACAATCAAACTTGAACGAGCTTCTCATTTGGCCGTTTCATAGTCTTACGTTCCATCTCACAATGTTTGCTTGAAATTTTTTGGCTTGATTGATGTGCATGGATCAATTTTTTAAAAAAATTTAAACTTAATTTATAATAATTGAACATATATTTTCATTTTTATTTTTTGGATAATCAAAAAACCTTTTTGACGAAACTTGGGTTTATATAAAACTCCACAATCCATATAAACTAGATAAGTACGTCTAAAGCCTATGAGAACCATAACACCTTATGTGAGTGACCACAAAGAAGTTTAGTAAGAAGCAAACTCATAACTTCAAGTTTTCGATATGTGATCCCTTAGTAATAATTGAACAAATTATTATTATTTTTGGTTAAAATTAATTGAACAAATTCAATATAATAAATTTGATGGTATGACATAGGTGTTAATTTGCATGCCATAATTAAGTATAAAAAATCAACTATTTAAAGGCGAAAGCTCCTACCAATGCCTTTTAGCGTAATGGCATGTCTCATCTTAATAAAGGTGTGAGATTTACGAAAGTCTTTATTTCGACTCTGCGTTGATGCATATGTTGACGTGTGTTCTCCTAGAATTTGGTATTAAAAAATAAAAAGGGTGAAGGCCCTCTTACCATAGTTTATCTTACGTTAGACATTTCCACATGGGAATATTCAAAGATCGGACAACAGAAGACGTGATCATGCCCTAGTTTCAAACCGACAAGTTGGCCGTTGCCTACCCTGCTTTACTAGTCAAGCCACCCAAAAAATAAAAATAATACAATTTTTAAAAAATCCTACGTGGCACCAATTCAATGCTCATAAGCTTCGCAGGTTTATTGTAATTTGCATTGTGCCACTTTTCTGACCACTAAAATATAGACAAGTGTTGAAATTTGGACGGAGGTTTTAGGATGAGGATTTTTAAAACCGGGCAGTGAAAGTGGGACAGGGTGGCAGGTTTGAAACTCAACACGTGCTTTAATGTCTGAATTAATACTTGGATAGCTTTGGCGTTTTCCAAATGAGGGAGTATCATGAGGGCACCCTCATTCATTTGCGGTGAGCTCGATCTCATTTTGACAACTTCCGAATTATTATTTGTCACAAAAATATTCCATAACTTGGGAAGAAATGAATGAAAATTTACGAGTAAAAAACAAAAAAAAAAAAAAAAAAACCAATGCAATTTAAGTAGGGTCAAAATCTATAGATTCAATTTTCATACTTCATTTTTTAATCATTGGATTCACAAGATCCAACGGTATTACAGAAAATTGACGTGGCTAAGCTCTACTCACCATTTAACAAATCAACTGAAGTGCAAAAATAAAATGCTTTATATGAGTCTATGGATCCTAACCCATTTAAGTAATAAGAAAGATGCTGCAAATACATAATTATTTATTTATTTATCAACAAAGGTATCAAGGCTTTAATCCCGACTAATCCTTAGACATGCATAGTTCCCCTATCTTACACACATTGGGTGTTACCAAACCTTTTAGGTCCTGGATAGTCCTAAAAGGGATCCTGGATAGTCCTAAAAGGGATCTACCATTTCATGTTCGTAATAATTTCATAATTTCATAAGTAATTTGAGGGTTATCTATAATATTCAAATTATTTGAAAATATTGAATTAAATATGGAATATATAAGATAAATTTAGGTTTTATTTCTTAAGAACCCTAAGGAATGATTTTGGTCATGAAAAATTATAGGGTCAAAATCAATCGCAATCATCCAAAAATGTTTGTGTACATGTATTGTAATGGGGCGTTTGGGTTGTAATCCATTTATATGGACTTATACAGCCATAGGTATAGTTTATAAAACTTTTACAGCCTTAAGTACACTTTTTCGTAAGATGACAAAACAACCCCTTATAATATACTGCAGCTCAGCCAAAAACAGCAAGTATCTCCTTCCTGACAAACACGAAACTAAGTTAACGCCCCCAAATCTAGCAGAGATATCCCACAAAATATTTTGTGAATCACCAACTAATTCGTTACTGCATTTTTCAAAAACGGTAACAAGATCTCCCCCAATCTCATCGAGATTTCGTATATGTCGCAGGAAAGAAAAGCCACAGCAGAATGCGAAATCAACTCACCGTCGTGTAACTGTCCAGTCCGACTCAAATCTGGTTCGAACCACAAACACAAACGAAGACGAAGGCTAAGAAACGTAAGATGTCCCATTTCATATTTGTTTGTGTGTGTCGTTTAACTATTTTTATCGATTTGTTTTCTTACTTCACAAATATTATCATTCCATGTAACTAAAATTAGGGTTTTTATTTTGGGGATTTCTGATTTTGGGGGTTTTTTATTGAAATTCCTTGTAACTGAGGGTTCCTTTGTTTTGGACCCATTAGTTACATTGGGTTTGTTTGATTTTGGGTTTCTGAATTTGGGGATTTTTGTTGTTCGTGTAACTAAACGATTTTGGGGTGATGGGGTCTCTGAAATTTCTTGTAATATTAGTCACATTGCATATAACTTATTGAAATTCCATGTAACTGATTGGAAATGGAAAATGGAGGATTCCTTCGTCTTGAAATTCCATATAACTGATTGAACGTTTTTTAGAGAGCCATGGCCGTTGCTTCCATTTTCGTCGCCCATGGTTCTCCTTTCTCTCTGTGGAAAACTCATCCCTTTTTATTTTTTCACAAAGTGCTGACGAAAACACGTGTATATATCCCAAAAACGGGAACCGTTATAGGAATCTGAATGGGATGGATTTGATTCCGGAAATCATGGCTGGGTTTTCCATTTAAACCCTTGCCATATATGTTTGAAGGGTAATGCTGGTACTCACGGCTAGATATTTAGCAACTGTCTCAAAAACGTTGCCATTTGGGTTGTGTAGTGAACTTCACGCCAAAAGAGTTTTAATAGGTGACTTGAGACTGGAACAAACCCCAAATCATGTACCTCCCGCTAATTTCCCCTATTGTAATATGTATCTTATTGTACCAAAATAAAGAGAGATCATGGAATTTTATCGACTTATTATAAGAGGTAATCTTTCACATCCGTTCTTTTTAAAATTCAACACTAACAAATTTTAACCTATATTTATACGGGTAGTCCTAATAAAATTAAATTTTTCATGGCATGATAGCTTAATATAATTATTTTCACTAGGCTATTCGTGTCATCCTCATCTTAAATAAATAAAATTGGACTTAATTTGAATTTTAGTATAGAATATGGACTCCCCTTTTGTACACTAAATACTTAAATAGAACTTTCCACCCTCTGGCCACGTGCCCACGTGGCTCTACCTAAAAAGAAGCACCACTGGATAATTTGTCCTCGGCTGCTTAGAATGGCTAAGACAAAAATTGCTCCTACGAAGAAAGACTGAAAGACGTATATGTACATTAGACTGGTACACTGAGAGAGACCTCTACCATTCCCTACTGATTTGCTCGATCCAGAAAACAAGCTAATAGCTATATATAAAACAAACTCGCCCCCCCTCCACTTTCTCTCTCTACAACTCTGTCTCTCTAGAATATGGCTGCGTCTTCGTTGTTTCAGCCTTCCCCCTCTTCCCTCAACCCTAGACCCAAATCACTCCGGACAAACCCTAAGATCAACTGCCGTGCTTCGCCCATCGTAGCATGCGCATCCTCCACATTTGACCCCTCTCTCACTGACTCCTCACCAAACTTGTCTCCGGCTGTGGCGAAGCATCGCCGTCCGGCGGAGGAGAACATCCGCGAAGAGGCACGCCGCCACCGCCTCTCCGCCGCCGAAACCCACAACTTCTCTGCTAAGTATGTTCCTTTCAACGCGGGCCCTGACTCGACGGAATCGTACTCGCTGGACGAAATTGTTTACCGGTCTCGCTCTGGTGGCCTCCTTGACGTTCAGCATGACATGGACGCGTTGAAGAAGTTCGACGGCGCGTACTGGCGAGCGTTGTTCGATTCGCGCGTTGGGAAGACCACGTGGCCTTATGGGTCTGGTGTGTGGAGCAAGAAGGAGTGGGTGTTGCCGGAGATAGATTCCGACGACATTGTCAGCGCATTTGAAGGTAATTCGAATCTATTTTGGGCTGAGCGTTTTGGCAAACAGTTTATGGGCATGAACGATTTGTGGGTGAAACACTGTGGGATTAGCCACACGGGTAGTTTTAAGGATCTGGGCATGACCGTTTTGGTCAGTCAGGTGAACCGCTTGCGTAAAATGAAGCGCCCTGTTGTCGGCGTTGGGTGCGCCTCCACTGGGGACACTTCCGCCGCGCTTTCTGCCTACTGCGCCGCAGCTGGAATCCCCTCAATTGTGTTTTTACCCGCGAATCGAATTTCGATTGCACAATTAGTTCAGCCCATTGCGAATGGGGCGTTTGTTTTGAGTATAGATACTGATTTTGACGGTTGTATGAAGTTAATCCGGGAGGTTACTTCCGAATTGCCCATATACCTTGCGAATTCGTTGAATAGTTTGCGGCTCGAAGGGCAGAAGACGGCTGCAATTGAGATTTTGCAGCAATTTGATTGGGAAGTGCCCGATTGGGTTATTGTTCCTGGTGGAAATCTGGGTAATATATATGCTTTCTATAAAGGGTTCAAAATGTGCCAAGAACTAGGGCTTGTCGATAGGATTCCACGGCTTGTTTGTGCTCAGGCAGCGAATGCTAATCCGCTTTATATGTATTACAAGTCAGGGTGGAATGAATTTAAGCCGGTGAAGGCTAGTTCAACTTTTGCTTCGGCTATACAAATTGGAGATCCTGTTTCTATAGATAGAGCTGTTTTTGCCCTCAAGAATTCGAATGGGATTGTCGAGGAAGCTACTGAGGAAGAGTTGATGGATGCCATGGCCCAAGCGGATTCTACAGGCATGTTCATATGTCCGCATACTGGGGTTGCGCTGACAGCTTTGATAAAACTTAGGAATAGTGGGGTTATTGGACCTATGGATCGGACAGTGGTGGTCAGTACTGCTCATGGGCTGAAATTTACGCAGTCCAAGGTTGATTATCACTCTAAGGTCATCCCAGATATGGCTTGTCGGTTTGCTAACCCACCAGTGGACGTGAAGGCTGATTTTGGAGCAGTCATGGATGTTCTGAAGAAGTATTTATTAAATAGGACTTCAGAATGAAATTATCAGGTGAGTATTGTAGTTCTAGCACTTGTACTTTGAGTTATGTTTTATTTAAGTTTTGGTGTTGCCTTTTTACTTATTTCATTATAGGTTGCTTCTTTGCTGGTTGCTGAACGTTTAGGTATTTACTATTTAGGGTTTGGTGAGTGGAAACCATATGTAACGCATGTATGAATTTTTTGAATAAATTTAGCATCACATCTTCTTGCCAAGTTATTATTATTGAATTCAAATATAGATTCTGTTTGTGAATTGAAGATTCGCTGTGTGAGTTTGTGTCTTTTTGCTTCAGCATTTGTAAGAACTAACTAGTAATGATCAGTTTTTTAGTTAGTGTTTGTTTGCAGGGTTATATTATCCACCTCTAAATCATGATGTTATCAAAATCTATTTTTGTCTCAATGGAAACGAAAATCTTTCTGCACTAATCTGGTACCATGGTATTACATGGATTTCCTCAAAAGGGGAAGGATGATCCTAGTCTGTGAATGGAATATGGTAATCCAGGCAGCATGACAAGCCAGAAGAGTCTGCTAAGCTAATAAGCATTCTCCCTGTGCCTCAAGAAAATACCGCCTTTTCTTTATGTGCATGGAATGGCACAGGATATGGTATTTGTAACTTGTAAGTATGGCTAATGAAATATTTCATATCATGAAATGCAAGTGTTCTGTAACTTTGTTCAATAGAGAAAAAGATAGCTTATGCAAGAAAATAATTTTACATGGTTCAGTTATCTCATACAAAATAAGTAGGTATTCACAGAGGCTAGGGAATGCATCAACTTATTATTCATTCTTAAAAATAAATAATTTTTACATTTTTGCTCAGTCCAATGCTTCTGTTTGTTAGATCACTATATCTAATTTTTGTCTTAAGAATTCTAATTGTGAGACCTTTGACCAGTGTAGTTGATGTGTAGTGGCCAAGACAGTTGCAGACCAAACTGGCCACCCACTGCCTGCATAGGGCTGTGGAGAATTCTAATCATGACACTTAGAATAGTGCTTTGAAGTGTGGCCATGACTTAGAATAGTGCATTGAAGTGTGGCCATGACAATTGCTTGACCTAACTGGCTGCCTACCGCTTGAATCAGGCATTTAGGCCCTTCACTAGTTCACTGGCAGTGGTAGCCAAGAAATGACTAGGTGATGCGCAATTGATGCCAACATAACAAAGCGAGGTGCTTTAAATTAAGCAGTTTCCTAAATATATGATTGGCTGCAGTAAGCTTTAAGTACTGCTTTTATACAACTAAACATTTTCATTTGTATCCAAGTTCAACAGAGAATGTAAAAAATTCTTACCCCTGCAACAAATGCTTCTAACAAACAAACATTGCTACAAAAAATGGTCAAGTTTTTCCAACACTGGTCCAAAGGGTTATCAAACACTCTTCTATAAAGAAAATGACTAATTGGTATAGTGTGGTTTTTCTTATTTTCCTCCTTTTCTCTATATATATATATATATATATATATATATATATTTTTTTTTCTTTTGGTGGTCGAATAAAGTACAGGTAATTAGTACCTAGATTAACACCTTAATTTTGGGACTGAATGGAAAATGTTTCTTCACCCTCCTTTTATCACCCATCTTTTACCACCTAACTTATGTGTTAGAAGTGGATAGGTGAAAGTTATCATGTGGGGCCCGATACGGAAACAGGAGAAACTATCACATGTGAGTGGGTGGGAGAGTATGGGTGAAATAACACTACTCATACTCAATTTAGAGTTTCAGATGTACCCATATTGGTATTTAGTTGACAATTTCTAATATGAGGCAGGGCATCAACAAGGCATATCCCTGAATTTAAACCAAGGAATCGGAATTAGTTACCAAGAAGTTCACTCAGTCATTTCATTCCATGTTTGATCAGTGGCAATGAAGGCAGTTAGTTTTCAATTCCAGTCAATAGTTAGCTCTATCGTTTTCTTATATTTTTCCAAATGAAGGTAAATTCTGTATCCAGTTGTCAGCCCGATAGTATCTTGACTTGGCAAAGAACTGTCCAGAATCCCTAGAATTAAATACTGATAGCAGAGTACTTCTTGGTTGCAGGAACATCAATGGAGAATAGAAGGATTTTAAAGGAGCCAATTTATATAACTCGGCTTCATCCAACTGGCCAACGAACCCACTATTGAAATTTAATTTAGATGGTTTTGTAATCAACCGAGGCAATGGTGCAGCTATAGGATGTACTCTAACAAGTTTGGCGAAAAAATGTGCCAGGACTTGCCTGCAGAATGAGGAAAGCAACTACCAATTACTGTGGCAGCACTTTCTGCGCACATTGCAGTTTGTGATGTAATAGCATTGATCTGGGAGTTTCTGGACAAATCATAGATAGCATATGTGGAAGAAAATTTCTTTATTTGTGAGTATGGGATCTTCTCTGTGATATTACAGAGATCCTTGAAGCTTTGAACTTCATTATTACTCTATGCAGGCAAGCTAATAGAGCTGCCGAGATATTAGCAATATTGGGTCACTGTTTAATGGACCATCATGTGTGTTACAAAGATATGCTTGCTGTAGTGAGGTCTTATCCTTGGGGAAGATCTCCCAACAATATGCCTTTTCCATGTATGTACCATAATTGTAATTTTGCTTTAAGAAGATTTATTTATTTATTTTTTAAAAAGTTTCTTTTGGTAGGTAGAATCAGCATATTATCCGCTAGTGTAGATTACTTGTTCAGAAGCCATATGGCTTACATATTACAGTACATCAAATTGAGTAGAAAAATTAAAGAAATAGAAAGGACTGATGGAAGTTGTGATTGAGAAGAACTAGAAGACGAAGATGCCCCCCTAGATTAGGAGGTCAAGCCAGGCGTAGGTTTGAAACCCATCTTTCATGCTACCCCACTAGAAGAAGAAGAAGAAGAAGAAAACATTAATGCCAGGTTTGTTTGGTTGGAATGGAATCCCATTCCAATTCATTCCAAACAACATGTTTGTATGAGGTAATTAAATGGGAATGAAATCAAATGATAATAGTGAATTATAATAATATTCATTTCACAATGATTATTTCAATCTTATTTCATTCTAGACTATTTTGAACATGGAATCAGATTCCATTCTAACTCATTCCATTTCAACCAAACAAACATGGCCTAAAAGAGAGAGAGAGAGAGAGAGAGAGAGAGAGGCCATGAGGTCCCAATCAAAATAAATGTGTACGGAAGGAACTCGATAAAAGAATTAACAAGCATTCTATGATTATTCTGTCTTGTGGGATCTTAATTAGTAAAATTAATCTAGTGCTTCTTATAATTTCCAATACATCCGATAATCTAGAAGGAATTTCTATACATGCTGATAGAGGTGTCAATGTTCACCAGAGTGTGGCAATATAAATCAAGGCGCTGAGTTGGTACATTGAGAGTACATGGCTGATCGGTTTCTACTTTCTACAACATGTGTTTAGCTTTCCCACCAAAAAACCACAGAACAAGTCCTCCGTTCAAGCCACTGCATTGGGTACAACCTTCCAAGCATTCCATATTTCTATCCATACTGTCCCCTACCTTCTATCAAACACACACACACAAATGAAAAAAGGTCTGTCGTATGAACCCAACAGACCTTACAAGCTGAGCAAGCTGGGATCATCAAGTTTTTTGCTCGTTTTTTGCCTATTGAAATTTTCCAGTCTAAAAAAAAATAAAAAAATAAAAAAAATAACACCTTCATGAAAACCTGCTTGACTGTTAAAATTAATGAGATTTATCCGACAAAAAAAAAAAAAAAAAAAAAAAAAAAAAAAAAGGCCACAAAAACCATCTACCCCCATGTCACGATCCTCTGTTAAAGAGTACAAAATTTACAACAGCTTGCCAAAATGAAGTTTTATTAGCATGGTCCACTCTAAAAAGAGGGTCCATCAAATGGGTGGTAAGGACTGCTTTTCCAACAGGAAAGCCTTGTATCAAAAGCTTATGCCTATGTTCTATCAATCTAAACACAATTACAGACTTAACAGTAAATTAGAAGATCAAGATATATCTAAAATTAAACATTTTGTTGAGATCAATTTCATAAATAACGTCAGAAGGAGCAATAGGCACAACATGAAACAAAAGACAAATCCCTTGATGTCCTCCCTCCCAACATGCTACCTACCTTCCAGCATAATCATAAAGCGATATGCTTTTGTCATCCGATACACTAGCAAGCCGACCAGCTCGTATGCCAGTCCCTCCCGGTGGTCGAAATGCCACTCCCCAAACCTGGTCTGTATGGTTGCTCATTGTCTGCACAGCTGCCCTCATGCTAAGATCCCAGAGCCTCACAGTCCTGTCACTTGAGCCCGTCGCAATTGCTGCCCCATCTGGACTCACATCCACACTCAAGACCCAACTCGCATGACCTGACATGGCCGCAAGCAGGCTCTTCCCCTCAGCATCATACATATTCACATGAGAATCATCAGAGGCCGAAAAGAGCACTCTTGGATCAATAGGGGAATACACGAGAGACCGCACAGGCATGAAATGCCCTTCCAGGTGGTGTAGGAATTTGGCACGAGTAACATCAAAGACAGAGATAGTGCCGTCCATTGAGCCACAAGCCAATCGTCTTCCATCAGGACTCCATGCTACTGAAAGGACGAACTTCTTGCTTCCGCTTTTATCAGATGGCTTGGATCCTTCAGGGCGTGGGATTGATAGAGTGTCGATCAACTCCCATGTAGCAGTGTCCCATAGCTTGATTGATGCACTGCCCCCACCAGCAACTGCAAGAGTGGTGCCCTGAAGTAATAGCAATTATTAGGATACATTTGGGTATGAAGTTATGAACTTTCAAAGAACTCAATGACTTTCCCATTTTTATTCATCACTGAGAGGATTCTTAAGACAATCATCCACAATTATACCACTGATGGTCTAACCAAAAAGTACAAATTAAAATTTTTTCTTAAAAAAAATGGAAAAAGAAAAAGACATACGGGGAAGCATACCAACCAGCAAATTTTGCAGGAAAATGAACCCATACCATCCAAGGCACAAGTTACTAGAAGGGTATTTACTCTATGGATCTTATGTGCATCATAACAATTGACTGTCTGGGCCTATCAGCTCCAAGTTGTTGTTTTGATAGTGAGTAGTTTGTCACAATTTGAAAACAAATCAATTCGTAAATGTAAATAAGAAAGAACAGCAACATGGTTTAGTGGGGAGATGAAATGTTAAATATTAACTCATTCATAAAGAATTAAATAAGGGAAGCATAAAAAAAGAAAACAATAAATAAAAAGGACAGCTAATCCAAGCAGAAAGATGCAGAGTTCAAACTTTAAAAACTTAATGAACATGAGAAGGTCGACAGTTGACACAACACACATACAGCTACAAAGGGGGAAAAAATCATTGGAGAGATTACTGTCTCAACAGCCTAAGTTGTAACTTGTAAAGGTCACCAAAGGTACGCATATCCAAAATCAGCAGTCAACAGGCTTTTGGATACCCAACCCCATGCATGCCTTATGGTAAAAAAACTTTAACATTTAAATTGTATTAGAAGAACAATGGTATTATGTCAAGATACTTGAGATCCACCCACCCACCCCTGAACACACAGAGAGAAAGAGAGAGAGAGAGAGAGGAACATCAAAAAGAGAAGGCCACATCATCAAATATACGTACATCTACAGAAAGAATGTTAAAGATAGCCAAAAGCAATAGCCATGTAACAAATGATCAATAACAATGAGTACATCATACCCACTAGGAGTCAACAAAATTCAACTGCATGCTTAAGCAAGCGTATTGTCGAGCAACATCCATTAAATAGTTCCGTGATTCAGCTACATCAAACCTACTGGTTGGAATATTCCTAACATCCCAATTAAGCTCATTTCTTGCCAAAATCAAAACCAAAACCAAAACCAAAACCTTCCCAGAGGGGCTTATACAGGATGAAAGAAGTATTTTCTACCTGCCTATTTGAGCAATAATATCTTAAATTTTTAAAAGATAAGTAAAACACTAGAACATATGGAAAACATAAGAAAAATTTCCTGTAGCACATTGTTATGCAATATTTTGATTAAGAAGTGCCGTAATTCATCTCAAACCCTATAGTTTGGAGTATGTTATACAAACTTGATTCTTGCTAGATCCAAGACTTCTTGCAGGTGCATGTTCTGGTTATGACTTGTATTTTCGGGCATTCCTGTCCATTCAAGTTAAAATATTTTGTATTTCCAAAAGATAAGTAGAAAAATGGAACACATAAGAGAAATTTGTTGTAGTGTTGATGGGTTGAAACAAATTCACTGTAAAAACTTACAAGTTTAAGAAAGAGGAAGGATTCATAAAGAATAAGAAAGCTGAACACAGATTTCCAAAGGTGAAGCCGAGGCAATGGGTGAACTTGAATGTACGGTGGATTTCAAATTTAGTAGGAATGGGCAAGTACAATTAGTAAAGATATAGGAAAGTTAAGGCAACAAGAACATTAAGACGCAATGTGGAGTTGTTCCTACATTTGAGAAATGTGTTCAATAATTTGAATTCAATTGATGTACTGGACATACAGTAAGATAACATATGAAACCAAAAGAGTGTGACGAGAAGAGAAAAGGGAGATTGTGTGTCAAGATTGGAGTTATAAGAGAGAGAGCAGGTGAGAGAAGAGAGGGAGGAGAGAAGGTACAGGTTGAGAAGGGGGAGTTAGCAAAGTTGGACAAGCCCAAATTTCCCTGGATGGAAGGAAATAATGTGGACACTGGACAGATGGAACCAAAAGAGGAGCTCTCGCTGCTTAGAGCAAGCTGGAAGCCAAAAAATGTGAGCGCTCCTGCGTGAGCCTTGCAATCTTTCTAAAGTGTCAACAAGCAAAAAAAGTCCAGGACAGGCAGATGGGGACTGTCGAAGAAGTGCCTCGACGCGCTGCAGCCTCTACATTGACTCCTGTTCTGGTTATAGATTTGGGAGTTAGCTATGATTAACTGAATACTCATTGGGTATTTACTAAGGCTTTAGGGTCACTACGAAACTTGGAAATGGGTGACAGGGGGGCAAGTTCTTTGAAATATCTTAAGATGGAAAACTATACACATGGTGGTACTATACCAATCCAGTGAAGTTGATACATAGAGAATTCCCACCATCTATGCAAATAATAAATTGCAGTTATACTCACAAATGACAAGAAAAGAAAGATTGCCATCTCAAGAACTGTAGAGTTTATTTTCATAACTAGCAACTATATTTGTAGCATGTGAGCAAGAAGTGCTAAACAGTCCTTGGCGTCTTAACTTTATGTGAAGATCATAAAGTTAAGAAAGCTTCCTAACCTAGGAAAGATAACCTTTCTCCAATTAACCCACCTTAATTGAAAGGTGCATGCTTCTACATGGTCGCTGGAAATACATGATTTGCATCATCATTATTATTATTATTATTATTATTATTATTATTATCATTATTTTTGTTCGCTTACAAAAACACTAACCTTCCATTTGGTCACAGAAGAAATGACATAAAGGAAAGGAAAAGGCAAAAAAAAGCTTGACATAATTTTCCTTTCTTTTCTCTCATTCCTTGAGTGAACTACATGGAGTTTAATGATCAAACTTATATACAAAGATAATTGAGATGAAAAATTTGAAAATAAAATAAAATAAAAAACATAAAAATTTTCAGCTATGGCAAGCCAGTGAGAGAATGGAAACTTGCAAAAAATAGCTAAATCGAGATCTCTAATGCGAGTAAGCAATTATAATGAAACCAATTAATCCTGCTACTTCTTGGCAATAGCGAAGCATCCAAATTTCAAAATTTTGGCCGTTTTCCCATTAATTAACACTGACAGTAAAATAGAGTTATTATTTCTTAGATAGTGAAGACTTCAAATCTTTAAAAATGCAGCAGGCATGGTTGTCAAAACTCCTGGGAAAAATATTATATATAACATGTTGCTTAATGATTGAATACTTGAAAACTAATTAAGACAGCTTATACATATCATCCTTGTTGAAACAGTAATGGTATATATTCATATCCAAACTAATTGGAAATGCTTAGAACCCACGGACAAAAATCAACCTTGTAAAAAAGCAAACTCAAGTCACTATGTCTTAGTACTGACAAAGCCTGCGCTCAATTATAAGGCTTAGTGATCCAAACAGAGGCCTTGGGGAAAAGCACATTTGGCTAAATCATTAGCAGAAGTCAGCAATGCAACAACAATAAAAGGCCAAGCAGAAGATAACATCAGAACACACAAGAAATTTGGAGAAAATCAATTAGCATAAACTCCTTTTGGAAGCATAGAAAACTTCGGAACCAAAAACGAAAGAGAATAAAATTTTGAATCTTATGCTTATGTAATCCTACTTTCATAGAAGCCCTATTTTGAGAGATGAATTTGCTGCATCCGCTTAAGAAAGCTCTCTCCCGCATCATATGTAGGGATTCAGCAAATTATACACGTGAACATAGCAAATACCCTCTGCACACCTTCGCACAAATCACCACCGCTAAGCCAAATAGTTGTCTTAGGCCTGGTTGGGTGAAAGTTCTTGCATCTCAGGTCCCAAACAATTTACATCTGAGATTCAAAACTTCAATTTCTTTTATTTTCCTACATTTTCTCAGTAACCAATTGGATCATAATATATATAGAACTAGAAGGTTCCTTCTTTCATGAATCCTAGCATAAACCAATTAACTGTCTTGATTGAATTGAATTTTTCATTTCCCCGAAAAACCAAAAACAACAGATAACATACCAAAAATTTTATCTTTCTTCTATTTTCCTCAATTTTCTCAGCAACCAAACAATGGGAACCACAAAGATGTACATACATACATACATACATACCGTTTTTTTTCTTAATTTTTTTTTTTTATGAAGTAAATATTTATTCATACATACATACATGCATACATATATAAAGGTTCCTTCTTTTACGAGTCTTAGCATAAACCAATTAACTGTCTCAATTGGACTGAATCTTTCATATTTCCCCCCGAAAATCAAAACAACATAAAACATACCACCCAAAATTTTATCTTTCTTTTCTTTTCCTCAACTTTCTCAGCAACCAAACAATGGGTACCAGAGAAAAATACATGCAAATATTAATAAATATACCTTAGGATTAAACTGCATTTGCCAGACTTCAGAGGGAGGAGCTTCGAGAGTAGCAATGGTAGCATTGGTATCCACATCAAACACCCTGATGAAGCTATCGAGCGAAGCCGAAGCCGCAATGACTCCCGAAGGATGAGCCGCCACGGACACGACACCGAGGCAGTGTCCGGTGTTTTTCCCCTCCAGTACAAGCTCGTCCGGTCTCCACAGCTTCACCGTCTCGTCCAGTGACCCGGTGAGCAGGAGCGCGGGTCGGGCGTCGGTCGCGGGGACCCACGTGACTGCCCACACCGATTCTTCGTGGGCGTTATCGATGGATTTCAGGCCGGCGAGCTTCATTGCTTTTGAGGTGGTGCTGTAAAACCCTAGCAGTGTGGGGATTTGGAGAGATGCTTGAGTGCTTTTTTATGTGTGTGCTTTGCTTGTATTGGCAGGAAATTGTAACGGCGATTTTTCTGTGGACTGGTGCATAAAAGGGTGCGTTTACTGGGCAAGGGTCAAAAGCAAGGCAAAAATACACCAAAAGATACCGGTAACCGGTTTTGTTTGCCGGTTATTTGCTAATAAGGGCCATTTAGACACTTGGTTGGATTAATCTTTAAGATATGGATGAAATGATCTTTCGTTTTAGTTCGAGTGGAAACCTCGGTGGAAATAAGGTTTATGATATCTCTAATTGTTAATTAGCAAAAATAAAAAAATCATCGTCTATTCTGCATTCAACGTTTAGGTTAAATTTGATTGGTAATTAACTCTAAGTGAGAGTGAGAAGTTGAATCAAGAAAACCCTCGCTTCTTGAGTTTTTGTGAAGATTTAATTAGCGAGATTGTAATTAAGGAGAAAAATGAACTCCCTTTTGCTTTGAGAAAGTGGTTGCCACGTTGGGGTCAAATTTAATGAAGGTAAGTGCTAATGTGCTATATAATATAATTTATTCGGCAAATTTATTTGCCCAACTGATATGAAAGTTACATCAATCAATTTAAAATTTTATTAACAAACAATTATAGTATTGTGGGATAACATTGCTTGCCATGCCAATTAAGCATGTTGATTGAAACAAAGTTGAGTTCTTTTAATATATATTTTCCATCCAATGAATTCGTATAAGTATATAGCGGTACTCATTTATTGGTATGATGATACGATAAAAATGTACTTATATAGTTATATGTAACTATGATACAGTTGATGTGATATCATGAGTCAATGAGAATAGAACAAAATGATAATATCAGATCATAGTTACACAAAAGACTTACTTGGTGTAAATGTGGCTAGGTGTACCCTTCTTTTCCCCTCATGGCTGTCTTTTATATGCACAACAAAAGACATGAAAATGTGATAACATATATTGTTTTAAAATTGTGTTTCAAAGGATCTGTTGGACCAAAGGTCTGAATACCATGTTGATGATATTGTTTTTTGAAAAAAAAAAAAAAAAACGCGAAAAGGAATGTTTTGATGAGAGCCTCCAAACATGAACAAACCCACCATTTTTGTGCCATGCTGTGTTTATTATTGAATTTGTGCTGTCGCTTTTTGATTAAATACCTTTCATTGTCAAAACTTTTCATGCCTGGTCTCCTCCCAAGTATAGTAACAAAATTATTGAATTTTCACGCATTCACTCTCTCTCTCTCTCTCCACCTTATGAAAAATCAATCCCAAATAGTCATAGAATTTATTTTTTTGGTAAGTAATAGTCAGAGAATTTCATTAAATTCAAAATATTTCTTTTTTTTTATAGGAAATTCAAAATATTTCTTTTTTTTTTTAATGAAAAAATTCAAAATATTTCTAAACACTGTTGAATGTAGATATTACTTCAACTTCAAACAATTCTCAAATGATATCTTCAGCAACAAAAAAAAATTTCTCAAATGATATCATATGTTTCTTTTTTGTTGTAACACATGCATTAATTCATTTTTTTTGAAGAAAAATGAAACTAAAATGTCTTTTTAGATGGTGACTATATATACCTAGGTGATAGAGCTTGATCGGCATATCCTACTGCAAGCTTGGTTTAACCATATGTAAGATTACCTTATTTTTTGTATGCAACATTTGGGAAAAAAAAAAAAGAAAAAGAAAACCCGAATCCGAGACCTTTCAAATTGAGCCAAATTTGTCGGTTAAGATTAAAACTTATATGGTCACGCAATTGCATCATTTAAATCATGGAATGGCCCATAAAAATTCTCCATCACTCATGATGAATCCATCTTAATCAATCAACATTGCTCAATCAATGAATCATTGGGGCCTAAAAACAAGATTTTTACTTTAATTTGTTGTTCTGTATATGCTTGCAATTTCACCCAACTCTCAGTGGGGCATATATCACTTTCAAATTTTTGCCACTCCAAGAGTCAGCTTTTGCAAAGATAAAAGGAACATCTCCCCTTTTCTTCAAGTGTAAATAGACTTCAACCACTAAAAGCTACTTTTCATTGTGTTTAACTGAAAGATATGATAGGAGCAAAGCTACTAAGAGTGCATCCTCATCATTCTTGGCTCTTGCCATAAGTTCTCACATTATTTAAGTATTTTGAGCATACCGTCGAAAACACATGTCATATTATCAAATTAATCACGTTGAATCCATTTGGTATAAACTTAGACAATAAAAACTATAATGGGTTCACATGCTTTACTTGAAAATTGATGAGAACTTTGTTCAAACAATATTGAATGAGAGAAAATATTAAACTTTGACATCAAAAACCCTTAAAGAATACATTACAATTTACAATATATATCTTTCTAAAATTTCGAATCCAGAACCTCCCCCCTACGGATGAGAAGTGCCGCAAGGCCATTGGCATCATTTAACATCTAAATTTTTAAAAAACCAGCAAGACGCAATAAAACTTTCCCAATCAAGAAATAAAGTCGCATTCTCTTCAAAAATGCTAGCTTATTAACCCTAATAATTTTATCCCTATGGAAATGCAAAATGCCAATATCACAACTGAAATCCAATACAGATATCTGTGTTACATAAAAGCCAAACATGAGAGTTTTTCAATAATATCATCTCCACATCAAGATATTCATTCAAACTTTGTAATCCAAAACTCAAACCTCTATACACTGGTAAAAATGGGCTCCAAGAAGGGTACTAAAAACACAATCAGAACCCAATTCCAGCAATATGCTATGTACCTCTCTTTCTCTCTCTCTCTCTCTCTCTATATATATATATACTGTATAACACTAGATAATATATGCAAAGAAATTAATCTTTGTGTGTGGGTGATGAGAAATCAAATCAACCCTCAGAAATAAGAGAGCGTGGGGGTGGGGAAATGTGTGCCAATTTCACTTTGGACTCACTTTCGGGCCTGGGCTTGGGCCTTGGCCCATCTTCTGTTTCTCCCTCATGGAGTTCATCTTCTCGAGCCTCCATTCACCCCGGAGCTTCGCAATGAAGGTGTCAGCCTTGATGTTGATGTTGACATCTGGGCTCGGACAGAACGTCGGTCCAATAGGATCTCCACCGTCCATTGCTTGTGATGATTGGTTTTTTGATGGTAGATCAACGTCCTCTAACTCAGGTGAACTAGAGCGAGAGCTGTGAGTGCTCCGTATCGTAACAAAATCACCGCGAACCGCGGACTTCATCTCTGGCATACGGAACGGCGGAGGCGGAGGGGGTGGCGGCATCGGAATCAACGGAGACTGTCGGCCGCTGTTCACATTCTCATCTCTGTCGTAGAAATTGTTTACTCTTGTCGGCAACGGCGGCCGGCCGGCGGAGGTCTGGTTTCGCCGCCGAGATGACTCACGCGGAGGAGGTGGAGGTGGCGGTGGGGCTGATGGAGTTGGAATCTGGCTCTTTCGCTTCGATGAACGGAGAGGTGGTGGCGGAGGTGGTGGTGCGGGTGGTGGTGTTGGGACTGAGTGAACTTTCTTACTCTTGCTTGCTTTTCTGAACAGATTGTAAAAAACAGAAGGTGGAGGAGGTGGTGGTGGAGGCGGTGGCGGTGGCGGTGGCCGCGACGGTGGTGGTCCGACTCCTGAATGCAGAGAAGAAGGTGGAGAATGACTTGGATTTTCGTAGACATACTTCCTCTTCTGTTTCTTCCTTAGCTTAGCCAAAAACGCCGTCGCTATCTCCTTTGTAGGATTACTCTTTTTACGATCGGTTTTTCCGTACTTGTCCTCCAATCGGTTCAACGTCGGCACAGGTGGTGGTGGCGGCGGTGGTGGAGGCGGCGGCGAAGGAGGAGGATGAGACCTAATTTTCTTCGATTCAGCATTTTCACGACTAGGTTTTGGTACCTTATCTTTATGTGCAACACTTTGATACGTGCGTCTCGGTTTCCGCGGCGGCGGAGGTGGTGGAGGTGGAGGTGCCGGCGACTTCGGCGGTGGTATCGGCGAAGAACGAACTTCAAAAGTATCAACCGGAATTTCTTTCACATCGGAATCATCATCTCTTCCTCGTCGGCGACGATAAAAATCATCCGATCCCGGCGAGCGATACCTATTCAGTTCAAAATCATCAAAAAACCGGAACCCACCATCACCTCTTTCCCACAACGACTCTTGCCTCAGATCCGGATACGAGCTACTGCTCCTCCTCAACCTGCCACTGCCGGTCGCTGGCGTCCCCATCGTAGGATTAGTGTAGATCTTCTGATCGGGGTATTCAAACTGCGGTTTATCCATGACGTTTGGATCAACATCGGATATGGTACTGTCGTATTCGTCATTGGTCGATCCATCGTCGTTTCTTCTAGCGAAAACCCCACAGAGAATGGCGAACAAGACGAGGAGGATGTTGAAGGAGTCCCAGCTCTTCTTGACGCCAATGGGTCTGAAAATTTGGGAAGTGAAGGTAAGAAACGGAGGGATTGCGAAGAAGATGAAAAGGAAGGCGATGATGGGTAGGAGTATGATTAGAAAAGACGGACTGAGAAGTGGAGATGGTGAGCGACGGCGGATTGAGGTGGCCATGGGTCGAGGCCAGAAGGGTGGTGTGTCGCTATCTTGTTCCATGGTGCCTTTTGTGTTTGGTTTCCTTCCCCTCTGTGAGTGAAATTTAGGCTGCTTGAGGTCAAGCTTGACCTCAAAAGGACACTGATTTTGTGTGTTAAATGAAATGAAAATGAAAACATGTGCATTTGAAGCTTCTTAACCGGAATATCAGAAAATGCTAAATATCTCCATAGTCCTGAGACAATTTTGAGCTTAAAAGACTTAAATCTTTTAGTAGCTCTTGAGGGTGGCTCATATGATAAAAGATTATGGTTTAAGAATCTCAAATTTCGAGTTCGAGTCTTTATTTTTTATTATCGGATGCCTCATGCATGACATGTAAGTGTTTTGTGCATAACGAGGGAATTAGTTTGACTCTAATGGGTTAGGATACCTTTCCTTTGGCTAAGGAAAAAAAAATAAAAAAAATAATATTTTAATGAATTTTGCGTGATGTGATCATGTTTAATCTTTTACTTAGGTAGTTTAGGTACGTGTAGTAGTTTAAAGTTTAACTTGTTTCTTGGCAACAAAAATGGATTTGTCTATCTTTTTGATATACTAAAGGTTCACTTTGTCCATCTAATGAGAAATTATTGTTCTTGGCACTTCTTATGGATTCCATTGGGTGTATGAATTGGGGAAATCGCGAGTTTTCAAAAAGTTCTTAGTGAAATTTGTGGGAGACACTTGGGAGGAAACATAGGAAGACAAAAAAAAAAAAAAAAAAATCTTTATAGTCATGCACTAAGCTTGTACCCTCGTGGAAAAGTGCAATTTTAAATCTATTTAAACACAACTATTATCTTATAATGTGAAAGCTGTTACTTTCATCCGAATCAAACTCAATAGTAGATGCTCGAATATAATCTTAATGCATATTCACTTCACCCTCTCCATTTTGGATCATCTTATTGTCATATACAGATTAGTTTCATTAACTATACCATCAAAACTACCAAATTGGCAAGACTTGGTTATGATGGTGACATCCTTTCTCTTCAATCCCCAAGCTCAAGAGCATTTTGGGGCTTGTTTGTAAGATTCAAAATAGGTTGAGTCCACTCCCTTATCGTCATTAGATTTAATAAACCAATTCACAGTTGTCTTGGTAAATATAGGACTTACGAATTAATCATTAGTAAAATCAAATCAAGTCGTCTTGACCAAACGGTTACTCTCAGCTTGTTGGAGAAGGATCATGGCTCACATATATTAGGGTTCAAGTATATGAAAGTGCATTGAGAGTTTGTTATGGGGAAAGGGGATGAGCTACCCCTTGTCTAGCCCAAGGGTTTAATGTGCTCTCCTTTGAAACCCCTCCAAAAAAAATAATAATAATAAATAGATAGATAAAATTGGTTCAATTCGTCTTTAACTATCTAAATATTCATGGCGTTTCCTAATTAGTCCTTTGGCTACAAAATGAACTTTCAATTTTCCCTCTAAAACGCAAGGATGGTAACATTTTGAGTAAGGGAGGCACCACTAAATTGCCCTACTAAGTTGAGTCTTTTTTTTTTTTTTTCTTGGGATCCATTTTAATTTTTAGAAAACACTATTGATCCTTAAATATTTTTCTAATTTTTTCTTTAACAATGTGACTGCACAGGCGACAGTGTTAAAAAAACACCAAATTAAAAAATTCATGTGTTAAGGTAATACTCCCTCTGTCCCATTAAGATAGGCCATATTTGTAACGTTTTTTGTCCCAAAATCTTTATCCATTTAGAAAAGTTAAATTACAATTTTTTTTTAATTTCTTATACTACCATTTGTTATTTCAATAATTACTTTTAACACAAAATCCAATAAAAAATAAGAGAGGGTAATTTTGAAAAAAACAGAGTTTAATAGAGAACAAGTCAATGAAATGATGTTTTTTTTTAAATTGTGTGTTTTGTCAAACATGGTTTATCTTTGTAGGACGGAAAGAATAACAACAAGATCATTAAATTATTAAAAAATAAAAAATAAAAAAAATCAATGGCACTACTGTTAATCTTGAAACTGTCTAAATATTTTAATTTTTGATTTCAATTTCCAGGTCCTTTGTACGGATCCATGCCTATAGCAAACTCTCACAATTTCGGTCCTATGCATAATGGGAGCGTGGCTGTAATGATTGAATTTTCTCCCCTTTACATCAAAACAAGAGAAAAAAAAGAGTCTTTTGGTCGCACTATGTGGAAAGAATAAGTAATAAAGAAAAGTCATTTTCCTATCTTTAATTCTTTATCACCCATTTGGCCATTTGTTGGAGTGGTGTAATCGGAGGATTGATTGAGTGATGCATGCCTCTACATTCTTCACCTACAATCTGCTTGACTGATTATGGATTTTATGGTACATGTTAAATGGATTGGACTGTTGGAGGGTTGGAGCCCTAGCCCTAGAGGCCAGCTATGATGAGGGCACACTCTCGCCTCTGATAATGATCACTCTCTCTCTCTCTCTCTCTCTCTTGGGTACATAATTCAAGACACGAGCTGTATCATTATATTTATCACACTGGGTATATCCCACTTGTATAATTTAACTTCGAATATACTCCACATTAAAATGAATCTACACATGCCCGTCAAATTAGACATAAAATATCTATAAAATATCATTGATCGAAAGAGAACACAAAACTTTGATAGAGCTCCACTCAGGAATTTTTTGGTCTCTTGATCCAAATGGTTCGTTACTTTTATAGATGGCTCAACTAGCACCAACATGATGACGGTTTTTCTCGATTCATCATAAAATCTATGACTCACATTTGTGAAACTCTTGGAAGGTTCCCTAATAAGACATGTTTTGAGATTCGTGTGATATTCTTCGAGATATGAGGAAGCTCATCTATACATACATGAAAGACACTTGCCTTTCTTCATAGGCTTTCTTGGCCCATAAATATCTTAAATGATTTTGCATACGGTATTGTTTGCTGAAAGTATAGATAAAAAGGGTGCTGGAGAATGTAAGTATAGATATTCCTTGAAAATTCATTGAACTTACCTTCTACAGTGACAGTGCAAGACTATCAGTCACTATTTTCTTGCGTCTTTCCCGCTTTGTGTACTTCAAATTCGCATGTGCAAAAACTCAAAAAAATTGACTTTTCTCCCCCTAACTTTCTTAGCCATCAAACAAATTCTCATCGGATAGTACTGTAGATGACCATAATACCCTCGTGGGTGACAGTTCATGATCCTTGGAATAATGGCAAACACACCAAAATATATATATATATATATATATATATCTCGAAAAGATATAATTTGAAGCTTAGCATTTAAATTTTATAATTGTCCCACGCATGTCGTGACGACACATTTCATGAGTTTATAATGGGAGGCCCCACAAGCCCATTTATTTATTTATTTATATTTATTTATAGCACATTTTGTGTCGTTGCATTGGCTCGTGATTGTCACGCGCGCGCGTGCCATCAAGGCGTGGGATATTTTTAAAAAAAAGAAAGAGCTGTTTTGTGATTATTGGAACTTCAAGTAGGGTCTTCATCTTCCTCTAACCAAAAAAAAAAAAAAAAAAAAAAAAAAAAGAAAGAAAAGAAGGAAGGAGGATTGAAGTGAACAGAAAGTTTGGAAAAGGACAGCCACTAGGCACGAAGTGTCCTCCAAGTTTCTCCAACAGCTATAGCTTCCATCAGCCAGCCTGTTTTCCTTCTCTCACGTGTTCATTTTAGTTTCTTTTCTCTTCTCTTTTAGTACACGACAATTTCAATTTCAATTTCCTAACCCAATCATATTTAATTTCATGCTTAATTAAGTATACTGGGCCAGAATTGTGACATTGATTAATTAGTTTAATTTATCACATAGCAAAATAAATAAAAAAAGGTGGGGGGAGTTTTTATTATTTATGTTTTGATAAGTGAGTAGGTATATTCTAAAAATAAAGAATGTGGGGAGTATTTTTCTATCATGCAAAGATGTCACATTCATTAGCACAAAACATGGTGCGTGTTAAATATTATATATATATATATATATATAGAGAGAGAGAGAGAGAGAGAGAGAGAGAGAATTGATCATGTGCGGAATATTCTGAATTATTTCATTCGATCACAGTCATCCATGAGTGACACGCGTGCGAGCTGTGATCGTATAGGATATCTGAGATATCTCGCACATGATTAAAGCTATATATATATATATATAAGTTATATTATCAGTTTTTAATAAAAGTAGTAAGAGATGACTATAGATAAATGGCAAGTGAACTAAAATAATGGTGAGGCCGATTACGCATTGGGCAAAAGATTATTTCGTGTCGTAATTACCCTTGAAATATGGGCCTCCTAGTTAATTAAGTTCATGATTTGTCAAGAACGAATTATTCATGGATTTTGTTTAATTTTCATTCGATCGTTGAGAAAACGTAGGAAAATAAAACTTTGAATTGGCATCCATTTTTTTTAAATTTTTTAAAAACATTTTATTGGTATTCACATGTATTGGGCAAAAGATTTTGTTGCCCTGGAAATGTGGACCTCCTACGCTCATGATTTGTTAAGAGCTAATTATTCATAGATTGTGTTAAAGTTTCCAATTTGATTTCTGAGAAAACGTATGAAAACACAACCTGGAATTCATCTTTCCATTTCCTATCTTCCATTTTCTTGGCATTCACACCATTGGACGGCCCATTTCCTTCTCTCATCTGAAAACTTAAATACACAACGATTCAATTTCCAATCAAACCATATTTACAATTGGATATATATATTTTTGAGGTTTTATAAACTTGACCCTTCAAAATATTTTTTGACTCTATAAAATTTTATTTTGACACTTTTGGTATAGGAGTTTGACCCTTAATTGGAATTAATTTTTTACCACACAAACTTAAAAACAAAACATTTTTTCCTTTTTACCCTAAACACACATCATTTCTCTCTCTCTCCTTCTCTCTCTGTCTCTCTCTCTGTCTCTCTCTCTCTCTCTCTCATCTTTATGATTATTCATTATTTCAATAAAATATATATTTTTTATATTGTTATTATCAATTATGAAATTTTTTTTCAAAAATAATTATCATTATTCTTGACCCCGGTAAGGCTTATCATGCAACAATGTCACATTCATATTATAAACTGATTTCTTGAAACGTTAGGGACTGGAGATCTAAGCATTAGATATGTTAATTTAATTAATTATGATTAATTTACCTTGTATTTATCTAAAAGGATGACATTAGGTACATGAACTTGATTAGAAGTAATTTACTCTATATTTACTTCAAAGGATGGTTTCCTAAAATGAAAAAAAAAAAACCCCAAATTTTATCTCTCTTAAATGCAAAGTATTAGACATTGATCCCCAAATTGCTCTTAATTAATTCAAATCAGATATATGTTATCTTATACAATATATTATTTTAACAACTGTGGAGCCTTTCTTTCTGTGAGGATTGAACATGTCAAAGAAGCTCAAAAGGTCTAACTAAAAGGATTGTGGATGGAAGAAGTAACAATCCATTCAATTATTTTAATGTTTAAACTTTAAAGTAATCATTGTGAGGAATTCTACCAGCATGTGTGCATCAATGCCTGTGTGAGTTAACACCCACAGTTGATTTGAGAAATAAGTTTAAGAACACCTAAATTTCGTGGAAAAAAAAGGTTAAAGAACCAACTGGTTCAAGTAATTAAAAAAAAAAAAAAAAGAAAAAAAAAAGTAGGTTTTGAACCTAGACTAGCAGTTGAAGGCTTTTTTTTTACCTGACATATGTTTTCTAGGCGCCCTTTTTTTATTTTCCTGAAATTAATCACACGCTTTCACTTGATATTATATAGATGCTGTAAAATATGGGTCACAAGAAGGGGGTAATAATAACGCTTTTTTTGGGCAAACAAAGCGTTATTAGTATTGCCTCCTTTTTCTTAGGGAGGGAGTAACTGTAAGAAGGGTTATTGGTACTACCGCTTTTAAAAATGTTATTAGTAATCCCGCTAACAAAAGCGGCAGTAATAATGACGCTTTTTAAAAGTGGTAGTAGATTTACTTTTGATTGGCCCGGCCCACCGTTGTGCTAGGGCTGGAATGCGAACTATCTTCCCAGTTACCGAAAGAGGGCCGAATTCTCAGTGTAACAAAACCCCCCCGCAGTTGAAGGTTTTTAAACCCTAAAACCTCTAACGTTTGTCACCTCCTTTTGCTACAGCCTTATAGAGTTCGTCTTCGCTTCTTCAATACCTCTATCTCTCTCTCTTTCTCTCTCTCTCTCTCTCTCTCTCTCTGTAAAATTCGCTGAAAGGGAAGATGGTTTGGTTTCAGTGCGAGGACTGCGGAGAGAACCTGAAGAAGCCCAAGCTCCCTAATCACTTCAGGATTTGCTCTGCAAACAAGGTCCCTCTCTCTCTCTTTATATATATATATGTATAGATATTGTCCTCAAACCCTAATTCTCTTAACAATCTCTGCTTTCATTCATTTTTCTACCGATAAATTCTATTCCAATTCATTGTAATAGATTGGTTTCGTTTGTTGACATGTATATATTGATTGGCGTAGTTATCGTGCATTGATTGTGGAGAAACATTTGGTCAGCAAAGCGTTCAGGGTCACACTCAATGCATTACAGAAGCGGTGCGTCTCTTTCCTTCTTCTTCTGTCACTTTTATACTTTTGCTAAAATGCAATCCTTTAAGGTCGCGTTTGGGCGTCCCTTGCAAATTTTATTGCCTTACTGCTTTTTATACCCAATTTTTTGTATGCAAAGATGAGGTCACTACAAATAGATCGGCAGCTACCGTCACAAATGACAGTGAAATTTGGAATTTAGGCATTTGAAGAAATCCTAAAATTGATCTTATACCATCATTTGTGGTGGTATCCACAGTTTTTCCTAAATAGCCTCATTTTAAAAGTTGGATTTGTATTTTTGATTTCTACGCAAAACTAGTGGAGTCATTCAATTTTCACGCAACATTCAAACAGGCCCTAATTGTATTTGGTTTTATTGTTTTGATTGATTTGTTTCATGATGTTATATGAAATTGATCGCTGAGAAATATCCATAGTTTTCTTAGATATATTATTCCTTAAAACACAAATAGTAGAAATTCAGACTTTGTTTAGTAAGGCTGGTGGTTCAAGTTGAGCCTAGCCTGGTGCTCTCAGGCAAAGAATTGTGTTAACGCTGATAGATGAGGGGTGCCTCATCATTAAGAATTGTGTTCATGCTAATAATCTAATATGCCACATTGCATGTCAGCTTTGCCATAAGCTACCCTTGTTCTTTTCTTTTCTTTTTTTTTTCCCCTATTATTTATTGTTTATTCTTTGCACTTTCTGACTGAGACACTGGGTATTTTTCTGCTTTAATTTTCAGGAAAAATATGGTCCAAAGGGCCAAGGGAAAGCTTCCAGTGGTGCAATTCCCAAGCCTAAAAATGATTCAAAGCAAAAACCTGATATTGATATAAATGTTGGGTTATCAGAACGTGCTCCTTGGTTTTGTAGGTATGTTGAAAATATTTAGACTTATCTAGCCGTGTTTTTCTGTATGAATCTTCTTCTTTGCTCATCAGATCAAGTATATGATGTGTCATACACTCGTACAGTCATACCTGATGGTCCAAATGTTTTCCATTCATTCAATTCATAATTAGTTCACTAGAAATTGAAGATTGAATAGTTGGGATAAGTTTTTGTTAAATTGAGAAAGATAAATTTTGATTTGTGTTTGAGCTACTTCAGTGTACAATATGGAAATGCTCAATACGATATTGACTATTGACAATCAAAATTCTTTAAAGCGAGAACATGCTTGGAACTTGGAAACACCCAAATGCTTCTGTATCAAAAAAAATATGAGGACATGACAAATTTCTGCTCTAGTTTCTTCTTCTTTTCTCTTTTATTCATTTATTTATTTTTTTTTTTTGGGAGGGATTGAGGGGTTGGGTAAGGTTGCATTATTTCTTCAGAGTGGCTTGAAGTATGTAGGTCTCTTGTAACTTAAGGGTTGAAGTTTTTTTCATTAATTCTTTAACAAGAAAATCCAACTATCCAGCAAGTATAAGCATCTCCCCCTAATAGACCTTGAGCAGTTAAATTCAATCACGCTCTTGCTCTATATTTTTTATATCCATGCACTGGGTTTGGCAGTAATCAAATTAGGTTTAGAATGCTGGGTGTGAAGTTAGCTTTAAGGATGTTTGGTCAGCAACAGCATAAGTGTCCCATTTCTTGTAGTAACTCTCAGAGAAATGTGATGACTAGTCCCTAGGTGATTAATGGACAACAACATTAATGCTGGTTGCTGAAGTATAGGAGAAGTAAACAATTCATGTGAAGTTCTTATAGTTGATAACTGCTGTCCTGAGAAGAATGATGCATCATAAGATTTAGGTGCACCCCCCCCCCCTCCCCCTTTCCCCTCTCCTGTTCAGTGTTTGCTATCATTTACTACTATGTTCTTCTGATTTGGATCTGAGTTTTTTCCGTCATAAACCTGTATATCTGCAGTCTCTGCAATACCAATGCTACGAGCAGGCAAGCCCTGCTTCTTCATGCCGAAGGAAAGAAGCACAGGGCAAAAGCCCGAGCTTTCCATGCTTCTAAGCAACAATCTAAACAGACCGAAGAGTCCACTCCCAATATGAATGTTGCAGCTGAGAACACTCCAAAGGGTGAAATGCCTGGAAGTAAAGATGTAGAGGAGACAAAGGATCAAGATCCACCTAAAGTTGCCTCAGTCCATAATAGCTTGGAAGCAGGTGGAAATTTGCCATCAAAGAAAAAGAGAAAACTTGATGCATCTGAAAATGAAGTTTCTGGCAAAAAGACTGGAGGTGATACTTCTGGTGAGTTAGGCAATGGAGAAGTAATTCAGGTTGATAGAGCAGAAGCAAAGGAAATAGAGGTTCAGGTGAAAAAAGCCAAACACAGTGCGCCCAAAGAAGATAGAGTGGTGGAATCTAGCTGTGTCAAAGAAGAAGCCAAAATGAAAATAAAGTGGAAGAAGTTGATTACTTCAGCCTTAAGATCTGTAAGTGTTTCTGAATTGTATCATTTTTAGCACGTCATTTTAGTTTATTTTAAAATGCCATTTAGTCATGCTCATGTTGATCATTTATGAATTTTTGCTTATCTACGTCTATATAGATGCATCAATAAGATAACCTTGATGTCATAAAAACAAGACCCATTTTCCATCCCCTAAAATTGGGACTGACAAAGGCAGCTTTCCTTTCTAAGTATTAAAATTATGAATTATACATTGTTCTGTGATCTCTTGTAAACATTCTCAATTTCTATTTTTCACTGCATGTGAGACAGAATCCTGATGGAGTTCTGAAAATGAGGAAACTGAGAAAACTTGTTCTGGAGGCTATCCGGGAATTAGGTATCACAGAAGATGAAACCCAACTCACTGATATGCTTGAGCACAAGGTGAGGTGATTCGATGGACTGGTTTTTTCTTGCCTTGTTGCACGTAAAATTGAACAATTGACAATTATATGATCTCTTCTTGATTTCTGCGTGCTGCAGATAAATTCAAGTTCCAGATTCACAGTTGATAACAAATATGTCCGTCTGGTTGCCAAAAATTGAGACTCAGATTTATGGCAGTGTGGAATGACATTCATAGCACACACTAGCATTTGCTGGGTTGTTTTTTTATTACAGGCATTCATTGTCACCTATTTCACCAAGAACCAATTTTGAGCTGATCTTCATTTTTCACCATGGACTTGAGAATCTGGGAATGGGTGGAGCGTTAGTGATAACTTATATTTCTTCTGTCTTTTCTATTGCTAGAAAAGTTTTCAGAATCATTTTTGTACTGTTTAAGGAATGGAACTTTGTGATGTGATTCTCTTGGAAAAGATTACCAGAGCTTATCTACCTCTTTGAAGGAAAAAAAACTGGGACTTAATGTTGGTTGTGGCTTTCATTGATAGTTCAAATTAGAGGATATTTTGATTCTGCAAATAGAGTTTCTTCTGGTAGCCTTTATTATTTGTTTCTAAACCAAGTTAGCTTGTACCTATTTTTGGAGTTGTAAGGTTCCTGGGCTTGAGTTTCTGAGTTTCTGCTGTTTATAATTTCTGGCAACGGGCTATTTCATTGTTACATTCTCAGGCCCCTTGGATCTCTTTTGTGTGTTATATATACATATACACAGTTTTTTTGTCCTGAGTTTGTAACTCTTTCATATACCCCATTAGAGTGACTTTTATGGATTGTTCTCAACCCGATATTTGCCTAAAATTTCTAATATCATTTGGGAAATTTTTTAATAACCATTTTAATAAGTATAATATTACGAAATAACTTAATTTATCACTCCCATAATTCCAGCTAAAATGTGGTCAATCTTCAGTGAATCATGCTACAACATTATCTGAATAATTATTAGATGTTCGGGTAATCCATAGGAATTGAATCGGGCTGTTGTGCTGAAAATACAAGCTGGTTCTGTAAATGGAAGCATCAGTGCATCAGTATGATGATAGAAGAAAATGGAAATAGTCAACTATTTATATCATAAAATGCTATTTGCTTGAAAATGACCATGGATAAGGACCCCTTCAATTTTCATGGGAAGCCTTTTACACCCAAGAGGCAAAAAAAAGAAAAAAAAAGAGAAAAAAAAAAAGGGTACTAAAATTCATGATAAGTCAAAAGTAACCCATTTTTCACCAGGAAGTCCAAAAGAAGCCATAAATTGATTGAATCGGCCCTCACCCGTTTAGTTCCTACAGTCTCAGTAGCTTTCTTCTGGAAAAAGATCAATATGTATTGATCATAACCATCTTCTGAATATGGTCAGAAATCTTAAAGGAACTCATTAACATAGTAATATCGATCAATTGCCATATCCAAAGACAGACTGTACCACGCATGTTGAACAGATACTCATTGCATTCATGTACTTAATAGGTTCCTCGTTACATATTTTCTATCACCCATTTGTTAACAGATGGGACGGGAGTTTCATTTTTCATTATATACAGTTTGTGTAATATAGATATGTTGGATTATTGGAACATTCTTGTCACAAAATTTTTGCTTTGCTTCCGTTGAGAAATTCTTGTCTAGATGTTCGCACAACTCGTTCCAGCTCAACTTCTCTTTGGGATGGCTCATGAAAGTGATAGCACACATAAAATTAGAGTGACCAGGGCTAGAACAGAAGAACAGCTCCTATGATCAACAACACCACAGAACATGCCATTGCCTGCAACAACAATTGCAATAAATCAAAAGACTTATCTCCAGTGAATGATGTTTAAAAAAAATTTTGGACATCAAAACAAAGTTGAAGGTGTAATTTTACAACACTGATACAAGTTGGAAAAGAATTTAAAAAAAAAAAGAATGATTTAACCCCAAGAGAGGTTTTGATTATCTTTCCTTGGCCAGGCCAAGGCAGTGTGTGGCCAGACCATTGAGAGAGAGAGAGAGAGAGAGACTACTTACAGCAACTGCAGATGCTGCAAGACCTGCTCGCTCCCGAGGATCCTTGCGGTAGTAGTTTCCAAAATAGAGAAATGTAGCATAGTACCACATCACTGGGAACACAAACCCTAAAAGAAAACTGAAAAAAAAATATACAACCATGAGATGGGGAAGAATTGGGGGTGAGGGAAGAGGAAAGAATGAAAAATACTCACGAAAACCATCCTATCCCACAGCCAAAGCACGGAAGGGGCTTATCATAAAGCCCCACCTGGAGGTCCTCTGCATCTCTGATGAGTGCGTACTTGCCTTTTTCACGGTCCGCATCATCTGTTGCATGCCCTACCATCACCAAAATAATTTCTATGGTCTGGGTATATACTTCGTAAAAAGGCAATTACGAAAGAAAATACAAAAACCTTAGTAAGTGGTAAGTTTCTCTAAAGATTTTGTTCTATCAACAACATGTATCTTTACATCCTTGCAACTCAAACTCAAAGGAGAAATTGCAACCAAAATCCCAATAACAGTCCCATAAAAAGAAAATGAAAAGCAAAGATGGAGCTTAATTAGCACATAAAGAAGCTTTTTACTTGTGTGACACAAAAAGAAGCTACAAGTAACTTGTTCTCAGATAAAAGAAAAAAAATCACCTCTCTATTTGAGTGAGTAGAATAAAATCAACATCAAAATGACAAAAAGAACATGATTTGAAAAAATCAAGATTAATGAAAAAATCAAGGTGAAAACCCATTAATTTACATGCAAGTAGTGAAAGCGGGCTTCTAATAACATGCTGGTATCACTAGAATGATACCAAGGGATTAGGACATTGAAATCCCTCAGATCAATATTTTCACAATAGGTTTTAGTTGATTGATACCATTCAACTGGCAGTTCTAGGTGTCAGAAAATCCCATTTGAACTACCGGAATAATGGAGATTCTCACTAGTTATCGTAAGTGCACACAAAAAGTGCACAACAAACATATATTGAATCTAAATGACAACCATATGAACATGGAATAAGTAAATTGAGCCAAAATATAGTTCACTAATGAAAACGGGGTAGAACATTGACATTTGGCACAAAGTAGGTGTCATAAACCCTTTATTGGTTATTCATCAAGCCCAAATAAGATCACTACCTTTAAATACTGAATAATTTCGAGCAGATGGCCTCAAAAGATCAATATGCTTATCGGGAACTGATCTCACCAACTCAAGGCCATTTCTCAAACTCTCCGCCTCCTCTATGGTAGTATCTGTGACACCAAAAAGTCCCAACTTATCATTAAAATTAATAATATGTTTATATCTTGCTTTGTTTCCTCCTACTGCATGCAATAATTTATGTTATGAAGGCAGCCAAAGGCCTCATAGTGAATCTGTGGGCATATAACTTCCTAAGTAGGTGTGGGTTCAAAGCCTAAATGTTACTACAAACTCTTGTGGCTTACCATATAAGAATCTCAGAATTATTAAGGCATATGGTAGTCTATTTTGTAACCCTAAAAAGTATTCCATGTGATCTCTATGGCTTTCCAAGATTTCAGGGAGTCCTTGTGCCTTTAGTTTTGCTTGACTCCAATGGTTTGCGGTATACTCTTGGTATACTTGTACATAGGCTTTGGCTCTTCTTTTGCTAATAAAATCTTACCTTTTCATCAATTTTTTTTCTTTTTTCTTTTTTGTAAGTTAAAACAATATGGATCCCTTAGCCGATGCTTTCCCACATAAAATTGCAATTGAGTGGCTATTTCATTGATATTCACAACCAACAAACTTGAATGGCAGTATAACAGCCTGGTGGGATTAAAAAAATTCTGAGAATCAGAAATTCTTTTCCAAGGTTTTATCTTTCTGGTCATTATAGCTATGTTCTTATTATCCTGTCGAGACTAACTTAAATGGCCAGCATCAAGAACTCAGCAAGCATAAAACATGCCAACATGTCCAATAACAAGAAGACTGGAAAGTACTATACATCAAAGCTAATTTATTTCTACACTAAGGAATATAAATTTGAGCAATGATGTTGGCTTATTTATTCAAAAATGATTAAATGCAAAAATGAAGAGAAGTTAAGTACTCTGATCCATGAGTGCTATAGCTGAAGTATTCAGCAGGTTGAAGTCCTCGCTCTGCTACCACTCTCCAAAACACCTGCTTCATCATAAAATCAAATGAACACTTCAGATTCAATCTTATCACAGAAACTTTCCATTACATGATTCTGTGACAACTCATGCAGTCATGCAATCCTTAGTCGCAGAGAAAACAAGGGAAAATAAACAAAACTCAGAATCTTACAACCATATGGCGTTAGAATGGTTGAAAGTTAGACAAACCTCTATTATTCTCTTTTTATAGTGTTAAAAAGTTAAAAGGGAAACTTCCTTTTTCTGTCTTTTTTTCATTTTTTTTTTTCGTTGCTATCATTCTCAACCCCATTTACTTCAGAAAAGGTGCACATTTCCCACCAAGTGTACACCTCAAATTCACTTTTCGTATAAGTGTGCCACTCTCCTCCTCAAGCCACAAACATCTTAGGTCAAGGAATAAATAGCATATACCCAACTATATGTCTATACACTTACTATATATCTCAGGGTATTGGCACCTTTTTTTTTCCTTCATCTTCAATGCCCAGAACTATTATTATTATTATTTTTTTTTTGCATCAAAACGCGGAACGACAACAACCTTGGCCTTTACACGGAGCGATTAATTACACCAAATTGATCTAAATGCACTGCCATGCTCCATCATAAGAACAAAAAATCATCGAGATTCGGATATTATAAATTGATGACGGAGGTAATAGCACATAAACCTTAGTCCTTTGTCCATGGTTAATTAGTCTTTGTGGGCGCTCGCATGCGCATACCGATGTAGAGATGTTTCCCACAATTGTGCACTCTAGTGGAAATGGAGAAAAAGAATACTGAAAACCATGAATACATGCATATATACATGAATAATCTATAAGCCAGAAAACATCACAACAGCTAGAAAGCCTCAAACTCCATCGAGTATTCACAAACCCCATTTATGTCCAAAATTCACCGAACAAAAGCTCTTGAAAAACCAAAAACAAAAAACAAAAAACAAAAAGGAGAACAAGAAGAAGAATAAGAAAAGCTCAATTCAGTGGATTTCATCAAAAACCCATACAAATATACCTCCAAAGCACATAAAAACTAAAGATTATACAAAAATTATCAACATTTGAACAAGTTCCCATAATAATATTAAAACAGAACATTCAATTAGAAAACAAAAGCAAGAAAAACACAAAACACAAAACAAAAAACAAAAATGATGAAAACTTGCCTGTGAAGAGCAACAACTGGAAAGGATTGATTTGGTTTTCCCCTGCTGCAGATCACTGATATCACTGATAAGGATTGCTTTGGTTTTCTCGTGCTGCAGATGAGAGAGAGAGAGAGAGAGAGAGAGAGAGAGGTGTTTTAGATGAGAAGCAACGCTCCTCTGCTGCGCATTAACAAATGAGAGCTAAGATATATTGACTCGCTCGTCTCTTTTCGTTTTTACAAAACAAAAACGTTTTTTTTAATTTGTAAATCAGGTTTTATGTTTTTGTTTTTATCTTGTTGAGTGCTGATTAAATCATTGGTAGGGGAGGTTAGGTGGCTCAACCGATAAGTTTGATTGGAGGATGGATTTGAAGTGACGACTATGCCCTTACTTTGACTCGGTTCATTTTTTATACGGATTTTGATTGGTTGATGTCTTCGGAGTTGAGAAGTCATTTTCATTGTAATTTTCTGTTTTTGTTTTTATAAAATAGCCGACTTGTTGCCGATTGGGTTAAGAATTGAGGAAAGCTATGATGAGGGCACCCTCATGCGTTTTTTATTTAACTAGTTTTATGTAATTTGAGTTCAAAGATATGCACTTTACTCTTGGATAAAGGATATTATCAGTCTTTTGTGAAAAATTTTAGGGTGAGTCCAAATCCACACTCTTTTTGTTAAATCCATATCCTTTATGCTTTATTTTCACTCATTGTCTCTCATTTTTACTAATAAGAAGTGTGGATTTAGAAGAAAAGGATGTGGATTTAGACCCATCCAAAATTTTATTGTCAATTGCCACAAGATCATTCTCTAGTCTCTACTCTCTCCGTTTCTAATTAACTACGGCATTGTTTGGTTGTACTTATTTAAGATCTTTTTTGTTTTTAAAAGCAAAAAGTTGTAAAAGTAAAAAGCACTGTTTTGGTTAGAGGAAATAAAAAAGACTTTTAAAAAGCAAAATGCAAAATATTTGATTTTAAGCAAAAGTTAGGAAGATTTGCTTCTAAAAGTTATTTTTTTTTTGGACGAGTTTGACCTTAACTCGAAAAATTTACGATCATGAAAGACTGTACCTATCCTAAGTTTCCTTCTAGGTAACGATGATTCGGTGGAGTTTCCCGTTACATCCAAAAGATTATCGGCGAAATCCATTTTACTAAACACGCTTTTGCTTTTATTGCTTCTACTTAAAAGCAAAAAGCAAGAAAGTAAAAAATGACTTTTACTACTTAAAAAAAAAAACTTTTAAAAAGTGCAACCAAACGGTGCCTATTACTCTTGAAAAATTACGTTATTTATTTATTTATATTTTTAAAAACATTTATTAACTGCTTTCACATCAACATATGTATTTTAATATTCCAATTTTACCCTTAAGTGTGCAAATATTAAAAAAAAATAAAATACCCATGAGGAAAGATATTTTTGAAAATTAAATTAAAAGAATGATTCACTGTTTGAATGAGACTACAGTTTTGAAATATCTACAAAGAAAATGAAACCAATAATAGGAACAGATGATTATGTAAGAATCTCAAGTAAACAATCTTATCGTTAAATGACATTTGATTGTTCTCTTCAATCCAATAATATTTTATCAAACTTCTTTATCAAGTTTGATTGGCGCATGACTAATTTAATAACAAAAAATTATGGTGTTTTTTTTGTCGAATACTTGAATGTACCCCTATATTAATTTTGAAGTTATTTTAATTTATTGTGCCAACCAAGACCATTGAGTGCTTATACTATGCATACTCATGCAATCACTTGAATACTCTGTTGTTGCATAGACAACGAGGTTGTCTTGTCTAGGCAAGAAATTTAGTTTCCTTGGATGGTCCAAATGATCCATTAGTAGGCTGTCTTGTCTTGGTGAGAAATTCTGTTTCCTTTGATGGTCCGAATGATTCACTAGCATCATGACATGAAGGTGTGATAGGGGTATGATGTATTAAAAAATTGAGCAACTTGGCTCATGGTTTAGGCCTTGGCTGCTGTCACTGCAACAATCTCTAACCCATAAGGGTTAGAATGTTAAAATCAATAATATGAAAATGATACTCTTTTGCTGACGGGATTGTAATTCAGATGAAGTCTTTATTCTTTTAAGATAAGGTTTTAGGCGAGGTTATGGTTTCAATCTCTCCATAGTATGTGTGTAAGGGGGAAAGGGTTATTAGAGCGGGGATGAGTTATTCCCCTTGTATAGTGAAGGACCCATTGGGTTATCCTTTGAACCAAATGGGAAAAAAAAAAATGATACTCTTTCTAATTATTTTTCTATAATAAACATGATAGTTGATGTGATCATGTTGTGCTCTGGGGGCTGGCACACCGTTTTTTAAAGGGCAATTTGCTTGTTTGACTCTAGTTAATGCAACTGTTTTCTGGAAAGACTGTGGCATGTAGAAAGAAAGAAGTAAACTCCAAACTATGGGAAAATGTCAAAGGAGTATAAGCATAACTCCAAACTATGGGAAAATGTCAAAGGAGTATAAGCATGACCAATTATTTGGTGGTTGGTCCCCTTTTCGTAAATTAAAGAAGAAGAAAAATGAAGGGAATTTTGCTTGAGATTTGAACCCTAATTTAACCTACCTAACTCCACTTGAGCGGTTCAGCTAGGGTCCAGGCGGCGAGCCAGATCTTGACCATTTATTCATTTAATGTGGCCATAATTCTAACAAGTGAAGATGTGGTCCTTTGACCATTTCTTATAGATTTCTAGGATCACATACTTTTCCCAGATGCCAAGCAGAGGATAAAAGAAAATTTGTGATAGTGTGTTTTTTTTTTTTTTTTTTTGGGAAAAGTTTTGAATGAAGGGTTGGGAGAAGTAAAAGTGTTTGAGAATGTAGTTCTTTGAATTGGTTATTTTCCCCAACTTGAAATGATCACGATTCACCAAGCAAATGCATGACAAAAATAAATAAATAATAAAAAATTAGGGGCCTCATTACAAGCCACTCTCTTTACAAGTTAAATCTAGGCTATCCTACCGGCCTTGGAGTTTCTCTCTCTCTCTCTCTCTCTCTCTCGTAAGGGAGGTTGGGGGTTTGAATATCCATATCACTTTATGAGAAACAAAATAAAAAATGGGTTGGGAGGGGGAATTATCCTATAGGGTAGGGTGTAGGATTGATACCATGGATAAACATACCCTAATGTGCCAAAAAAGAAAAAAAAAAAAGGGGGGGGGGGGTTGGGGGTGGGGAGATTGGGTTTGTTAAGTAGAAAATTGAATGTTGCCAACCCTAAATTCTAGAGTTCCTATAGAACTTGACAAAGTCTTTTCTAGGGGAGTGGTTGGGGGACTTATCTTATGGGGGTAGGGTATAGGGTGTGTACCATATATGTATAAATACATGTATACCTCTATATTTTAGACCCATGAATAAAAATTAATTTAAAAAAAATAAAAAAATAGAGAGGGGAGTTGGGGTTGTCAAGTAGTAATTTGAATGTTGCCAACACTAACTTCTAGAGCTCCTATAGCACTTGACAAGGTCTTTTGTTGGGGCTGATTGTATAAACAGTAATGTGAATGTTGCACAACTCTTAACCTTCAATGCTCCTAAACAACTTGACAAGGTCTTTCATTTTATTTTTTTCCTCCTGCTGTTTCTCTTTGGTAAATCCTTCATTATTAATGATAAGTTCACTTTGTTGTTTAGCATAATATGGGTTGCTTTGTGATCAATCAAACATTTAATTACACCTTAAACACTTGAAAACTTTCATAAACTAAAAGCAAAGTAGATAGGGTTACTTATTAATGACGCTTACTTATCTTGCACGAACATACAAAAAGAGGTTTCTGTTATTTATATAATTAAGGTGCATTACTTCCGTCTTAGGCAATCTCATAGAAAGAAACAACAAAGAAAGAAAAAGTTGGGGACAAGGGGTGTTTGGAAAGAAAGAAAGAGGAAAAAGATAAGCACACCAAAAGCCCATTATCACTCATGACTTATGAGGCCTGACCATCTATGGGCTACAAGCCCAAGAGTCCAAGCTCATAAAAGTCACTCCACCCAGTTAGCATCCTCAATATTCTTTCCCTCCACCGTCCAGGGCTCTCTGGAATGCCACGTCCACCCATCTTGAAGTGGAGCACTGTGTAGGCGCAGACACTTGTGCTACTTTTGCTTCTTCTTCTTCTCTCCTTCGTCTTTCTCTCACTCTCTCTCTCTCTCTAAAATTCGAGGGCAATTGAAGATGGGAGATGAAAGGGGTTTATCGGTGGAGAATAATGACAGTAGCAGTAATCACAACCAAAGTCATGTAGTAGACATATACCCTCTCAGTAGCTACTACTTTGGTTCCAAAGATGCCGTTCCTCTCAAGGACCAAACTTTATCCGATCGCCTTCACAAGATGAAATCCAAGTATTCTCTCTCTCTCTCTCTCTCTCTCTCTCTCTCTCTCTACATATATATATGGATTTATGTACGATTTTGTCTAATATTTTTGTTTCTCGCTGTTTAGCTATGCTGCGTACGGAATAAGGAATTGCGTGGAAGCCGTTATTCTGGTTAATTTTCAGTCTCTTTCGATTTTTTAATTTTTAATTTTTAATTTAATTAGTATTTGATAATTCGTTGAGTTCACGCAACTCTGTACCTACGGGCCTGCCGCTGCTTTCTGTTTTTGTCATTGTGTGTTTTTTTTTTTTTTTTTTTTTGTTAGGGGGTGTTTGGGGGGGGAGCAATGGAGGAACCCAAATCTCACGGAAGTACAGAACTCACCCTTTGAAATCGGATTTGATATTTGATTCCGCAACTTTTCCCTGAATGAGAGGAAAGAGTTACCTCCTAGGCTACTAGGGCGGCAGTACAGGCCTAATGTTTGACTTAATGAAAACAATTTTAAAATTTCAAGGATCATATTAGCAATGTGGTTTGGAGCAATTCTATAAATAGTGTGAGCATAGTGATGATTCAGAGGGGTCACTTTGCTTTGAAAGAAAAAAAAAAAAAAGAGGGGGGGGGGGGGTGGTTAGGACCATATCTAGCTGACTAGCTCACCCATCCTGTTTAAGCGGGACCAATACTGGGTTATGGCCTTTCTTTTAGTTTAGTTGTTCTATCTTCTTGATCTGCTACAATGCTCAATATGTGCAACTGTTTTTCCATTCCCACTGATAAAGAAATTGTAGCATACGATACTATATTGAAAGGATGCATTGTTTGTTGCATCAGGTCGAGTTGTTCAATCATCCCCATTTGTTGCTTTTGCAAATAAGAAACTCCATCTTTAAGCTTCCTGGGGGTCGCTTAAGACCCAGTGAATCAGGTAAATTAGGATCCTATCAATCTATTCTACAAAGTTGAAATCCGAAATATGAAAGAATTCTAAATTGAGGTAGTCCTTTTTATAAGGGTTAATGAATGATAATTTTTTCCTTCCAGATATTGATGGATTAAAACGTAAGTTGTCGAGCAAGCTCTCTGTCAATGATGACAGTAACGATAATGACTGGGAGGTAGAAATGATTCCTTTTATTGCATTTGTGTTTCACTATTATCATTGCAAGCTATGTAGATGCACTTTTTCTTCATTTTAGGTGGGAGAATGCCTAGGGATGTGGTGGAGGCCTGACTTTGAGACATTGCTGTATCCATACTTGCCACCTAATGTAAATAGGCCTAAGGTAGTTGATCTGCTTGAACTGCTTTCTTTAAGTTGTGGTGGAATGAATCCCTAATTCCGTATGCTTGTCTCATTTTGTAGGAGTGCACAAAACTCTTTCTTGTAAGGCTACCAGAGAGTCGAAAGTTCATAGTACCAAGAAACCAAAAATTGCTTGCAGTTCCATTGTGCCAGGTTCATGAAAATCACAAGGTACAAAACTTCTTTAAGATTGGCAAACATTGATGGGTGTTTGGACGTCTCATGGAGATTGAACCAGTCCATTGTATCTTTCATAGGGACTTCAGACGACTCTATCCTGTCTTGGTTGCATTTAAACGAGTCTATATATTTTCCATGTTGCTTTACCTGCATCTTTGTTTCAAATGCTAAGTAAAGCGCAGTGAACTGATTCAAATTCATTGGCAACCAAAGAACAGCACACCCCCCCCCCCCCCCCTCTCTCTCTCCCAAAAAAAAAAAATAAATAAAGAAAATAAAACCCCCCACAATAAATAAATAAAACCCCCCAAAAAATGGAATATGGTGGATTTGTACTTTAGAATTGGAATATGATGTGCTCAAGTTGTTGCATTTTGTAGACATATGGGCCAGTAATATCAGGAGTGCCACAGCTGCTATCTAAATTCTCCTTCAACATCATACAATCTTGATATAGACATGTTGAGCATATTTGAGCAGGCTATAAGGTAAGTATACAGGGTTCTGTAAGATCAATGTGTGCTGGGAAGGCATTTAGTATGATGAATCCCGGCAGAAATGTGTAAATACAGTAGCTTTCTACAGGTAATCATAAATTTGTAATGTTGAACACAGCAGTATACTTGTGTTTTCATTTTTTTTTTTTTTTCTGGTCTGGAATTTTTTTTTTCATGTTCATGTGTGAATCTTTTTTCTGAATGTTTCAATGTTTTGGCAATTTGAGTCCAATGAAAAATTATGATTAATTCTCATCTATCTTTTTGTATACGCCAGGCAATACATCAAATCCTAAATTTAAGAACTGTAGGAAACTAAGGCTTTGAAAAAGAAAAAAACATGCAGTTCGGTAGAGCACATCACCTTTATTGTCATTCAATTCTAATGTGATGGGACTGAGTACTAATTGGAAGGAAATTTCCCAAGCTTAGCTAATTGAAATTTTGTTGCCCTGGTAGCATCATCAGGGATAAGGGACAGTCTGGCCAAGACAAATCCTCTGAGTAGAGATGATTTTGAGATCTGTGTTTCTGCAAATGTGCATAGTGGTGTTCTTGTGTGCATATTTGGTCCAAAGTTTTGCAAGCATGCTTGTGTGCTGGAATTTCTATTGTGGCTTCTCTCAGCTTTTCAAGTTTAAAAATTTCAGCGGCCACTGTCCGTTGACATCGCCAATATAGTTTCAATGAAATAGGGTCTACCGTAGGTCAATTCCCTCCAACCTCTTACCCCAATGGTATTGTTGACCAAACACTATGAGGTGGGTGATCATGATTTACATCCTGTCTCTGTACTAAAAATTTTCAGTGTAATGTGGAGCATACCCAGGAAAATGGAGTAATATATGACTAGTTTACTACTGCTTACTCGCCGTCTCTTTGTTTTTCCTTTCAGCATTGTTCTGTAAATTACCAGTTGCATGTGATTACAAACATATTTTCATAGGAAACATCTCTTTGAAAAAAAAGAACTCTCATTAGAATATATCTTCACAATTTGTTCCTCATCATTTAATGGTATATCTTATTCTGCCTGTAGTGTCTACCTCTAGAGCCGCTTAAAGGTAGCAGTCTGGATCGCTCGATCTGATTTCAACTGCACATTTTAATGAGAATTCTACGTTCTTTTGTTTTTGAGCTTGATTTTATGGAAAATAGTAGGTGGAATAGCTTTCGTGGTGGTCCTTTAATTGTTTTTCCTGTAAAGCTTCTCAACCTGACTGTTGTATGTGTGTATTATTTCAACATTTGTGAATTCAACTTTCAATGAGTTACAATTGCTTAATGAAAGTCTTTTTCCCTGACTGGCCACAATGGTTTCTTATCATTTGTTGGTGGAACTTTTGCTCTTCTTGGCATTACAAGTGCATCCTTCATCTTTTGCCCATTGAGGGATGCTATGGACAGTTGTCCACCTATGATTGGTGTGTGTAATACACGCTCGCGTGGGGTCCACGTGTGCACCAATCACATGCACGCACCAATCACAAGAGGAGCGACGGTCAAGTCCTAAGCATCCCCCTTCTCTCCAATTGCTTGGTATTGGAGTTACACACGAGTTTTTTCCGTGTTGAATACGAGTTTATGGGAGACACTGTGGCATCGGTGATAGTGGGGTTGGCAAGGACAGCGGCGATGATAGTGGAGGCATCGATGATAGTAGACGGTGTTGTTGATACTAGGTGGTACTACCGTAATAGTATTAGCGGTGGGCCTATGGTAGTGGTTGTATTTATTGCCGCTTATTAGTGTTGGTATTAGCCTATTAGGAAAACTAACCTTTGTATAAGTTTGGTACCATTAAGGCCATGTTTGTCTGTTTGTTTGGTTGGAATGGAGTCACATTTCAAATAATTTCAAACAATATGTTTGAATAAGATATTTACGAGAATAGAATAAAATAATAATAGTAAATTATAATGATATTTATTCCGCGGTGTTTATTTCAATCTAATTTCATTTCAAATTATTTTGAGTATGAAATGAGATTCCATTCTTACTCATTCCATTCCAACTAAACAAGCATGGCTTAAATGTCTCTAGTCAATATTATGCCATATTGCCAATTGCCAATTGCCAATTAGTCAGTCCTATGACCCTTGCTCTATTTTTCTTTTTTTTTTTTTCCTTCTTTCAGAAGAAAATTATTTTCATCTCTTATGTTGGGTATTCAATTCAAAATTAGACATTTTTGACAAATTTTACTTACGATTAAAAGTATAAATTTATCACTTTGAATTAAAAAATTTTTAAAATTTTAGATAATGTAATTTTATATTTATTATTAACGGCATTCAATTTGTGGGGATTTTGATTGTTTCTTCTTTTCTTTTTTTTTTTCATTTTACCTTTTTGATAAAATATTTTTTCCTTTTTTTAAAGAAAAAAGGTTTCTAGTAAGATATAAAATACAAATCATTAAGCAGAGTTATTAATGAGAGATAATTGAATAGGCCAAATTTTAAATAGTGGTCTCTAAATATTTCTTCATTTTTTTTATTTATTAAATCATTAGTCTATGTTGTATAGGGAAATTTTATTGATCCTTAAATAATTTGGAAATATTTTTTCTAATGATATAGCAATTGAGGTGACACTTCTCTGAAAAAACACTAAAAAGATCATGTAATGATGTGGGTGTTGTCACATTATTGGGCGCTAATCTACCCTATAGAGATTTTGAGAGGTATGAAGTTTCCTATACCGTAAGTTTCCACTAAATCATTGGGATCTTATTGAGAAAATGCTATATTAAATGAGGTGTTTTTTTGGGTGAGAGGTGTCTACTGTCTAGAGTCTTAAACCTTAAACCCAATTCATTCCGTTGGCCGCCTACCCTATATCAATCAACTCTGAAAATAAATATAACAAATGATTGCCTCCAAGATAGTGTAAGATATTGAACCTAAAACTTATTTTTGAAAAATATACATAATAAGAACCACTCATCTCGTCTCTCCAAAAAAAAAAAAAAAAAAAAAAAAAATCAAAAAACAAAAACAAACCTCTTGAGATTAATTAAATTAAGTTTGGTTTTTAAGTACACTGTTGTACCAAAAAACTGTTTGGTATCAATCTTTATCTGTCCATAATCTATAAATGAACATAATAAATTTATATATAATTATAACACGATTGACGTGGTGTGACACCAGGTAACCGTGTCACAAGTACATAAAAGACTCACTCGTGGGCCCGCACAGATCTTCCGCTTTTCAAAGTTCCACAAGTGCGTGGTTAATTTCTGTTCACACCTTTTTTTTTTTTTTTTTTAATTATAAAAAAAATGAAGTAATCTCCATCCCATTTCTGTGGCGTCGTGGCCTGGCCACAAAGGTTTATTGGGCTTTGAGCTGCAGCCATAGAAAGCGGCTACTAATTATTGTGGGGCAAGGGCGGGCGGGTCTCTGTGAGCCAATGGGTCAGGTGGGCCAGCTAATCTTTGCTGTCATGGGCCCATTTACCGGCACCATGGAAAATCTTTACACGCATCTTTATCAACTTGCACTCCCCATCACAAGCAAAAGGAAAAGGTGGGTGAAAAATGATAAAACAATAAAAAATGAGAAGCTTCCTGCGGTCTCCTAGACTATCTTTTAGCTTTCCTCATCATATTTTTTTTCAAAGCTCGTGCTTGTTTGTGGGGCACTTTGGCTTTGGCCGTTTTCACATGTAGGGTTGTTTGTGCTTCAATTATGGGGCAAGAGTGCTTTCTTGGGTCGCCAATGAAACCCTTCATTCCAACATAAAAAAAAATATTAGGACCTAACAAAATTAAATTTCCTAGTGCTCCCCAATCAACCACCCCCCCCCCCCCCCCCCGAAAAAAAAAAAAAGAAAGAGAAGGAAATAATCTAATTTATGATCGCCTTTCAAGATTCGGCGGAGAAGACAATTAAAAAAAGATTCCAATTGGAATAGATTAATGGCTAATTGTTCTGATATGTTAATGAACTTAAAATTATCCTTAGTATCTTATAATCCTGGTTTAAGATATTTGGGAGCTTGTAAATTAATTTGAGGATATTTACCCTAGACAAGCTTATTGAGTTGTTAATTATGCTACTAACCTACTAATGATGGTCATTCTAGGGTTAGTCCTTATAGTTGGGTGAATAGATTTCCTAATACAATATATGTGGATGATTTTTATAGAATATTGTTATAGTGTAGCTTTTGTTATAATATTCTCTAATTAATATATATTTTATTTATTTATAAAAAGATAGAAAAAGAAAGAAAATCCCAATCTCTCTCTTAATAGGATCTTTATTAAGATTCATCCCATCGAAACTTCAAATAAACAGAATAAAAATTTATTTATTTTATTAATTATTAATTTATTATTTTCACATTACTCATTTGAGTAATTTAAACAAGAAGATAAATTTATCTGATATATTTCCATTTATCTACTCAAATAAAGACTTCACTTTTTTTTTTTTTTTTGTTTTATAAGTGAAATAAAAACTTCACACTAAGCAAGAGAAAAACACAAAAACAACTTTTATCCAAATACGGAAAAAGATGGATAAACACAAGACAACGCCCCAATGAGACAAGAAAATAAGAGAGAGAGAGAGAGAGAGTTTTCCAATTTTTTCTCAAAAAAAGGAAAAAGGAAGGAAAAAATGGGGAAAAAGGAAGGCGCGGCAGAAGTAAACTAAAAAGAAAAGTAAACGGCAGTGTTGTCGTCTTCGTCCCAGCTTCGGTTATGTTGACTGGTCTTTTACCAACCTAAACTTTCAATGTCCAAATACATAAATAAATATTTATCACTGTTTATATATTTTTATATATAAACCACTTCTTATATATAGTAGGTTTGCTCGAACGACTTCACAACGACTCTGCTCTAAACAGCTAGAGCGAAACCAGAAAACCCCCAAACACTCTCAAATGAAGAAGACGGGCTTAAACCCTAATCTCAAGCTCGCTCTCCCTAATCCAGCTGAGGTTTCCTTCGCCAAATTCCTGTAATTCTCTCTCTCTCTCTCTCTATAAATATGTGTGTGTATGTTTCTGTTGCTGTTTGGCTAATTTAGCTAGGGATTGTTGGTAGGACACAAAGCGGGACGTTTATGGACGGTGATCTGCTCGTCAATAGGGATGGAGTTCGAATCGTGTCTCAGAGCGAAGTTGAATTGGTAAAGATATTTTCCAAAACGACTTCATACTTTTGCATTTTTTGAATCCATTTGTTGTTTTTGTTTTGTTTATTGTTTGGTTTTTTCTCGCATTTGCCTCTGAGAAGTTACTTCTGGTAAAAATGAGGAAAAAAAGGGATTTTTTTTTGTTTTGAAGTTTTAAATTTTAGGAGTTTAAGCTTCTTCAAGCTTAAATTGGTACTTTGCTAAAAATAAAAATAAAAAAAGCTTAAATTGGTACTTACCCTCTGTTTGGCGGCTGAGAAAATGACGCAGAGGAAAAATTGGATCTTGGGTTTGCTGTTGGTTTGTTATGCAATAAATGTGAAACTCAGCTCAAGTAAAGTCAAATAATTGTGTTAGGTTTGGTATAGCTATATTAGGTTCAAAACTTTTCAACTTTTTTTTTTTTTTTGGTGAATCAAAACTTTTCAATTTTTTTTTTTTTTTTTTTTTTTTTTGTTGGTGAATCAAAACTTTTCAACTTTTTCTCTCTTCTTTCTATTTCTTAAAATCCAAATGGACCATCAGATTATATACCAAAAATAGTGTTCAGGTTAGGTAATTCAATCATGAATTGATTCTGGAAATTGCGGATTATATGATTGGATAACTGGCTGTGCATTATTTGGTTGTTCATGTTGTCTCTTTAGGCCCCTTCCCTCTTGATGAGAGTTTGGAGGTTTCATGGATGACTTTCGTTGAACAGTCTTAAATCAAAAGGTCCTATTATATTGAACACACGATACACCATGAATCTGGTTAGATCTATCATCCTCTTTTTAACTTGTGTCAAAATTGAAAGGAGTTTGATCCATCATCAAGAGAGAAGTTGTAATCTAGTTGGGTTAATGAATCTTTGCTTACCTCTCAGTGGATGTTGAATTTGCTTCTTTGGAAGTTTGTTTTTTTATCTTGTGGGATAGAGTACAGTAAACCCATTTCTAGCTAGTGAAGATTTTGGCAAACTGCTGATAGATTAAGAACAGAATAGTAAGATTTACTAGCTGATCCTCCATGGATTAAACTCTTACATTCGTCTTCCATATTTTTTTCAAAAAACGGATATCGTTCATGCAATTTGCTTTTGAGATTTCTGAGTTGTTTTATGTGTACGCCAATGTGTATTCAGCCACCCCTTATAAAGCCAACAGACAACCAGATGAGCTTAGCTGACTTAGACTCAATTAAAGTCATTGGAAAGGGAAATGGTGGAATTGTCCAACTGGTGCAACACAAATGGACTGGCCAGTTTTTTGCTTTAAAGGTATTATACGCTTTACTCCTACATAGGATCTGCATGTCAATTATTTTTAATTTTAGATTTATCCTTTTGTGGTTTATTTGCAAGAAAGTAAAGTTTACTGTAGTGGCTAGAGATTATTTTATTTTCTCACATCATTTACATGTGTTCTGTATTGAGCGTTTTCACAGAAGGTGAGAATTTTAGGCATTTAGAATACTAGGGAGGAAAGAATAGTTCATTTTGTGCTTGAAGTTAAGAATTTCTACAGTAGTCTCATTGTAACAATTTCAGTGGTAAGAGATCTCCAGAACCTGTTTATTTATGTTTCCCCATTTTGCTATAGGTTCTTTGAGTGTGAAGAAGTTATATTTATGAACTCCATCAGTGTTCTACATGTCTCAAACTTTAGATTTCTTTATGTTAGTATAAGGCCTTGCATATCAACCTTTTTAAACACTGGCTTGAAATGTTGCTTTCGAGTTTCAACAAATATATTCTCTTCCTTTAATGGATTCTTATGCTAATTAACAACATAACTGTTGTCTATATATGGGCCTATTCTCTTATTTCGTGTGTCCTCTTCACTTAATGTTATGGTATCATACCCATATTTGGGAGGATAATTCCTGATGTACTCTCCAACATTCAGGTTATTCAAATGAATATTGAGGAGTCTGCTCGCAAGCTGATCGCGCAGGAACTGAAAATTAATCAATCATCACAATGTCCATATGTTGTTGTGTGTTACCAGTCTTTCTATGACAATGGTGCCATTTCAATTATCTTAGAGTACATGGATGGTGGCTCTCTTGCCGATTTTCTAAAAAAGGTCAAATCAATTCCAGAGCCATATCTTGCTGCCATCTGTAAGCAGGTGCGAAATATGTAATTTATGTTTTGATTCATGAACTCTTAATTATTTATGAATGATATCAATTTCTTCCATAAAAAAAAAATTCAATAAAAAAATGTCTTTCTCCCCATGAATGCAGGTGCTCAAGGGTTTGTTGTATCTTCATCATGAAAAACACATTGTCCACAGGGACTTTAAACCTTCTAACTTATTAATAAATCATAGAGGAGAAGTCAAGATTACTGATTTTGGTGTGAGTGCAATACTGGCAAGCACCTCTGGGCAGGCCAATACCTTTGTTGGCACGTACAATTATATGTCTGTGAGTACATTTTTATACATGTAGTATAAATATCATATTCTTCTCTTCTTCATCAGTGTTTTTCCTTTTTCTGGCTATATAGGGGTGCACCCCTATACTACCCTTATTTGAAACTTATAAGTTGCTTATGTGCAATTGTGTTTGGTAGCCAGAAAGAATTACTGGAGGCAAATATGGCTCCAAAAGTGACATTTGGAGCTTGGGGTTAGTTTTGCTTGAGTGCGCAACAGGTAAATTCCCATATAGTCCACCAGAGCAAGGGGAAGGATGGAATAATTTTTATGAGCTAATGGAAGCCATTGTTGAGCACCCACCACCTTGTGCACCTTCTGACCAATTTTCTCTGGAGTTTTGCTCTTTCATTTCTGCATGGTAAAGATTACACTCTATTTTGTTTTGTCACATTAGTTGCAAAGGGGCTGAACACTATTTAACATAGTACTCTCATGAGATCATCCTAGAATTAGTTTACTCCATTCTCCACTGTGGTAATGGTGGTCATGTTATTCTTTGTTGACATGATAAGTTTAGACTTGAGAATATTGTCATACTTCCATGGCACAGGTTCATGTGGGAAGCATTTTTCCTTTTTTTTTTGTTTTTTTTTTTGTTGGTGGGTGTGTGGTTGAAGTTAAAAGTTCAACGAAACTGTTTCTTTTACTCCTTCGAAAAAAATTACTTCCTGTTATTTCCTGTAATAATTGAGGCATTGATCAATTGAGTTCTCAGCTTCCTTCAAATTTGACGTGTTCCAAGTGATATATTTATTGTGTACATCATGGTCAAGTTGGGTATATTTGACGATTTATACCTTCTGCCGCAAACCTTTCTTTATACTTTAGTAGTTTAGTGGTAAAACATTCAATTGTTATTTTCTTTTTGGTCTTAATATTTGCCACACTTTGATATTACGAGGTTATTAAGCCTTACGCCAGGTTCTTTTTCATGTTTTCAGTGTACAGCAAGACCCAAAGGATAGACAGTCAGCAAATGAGCTTATGGTATGAATACAATCTCTGCCTTTAATTGCCCCTTCATGCTCCAAGGGGAACACCATTCATGAATTAAGTAAGAGGCATGCTAACTAAACATTCTAAAACTGATGGTGTTTCTTATGTGAAATCCAGACCCATCCTTTCATTGGCATGTATGAAGACTTGAATGTTGATCTTGCATCTTACTTCACCAATGCAGGATCTCCACTTGCATCCTTTTAAAAACTATCTGGTATGTATAACGTTTGGATTCAACCCCTACTTGAAAAGGCAGATGTCTAACTTTTCTGTGTTGATCTTTTGTGAGGGTTTCTGTGTTAATCTATTTTGAGGATAGTCTATCCCCAGGCTAGACCACATTTTTAATGAGAATCACATTCTTTGGTCTGTCAGCTGATTCTTTGGTCTGTCAGCTGTTTTAGGTATTTGTCGCTTATCTATTGGAGTATTGGCGTATTAATTGTTCATTATGAATTTACAATGCATATAATTTTCCATTGCTCTTTTATTTCCTTCTTTTAAATATTTAATCTAACTCTATTTTTTCCCTTCTTAAGGGCACCTTTTATATTGCATTTCAGAGATGCCTTTTTGGCTTTTAGATTCTAAAAGGCTAACAAAGGCCAGACGTTGTCACTTGTGTGTGATGATACGCTTGTAATGTGCTTATCTGAGAGCGCAAAAGCAATTGCTTTTTCTTCATGTCAACAAAAAACTACCACCATTGTCACCACTGGAGTTACTACATAAGCATATAAGCCATTGTCATCACTGCCACTGTAGTCATCGTTGTTGCCACCATGGCTAATAGTACTACCACCACCAACTACACCTCTGTCTTCAACACCACCCATTCCTATTCTAGGCTGCCATCATCACGTCCACCTCTTCCCATGCTGCTATACGTACCTCCAATGCAACTATCCCATACTGGGCTAACTCTTCTGCCACTATCACCTTTTCTGCCTCCATTAACACCATGCTCACACAAGCTATCACATGTTCTACCAGAAGGCATATGTTGGGTAGAGTCTTCTGATCTTGATATCCAAGCACAAGCATGGTCAAAGCGCACTGTTGCAGCAGAGCTCTCTTCTAGTTAGAAGGGATATGGGTGGTGAAACATTGATTTTGTGTTGCAGTTTATCAAATGTGATTTTAGTTTTTCTCTGCAACAACACAACTCAACTGAATTAAACTCAACAAAGCATTACAGGCTATCACAATTACTTTGGGTCAGTTATACAAATCTTTTTTCTTCATTTAGCTTTACTCAGGCTATATTTTTGTCAAATCATAGGCTATCATGTTTTTCCTCACATCCTCAGTCGTTTTTTTGCTGCCTTCTTCCCCTTGAAGCACCTTTGACTTGAATTAGTGCTTCTTGTTATTGTTGTTGTCCTTGATCTTCGGTGCAAATGCCTTTACCATCTTAAATGACTTTCATCATGTCCTCAGATGATGTTAACGCTTGTGTCTCACAAGTTCATTCATTTTCCATTTTCCACCCCCTTTGCATTGATGCTCAGATGATTTACTGTTGTATATGTGTCCATACACATACATACATACATGCGTACATATATATAGTAATGATCAAGTGTTCGATGGCGTGCATATGTGATGCCAATTGGGGCCATTCATGACAATCACGTGCCGGTTCGTGACAATCATAAACTGTCCCAATCAGCATTGTGTATGTATGCTATCAAGCACCTGAACATTTTTCATATATATATGTGTGCGTCTATGTGTATGTATGTGCAAGTGACATAAATTTTCTGTCTGAACTGTGACTGACACAATCTTTTTTTATTTTATTATTTTCCTAGAGTTTCAACTTGCAAACAAGTAGCATACAGGACTCTCAAAAGGGTGAAGGAAAACAGCTACCTGAAGTTCCAGACACAGGGTTTAGGATTCCCAGTTGTCATTGCAACTGAAATAAAAGAATTCTCTAGCCCCCAACTAAACTGACCATCAGCAAGGGTTCTTTAAGCATCTGTAGGGCAATGAAGAACCTTGATGCCTGAAGATTTGGTGTGCGAGGAATAACTTAAATTGGAAAATTGATGATATATGATTGCAGGAAATTAAAGGTACTGTTTGTATTTTTGTGTGTGATGTTCAAGGAATAGAATTTCCTGTAAAAATCTATAAAACTTAAAATTTACCTAGTTAGCATGAAAAACTTAGACAAAAGACGTTCATTTGACCGTTTAGTGATGCAAATGCATCGACTTCTATTTAAAGGTGTGATTTATTCATGTTCTCAGGATCTATTTACCACTTGTATAAGACTTTAATCAATATTTAGTTCGACCCTTAGCTCTGGGACAAGAAAGGGGTTCTTTTAACAATTTGATGGCCAATCTGAGCTCTGTTGATGATCAGATGATGATGTCAATACTTATTATTTGGGAAGTTAGGGATCACAAATTCTGCTTGCCCACCTTCTGGGTTAAGAAGAAAAATTTTGGTTCAAAAGTTGACAAATCGCAGAGTACCCTGTGAAACTCATTGTATAGAGATACCAGCCACCTCTGATGGTGTCAATGTTAGAACTTGTAGTCTTTTACATAAATGCGAGTGCTTGTAGACTTGTAGCTGATTGCTGTCACTGGTGGTTATTTACAGGGTTTATGTTCATGATTCATGAGCAGGGAATTGATTTTTGAACAACAAAAGACTCCGGAATTATCTGCCCTTGTAGCTGCATCATCCCCACTACAACCCACATAGAATAGGGCCTGACCTTTCACCTCAGTAATTGGTGACAACCTTCATACTGTGTTCTCCACTGTGGATATGGGTGTGCGCCTCACTGCTTTTAGCTAGAGTAGCATTACCCACAAATGGAGTAGAGATAAACCTATGTAAGCTTTGGGCATTTTGCAAGCATGCTATACCTTGCACATACACAGAACGCGTCCTATGAGAATGTGCTAATATAAGTTATATGATTATATCAGAACCGTGCATTGGGGGTTTTACTCCTTGCATTGACCTAATGTACCTTATAACCACCAATGTAAGTGGAATATCCCTCAATGTAAATGTTGATATAACTTATGTTGGCACGTCCTTCTAGAAGCAAATCCGTGTAGGTATATATGTATGATACATGCATGTTTGTATGTATTTATGTGAAACGACCCATAGCATAAGGAGGCACGATCCATCAGTTTTAGGGGGTGCCCTGATAAATATAAATGAAATGGTTGTAAAGTCATCTCTCCAAGTCTTAAATACGTGATGCCTAACAGATTTACTGAAAGTTAGGCAGAGCAAAAAATGGAAAAAGAATCCAAATTCATTGCAATAGCTGCGTAAATTCCTGTGTGATACATCCTTAACGCCCTGTTCATTTGATCTTCCGTAACATTGGCAGTAAGTTTATGCTCTTTAACCTGTTCAGCCAGACCTTCCAGGAGGAACATCACAAGCCCCACCTTCCAACCTCGAAGGTCCTATTGTAATATATGCACCATGAAGTCGAACTAAGACGAACTTTCCTCTCCCGACAATGCTCAAATTTTGCATTGCCAGTACCCCAAAAGATGTATGAGAAACTTAAAAACAACAGGGAATTGAAATATGTAGCAGATTTTTTATATACACAGCTAACAATGTATGACAATTGGCCCAGGTGATAAAAAGGTGGCCTGAACCATGACACATTTAGTAACCTTATTAACAAGATGAAGTTTTTGTTGCGGCTATCTCAAAGAAAAAAGGTGACCTTACTGGTTTAAGCTTTTCTCTTAAACTTTCTTTGAGCTTTCAGGTCCACGACGATCACAGTGATGTTGTCTTTGCTTCCCCTTTGGAGGGCAAGTCTCGAGAGGTACTCCGCTGCAGCTTGCGCTGCAGAATCAACTCCCTCACCCCTTTTTGCTGATGGGGTTACACCATTCTTTTTGTGCCAGAGAAGGATTTGCCTTCGCGCCACATCACAAACCTCTTCATTGGTCATGACATCCCATAAACCATCACTGGCTAGTATAAGGCATTCATCTTCTTTTTCTCTAGGAACAAACATCACTTCTGGATCCGGAATAACACATGGTTTCAAGTATCTGTCACCTGGGTCCCCAAAAGGAAATCAATAGGTCTCAGGTTTGATATTGAATATGTTCATCAGCAAAAGATTCAGAATCTAAATCTGAATGGTATAGCAAACTTGTAGCTCAATGGGGTTTCCTTAATGAGGAAGATCATGGTTAGACATAAACCAGACATGCATTACTACAAACAATTGTTTCAATATGGTGTGAATATAGGACAGGCCATAGGACAGGCCAGAGGTAAAATACATCTGCAGGGCTGGGTTGGGTATGGGGTTCGCCTTCAATCAAGTGAGAAAACAACAATGTATATTTGTATCAGCCATTCATTCCCTTTTCTTGCAAATGCAATGGCTGATGTCCATGTCTGAATAAGTCAGAAAGATTATTATTATTATTATTTTTATTTTTATTTTTTTTGGGTGGGTGTACTTATTTGGCACACAAGTCGGTAACAAGAGTGCTCTCAAACTCAGACAGCAACATAAAACCATCTCTATATTACTATTTTGAAGGACACAGAGGCCTTATATATATATACTATGTCAGAAACATGCAAAAGAAAACAAGTTTCACGGATGAGACATACCGATGGCCCTTGACATTGCAAGAACACCACAAACACGGAACCCATTCCACTGTATGACTTTGCCTCCAGCGGCTTCAATCCTTGCATATTCATCTTCTCTATTTGGCTGAAAACAAATAAAGTTAAATGGAGAGTAATCACCCAAATTAAGAGTGCCAGCTTCAATTTTGAGTCGAGAAAAAAAAAATGGAAGACTACAAACAAATACGCCTTACTTTGTGGTCTACTGACAACGGCACAGGCACTTTTCCGCGACACAGAACTGCCCTTGAATCACCACAATTTGCGACTATAATATGTGTTGGACATATAATGGCAACCACAGCAGTGGACCCAACAGTTTCAGGGGCAATAGGTTCAAGACCAGCTCCTCCACTATTGCCTCCGCCCACTCCACCAGCCTCAGCATCAACTTTCAAGAAACAACGGGAGAAGGCTTTCTCCCACTGCTCCTGCCAATTCTCCCCCATACTACCATTACACAAGCCCTCTTTAGCAATTTCTATCTCCTCAGCCAAAGCCGAATGGAAACGATCACGGCAATAGTTAGCAACCTATGCAAGTCAACAAAATGAAACTATTTGAACAAACAGACAATAATTTTACTTGAACTAAGCTAGAAAATTTTCTTCTTTTGAAAGAAAAAAGTGAACAAAAACATGGGAAGATAATACAAGTGACATGAAGCCATACCTGATTGCCCCCATGTCCATCATAGACTCCGAAGAAATGGGCACTACAATGAGTTAAAATTTGACTCATGCCATTGATAACACAGTCACCCATCAGCATCCGAGGAGAAATTCTAAAAACTGGGGTACGGCTGCAACAGCATCTTCCATCTCTGGTCTCCTACCACAAATAGATGTGAATCCCCAAAGAGGTACACAATCCAATTCAAAGGCCTTCTGGCTGACTATTCTACCAATCTTCTTTTCTTTGGGCACCTCAGGAAGCACGGTAGATAACGATGGATTAGACCAACTTCCTCCCTCTGCCTCACTTTCCACTGCCCCACCAAAGAGATGCCTTGCGTGCTCTGATTCAAAATTTGATGCCCATGAAGTAGACTTAGCAATAGTTTGAAGATCTTCAACATTATTTCCAATATCCATAGAAGTTGGTGAATTCAAATCAGAATTAGCCCCCAAAACTGCAGGTTCCTCACCACAAATATTGCTTGTGTCACTACATACAGATTGAGAACATGAATTATCTAGCGATTGGTCACCATTCAATGACGACAAATCATCTTCCCCATTCTCCCTTCCGATGAACTCACTAAAAATCACATTACTTTCATCTCCATCCATCATCTTCAACGAATTTTCTCCTACACAGTTTCCTTCATGTTGAGACACTGTCACTAGACTAACTTCACTTGGTGGATGATAATTACTGCAACCTTCATCTGCACCAGAAATAGACACCAAAGGCAGCCTTGTCGCATGATGGTCAGCTAACAAGCTTGCTGTGTTTGCTATTAACTTAATCCCTGTAATCTCCATGTGGGTAGTCATCGCCGACCCATCACGGATCAAAGTACCTAGCCTAAATGGAACTGCAACCGCTGAAGATATCTCCTCCATCAAATTCCCTTTGCCGTATAGATTTTATAGCAATAAGCTTAACCTTTCAAACCCTCCAAAATCATATCAACTACCATTTTTCAACTACCTCATCTCCTTATCTCCACAATTGGGCCGATCTTAAAACAACATATGGGGGTTCCAATAGCAAGTATTATTTTGTCTACAATTAGTGAACAAAACCCACCAAGCTGCTTCCTAAATGAATTCAAGAAGCCAAGGAGCTATGCAATGGAAATGGCCAAATGGGTAGTCTAATCTGATGAGAGAAATTGGCGCCAAACTTCAATTTTTATGATAATCAATCAAATACACTGAAACTATATGCTAGAATCGTCTACATCCTATTCATCCCCTTCACCTCTAGACTCTTTTCTATCCAGTTCCACACCCACCCACACACACACACACAGAAACAACCAGAGAAAGACCAAAGATCGTCCCCTTTTCCCCCACTGAAAAGCAACCTTTGATATAGAAAAATATGAATTGAAACAAATGCAACATGAAAATCAATGTCACATCTCTGTCAAATGGGGTCATGAAAAATAGCTTAAAGCAGAAGCTAAAAACCCCATGAGTCACAAGAACTCCCTGAAAATAAAGAAAAAGTCTCACCACAGACTTGTTTCCCTACAACAGAGGCAACCCATCTCAACCTCTAGAAATTTGGGTCTCCCTCTTTCCTCTTAACTTTCCAACTAAACCACCTAAAATGGAAGACTCGATTCACCACCGATTCATTTCTAATGCTATTATTATCAATTCCTGACTTCTCTGGAATTTGTACAACACTCACAAGAATGTTTTGAAAACAATGAAAACAGAAATAACGAAATGGGATGTGTGATTGCTTACCGTTTTAAAACACTCCAGAGTTTGAAGAAAGGTGGCAGTGGTGTGGACGGAGCGAGGAAGGTAGGAAAGGACAGAAAAATGGTAGGAAAGATTGAGAGAGAGAAGGAATACACGTGTCTGTTGGAGTAAGGCACATTTGTGACAGAGCCCGCGTTGGCCAAAGACAAAGCATCTACACGCAAGATTAAGCCAAAAAGAAAAGGAAAAAGTATCCTCATCGTCAGGCTAGTACGAGGAAAAGTGTTTTTTCTATTTGGGTTTTAATGCTTTTGCTTTAGGAATATAAATATTTTTCCTTTTTATAGTATTGAGTGTTATTTCTATTTTGACATTTTTAATTTTGGGAGATTAATGACTCTGATTAGCAAATGATAAAATGGAAGACCAATGAGTGATCATACAAACCCTCTCTTGTTCATGGAGTAAAACGCTGACGAAATCATGTTTGTTATTAATCTCTAATTACAAATCGGTTTAGGGTATCATAAGATTCATGCAAGCCTCAATCCACACCCCCTCACTCTTCAATATGATTGTACAAAGTTTCATATTAGACCATGTGTTTAATGTACTTGGACATAATGTGCAAATGCCTTATTTATGAAAGTTGTAAATCAATAAGAAAGATTGCTGTTTTTATAACCTTAATGGTGTCTGTTCCATCTTATAAAGAGAATGTTCAAAGTTCTTATAATCTTAATGGTGTATGTTCCGTCTTATAAGGGGAAGGTTCAAAATTCGAAACTTAGCTTCCTTCGATATAATAAAAGAAATTTTGCGTTGGGGACACTTTTGTATAAGGTGCAAAAAATGGTACCCCCAAAAAAAAAAAAAATGTAAAGAAAATGCTACTTGCATCAATTCTTTGTACTAAATCAACTCGCTGCACTAACTCACATAACAAATGAGATGGTGTATGCCACATCATTAGTCATGTGAATTGATGAAAGGAATTGGTGTGGAGAGTTAATGCATATAACACTACCCATAATATAAAGCAGAGAAAAAAAAATGGAAAGAACAAAATGGGCAACAAACCCATTTAGGAAAATCATTTGCAGCACCACACTACGGCTACAAATTTGTTAATTAGTTGTATTTAAAAACATGCCAAAGTCGTATGGATTTATACAAGAAGTTCATGAGAAATCACTACATCCCATTATTGAGAAGGAAAAAAAAAAAAAAAAGAGTTAAAAGAAATTCAATTCAAATAGTACCTTCAAAATGCCATGCCAATGCCCTTGGGGTGCATTTGGTCGGCAGGATTAGGCATCTGATTCCCAGAAATGGGCTGATTGGATATTCAATTTCCAAAAAAGAGATATATTCCAACATTTGATTGGCATGTTTGGAAAGAATGAGTATCGAATTTATAATTGAGAATCAGATTTATAATTGGGTCTTTTTCTTTCAAAATTTTTTTTTTCTCCCCTTCTTATTCATGTATCAAGGGACACACCTGTCACATTAAATTATTGTAAAGAATAGGAATCTAAAGGTAATCCCGTGCCCAAATATGATAAATTGATAATGAGCTAGAATGAGAATGAGATTCTCCAATCCCGCAAATCAAACATGCCCTTAAATAGAAATGTTATTACATCCCTGATCGAGTGTGGGACGTTCGGTACAGATCTCACCACTCATTTGTGAAACAGTCTACATATCTGAGAAGAATCAGATGGTGTAGAATTGTCGCCTATCCCACTTGCATCTGTCAGTACTCCTCACCGTCTGATCGTGTGGACCATTCCACAAGTGAGTATTGTTCTTATCAAAAAATAAAAAATAAATAACATCACAGTCCAAACTAGTGACTATTATATATATGCCACGTTCCACTGCTAGATTGGCCTGACATTCCGAGTCGGTCACTAGGTGACGTGTAAAATTTCGTACTTATCAACCATAACCACCCCCACCCCCAAAAAAAAAAGAAAAAAAAGTGTGACGTGTGATTGTGTAAATGGTGGAAGACTGTTTGCAAATTGGTTTGGTGAAGAGAGAGAGAGGAAAGGTCAGGGGGTCTGTATACATGTTAAGGTACATTGCACTGAATCATAATTTGGGTCTAAACTTCTCAAGGTTGCACACGTGTCCTGTTCTTTTCTGGGGGCATGCAATTTGGTTTTTCGTCTATCGTAATAAACAAATACTTTGTGGGAAGCTTCCTTGGAAGTCGAAATTTAAAAAGGGGAATTTACCAATGCAGTTGCCTTATTAGGAGTAAACCCCATGGAGGATGCTTTAACTATCAACTTCTTTATGTTTGTAACAGTTTATAGTAAAGTCAGTAGTCAGTTTGTTGTAAGTCAATAGTCAGAGGAATTACTGCAAAAGAGTGGAATGCAATGGTAATTTCCCTTTCAGTAAAATCTTGCATGACCCCAAAAAATTGTGGTTTTTATATCCACAACCCCAATTGTGGGAATTCATTCTAATGTACCCCTTTTATCAGATGGATGGGACATGCACCCGCTACCCAGCCAGCAAAGAAAGAAAAACGGAAACAAGAGAAAATATGCATCAAGCTAGCAAACCAAGAAATTCCATCCAGCATTGCTAGATGTTTGGAAATGTCTAAGCCAAAAGTATGGCCAGCTATAATACTTTTTTTTTCTTTTTTTTTTGGGGCCAAACTAGCTTACCTCAAAGGTTATTCCTGAAGAGGTTTCGACCCAGACCAACTCCACGCAATACACCATCCATTTGTAAGCCTAGTCCATGCACCCACAAACCCATGCATTGCCACTCTTTTAGATTAAAAGCGAATTCCTCAACAAAGCAAAGAAATATAACAAGCTTAAAGGCCCAAAACTTGTTTTGAGTAATCTAGTATTACATATAGTAATTGCCATAGCCATGGATTTAACTCTCGTCAAAAACGCATAAGATGACAAGTTCACTTTGCAAGACTAGCATTTGTTATGACAGAACAACCAGCAGAAAAATACCAACCTAACCACTACCAATATAATGCCGATACATAATAAGCCCCATGAAATTTCATATTGCACATGAAGCAAAATCTTTGTAATTTCAACTACAATAACTTTCTAAAATTAAACATATTTAGCCCATTTTATTTAGCATTGTTCTAATTGCCAAATGTTTAAGCTGAAAATTAATCTCAGAATTTTGTGAAAGATTTTTTCAGGCAGAATGATAAGATACTGAAATGCACAGATGTTTATTACTACTGAAACAACTGACATGTTTTTCAAACAAAAGAAATAAGACACACACAGGAGTATTTACTATTATTATTTTTCAAAAGGAAGAGGATAATAATAAATTTAACTGTAATATATTAAGCTTATAAAATCCACACAAAACACTTACCGAGTCTTTGGATGCCATTGCAAAATTGAAGATACATGTATCTATAAATAGCCTTTAGTTTATTTCAAAAAGCCACTACTCCCTTTTCCATGTAGTTGAGAATAAGACTTGGTTGAAAAAGTTGGAGAGGCCGGTGCTTCCAGAATATAAACTTTGGTTAAACCTACTTCTTGCTTGCCTTGAAGGATTCAGGGGAAAGGTTCACAAGATAAATTCTTCAAATGACGTCATCTCGCTTTCTCCCAACTAGGACTGGCAACATACATGGACTCCATTCCAAGCATACATTTATACGCACCTTGTAACTCTGAGTCATAATTATGGCAGATACATAGCAAAACCCTGGATTATTTTGGTGGTGACTTGCAAGGACATCCCACTGCATGATGAATGGCAGTCCATCATCATGTACAATAATACTGCATGATAACATTTATCAATAGTTAGTTCAACAACAATAGTTACTTCAACTAGAAGATGGGTAATTAGCAAAAATATACAACACAAAAGAACTGCCGACAAACATATACTACCATACCAAAATAAGAGTGGTTACAACAATATAGTCTCCACACCAACTTTCACCACGGTCCTGGGACTTAACCAGTATATATATAATATGCCAACAAAAGATTGCCATTTTATCTCATTATGTCTTTTCTTCAACGACATAAGTGGCCCCTTCTCCTGCCCAACCTCAGTTTGTTTTTGAAAACTTGAAACAAGAGCTTCCCATCTCTGCCCCAAAATGCTTATAAATCCTGACTCTCATCATATCATGTTTAAGATCCAAAAGGAAAAAAAGAAAGTACATCCAAAAACTATGACAAACCTTCTGATTATGCACGTGTGTACACACGCACACATTCATGCAAATGAGCTCAACCATGAATGGTATAAAGATATGCTTTCAAAATTACACAAAAAATGGGGTGTTCTGATTCATAGAAACCTCAACCCTTTTTCTACTTGATTTTAATTTAGGTAATACAAAAACCAGATTCAAATTAAGATGGTGGCTGTCTACCTTCCATGATTGAGCTGATAGTTAACCAAATAAGCCAAAAATGTTAATATGTGAGAAAAAATGCTTCATCACTTTGAAGCATAAACCTGAAATGCCTTTAATAGAACAAAGATTAAAACTTCAAATCAACATATGCAATGCAAGGTTAAAGTCAAAATAAATGCTAAAATTAAAAACTTACCTCGGGTATACAAGCTCAGGTGCAAATTAAATGACTTGGGAAGATTACACCTTAGCATCCTGTAAAAGGTATGAATAAATCCTGCCCAAAAAAAAAAAGTAATTTAGCAAAACCATAGTTCACTTACAGTTTATATCTGCGGCAAATAAACTCAAAGAATAAGCGCAAAGCAACGATGAGAATCTTACCATCAGCAAGCCATAGCCATTCACCAGAAACCTGAAAAAAAGCACCAAGAGATTTTTTTTCCCTTTTTTCTTTCTCTAAGGGACCAAGATAAAAGTGAAGGACCAAGTCCCCACATACTAATATCATTTATGGAAATTCAGCCCAAGATTTACTTCAAATTGTTACTCCCTCCGTTCCTAATTGACTGTCCCCTTTGGAAAGAACACATTTTTTTAGGAAACCCCTATTTAATGCTTTCACATCAATATGTATGTTTTGGCATTCCAATTTTTCTCTCAAGTGTACCAAACATTAAAAAGAAGAGAATACCCTTTTAAAGGTATTTTTGGAAATGAAATAAAAGAATCATTGACTTTTGGAAGGTGACAATAATTTTGAAACATCCCAAAAAGGAAAGTAGGCCAATAATTTACGATCAGAGGGAGTATTTAATTATTATTACTCCTCGGCCATAACTATAAGAAAGAAAATCATAATCAACTACACCTAGAAAAAGATAACTGCATTCAATACAATCCAGTTTTTACCACTACTGGTAGCAGATGGGAAAAAGAAAATTTCCACATGTATATAGAAACCAAGAGGGATGGAGGAGAAAAAAACTCCACATATGAGTTTACGCATTTACACCTACCAGACATTATTGCATCGAAAGAAAAGCTGATTTTATTGGGAATATAAAATGTATGTACAAAAGGCATTGTTCTCTGATTTGTAAATGCTACAACCAGGATACAGTGTTTGCTAAGATAACTTGTACGCTGGACAAAATGATCTTTACAGCCGAAGTCACCAACTTAACACAAAACATCCGAAAGGTTCACTCGAAAATCAACTTGTGCAGGAGTTTTCAAAGAATCTATAACCTAATTATGAACCTGACATCCAAATGACCATCCATGTAACTGGTCATTTCTTGACAACACTAATTACGTTTCGTTTGTCAATAGTATAATGAACAAGAATATACAAAGAAAGCAACTTCAAACCATCATATTTAAATCTGAAAGGTCATCCATTGGAATTTCAAGGCCCATAAAGTCATGATCTTGTAATCCATCATCGTCAATGTTCAACCATGAACTGAGATCCTGCCCTTGACCATCAAGATCATCAGGAACACCAAGTACATCCATTCCAGGAAGCTGCAGGTGGGATAAATCAATGGGGTCATCCAATACATCCAAGCTGAACTCATCTTTTTTCTTGGCATTGCTAATGGTAGTCATCTCACTTGACTTCGGCAAAGAAGGCAATGCCGGTTTGGGTTGCTCTGATATCTTGCCAAGAAGGCCATTGACAGAAGCAGACAACTGAGTCGTTTTCTGCTTCGGCTTTGTTTTGGACTTCCTTTCCCCCTTAACATTGGATAACGCAGGCCTACCAATTTTAGTAGTTCCATTTCTAGATAACACCTCTCTGCTGTGTCCTTTTCCCTCCCTGTCCCTTTCACTCCTCTTTCCTTTTGTACTGCTTGAAAGAGAATTTCCAATGCCTGAAGGGGCACTTGAAGTACCCATTGGACCACCAACAACATCCTCGAGCAACAACTCCCTCTTCTTTACTCTATTCGACCATGTATCTTCTTTACCAATTTGTTCAGATGGATGATTTACAGATGGAAGCACATCAGGAGAATAAATGTCATGATTATCTATGTTGTGACCAAACCGTGAAGTCAGAGAAGGGCTTTCCTGTGAACCCATGGAAGCTGCAGAAGAGACAAAATCACTATCCAAAACTGAAGAAGTAAAGATCAATGAATCCATAAACCACAAAATTCCATAGAGAACTTTGACTAATTGAGCACATGCATAAATAAAATAAACATCCCCATAGATTTTATAGTATGTTAAGCAGATTTCAAGTAGTTTTCCAGTAGGTTTCAGATAAAGTACCTGAAACTCTAGCTTCCAAAGAACGGGAGGAGGTGTTGGCATATGGTTTGGCAGATTCACCCTCTGTAGTAGTATCTGCTGATTGTGCATCATTGAGGCGGGAAGACCCAGAAAGAAACATATCCCTGAATAAAGGCTCACTGAAGCAGCTCTTGCCTGTATTTTCAAATTTCTGACATCGTTCTAAAGTCCGTTTAACAAAAGCTAAGGCAGCTTGCTTGGCAATCTTGCTACTGGAACTCTTCCCACCAGAGGCATTAGGACCTCGACAAGTCTATCAAGCAAAGACTCCATTAAACTCACCAATAAATCATTCATCAAAAGAAAAAAAATAAAAAATAAAAAATAATTTCCAGTAGCATTTTCTGGTAAAGCAGCCTATTGAATAATAACCAGTAGAGGCAATTAACTGTTCTTTATTTGGCCCCCCCCCCCCCCCCCCTCTCTCTCTTTCTTTTTCAAAGTGGAATTGATACCCATAATGAAAATTCTGAAGCAATTAAATTTACTGCCCAACCATTTCCCACCTTTTAAATATTTATTTATCCAATAAGGTGGTTTACCATTCAAAGAGAAATCAAACAGAAAAAATAATAATAATAAATTAATTTCTATAAAAGAATGTGCTGTAGACTTGTAGACCGCTAGACCTACATTTCCGAATAGTAGTCTAAGGTAACCTAGTCAATCCAAACAGGAAAAAAAATAAATAAATAAATTCCTATAAAAGAATGTGTTGTAGACCTACATTTCCAAATAGTAGTCTAAAGTAACCTGGTCAATCAACTCTTTTTAAGCTGTCCAAGAGAAAAATCCCCACATCTAGAATGTCAAACAGTGTCAAAATAATTGCAATGATCCTCGACCCAGTTGCTTGTCTTGTGACCAGAGGTACCAATAAATATGTCACAAAAACCCCTTGCAAGCAGTCAAGGAGAGCAACCCAAACCTTTCTTAATATCAACAAAGAGGTATCAATGCTTCTCCATAAGTTTGAACCCGAGATCACTCACTTAACAAATAAGGCAAATGCCACTAGGCTATCATGCCATTGGCCACAGACCCCAGTTCAATGGACATGAAAAATCAACATTAGAACAAGAGAGAGTTAATGCCAACTTTGCCATTCTAGAAGCAAACTGCAACATTAGGGATCCCAGAGAAACGTCATAAAATATAAATTATACAACAGCTCAAAGGAATTATTCAGATCCATGTTACATGCTTATTCTTATTCTATTCTACATCTTACAATACAGATTTTCCTCTAATAAGAAATTTCACCAATCATTTTTCTATTTCTCATAAGAATTGTTTTAGCCTTTTAGGTACCCTTTATTATCTCAAATAAAAGTGAAACTGTACATAATTACAAACCCAAGATACAAAAAATCCCATCATGGACGAGTTCACCACTTCTAACTAAAATGTCAGTATACCAAAATTTTCATTCCAAACATTGATAAGGGAAAATGAGATAAACTACTAATGTACTCCAAATGTAATAGAGGGTGATGGTTATTCCAATTTTCAAAATACCCAAACAAGGTGAAGACCAAAACAATTCAGGCTTAGACATTGAAAAAATTACCATATATTTCTCATAAGCCATTCCAATGAGTTTGTCAAGGGCATGTTGTTCAAACTCCCTACACAACAATAAAATGGTTTGCATTAACACCATGATGGACATACAGAAGGCTAGGTTAAAAAGAACAAGGCAAGTGAAGTTATCTAAAGAGAAAGGGCAAGGTAGTTACTTTTCTTGAAGCTCTCTTGTTTCCGAGGCAGACTGCAAAAGTTTACCTAACAAGCCTTTCTTCTTGGACACCTATTGTAAAAAACAAACAAATAAATAAATTTAAAATAAATTAAAACATATGCTGAATTCCTTAAGAAAAAAATCAACTTCAATCTCAAGCTATGAAATTTTTATTTTTATTTTATTTTATTTTTTATTTGATAGGCTCAAGCTATGAAATTCATTAATACCTAACTTTTTTTCCTGATAAAGTAATTCTAATTCTGAGAAAAGCAAAGAATGATGGATAACATCACAATACAAGCAAAATGATCAATTTGGTTTCCATTCCTAGTCTGTATCCACTGGGATCAAAACAACATTGCTGTATGTCCATTATTTCAGAAAAACCATGCTGATTACTATAAGAAAACGAAAAAGATAAATTCATATAAATATAATTTTGAGAGAGAGAGATAGTTACTACATATAAACTTCACAATGCCACCAAAAAATACCTGTCCATGGTACTTGTCCTCCAGTCTACGGATGTCTTCAACAATTTCATCATCCTCTGAGGGTGCTATGTCAGGCTGACCAAAAAGGAAAATGCAATCAGAAGAATGACCTCATATGAAGGCTAGTACAGCAGAACATAAAATATAACAATTAGCTACCACCTTTTAAAAATAAATCCCTTAGTTACCATCATTTTCCCCCAACCCACGGCAAAAAAAAAAAAAAAAAAAAAAAAAAACCTGCCTAATATACAAACTTTTGGTGTGCTTCGATGGAAAAAAATTTTCGATCAAAATAAGCAGTTAAATATATAATTACCCACCTGACAGCAAGCATCACTTAAAGGGAAAGACCCAACCATATAATGAAGCTATTATATGTGTCAAGAATGGCTAATTAATATGAGAGCTCTTGTAAAAGAAAACCTACCACTGCTTCCGGGAAAATTCCAATACTCTGAATCTCCATGAGAAGTTTGCTTTCTATGGACATACTATCATACTGAAACTCTGAACAGGCTATGCTGGGCATCATTGCTTGATCTGAAAGCATGCCATTTAGGGGGTGACTGTAGTTTGAGATAATCCCTGTGTTTGGGATGGACACTATATCACTTTCTGACTTATCATATCCCCGCTTATCAAGGGATCTCCCAGTGGCAGTAATCCTACAACCATTAAAAGCAGCATGCCCGGAAATCTGAAAGTTCCCTGACAATTGGTGATTTAAAATGTTGGATTCGAACTCTGCGTCCATCTCAAATCCAGTTCCATATATGTGGTCTTCATTTCCACTGCAGTCAAAATCCTCACTTTCATCCTCTGAAATAATAGCTGCTATGAGTCTCTGACAAAGAGTTGTTTCTGATGCTAACTGTTCTGGAAAAGGCTCAGCATTCTTTGTTTCAGTAGTAAAGTCCATATCTCTCTCGCATTTATTCAGCCCAAATCCATTAGGGACAATACTGCAACCATCTACATCTAGAGGAACTGGGTTTGGAGTCAGCACTGCACATCCAAGATTTCCCTCCTGTAAGAGATTTATAAAAAACAAAAACAAAAAAAAAAAAATTATTAAAATTTGTGCCAATTACAAAATTTATTTACAGGAACAGAGGATTCTGAACTTTAGAGGTCAAATAAATTGTACCTCAATTTTTTACTACTGAAGAAACCAAGAAGTTATTAGGGGGAAAAAATATTAACAAAGGACAAGTGTGTTATACTCAAATTACATCAAGGCTTAAAATAATCAATGTCACAAAGGAGTAAACATACATGTCCATACTGAAGCCATAAAAATAAAAAAAAAAAAAAATAAAAAACAACAAATAACAATGAATTTTAAACATATGGTCATGGTGTGAACAAGGAACAGATAAGGAACATAGTTTTAACTTTTAAGTATTGAAATTGATGGGTTTAATAACTTTTTTGATAAGGGACATTGATGGGTTTAATATGACTTGCTAGTGGTTATATGACTTGATATTGTCATACAAACAAGGATATGTAAAAAATAAAATTAAAAGCCTCACCTGTTGCTTCAAATAAGTAATGTCTACATCAGATATAAAACCAAAGAATGGTTCCATAAGCCTCCAGAATGAGTTGGAAAAGGCATTAGCTGCAGGGGCAATCAGACCAATTAATCCAACGAAAAAAAAAAAAAAAAAGTATCTTGAAAAGACAATAAAACAAAATTTTAAGAGAGAACAGTACAAGGATTAGTAACAGCATTCACAGCAGCCAACAGCTCTTCATGCCCATCATCTGAACCAACTAAGAAAATTGAACCACAAGTCATTAAAGGACCAAAATAAATAATCACATAAATTTGTGGATTCATAAGATTTCTTATTAATAGTAGAGTGCAACTACCAAGAAAATCTGCTGTTGCATTAACCGTAGTATGCTTTTGACGAGTATAAGCCTTACGGTCAGACAGTTTCCGAGTTGGTGGACGACCTGCTTTGCTGAGTGACAATTTTCATAAAATTATCAGATTTTAATCTAGGTAACCCAGCATTGTTAAGACTACAAATTAGGGATGAGATTTATCAAATAATCCCAAAGCTTGGCAGGAAGAAAAAATTTAACCTTTCAGTCTTATCGAAACCAACTCTGGCGCTTCTAAGCTGTTTTCCGGTCCCGACATTGCTATGCTTCTCAACAGTCATTGGCATGAGAGACCTTGTGGAAGTAAAACCCCGCCCAGTCCTCCCTTGCCTCCTAACGCCATCTCCAAGGTCTTCTCCACTAACCAGTTTATTCTTTCTTGATGGCGGCACCAGAGTTGACACCTTTTGAACATTTTGTCCAGCTTTCTCATCTGCCTCATCAGACTTCTTGCCCTTATCTCTAGATTTGGTTTCAACAGCCGCTGACTCCTCAGTTTCCGATAAAGCAGATGAAGAAAAATGGTCCCCTTTTAATTTAACTTGCTGAGGAGAATTGTTGGGCAAGCGTCTTCCAAATCCCAACCCATTTTCACTACCAGCTACATCAGATATGGTATCCAAAGCAGGGGGATCATCGTTATTTAAACCAATAGGCACAATAATTGTTCTTCTTGCAGTACGGGAAATCTTCTGTGACTTCTGGCCTGCCCAGTGGGCAACAGGTGGTGATGAAGACCGTGTTGATGGCGTGCGTTTGCGATTGCTAGGGCCAACAGCAGTAGGGAGCTTGTTTGAACAATGAGAGAGCTCCCAATCATTAGAAACAGTTGCTCGATGGACAACTGGGGATGACTTAGGTACAACACTTGGACCTGATCGTGGAGCCCGAGCAGATGCATTAATTTTCGTGCTTGAAGTAGGACTAGCTGAATTAAAATCATCACGAACACTAGTCCTGGACATTGAATAAATTAAAGATAATGTTAACCAATACGTGATCTTATAAAAATTTTATTTAAAACATGGTCAGAAAGAAAAGGGCTTTATAAAGCAAATTAAGGCCCTGTAACATGGACCAAAAAACAAAAAGGAAACAAGGGAATAGTATCTTCAGGAGATTAAACAATTGCAAATATAATATGGTCAAAAAAAGTAAAAAAGAAAGAAAAAAACGTGCTAGGGATGTCAATGCATACTTATTAACAGCTCTGAGATTCACCCTTTCCTTATCTGAACCATTGGGACGATCCCTCCTATCACTGAGAAGGGAACTGTTGTCCTGGTCAGTCCTTGGGATGGAAGATCGCATACCCAATCCAGGCTGCTGTGAGACACTATCTGCTTTTCCAATTCCAATAGCTCCATTGGCAACTCCCGGCCTATATAAAAATACATATTAAAATTAACTCACAAACAACCAATTATCAATGGAAAAATTAAAATAATGTTCGTTTGGATTAAAGATTCCAAGAATAGAGACATGAACCAGAATTCCACTATCATAATTAGTTTTTCTCTTAGCTTGAAAGGAAGTTTTTTGCCCTCCAATACAGTCAGGCAAAAGACTAGAGATAATAATCTTTCTTAATCAATTTTCAAGGAATGAACTCCATTCCCATGCATCTCATATCTAAAAATGTTAAAAGCAAATATTAAAGCTGCATTTTGCTTTTGGGGGATATTATTTCTTTCTGATTTCAAATTTGTAATGATAATGTATATTAAATATATATATATTAATTACTGAAGGGGAGTGCTCCTCAACTACAAATGCAAACATAGTACATATAAAATATATGGAAGACAGAAAGAAACAAAATATAAGTTTTAAAATCAATCTGCTGGTAGAAAGTTATAGGAATTGCATAGCTAAATTAATATACATTCATATCACAGACTTGGATTCTAATCAAGTAAATCAACATTTTTTAGAAGTCAAAATACCACAACTGGTAGGTGAAAGACTCCCATATTTAACCTGGTATTAGGGCAATAAAAAATTCCAATCAAAGCCTCAGTGTTTTTGAATACTTCATGCATCAAATATAATAATCAAAATGTTAGTTTAGACCATAAGTAAATAAAAAATTGAAAACAGCCTGGCTTAAGATTCAAATTGTCACTAAAACCGCCAAAACTAAATTAATTCATATGGTACATATGCCAAGCATAAACAAGCCTTTAAGGTATTAATCGCTATATCAGCATCCAGACACAAACCGACAGTATTTTAAATTCTTAAGATTATGCATCGTGGAGTCTTCTTCAAGACGTAGCTCAGAGCTAACCTATACAAGAATGACACTCAATAGGATCATATTGGAGATAAATAAAATAAGGCTTTATTGATAATGCTAGACTAGCTATCACCTTCCTAACAAGGATTTATATAGATTTATCTATACTTTTTTTTTTTGGGGGGGTGAAGTATACAGATTTATCAATACCTAAAATGGAAAAGTGTAATATCCTAGTCAATAAAATCAAATTTAGTCATATAACAATATAAAATGACCATTTAACATCAATTCGTAATATGAAAGATTGCGATAAGATATCAAGTAGAGATTCAGTAAATCTTACTCATAGTTTTAGAATATTTTTTAACCATATTCTCCTATTTTCCCCCACTTTGATGGGGATTTAGAACAAATTATGTTCATAAACTTGATGCTCAGAAATCCTCACCTTATCATTGGATGCATAATTGTTCAGAATTTCTTTTGCTGCTAAGTTTGCTAACAGTGTTAACAAATGTGGACCTCTAATAGATTGAATAAAGTGGTCTCTATGGGACAAGGCCTTGGTTGGCCAGATGGGTTTCAGCGAAACAATAACCTTGGGCTTCCAAAATATTTGAGCATTAATTTTCTTAATGTCTTCTTCCTCCAAATGAGCCGTACCTAGGGTTTTGAAACCCTAGATATGATCGAATCAAACCAAAAGAAAAAAGAGGCAGAGTGCGATGGAGAATGTCAAAGACAACAACGTGAGCCCATGATTCAAAGAAGAATAGGAGGCCTTTTTTTCAGGTACGATGGAGATGCAGGAACATAAAAAACCAACTGCCAAATGAGCGGCAGAGTGCAGCCCACCAGGAAAAACAAAACTAATGGAAGAGAAAATTAGAGAACGTCTCACCGACCCAACCTTGTACCATGGGAAGAAGAAAATGGAAATTTATTGATAATGCAGGGATGCTTACAATAAACCTAAGAGGGGTTTATATCAGTATTTATTACCTAAAAGATGGAAACTAAATTATACTTACCTAACCAAATCACATTGCAACACCTATTCTTTGTGATGAAATATGCTGCTGGAATTTTATTGCGTCCCATTCACATCATTACAGTGCTTCTTATCATATCCATATATAAATAGCATGTACATAAAAACAAATTAATGACATCTTAAAAATAAACAAAATGGAAAATTGACATGTTACCATAAACGTGTCATTATTCTCTCAGATATTCTCCAACTCCATTCTTAAGAACAAGTTTCAAAGGTATAATTACAAACAGGTCTTTACAAAATTTCTCTTATTTTAAACAATAAAAATTCTAGCACCCCCACGAAAAGCCCCGTACAGAATAAAAAATAGTTAAGTACATTGACGACTGAATCTGCTAATAATCAATGGTTTTCTACAACAATTTTCTGGTTATTAACAATAAGCATAGATAATGCAGCAATAAATATACAGAGAGATTCAGAGAAAGGGGGTAAATTAAAGAATGACTGAGCAACTAAATTGCACCAAGAAGAAACTCAGATGCACAAAATCAAAATCTCAACTCTTTTACATAAGTCTAGATTTCTCAGAAGAATTGAAATGAAAACGATCGAAAATGCAACTATAATAGAAAAAAGTGAATATAATTAAAATACTGAGAGATAAGTTCATGAGTTATCATATTTATTAACAATTCCCCCTACCCCAAACAAAAAATCACGCATACCATACTCACAACAAGGCTCAAAGATATCACTTACAAGTAATTTGTTTGAGAATGGACATTGTCAGTGTATAATTAGATTATTAGTAAAAGCTTACTATGATAATAAATGCCATCTCTTCATAAATAAATAAAAAAGAATAATAATGATAAAATTAATAAATGCCACCTCTACTAAATAAATAAAAGGACTATATCGAGAGTTAGAGATTATACATGCTCCTAAGTTTCCTCCAAGAAATATATACAATGAAATCGTAAGTAGAAGGAGCAGCTCCACTAAGCAATATATTTAACAAATAACAATTTAATTTAACAAAGGTTGTCATGCCAAGGTTCAAATAGCCACCAAGGGCAGTGCCAGAATCACAGCACTTCAAGCAGTCATACCTGAATCCATGGGAGTCATTATTCAACCTTGAACGTGCGTCAGTGACAAGTCTCTGCTGCATTCCCTGTTTGGGTTCCCGGTAGCCATCAACAGGTTTAGTTGACACTGTACTTGGAGAAACATCTGGCTTTATTCCAGAACGCTTCTTCTTCATTTTTGACTTTTCCCAACCATCAACACTAATTGATAGTGTTCGATCCTCACCCTGAACTGCACCGCTATTTGGCAATCTTAACATTTCCCTCTCCCTATCAATTGCCCCAGATGGCCTGGCAAGAGCATTAGTCCGTACATCCATCTAGATCAATAAAAATCTGTACGTCAGCTTTCTCTTAATAAGTTGAAACTCATTCAGATCTTACTTAAATAAAAGAACAGAAAAATAGATAGTTATATATTAATGTATAAGATGGGCCACTTGCACAGAATATTAGAAGCCAACTTATGGGAACTACTGAAATTTAAAAATACACAACATAGACAGACACTCTGATAGAGCACCAGACAACATGCAAAGGCTAATGGACCAAGATAGTCCAACACTTCACGTTGTTTTTTAAAAAATAACAGAAAGGGCAGTACAACACAAAAGTACGCATATTATCATACACAGATACGTATTCATACTAACTCAAGCAAGTACAGAGAACATACAAGAATCTGTTTAAACAGAGATATATAAAATCAGTTTAGGAACAAATCAACAAATAGTATCATTCCCCCAACACATAGACACAAACGCATACAAGAAAAAAGAAAAGAAAACTTTACAATCCATGAACCTATAAAAATGACCAATAAAGTTGTTACACAAGTCAATGATACAAAAGAATCATACACAAACCAAGAGAAGAAAATACAATCTCAACAAAAAAGAGTCAAGGAAGCACTATTAGAAGAGAGAAAGTCCAGGATATATACCCTCGTCTCCACCAAAGAAGTACGGGTGCGTTTGTTTGGAGCGCCACTTTTTGCCCTTTCTTCTGACTTTTGCTGCTCATGCTCAAAGCTACCTGTGATGGTATGACTCTGGGTTCCCATCTTACCAATACTCGGCCCCAGGACTGACCGATCACCCGATAACAACACACTTGACCGCTCACTAGACAACGCATCTGAACGAGATCTCTTCTTTGATGGTATGCTTGGGAAATACTTACTGAATACACCTAAGGCGTTGCTGAAGGTTTTCGCACGTTCCCTGTTACATGATACAACTTTATAAGCTACTAACATCTCTTATCCAAATGCAAATTTACAAAGAACTACCTCGCCTTATAAGCACTCTCACGCAGATTATCCTTGACCCTTTTGAGTTCCTCCGGTGAGGGAGACGGCAGCTTGCCCTTTGAAGAACCAGACGGAGAATCATCAGGTGAAACGCCAAGAGCAGCAGCTGTGAGTCGTTTAAAGTCCACTTGTCGATGAAACTTATGGTCTTTTGGTTCAAAGTGCAAGTATTGGAGAAAGTTCAGTACTTCGCCCTGTGTTACTGCAGAACTATTTCTTGACATGCTTGGAAGAGCTGATAAGATTGGATTCTCCATGCTTTCACGGAAACTACCTGATCTATCCAATGAAGCAGCTGTGAAAGATCCACGCTGCCCAGTGGTGAATAATGGCCTATCTGGGCTACCAGAAGACAAATCAAATTTGCTAGATGTAGCCATTGCCTCAATTTCCGCACATTCTCCACATTACGGACCAAGTAAACAGGGTGGTACATGACAAAACTGTGATACTACAGCACATGAAGGCCCAATATGAACTCATAAGGGCAATGACAGGACAGTAGACCTGCAAAGGATAATAAACCAATGGGAACCCAAGTTCAAATCTGACTGAAATGAGATAACTACCCTTTAAATTAATCTTAAAAAAACATTTTAAAAAAAATTAATGCTTATGATCAGAAATAATAGCAGCAGCTATAACAAATTGGAAGTAAGACCCAAACAAGACCACAGTAATCATTGCGGAAAGCTCAGAGCAAGCAACTTATCTAAGATTTATAAATCCTATAAGCCATTAGCTCTATCAAAGGCCATGTCCTGTAGGAGATCATAGGCTATCATGCCTTTTCACACCACCTCAACCCATGTTCAATTTGGCCTCTCTCTTGTCCTTACAATGCCTTCAACTTAAATGAAATCACTTCTGAAGCCTGATGCTATCGGTCTTCATCATACATGACCAAACTATCTAAGATAAATTTCCCTCATCTTGTCTTCAATTCTTGCTATCTCTAGCTTTTTACAAATGCATTCACCTCTTCTTCAGTGTGAATCTCCACTCATTCCTTACATTCTATTATAACTAGAGTTACTTTTTGATGAAGTATGACTAGAGTTATGTTTAGGACATATTATATCCCAATTTCCTAACTCCAGCATTTTTTTTTTTTAATTCCTAAAGATTTTTCAACAGTCACAAATAGCTTCAAAAGCACTTGTTTCATCCACCACACTCTAATTCTATAAGCATTATCATATTCAATCTTCCTTCCGATTGGACGATAGATCCAAGATTTAATATATATATATATATATATATATATATATATATATATATATATATATATATATTCTCAATTTTCCTAGCCATTAATTTTCATTCTTTCTTAATTTTCTACTCCTAAATTAGTTGAGGTTACATTCCACATAGTCAATCTTAGTCCTGCTTAGAGCCTCTCCCCACAGACCTAACTTACAAAAATATGCTTAAAACCAACCAATAATTTATTCACAGGTCTCCACTTAACTGATTTTTTTTATACCAAACATCATCTCGAATGGATAGTAAATTCTCAAATTTAATCATGAATCATAGAACGCCTGATTCAAATGCTATCTTCAAAAATGCATGTACTAAACAAAAAATCCATTTTCCAAAAGAACTTCTAATTACTCATTTTACAATTTTCACAATATTTTGCTAACGCGTACTTCATTGTTATGTTGATGGTTCCAAAATTCAAAGATGCTTTATCTTTGCACCAATTGGAGTGCCTTCAATCTCAAATTCAATGTGTACATGATAACATTAAAAATTAGAATGAAAAAAATAAAGAATAAAAGGTGGTTAGAAAATAAACAAATACGTATACATTTATATATATATATATATATATAGAGAGAGAGAGAGAGAGAGAGAGAGAGAGAGAAATAGAGAATACAAATAAGGGGAGAAATATCCTCAAGGGGAAAAAATTTCAGCAGTCAGGAGCAATGCCGTCATTTTCTCAATATGACCACCATTATTATTATTTCCTAACCAAGCATTTCTATATAAACCAAAACTCTGTAAGAACGTTCATACCGATCAACATGGCCCATCATTTGTCCCTGCAACTTCATGACCAAAATGACTGCCACTATCTCATTAATTTCAAAAGTAGTCCCGCTACAATCAGTCTGTATGGACAGGCTTTTGCCACAAAAACATACTGTCGGCAGCATTTTCCATTCCAATCATCCCTCCTCTAAAAACAGAACAACAAAAACCTCCACGGCTTCACTTATTTAGCTCAAAAACATCCCCCCAGCAGCCGAAATTCAAGCCAATGACAGCATGACCAAATAATTTTTTATTTTTATTTTTTTTTCTATCTTGCTCATATTTCTCCACTCCTCGAATTCATACAAATCAACAGAAACCACATCAACCAAAAACAGATACTTTGTTGCAGCAAGTCTGGCTACTAGTTGGAGCGTGTGAACATTACAGCAACTATTTTGTTCTCGATTTCAGTTCAAAAAATAATATCCCACATATATCTCTACATATACACACAAAAATAAATATACAAGGAAACCCTAGAAATTGAATCAACAGAAAACCTATCAAACAAATACCATACTCTAACTTCAATCGTCACCGAAACTTGAAAATAATTCCAATTAAGTAAACCCGAGAAGTTGAATCTAAAAAATAAATAAATAATTTTTTTATTTTACAAAAAAAATAAATAAATAAATGATACCATGAATCTGACCTTGAATGGTGACAATGGCGAATCAGTGTTCGTGTTCTTCTGAAGCTATGAGGAATCTGAAATTTGGTGATTCGAAAAATGGTCTAAATTGGATGATCCAAGGGTTTGTTATAAGTTGGAGCTCGAAATCGAAGGTTCGTACAAAGAAACCATGGAGGACGAAGCGCTCAGTGTTTTGATCGGCAATGTAATGGCTTTTGTTGAAATTACGTGTATGCCCATGTTTTGTTGCATCGAGAAGTAAATTTGGCTTTCAAAAGTAATGGCATTTCTGGAAGAAAAGTTTTAAACCGGCCTTTTAAAGAGCTTGCGCAATGTAATTACGGTTTACTAGTAAACAGGCACACGAAATCTTTGCGTAGATGAAAATAACAAGGGTTTTATCAAAATAAAAAATAATAACAGTAATTGGGTCGAAGAGGTAGTCTAGTGCGATCGAGGGGATTACAATGAAGATGACTAGTTGACGACGATAATAATGTATTAGCTGTGGTGAAATTAATGGCAATAGTTATGTTGCAGTGGTGCTGGTGATGGTAGCGACAGTAAAATTAGCAGTGTTACGTAGCAATAATAGTAATCTTTGGATAATAATGATGGGAGTAATAAACTAATATTAGAAGAATAATAAGGTAATGGCGAGAGATGAGAGAAACTGACTGATATCAAAAGAATGATAAGGTAATGGTGAGAGTAACAAACTACTATCAAAGTGTTAATGAAAAAATGAGGTATATTGTAATGAGTGGGGATGTGGCGGCGGTGGCAGGCTTAGTGGGAGGTGCAGTGACGACGGATACGATAGCAATGGTAGGAATCAGTGAGTGATGGCAGCTGGGACGGTAATGACTGATTTATTAGTTTTTTTTTGTGGATGATGTAGTATTGGTTTTAATTTTGATACATTGTTTTTTTTTCTTTTTAATGATTGTTAGTTTGTAACATCTAATAAAGTGGTTACCTAATAAGTTTTGAATTAGATCTAATCAAGTTTCATTTAATTTCTTATATCCAAAAAATTAGAGCGTAGCAATCAAGTCATATACAAAATACAACTTTTGAGTTTTGAGGATGGTAGCGATGAGGGTGGCAACGCCAATGAAGGGATGAAGTGACAGCAGTGGTAGTACGAATTCAATGACATATCCTTTTATGCCACCGGGAACTCAAAATCTAGGCGCAAAAGCTAGACCAAGAGTAGTAAATGTACTATGCTTCAAATAACATGTATAGGGCCATTTATGAGAAATTGCTAATATGGGTCATAATTATGAATAATTTAATTAATTAATTAATATTAATAAGCCTTCCACTTGCCCATAAGGGTGTTTTGCAAATATTCAAAACAATCTCCGATTAAAATCGTAATTCGATAGCAGAGAGAGGGTTTTATGCAAAGTACCAAAATCCAAAAGGTGGCTTTTAAAGCAAATGCATGAAAATCAAAGGGCAATGGGGTTTCGTCCCTATCACCTCACCTGCCATAGAGGTAAAAGAGAGAAGAAGAGCCAGATGCCACGGCCACTCGGCCACCACCTCCCCCGGTCATGAAAAACCATTTTACTCCGTATTCTTCAAAACTCCGACAAATGATTTTTGAGTAGGGGCTTTCATTAAGGAAATAGAAAGCCGACTCTCGTTACTTGGTTTGATCCTGCTTGAGGGGTAAAGCGACCAAATCCAAAAGCCGACAACATATATAATACAAATCTATATCTATGTACTATATACTATATACCCTTTCCGTCCCACTAAGGTAGGCCATTTTTGCTATATTCTGTGTTCTAAAAAATTTGTCCATTTTGAAAAATCCAACCACAATTTTTTTTTAACTTTCCTATATTACCCCTTATTATTATTATTATTATTTTATAACGGTGGAACAATTCCACAACAGACCCTTTGGACTCACCCATGGAACCTAAACCCCCGGGAGACTAGCGCAGCAACCTATTGCTTTTTATTATTTCAATGATTACTTTCAACAAAAAACTCAATACCATGTAAGAGAGGGTATTTTGGGAAAAATAGAGTTTAGTAAATAAAAACTCAAGATAATGATGATTTTTCTTAAACTACGTATTTCGTCAAACTTGACCTATCTTTGTGAGATGGAGGAAGTACTATTTATATCTAACGGAGGATTGGATTACCTATAGTTGTGCCTCTTGTCAGCGTAAGAAGTTTTCTCTTTTATTTTTTTCAAATCACAAGCTCATAAAATAATGTTATAGATAACTTGTTTCAAAAAATTACCTTTTGGTGATTATTTTCCAACTCAATACCAACAAAGGATATAAGCTATCAACTTATTACAAATTAACTGTATACATGCGTCAAAATGACTACTTATTTATTTTGTTTCATATTAAATTAGAAAGTAATCACTAAAAAGTAATTTCCACAAAAGTTCCTTTCAGTGCCTTTTGAGGAAATTACCTTTTTAGTGACCACTTTCTAACTTAATACCAAACAAGAGTTATTCTCTATCAACTTGCCACAAATTGACTACATACATGCTTCCAAATGACTACGAATTTTTTTTATTTGGTATTAAATTGGGAAGTCATCATCAAAACGTAATTTCCCCAACTTTGTTTTGGTGTTTACTAAATTGACGCTTGGTATTCACTACATATCTCTTTATTTTCATGTAGAAGGATAAAAAAATCCACACTATATAATGTTCAACCCAACCTTTGTAGACTATTACGAGCAAAATAAATAAAAAAAATCAAAGGAAAAAATGAAGAAAAAATGATATAGCAAAGGATACGAAGAATGGCTTAAAGATTATTGTCTAAAAGGTTTTATGTGTATATATATATATATATATATACGGGGAAAAGTCCGGACAGTCGGCGGAGCGCTTCGAAGGGGTGGTCCGGAGATTCGGAACGCCGCGCAGTTATGGCCCGATCAAGTTGCAAGCGCTGAAATAGCTCGTGGTCGTGCGGAAGTACAGAACCTTCTCGATGAACGGGAGAGCAGGGTGTCGACTAGAACGGGGACCTGAAATTAAAGAAGGTCGTCAAGGGAGACCGGGGGTTTCCCGGTCTAAAACCCTCCGACAGTCAAGTCAGTCTCTGAGGGGGAAAGAGAGAGAGGAATTTCTAGGGTTTTGTGCTGGAGGAACTTACCTTTCACGGCATGAATAGTGCTCCTTTTATAGGCAAGTGCTAAGTTTCGGATTGGTCCAATGCCCTGACCTGACCGTGGTCAAGTTAGGGTCCTGAGCTAATCATGGTTAGATAAGGGTTTCAGACCAGATCGCGGATCTTTCGGGGTTACAGGCCTGGTCGCTGGCAGCCGTACCCCTGAGTCGGTTTTCAGGTGCGTGCTCTGCTCCCGGTCTGATTTCCTCTGTTGGATCTGAGATGTAGGACAAATTCAACGCTCGTGAGAGGCACGTGCTTACGCGGCCCGAAGGGGGTTCATTAGACCGAGAAGGAAACTGCCCGAGGTTAACACGATCCGAGGGCATCAAGGCCTGAGAGCCCATTTGCCCGAAAGCAGGCAAGCCCGAGGACTCGGATGCTCCGAGGACGGGCTCGCCCGATAGAAGAGGGTAATCCGAGCTCATTACCGAGATCATACACGTGTCGCGGTTTCATTTGCTCTTCATAAATATCCCACACAATATATATATATATATATATATACAGTGCGATTCTTCTTAAAGATTATTGTCTAAAAGGTTATATATATATATATATATATATATATATATATATACAGTGCGGTTCCAACAGACATAAGCGCTGTTTGTACAACCCGCGTGAGATTAAATCTTAGTCGTTCCTCTCGGATGGATGGCTAAGGTTTAAAGTTGAAATTTTAATGTTTTCACGTGTTTCAAAGCCAACATTACCCAACCCGGGTTTGATGCATCTGCTATCACTCATTGCCTTTTTTGGGGAGCGTAAAGCTTCTCAAAGAAGCTTATCATCCTTAAAACTACCTGCCATAAAAATAAAAAAAGAAAAATTAAGAAATGTCGATATCAACTACGCAGTACTTCAAATGCAGAAACAGGGGAAGGCAAAATTTTCCAAGAGATGAGGTATCACAAGGGGAATTATCATAAGTGTAACAGACCTTAAGTGGCATTTCTCCAACCAACTCTTCCCATCATGAAACAACGAAAAAAACCAACCAAATTAAAGTGCAGAAGGAACAACCAAAAAAACTCATGTGAAGAAGAGGGGGTTTAAAACTAAAAAAGAAAAAAATCATCATGTGAAGAAGAAGGGATTTTTTAAAATAAAAAAACCAAAACCCCTAAAATCAAATTTTTATCCTCAAGATAAGAAGAATCAAAGAAAAAAGAAACGAAGAATAACGAAACAACCTAAAAAGGAGTAACAAAAAAAAAAAACCCTAAAATCATATTTTTATCCTCAAAAAAGGAAGAATTAAAAAAAGAAAAAAAAGAAAAAGGAAAGAATAACGAAACAAAACCAGATTTGTTAGGAAGAAGGAATAAACCAAAAAAAGCCCAAAAATCATATTTTTATTCTCAAAAGAAGAAGAATAGGGTGGGCTTCTGCGAGAGAGGGGAACGGCGATAATCTATCGGTGAGGCGAGGGTTGTCTATCGATGAGAGAAAGAGAAAGAAATAGAGATGAAGCTGGTCGTGTAGGCGTGTCGACGTCACTTTCCGAGATGGAGCTATCGTCGGATGGCGGTGATGAAGGGATGGAACAACGTTAAGGATGAGAAGCTTCTTTGAGAAGCTTTACACTGCCCAAGATAGGCAATAAGTGATAGCAGATATGCATCAAACCCGAGTTGGGTAATGTTGTCTTTGAAACACGTGAAAACATTAAAATTTCAACTTTAAACCCCAATCGTCCATTCAAGAGGAACGGCTAAGATTTAATCTCGCGCAGGTTGCACAAATAGCGCTTACGCTTGTTGGAACTGCACTGTATATATATAGAGGATGAAAGACAAGGACAACAAAATCATAAGCAAAATCAGATTAGGCAAATAAAAAATAAAGAAAAAATGTTCAGTAAGAGAAGGAGATAGAGACGTGGCTATGGTGAAACCCTAGATCTGCTTCTTCTTTCTGAAACTCTAGATCTATTGTTTAGGGTTTCTTTTCTTCATTTTTCTTAAAGCATTTTTTGAATCTTCCTAAATCATGGCTAAGATTGGAAGGGATGGAGACATTCACAAGGTAGAGGTCATGGTAGTAGACTAGAATAAAGGCTTGAGGATGTGCTTGTTGTGGATAATAATGGAGGATACAGTGGGTGTATAGGATAAGCAGTAGGTGGATAGGATAAGAAGGAGGGGAAAGGGTTGTTTACATAATTGGTTTTTTTGAAAACCAATAAGTTTTTGGAATGCTACTAAACTGATTTTGGGCCCAAATTTGAATAAGTAAAAACTAGATATCTAACTTACCAAACACTGGGCTTAGCAACTTGGGTTGACTTCATCTTCAGAAAAACCGGTTAGTGGCGTTGCCAATGGCCCCTAATATCAAACAAATTTTAAGTATTTTTTTCCTCGATTTTTCACTCTCTATGAAACCTACTAAAAACCTTTATAGAAGGTTAAGATTTATCATTGTCATGCATTATACAATCTGTACCGTTAGAATTTGAGACACTTTCGACAGTTATACTTGCTTTATTACATACCAAAATGTCAAAACTGTGACCGTCAGATGGGCTATGCTTTAGACAGTCTTAATCTTTTTTTACCAAATACCATAATGTGTTACCTCCTTCATTTTTTTTACAAGCTTCCACCATTAAATTGATTATTTTTTAAAATATTTTGTCATTTTTAGAAGTATGATTAAATTTTGTGTGATACATTACGTTAACATCGCACCAATTAAACAGTGGTGGAGCCAGGGGGCTTTGGGGGCATGTGTTGCCACTTGCTTAAATAAATTTCTTTTTTTTTGGGGGAGAAATTACCCTTTGATAACCACTGACATAGTGCCAAAACTAGGAAGATAGTAGTCATTTTGAAGCATATATACAATCAATTTGTAATAAGTTGACAAAAAATATCGTTTTTTTAGTATTATATTGCGAAATGATTATGAAAAAGTAATTTTTCCAAAAAAAAAAGAAGCTACTCCAGAGCTTTCAATTTCCACTTCACAGAATCACACCATAGTGCTCCCATTGGAGATAACTCCTAGCTCTACTCCTGGCACCAAAGATTATTTTGATTTAACTACTTAATTGATTTTTATTTATATCTTCTAAATTTTATTGACATATTATATTAACAAATATATTTTACTATTATAGAGAATAAATATTCTATTAAAATTCTAATTTTCTAACAATATTATTTTTATAAATAAATCCGTGCATCACATGGGTTTTGAAGAATAATGAAAGAACTTGGTGCAGGTGTGCAAACACCTCTTTCTTGTTGCTTTTTATTTTTTTTATTTAAATTGTGATATTACTATTTTTCTCCTTTGTAATTATGGAGTAATGGTTGGGGTTGAATTTGTTGGTATCTACTTGGTCTCTTCTATATAAAATGTCAAACTTCTTATTAGTTTAGCAGAGGTGGGGTGGCACATGCAATATGTGTAAGTACATAATACATTTTTTTTTCCCCCTTTCTTTTTTGCAAGTATATAATACCTTAATCGATCATTCTTTCAGGAAAATCGTAAGGTAATGAGTTAGTAGATTTAAGAACAAATTAATATGTTAATTAATATTTTTTTCAACGTAGTTTAAAATTTCATAAAAAATATATTATTGATGGAAAGCAATGGATCGGTGATACACAATGCCGCTAGGCTAGTTATCACACACGGGGAAAGTTTGAATGAATAAGAATATATGAGGGAAAGAAAGTTACCTTAGATTTTTCATGTTCTGATCAGAGTCTCTTGTGGTGTATTTATAATACATCAATGGACACCAATTGGTGGCCATTCATAGAGTTGCATCTCACCCCATTGGTTGTGACTCGGACTTCATTCATCCAATGACATATATGTGTGTACATCCTACTACGGTGCACATCATTCCACATAACACTTCGCCATGTGGGAAGTTATCAACTGCACTTAAGAAGCGATACGATGTGGCACACCATACCATATCCTGTTGAGATCACCTAATGGCTTTCATCTCCCACTTGATCGAAAATGGAATATGCGTATAGATAACTCGATCTAGTTGGTTAAAATAAATCATATGCCCACAAATTATATACTCCTTTTACTTAGGCAAAAAATAAATAAATAAAAAAAATTATATACTCCTTTTGCATTTGATTAATTATTTGAATAACACTAACTATTACGGAGTACAAATTAAAGCCCCACTATATGGACATCATCCCCACCAACTAACAAAAGAAAAAAAAAGAAAAAAAAGAGGCCCAATTAAGCTCATAAGCACATCCAAGTAAGTTTACTGAAAAAAAAAAAAAAAAAAAAAAAAAAGAGGAGAAAGAAAGAGGAAAAAACCATGCACACACTTCAGTGCTGAGTTTAAAAAGCTCAACACGGTACCAAGGTGATCTCGACCGTCCATCTCGGTTTTGGACGGTTGAGATTGAAAGATGAAAAAGTTACTTATGTGAGACATAACTTTCTCATCTTTGAGATATAACTTTTTCATCTTTCAATCTCAACCGTCTAAAACCGAAATGGACGGTCGAGATTACCTCAATTATAGGTAACTTTTTCATCTTTCAATTTCAACTGTCCAAGACCGAAATAGACGGTCGAGATCACTTCGATACCGTGATAAGCATTTTAAACTCAGCACTGAATTCTAAATCCCACCCAAAGCATACAAGCTAGATCCATGGAAGTTGCAACCAATCCCAATCCATGAACTCATATCCATCTATATAATCACCCATTGGAATATTGCTATCATTCATTCCAAATACACCACTCTCCAACGGAATTTCCTTTTGCAAGCTCGGGACGGGACTCTCCCATAAACTCCCGCTCGAAACCGTCGAGTCCACCGCAGATAATCTTTCCATAGTACCAGCCTTGTGGTCGGGATCTATAGGACCCGTAGACAAAGAGGTGGTAGAATCTGATGGGTGGTGCTGGAAATTTGGCAAGTTGAGCTTAGCCGAGGAGCCATGGAGCTCTCGTGCCGCTTTGTCGTAGGCAAGTGCAGCTTCAAGAGAAGTTTTGAAAGTGCCGAGCCAAAGCCTAGGGCCACGGTTCCGCCCACGAATTTCGGCCACCCATTTGCCCCAAGTTCTCTGTCTAACACCTATGTAGGTGCAGAGAGCATTCTCAGGCCCTCCTTTTCCTTTCATGCGACCTTTTCTTGACTGTCCCTTGGAGGATTTCCCTGGCACCTTTTTTGCTCCCTTGTTGTCTATGTCCATGTCCATGTTAAAGCCCACCTTGTGAAGAAAAAGAGAGGAGGGGTGTATGTTGTAACCGACCCGCAAAATACCTTCAATTTAATGAGTTTATATAAAATAAAATTCTTTTAAAAATAAAATTTTATTTGAAATTACAAAATATAATGAAGCTATGGAAAGTGGTGGTGGTTAACCCAAATATTTACATAAACTTTATAGAAATGACAAATAAAATAAGTCAACAAGATATTTCTACAAATCTTGACCCCAATTCTACTACGTGCTTCTAACGACTATGACTTGAAAATATATTGGGGTGACACAACTGCTCAGTAAGAAATTTAATTTCTATACAATAAATAATATTTCAAACAACACATGTATACAATACACACATTTATATTCAAAATAATAGATAAGCCAAATAATACGAATTCCAAATCATACGCCTCAAATATAATCCAATGAAGGCAATGATCAATAACAATTCAATTCTTAAATATATTGGTCTCAATAAAATCAACCATTAAAATTCATGACATCAAATAATATCATTTTCAATATTTATCATCCTACCCAAATCAAATCTCATTGTGTATATATATATATATATATATATATATATACACTAAAATAAGCATTACTTATTGAACAAGAATTAAACCCCTTACCTATTTTTCTTCGTGTATATCCAAAATCAAACTCTACTTATCTGTTTGTTAAAAGGATAAACTAAACACTGGAAAGATGATAATCAACTGGTCAAACATCAATTAGTAGGATAAATCCTCTCAATTTCTCTTCCCAACACATACATGCTCATCTTTTGCCCGCTCTCCGCTTTGTTTTATTTATTTATTTGTTATTTTATTAACTATTAGAAGTATCTTAGGCTTTATTCCCATCGAGATTTCGATTCAAACTATTTTCTTAACGACCTGTGTAAAATGCCCTATACCCACACAAGCAATTATCTCTACAAGGAGTTGAAATGATATCATTTGAATAACACACCCAAAACTTAACTGCTCAGCCTACCCCGCAAAGGCTACTTTGATTTACTCACATTCTCATACATGCATGGCAGGATTTAAAAAGTCACCCCACCATATTTATATTATACTATCCTCCACATCATACACTAATCGGCATTCCATGCGTATATCATTTTGTGAGAATTTCATACAACTATTAAGAGAATATTCACAAAATGATATAATAAATAAAATGTCTTGTTTCCACTAGAGTGTGGAATCATATGGAACCTTCATGCGTTTTATATTATATATATATATATATATATATATATATATATATATAAATATTATACTATTACATGTAAAGGAAATATCCACTGAAAATGTCACTTAAGGTAAATATTGGAAGATAATAGAAACCAGTGGAAGGATTTAGAAACTTCAAATTTGTAAAATAACAAATCAACTTTAATTATATACCAAACATAATGTTAAATTAATATAATAAATGTTACATATGTCATATGTGATGTAAGTGTGCCTTTTTGGCATTTTGCTGCCTTCAAAAGTGGCAGTGGCACTAGCTGTTTGATTTAATGCCAAATAGGCAAAATCCAAGTCGGATTTTATAGCAAGAAAAGTGGAAGAAGACTATGCCAGTATGCCTTGTCATGCTCCTAAGATGGCACGTGTCAAACACCCAAAACACCTGTTGGATGTTCTCAGAATCTCAGGGTCCTTGGGGCTTAATGTTGTGTAATTTTTTCCTTTGGAATGCACTGCAAAGGCACGTGAGCTTATAATAGGTATATAGGCGCAAATCCATTAAATATTTAACAAAATTGGAATCATGATAACCATAATTGATGTTATCATACTCCGTATTAATTTTAAAAAATCATGATTTCAATCCCATTTGTGATGATGGTTAGTAATTTCTTGAATTTCAAATATATATATATATATATATATATATATATACTAGTTGGTACACACGTGCGTTGCACGTGAATATTTTTGGATTATAAAATAAATATTAAATATACTTATTTTTAAAATTTTCTCAATGAACAATGTGCTTACTAAAACTTGGGAATCCTCCTAGGTTGTCCTTTGTTGAGATGATACTCTATTGACCAGATAAGGTAGAATTTTTAACATCGTTACATATAGGATTTGGTTTTCTTAATGCCAATTTTTGATAGTCTAGGAACCTCATTCAGTTTTATCATATTATATTTTAATAAAAGGTTCTATGTGAGAAAACAAACCAACTCCAAAAATAAATAATTAAATAAAAAGAAACGTATCCTCATAAAATATTTGTGAATCACGATTTGTCAAAAACTTACACCAAAAAAATAAAATAAAAAAATACTCAAAAGTAATAATATCTAACATAACTAAAATAGAACCCTACTGCGTTTGCAAGGAATCTTGTAAGTAGGGCATTCAGTAAAAATAAAAGTAGGAGAACCAAAGTTACAAAAATATATGAAGTACTTGACCCACATGAAAAACAGTATTTTCTATAACAATTAGAACAAACCCTAAAACCCTATATTTCGAAAAAGAAAAGAAGATGAGGGCTTTATTAAAATAGGTTGAAGCTACTGTTAATGGAGAAAGTAGAATTTAGAATCCCAATGTTAATGAATAGATGATATATGTTATGAAATAGAGTTAACTTACAATTCTGGATTTTATTTATTTATACAAATTATAGTTTCCTTAGAATTCCTATTTATGTATGTGTTCTATATTTCTATATTTCCTATATATGTAGAAGAGTAATTGTGAATTTAAAATTTAAAATAAGGGCATATTAGTTAATCAAAAGTTTTTCTCACATTTAACTTTTTATAGGTAATACATCTATATATATATGGGCACACGTGTCTTGCACATGAATATTATTTACATAAAAAAATTTATAAATTCTATATATATATTTATTGAACATGAAAATCTAATTATTTGTTACTTTTGTGTTAATTTAACTTATTAGAATAAACGCTCAACACAATAGGTCAAAATTCCTTCAATTGTTAGGAGTTATGGTAAGAATAAAAAGTTAGCTAGAACACATGCATAGTAGTGGAGGCTGTATAGAATTTATGAAGTGAACATAAATTGTGTTATCTTTTTTCCTTCTTTTTGGCTAAAAAATAAACATTCTTAATTGGTTAAATATAAAACATTCTTAATTGGTTAAATATGGGAGGCAAATAAATATTTAAAATTTAAAATAAAGATGTAATGGTCAATCAAAAGTGTTTCTAAAGTATAAACTTTTATAAATAGTATAGATATAATATAATTTAATATGTGATACAAGAGCATCTTTGAAGGAGGTAGCAAAAAAAAAAAAAAAAGTAACAAATCTGTCTTTTGCTACCTTATGTGGGTTGTGGCAATTTGCTACTTCAATTTGAGATATGCATTCCAAAGGGAAGTAGCAAACATAATTTTTTTATTTTTATTTTCTATATTTTATATTTTTGATGCTTTTAAATATTATTTAATTTTTTTTTTAATAAGTGAAATCGATCCCTCATAATATAGTTTTTCTTACTTTTTCTAAAAAAAAAATTCTCAATTTTATTTTTATATGATATCATCATCTACATTTTTTTTTTTTTTTTTTTTTTGTTCACTTAGAGATTGAAAAGATAGTGGAGATCGAGATTTTCATTTTATTTTTTTCTTCATTTCTTTGTTTTTTTTTTCCTTTTTCTTTTCCCCCTCCCTTCCCATCAACAACCAAATTCAAGCAAAATAATAACAATAATTATCATATACATATGTGACCCATTCCTACAATTTCCACATTACAATCAAAACACATTTAAGGGTTTTCCTAGTCTACCCAAAATCCTCGAAAACAACCACCCCCAACCACAAACAAATTCAGCATTATATGAATTCTCACCAAATTTCAAGAAATACATAATAAAAGTATAAAACACTCACGCAATAACCCTTTGAGATCCGGCATCATTTCCATGCATCGTCTCCATGATGTGAATATTTGGTTTGTGACTACGCTGGGAAGGAGGTGTGTCTCTAATAGGCCATTCTCGTTTGCTAGAGAATGAGAGGAAGAGGGAGATACGAAGTCAACGTGCTTTAGGATTATATGTATAGTATTAAATGGAGTATTTGATTTAGGATTTCCTTTGAATTCCTATTTGTGTTTTATATATTAAGATATGTGTTTTAAAATTATGTTTTATATATTAAGGTATGTGTTTTAGAGTTATAGTTTCCATATTGCTATATTTCCTATATATGCAGAAGGGTGGGTAGTTGTGTATTTAAAAATTAAAATAAGGGTATATTAGTCAATCAAAAGTTTTTCTCACATTCATCTTTTTATAGGTAGTATAGATATATATATAAAGAGAGAGAGAGAGAGAGAGAGAGGGTTGATCATGTGTGGGATATCCCATTCGATTACAGTTGTCCGTAAACGACATTCACACATTCATGCGCGCGCGTATGTCGCTCATGGACGGCTGTAATTGAACGAGATATCCCGCACATGATCAAAGCTTTGTGTATATATATATAGGGTTAGGGTGCATGGACACAAGATTTGACACAAGTTTTTATAACTCCATCTATAAAACATATTTTGAAAAACCCCCCGTAAGATTAAATAGTCTCCCTATATAGACCATGCATACCAAAAATCAAGTTGATCCAATATCATTTACCATCTGATCCTAAAACTTGTATTTCTTATCAACAAGAATCTAATATTTATGGATGTAGCAGTTCTTAATCTTGGATCAACTTAATTTTTGACATGCATGGTTTATATAGAGAGACTATCTAATTCAATGGTTATCTAATCTAACGGTGGGTTTCTCAAAATATGCTATACAGATGAAGTTATAAAAACTTGTGTTAAAATTTCTGTCAAATTTTGTATCCACGGATCCTAACCCATATATATAAGTTTACGAATCAAACACTTTCTAATATCCGATTAACTTGAAATTTGGCATAAGGAAATTTGGCATGCATGACGTGCATAATAAGAATATGTAATCCAACGATTGAATTGGCGAAATATGATTTCTATATAAAGTTATTGACGGGTGTAAGTGTAAAATACTTTACAATAGGTGTCCACAGAACCCTTATATATATATATATATATATATAAAATAAAAAGTCAAAAGGTAATGTGAAAAAACCCAAAATGCATGATATAGCATGATTTATATTTTCCCATTTTTTAAAAATTTTGCATATATATATATATATATACACATATATATGGGATGCATTTAGAAGACACATTTTTACACCAAATCAGTTGGGTCCAAGTAACATATATATACGATTATGTTCCCATCAGCACGTGTTGATATAAGTTATATCAACACTATACGTTATCAGTTGTATTCCTTGCATTGGTCCAATGTATCTCATAACCCACTAATGCACAAGGTACAACTCCTAATGCAGGTGTTGAAATAAGTTAAATTAACATGTGCTTACCTGATCATCATCCTCTCTCTCTCTCTCTCTCTCTCTCTCTCTCTCTCTCTCTATATATATATATATATATATATATATATATATACACACACATTACCATTATATACTCGACCTCCCAAAGAAATGTGCAATACTAGTGCAAATGGCAGATACTAAACATACAAAGACAAGCATATTTGAATATAACATCGTCCCATCATCATTACTTATTTATCAGTCCATGAAAATAACAATTTGATATCTTGTTTTGTTCTCCAAAGCCCCATGGCTGTCCATACATTAGTAATTCTTGGTGCCTGTAATGCAGCAATAGAGCAATTTGCAATTTTCTAGACTATCCAGAGAAAAATAAGAGAAAAATACCCCTCTACCACAAGTGAAGGCGCAACCGCCGACCTGGGTAGCCAAGACTAAAATATAAACTCAAAACGACTCCCTATCTGGACACCAAAACTTTCAATGATTTAACTACTGCTATTGCTACCAAACATTCCATCTGAGGGCATTTCTTTAGTTCCTCCAATAATACTGTACACTTAGAAGGTTCTGCAGAATATGCGGCAGTCAACTTCATTGATAATGTAGATTTTGGGCAAAACCTGACCGAAAAATAAGCAGGGAGACCCACCATCTCCACCACAAGAAAGGCTTGTCCATTTGTTAGATATATGCTTTACATGGGCTGGGAGTCACTCTTTACTGTGACATGGCATCCCCTGATGATGCATTCATCTGTGCTTCTGTGTCATCAATAGCGTATTTAGAGTAGTCGACCCCAGAATCACCTAGAAAGGAAATATAATTGATTAGCAAAATCCAGCTCAATATGATGAACAAAAAACAAAAATAAGATGCAAGTATTGAATTGGGATCTTTACTGAGAGCAGAATCGGTGGACAACAGTTTCGGGGTCATGCTCCTCTTCATATCTGCTGCATTTTATTCCAAAAATGTGATCTTAGAGCTTGCTTACATTATGTATACCATCAGTGGGAACTTAAATTACAAAGTAAATGCAGACTGCAATTCTAGCATAATAATAATAATAATAATAATTCGAGGCTCAAATAATTTATTTCCTTCAAAGGAATCCATTAATAATTGCACTTGATATTGTATAAGGGATGTACGATGGTACGAAGCCTTGCAAAAGGAAACAAACACACTTGCAGTATGAAGCTAAGAATAAGGAAACCAACTCATTTGATGAAGTGGTACAGGAATGTGCAAGTAATTGGTTAACTACTTAACTGCTATTCCTTTTAAGGATTCTAGAATGTTTCTTCCCAATCTATTGCAAAGTTATAATGATACTCTGACACTGAACTTGCAGGGCCTTTTTGATAAACCAATATATCGCAAAGTTACACATGGCTTCTTCTCCCCACACAGGGCACGTGTGGGCATATGTAAGTATTCTAATAAGCAGACGATAGATGACAAATTTTATCTGATATAAACACCCAAACTTATTCACATATACACGAATAGGTACACGCTGACTAAAAGAAGCAGAAAAGTATCATCTTAGAATCTTTGGCAGATGAGACCTAGCATGCTGGATCAAGAAACTTAAAAGGGAAAAAGTATTAAAAGAAATTTATAATTGAGTAGGATAAAAAGTGCATACCAAAAGAATGATGTAACCCTTTGACAGCCTCAAAGTTCTTATATGTATAGCCAACAAAATTCAAATCTTTGGGAGTTAACAGCATCTGCAATGGTACAGGAAAAGAATAAGATGCCTTTGGCAAAACTTTGTATGTATATTAGATTTAGGAATAATAGCATTATTATGTAGGACATATTCGAGATGGGGTGTGCTAGATGCATGTTTTTTGCAAATGAGTCATGTTAGTCGATGACAGCGAATATGGGTTGATTGCAAACCGGACCTGTGGAGAGCTATCATGGATTATGAGGGATTTAGAAGATGTACGGAAAGATAGAAATCATGGATTCCACTTTAGTTAGAAATTTAGAATACAAATCAAGATGGAGTGCTGACTAAGAACAGAACTCCAAGCAGTTATGATGTAAATGATTATTCTTGCATAGTGTGATGTATTTGTTTGGACAACAAAAACATTATTCAGCGTTTATTTAAATGTTAAGTCAATATACACAGCTGAGCGTATGGCTTTAACACGTTGTTGGGCTCAACGTGTGCATCATTTAATATATTCTGAAGTCTTTTATTCCACAGATATTGTAACATTTCCAAAAATTTTAGAAAATATTTTCAATTTTTTTAAAAAAATAAAATTCTCTCTCTCTCTTTTTTATTTTTTTTTATTTTTTATTTTTATTTTTTTACCGTAGCACAAGCTTTTGTGCCAAAACTTGTTCTCCATCTGCTCTTAGTCACAGTTTGAGTTCTCTTTGTTCAAACTTCAAATTAGTTTGTTTACATTCCCCAAACTCTAGTTAAAAAGCCAAAAAAAAAATCCACATTTTTCCCAATATCTCACCAAAATGTCACAACTTTTCCTGTTACATCAATATTTCTCCTTACATTTCGAATTAAAGTTCAGTCAATCTACTGATACTGATAGATAAAACCATTATTCCTGTACAATTACTAAGAAACAATTCAACATATAATATCAATATCATAGTAGAGGCCATTTTTGGTTTCAATTAATGCTCATATGGCTTTCGTGAAAAATACAAATTCATGTGCTGATATGCACTTTACAAAACTGAATCAAGGAGACATATGTAAACTAGTTAAGAGTAGACACTTTAGGAGTTAGTTCCTACTGCAATTCCTGTTTCACTTTGTATCATCAACTTTCTGGTACTTTTTGGATATGGTATTAATTCAGTCAAGTGCTCATATCTCACACTCACTTTGAACTTTCAAAGAAAGATACACTACCTAAATGTGTAATGACTGACCACCATAGACTAAAACTCATAAAGCTGTTTATGCTTCAATGTTGGAAAGTGTTCTCATCAAAAAATTTCATGATCTACATGTGCAGGATAACAAACAAACAAGAAGTAAGTTGCACTAATGACTTTCTGAAAAAAAAAAAAAAAAAAAAAAAAAAAAAAAAGGAAAGGTTGCACTAATGAAAATTAGGGATTATCTTTTTACAGAAAGATTATATACCTTCCTAGAGGGTCCAGATCCAGTTCTTGACGGTGTTGGAGGATCCACCTATGGAACAAGTAGAATTTATTTCACAAGTACAATAATAGAAAGGCATCATATGAACATAAACAATACATCTAGAAATATCCATATAAATGGGAAAAGAAAGCACATACAGATCATAAGTGAGCAGATAAAACAAAAGAAGTCAAGGTTGACAACTAGCACCCCTCATCTCCAGAATGCTTAATATATGTGGCATTAAGTAATGACAACTAGTACCCTTCATTTCCAGAAAGATTAATACACGTGACATTAAGTAGTCAACTTTATTGAGTTCCTAAACAGAACGTATAAACATCAAAAACCATGAACATTTTTCCAAGGCAGGTGTTTCAGTTGAAAATATTCATAATAACATGGAAGTCCAAATGCTTTCATAGACTGAAGTCTCATTATATATAAGTAAAAGATACCTACCACAAGAAAACTACCCAACCCCTGGAAAATCCAAACATTTAAGCTTTGTCGAAAAGATACACCTTGACATCATACATGCCTTAGCATTTTTTAACTTTGTTTTTTGACATTCAGCTTAATGTGCTTCTATGGGGACAGTGATATAGCTTCTTAGAAGAGAAGTCTTACCTCTTCTACTTTTATCTAATTATCTAGAAAGAGACGTCCTTGAGTATATGAAAATATTAACATAAAATCATTCAATTGAAAGTCAGAACCAGATGGTTTGTTATCATAAAATCATTCAATTGAAAGTCAAAACCAGATGGTTTGTTACCAAAAGATTTAGGGAAGGAATAAGTATGTTTATGCACCTACCTCATCAAATCTCATAAAATTCTGAGTATCAAGTTCCCCATTGACCTCTGGTTTAAATGCCGCCTCCATTTCATAAAGTTTGTCCCATATAATGTCTTTGAACCAAGGATGAGCCTGATCCCGTTCAGTATAGATAAACATGGGAAAGAACAATAATGAAAGAAAAGAGGTAAATAACGTCATTAGTTCAAGTTCATACTTTTATTTGGTCTGCTCCTCGAGTACCCAGCCTATGTTCAACATCACAAAGCAACCCACAAAGAAGAGCCTTTGCTTCAGGTGTCAACCTTGCCTCCTCTGGAAAACTTAAGTTGTTTCTCCAGTGCACAATCTGATAACATCAACGTAGTAAGGCATACATAACATATCCATTCACCTAAAAAGCTAATGCAGTACAAGGTAGCTTAGAAGAAGGTTGTTGAAGTAAACAACTACTTATGCTATACTTTGATGGATATTATAAATAAATAAATAAATACATTCTAGAAAGAAAGATAAGATAGAACCCCCTTCAATATGACAATTGAGGCAAATACTATACTCGTAAGTCGTGACTATGATATCATGATTGAGTGCACACCATTACTTCAAATAGAATAACATAACTTAAAATGCCAATCAAACTTTAAATGATTCAGTTAAAGAAAGGATCAAACAAATAAGCGTTCCATATTAACCTTTCTGCAAGTCGTTATTGGATCATCGGCATAGAATGGGGGATAGCCAACAAGCATCTCATACATTATTGCACCTAACGACCACCTGCAAGCAGGCCACTCAATATGAATACATTATACATGATAACACAACACCTCATGATAGCACAGAAACAGCGTTGTTAAAGTGCCAAGTAAAAGCAGCCAAATTGAAGAAAATGAAGCTCATGAAAATGTTAATGACAATCCAAAAGGGACAAAGAAACTCATATTTAACCCTAATAAACAAACAAAAGTTAGTTTTTAAGGTGAATTTTAAGTTCAAATGTACAATTACCATTTGAATTAAACAGAAAAAGGGATAAATAATCCTTCTTACTATTGATGAGATAGCAGGAGGGTGTTGCTGCAAGGAGAGCAAGGAAATTGGAGGGAATCTTGAGGTGTGGCATGAAGGGAATGCTCTTGGTCTTTATAAATCTCAAATTTTCAATCATTGTAATTTGTAAATGAGCTATGGATGGCCTTTATACAGGGATTCAGGTCCTGTATGACAGAATTCTATTGGATTGAATCATCAAGTTAATAAGTTGATTGTGATCTGTGTCCAAAGGACAAAATAGACCTTGTTCCCCTCGTAATTACTAAAGCAAAAGGCGTGCTGTCCCTATTACAAGGTTGGCCATGACTAGCACAATTAGCCTTTCCTAAAACTTGTTCATACCATTTCCCATGGCGGAGATAAGAATACTCAGTATAAAGAAAGAGAGGGTGGGGGGGGGGGGGTGAGATTACATGTTGAATCCTATTTTGTCCTAAGTATTGAATACACTACCAAATTTATAAAACCCATTTTTTTCCCTCTTGTGGGCCTGGGGGTTGGTTATTAACTTTGCAGGGACTGCCCAATCAATTGGATAAGCACCAAAGGTTTTTAAAATTAGAGGCCATGCCCCCACCTCAACACCCCCCCCCCCCCAAAAAAAAAAAAAAAAAAAACAAAAAAAAACCCGCTTGAGTAGCTCTGCCCCTAAGATCCCTGTTGGATGATGATTAGACAACATAGAAAACATTACAGCATGACAGCTTGTACATCTTACACTATTTTCTTTCCAAAAAAAAAATTATTTTTACTTCTAGAAAATAGTAATGATAAAAATTAAAAGGAAACATGTATGTTTTAACTAACCATTCTTTAGCCACCATTAACTAATGACACAAGAACAAAACTCAATGCAGTTCATAGACAAAGGGGGCAAACCAGAAAATAACAGATGTTACAGCACACAGATTAATTGTTTAAATTTATAGACAGAAAGTATAATATATTCATAATTAACAAACCAATCACACTCCACGCCATATCCCTTTTTTAGTAAAACTTCAGGAGCAATATAATCTGGTGTGCCCACAGTAGAAAATGCCTGTCATTGAAAAAAGAAACTTGAAACCTTTAAAGAATGAAAATGTGAAATTGCTTGAAAATATGAACAACTAGAGCTAGACAAATACAAAATAAATTTCAAAGAAACCGTATTCAATGTAAACTAGATAAAAAACATAAGCTCCAAGGGTAACATGATTGTCACTGTAGTCACATATCACATTATTTGAATGAAAATTCCATTAAAAAATAATTGAATGCCATATTTGTAAGACAATGAAAAATGTATCTATTGCATACCAATGTCCTCCGATTCATCTGCCAATGATGAAGTTGTTCAAGGGGGCTTTTCCAGTGGCTCCCATAATCAGTATCCAGGAAGCATCCATCAACATCCATTGATTGCTTCATATTCTCATCATCCATGGGTTCATTTTCATTTATAGCAGATAAATTTGTGCAGTCAAGAGGCTTGCAAAGACCAAAATCAGAGAGCTTCATGTGACCATTTTTGTCCAATAGAAGGTTGTCCGGTTTTATATCTCTGAAAAGTATGGTAGTAAGTGAGAAGGTGAGTCAGAAAAATTACACCTAGTTAGGGATATATCAGTTGGTTAGCATGTCAACCTTATGAGAATACCAACCTGTGAATGTAATTGTGTTTATGAATAGACTCTATGGCCAGGACACTTTGAGCAATGTAAAATCTAGCCACCGTTTCAGTTAAAGTCTCTTCTCTCATCAGCAAAGTCATCATGTCACCACCAGGCAGATATTCCATGATTAAATACAAGTATTCAGCATCTTGAAAGGAATAATACAATTTCACAATGCAGTGGCTGGCAACTTCTGCAAGCAAATTCCTTTCAGCTCTAACATGTTCAACCTATGGGGTAAAGAGACAATAATGAGTATAAAGACATCAACATAGGTAGTACAGGAGATATGCAAGATCATTGGCGAAACTATCTAACTAATGACATGATATACCCTAAAATGACGAGGTGAGCAAGGAGAGAGCAACCATAGTTGTTGCATGATACAACTGCTCAAAACTATTTAGTTATGAAGCAACATGAAAAACTTTACACGAACCTTACACATACATAAATTTATGGAACCTATATCAGTAATTAAGAGAAAAGTGAAAGGAGATAGCTCTTTGTTTGAGGCAAACATAAAAAGGCACTTCATATTATTTATAGCGTGAGGACGTCAAAAGAGTCTATCAAGAAAAATTAAAATCTTGAGGGCTTAAGAGGAGTAAGAAGAAATGTTAATGTCTGATCTCACCTGTCCCCTGCTAAGCATCTCTGACTTCTTCAACTTTTTCATAGCAAATATATTACCAGATTTCTTCTCCCTACACAGTCTAACCTGTAGAATAGTAATGCATAAGCACCATTAGAATCTCTAACTTAACAGTAAAGAGCTAAAGCTACCATCCAATGCGGGAAGAATGTAAAAAGACCATCCCAAAAAATAACAAATTGAATAACCAACGCATTCCAACCAAAAATGACTCTAGGTGAATTGAAATTGCACATTAAAAGAACATTATCTTTGCTTGAGGAGGTATTTTTAAGACAGGTTGTTTCTGACAAAAGAAAATGGAATGTAGGTCCTTTTGGATTTTTCCTCGTAAGTCTTTCTTCGATGCTTTGGTTGACATTCCTAGCATTCCAGATTTTCTTCCCTCTTTGATGATTTGGAAAGTAAAACTGCTTTTGAAAGTAGAAGTGTTTGTATATATCGAGATCAAGAGGAAAAGAAAAAAGAAAAGATCCCTCATAGTCAGTTGAAAAAATAAATGCATGTCTCTAACCTCTCCAAAGGCTCCTCTTCCAATAATGGTCAAAAGCTCAAAATCATCAACACAAATCTTGTGCCGTTTAAGTCGCATAAACACAGTCTCTTTGCGCTCCAAATCCTTCAATAGATTGATTTGTTCCTCTTCTGATACATCTGAGGATGCCAACTTCCTTTCTAGCACTGAGCGTCTGCAGTTAATTTAATAATGTCAGGACACCAAGATCAACCTATTAAGACTCTATCCTATGATTAGCACCATTTTTTAAAGTAATTATAGTTGCTTCCATGAAGACAGTACTACAAGGAACAAGAAAGCATTGAAGAATTACAATACAGTATATCAACATCATGGCCATCTTACAATACAGTACTACATAAATTTTCTATAATCCATTCTCCAATCTGCATACCAGGTTTGTTTCCACACCACTGGGAGGGGATACTTTATACAGTCAAAGAGAATTACATTATTGGACAAATATTTTCCGTCCATGTCACCCATGAGGAGACAGCATGTGTTCAGAGTTTAGATGAAATTTCTAAAATTCTTTTTCTCCTTATAATTGGCGAAAATAAAAATAAAAAATTCTCATCCCATATAGTTGACAGTTATAACCTTGCTTTAAATGCATTGGAAAACAAAGTGTCATGTATTTTCTAGTTTGCTGCTCTGTCTTCCTTTTAATTGCCAACAACAAGTTAATTAATGCCAAAGAAGGGCATGATGACTGATGACAAGAACTCCACCTCTGAACCATACTGATAAAGCATTTACCATGACAGTGACATGGATGATTCATGAGGGGCCCTTCAACAAGTCCAAATAATTTTATTTTTTTATTTTTTTTAATGTGTATTAAAAGCAAAAGTGAAAAACCCGAGCACATAAGTCATATACAAGTGTTAGCCTAAAGGGAGACTCCTATCTGAAGTTCCCTTTTTTTTTTTCTTTTTTTTTCTTTTTTTTGTGATGAAGAACGAGTCCAAATTATAGTTAAGACACGCATACACAAATAAACACATCCAATTCACAACACTAAATCTGGTAAAATTATTATTACTATCATTATTATTGTTATTATTTTTAAAAATTTTATTTACAGAGTATCCAATCTTTACCAAGCTAACACTCTGTAGAGGACAAATATTGATAAAGGGTCCCTGAAGAGAACTCTTCCCTGTTCACTGCAAATGGATAGAGAGACACATTGAAAATGCAAGACTCATTCTAGAACCAGTACTTTAGCAACCATAGATAGGAAACAATGTAGTATTGCACCAATCACCCAAAGGCCAAAAGGAACATGTGTTCTTTAATATAACACACTTCACCCTATCAAATGAAAAACAGCACCAACATAAATTGAGAAAGTTTTATGACTAAGAAAGACTAAAAAATACTAAACCCATTTCCCCTTTACCATGAAGGTAATAATACAATTCAAAGTATGCTCACCCATTTTCCGTTTACCGTGAAGGTAATACAATTCAAATTGTACCCCACCCATTTTCCCTTTACCATTAAGGATTTAAGGTAATACAATTCAAAGTGTGCTCACAACACAACAAAAACAAAACTACAACATAAATTTTGGTGCAAGAACATATAAAATCATAGTTGATATGGTACAACATTCTCAAATTAATCCAGTTTGATCGCAAATTACATTGTTTGCAGCTCCAAATTTAAGGTTCCCCCATATTCAAATCGAAAACAAAAAAGGAACATGAAATTGAAATCAAATCAGGCATCGGAAAAGAGGAATAAAATGTCACAATTATTGAACCTAAATCAAAGCAAATTAAAGGAAAAGAACCGAGACAGAAATGAGAGGATGTCAATAGATGGGAATGTACGGATGAGATTTGGGAGATGAAGATGAAGAAGGTTGGGGGTACCTTTCTTTACGCTCTTGAATGTGCTTCATCTGGGCTCTGTAGTGGTTCTCGATGTACTGTTTGGCTGCAGCCACCCTCTCCATGGTCAAGCTCGAACCCATCACCTCTTCCTCCATCACCTCTTCCTCCTTGCCTTCCCCCTCGTGATTCTCCATACTACTCCCTCTCCCTTTCTCTCTCCCCCTCTAAAACTCTCTCTTTCTATAAATAATATATATATGTATGTATCTCTCCCTCTCTCTGCTTTCTGTGTCTGGTTTATGAATTTTTGATGATGGCGACAACGAATCAAGGGGTGAGGACCGTCGGGTCATTACATCAGGGAACTCCGAGCGATACCTCAGAAACAAACCTCCTCTTGCTGTGACGTATGAACACGTGGAGGTTTTGGATTGGACAGTTGCATGCTGGTTGGCCCCGTTTTTAAAATGCTACGGTGTAAAGAGTAACACGTCAGGTTAACATGGACCGTTATTTTTTATTTATTTATTTTTTTTGCGACAGGTTTTATTTATTTATTTATTTATTTTACGGAGTAGGTTTTATTATTAGTATCAACAATTAAGGGTAGCAGGTCATACTCCTAAGTTTTGAATCTATACTAATTCCCTAACAACTCACATAGATGCTTCATAGCCACACATGCATTAATAATTAGTTTAATTCTATGAAATCGAAACAATAACTTTTAAGAAATACATTCAAAACTTGACCGTTAAATCAATCCACAATGATTTAATAGAAAAATAGTAAAAGAGCATTTTTTTTTTCTTTTGGTCGCACCTTATTTGACACTTGGTAGTTAATCAAAGTCGGCCCTGATGGGAGGTTACTCAGGCAATCGCCTGAGACCCCCAATTTTTAGCAAAAAATTAGGACCCCAACTTAGTTGTTACCCTTGTAATAGGTCCCAAAAAATTAAAAAAAAAAACAAAACAAAACAAAACACATTTATTTTAATGAGAGGGGCTATTGCCACCACGTAAGCTACTCTATGTCCCCTTTAATTTGTAATAGGTCCCAAAAAAAAACAAAACAAAACAAAACAAAACACATTTATTTTAATGGGAGGGGCTATTGCCACCACGTAAACTACTCTAAGTCCCCCTTTATTTATACTTTTTAAGGTTTTATGAAAAATTTAGAAGGTTTATATGAAAATTAGCCACTTTGTCCACTAGAAAAGATCATTTTGAATAATTTTGTAAGAGAAAGTTTTTCCAAAATCTGTGATTTAAGTGGACTTTTTGACCATTTACAATCTCTATTTCATTTTTCATGAAAAATGGTCAAAGAGTTTACTTAAATAACAAATTTTGGAAAAAACTTCTTTAATAAAATTGTTCAGAATGTGTTTTCTAATAAACTATGTGATTAGTTTTTATAGAAATTTTTTATATTTTTCATAAAATCTTAAAAAATATAAACTAAATTGGGGGCTTAAAGTATTTTATGTGATAGCAATAGCCTGGCCCTATTTTAATACCTAGATTAGTAAAAACCCCAATCCAAATCTAAGGGTCCCAATAGTTCCTAACCCAAGTACATAGATAATAGCCCAAATAATCTACTCAACCTGAGTCTAAAATCACACAAAAATATTTATAAAAAAAACAAAAATAAAAATTTAACCCTATTTTATTATCTTAATGAGGGTCTCATTTTAAGAGTTCACCTAAGCCCCAAAAAACTCAAGACCTGCTTGCAGTAAATGTGGCATTCCACTCTAGGCAACCCGTTAGGACTTAGGAGTTCACCCGTTGCTATGTCAGCCCTAGCAAAAAAAATACTAAAAAATACTCTGTACCATGTCAGCCCAACATGTGCAACTACTTTGTAATGAAATTTTAATCAGTCAACATGCTTATAATGTTAGTTGCCATGCGATTGAACAAATAGATTTGAGCAACTGAAATGCCATGTATGGCACTGCTCTTATTGTCAGCGACTTTGATGATTTATACAGCACAAAATTACCTAATGTTCACCCTTGGTATGATAGCGGCAATCAATTCACTGAAGAGGTAGAGCTAATTAAATCCCTAAAAAAAATCATTGGGCTAGCCTATGATGAAGGTAGATGGGGTAAAGGGTAGAAGTAGGATAAATTAGAGGGTTTGAACTTTGAACCCTCCCATTTTACGAAAAAAACTAGTTAAATCCCCAGCTTGCTTTTAGCATAAATCTCTTGGTAGGACACAAGTACCTAACAGATAACAGGAACATTTACATGTCCAGTTCAATTTAGCAACATCCAGCAATTGCCTGATATCCACAAAATACTCCAACTCGATCATGTGATTATGTGATTAGAAATGCTTGAAGTACAATCAATAAGCGAAAAACACTAGTACAGGAAAACATGGACTGCAAACTAAGCGAGTCATTGGCTTATGGCTATGCCAGAGTCATGATACCATACCTCAAATGCAATTTGAAGCTTTAGCTTTAGCTTCAAATGGATTGCTCCCTGAAGCCTTTGTTCGGTTGGATTTTTCTTTTGTTTTCGCTTGCTCTTGTATATTTCTTGTGTACTTGGGCTTTGCCACCTTTTTAATATACTCTTAATTAATAAAATAAAAATAAAAAAGGCAATTTGAAGAGTAACAGCCTAACATTAAACTTCCAATATCCGATTTCAGATACCTATCTCACAAGTGCGGTTGCAGGATTATCACCTTTCACCATCGAGCACCAAAGTTCCCATCTACGTAAGTGATGATTTAAAAGTATTCTTCAATACTAATTCAATTAAAGCAGAATCTAGCCATATTGAGAATACAAATTCACCCTTCTAGCTTTGTTTGGTTTCTTCAAACTTCACCTGATATCCCACACATTTGTTGCCACCACATTCGCATCAAATTCGTCTGATCTCCAGCCGTGGAACTGTAATCTCTGTGGAAACAAAAGACTCACGGTGGCAGCTTACTAGCTTAGTTTCTCATGTCATCACCCTCATAATCCGCTTTCAACTCAAGAATCACAATCTTTCAATTCAAGAATCACAACCAAGAGCTGTTACAGGTGTTTTTTAAAAGTTTATCCAAAACTCAAACACCACAAGCAGATTTATTATTTGTGAAACTATGTAAGCCTTGTAAGGTTTAACATACCTCATTATAGCACAGACACTGCACAAGTCAATCTCTTGCTGCCGTTAATACCTTCCATATCACAAGGGGACCGATGAAAAATCTGAAATATATCCATAAAATCATAGTCATGTAATTAAGAGTAGACAATAAATCATTGTCCCTTATCAACGTGGAACCCAAGAAGCCATAATCATCAATCATGACCCATACACAGAGGAATGCATTACCATCAAGCATTTTGGTCCCAGAACTCATATATACATATGCATATACACATATTTGTCAGACACAGCTCTGATGAATTCCAGCTGCAATTTCATTCATCTCAAGACAGGTAATTGAAGTAGTATTAGAAGTAACTATAGGATCAATGGAGGTTGTCTCAATTCAGAAAAACTATCAATCAATCTATTAAGTATGGTGGAAAATGAATATTTTACAACAACCTACTACAAACTAAATGATTTTATTCTACAAACTCATGACCCTGAGAAGCTAGCCATGGCCAAAAGAATGACAAAAGCAGAATGCAAAATTTTAGTATACTCCCAATCACGACAAGAACGCTGTGCCAGCAAGGCCATGGTGCAAGAGATTGTGCGCGATGTGATCCCTGGCCTGCACCGAACTCATCGATCTCACGCTATTCTCAGCAATCATCTCATCATCAAAGAGCTCAAACCTCAGCTCTGGGTCCAATTCTTCATTCCTCATCTCACAGATATTATGCAACACGCAGCACGCCCCAAGCACCACCGGCAAGTCCTGGAGTTTCACCTCTGTTCTCTTCTGCAAGCAAGACCACCTCCCTTTCAACCTTGCAAACGCGTCCTTGGCAACGCCTTGAATCTCTCCGATTTTCTCATTGAATGCATGTTGAGTCCAAGTGAGGTTCTGGTGGGTATAAGGAACCATGACCCAATCCATAAGAGGGTACCCAGAATTGCCAACAACCCAAACATTCTTCACAAGTCCCCTTTGTGCCCGTTGATATAAAGCAGATTTTTCCAACACTTGGTCATCAGGCATTGAACCAGGCCAACCAATGCAAACATCGGTGAAAACTCCCTTAGGATCAACAACTCCCTGAACTGTAATGGAGTATGAAGTCTTCTGGTTTCGCTCCGTGTGCCGCTTATTGAAATAAGCTGCAACGCTAATCTTCGGCGCGATAATTGGGATGTGGGTAGTGTACATTGATCCACCAACATTGGGAATACCCGACATCGATTCGAAATCATCCTTAATCTTCTTCATTTTCTCCTCATCAGGCCATTGAAGAAACTTGGGCATTAGCACAGTTTTTATAGCAGAGCAAACCTCAAGAACAAGCTTATGACAAGTAGAAATCCCCAATCCGAATCGCTTCGACACAAGGCGAAGAGGCTCGCCGGTGGCTAGCCTCCATATACAGACTGCAACCCGTTGGCGAACCGGAATTGCGGCACGAAGCATTGTATCCTTCTTGGTCACCACCGAATCGAGCTCGTCGCAAATCATGTTGAACGTAGCTCGGCTCATCCGAAACGAACGGTAAAACTCTACCTCTGGGAAATCAGGGTGGTTACATGATTCCCACCATGCCTTGGACCGATCTTTCACCCACAGCCGACGGTGCTGACCGCCGGCCGCTCCACCCCCTCCACTGCCGGCACCACCACCACCACTCGACTGAACCGAATTATCCGAACTCGCATTATCAGATGCAATTGCAGCAGCAGTAGCAACGGCAGTAGAAGCCGATTTGCGAGCCCGCTTAATCCTCGACAGCTCAGACTCATCCAAATCAGTGAAATGATCCTGAAAATTCATATAATACTCTTGCATTGCTTCCATCTTTTGTTTCTGATTCGCCTCGAAAAGCGCCTTCTCCTGCTCAGAATCCATAACCCACTTCTCCTCTTCCGATTTATCTTCCTCTTCTAGCAAAATCAAAGACGCCAATATCTCTTTCAATGATTTCTTCCCTCCATCCTTCCCGTCACCGCCACCGTTATCGTCATCATCGCCGAAATCCCTCCTTCGCCGCTTCTTGCCGTTGTTGTTGTTGTTGTTGTTGTTGTTGATATTGTTATTGCCATTGTGGGCATCCATTTCCTGGAAGAATCCATAAAAATAAGAGAAGTCGTCTTGGTTGAGAGAAGGAAAGGAAGTAATTTCCATGGGAAACGAAAACAAACTGTTCGATGAAATGCTTGAATAAGAGGTGTGAACGGTGTTGGAGTTTGAAATTGAAGAGAATGGAATGGAGTATGTTTTATTATATATGAGCTAGGAAGCGTGTGCGCAGGTGTGAACGCGTAGGGAAGATTCGAGTGTGGCTATTGGGAAGGGAGGGGGTGGGGTGGGATGGCTTTTGACGGTGACTTGACTTTTGGATAAATATGTTTAGTTTACGCGTTGAGAGGCACCGCTGCTGGTATATTAGAAATTCAGGGGGTCTCTTTGAAGAAAACGTTTGGAAATGAGTGAGGAAGGATGTGAAGAAGCTTCCTCACACGTATTGGAGGAAGTGAGAAGGAAATAAGCCAAGAGAGGGAGAGAGGCCACGTCGGATAAAAAAGTCAAAAAAATGACCTTCTAGATTGTATTATTTGGACCGCGTATGAGAAATGCTATCATATGTCTGCAACTGACGTAGCCCAAAGAGCCACGTCGGATAATATGTCAAAAAAATGTCCTTCAAAAGCTATGATATTTGGACCGCGTATGAGAAATGCTACCATATATAAGTCTCAATTGATGTATCTCATTTCTGTACACACGACACGTCTCTTTTAAAGATTTTTAAAGAAAAAAAATTAATTATAAGTTCAACGTTCATATAAAATAGACATACAATGAAAAACAGATACATGTTGTGTTCCACGTAATAAAAGGTTTGAACAAATGATGCTTTCATTTTAACCGAGCACCTTTCAATTGGAAAAATAGTCTAACTAGCATAACGATTCCTCATCTCGAAAAAGATCATTACTTAGTATAAGAATTATACTGCGGATATTATCAAAAACAATGATGGCTACGGTGACCAATGTGAAATCAGGAAGCAATGTTCACCTGTTATGAAATAATTTTCCATAAATCAATTAAAGATCTATCGCAAGAGCTTACTCAAAATCCAAACTTTTTTTATTTTTTATTTTTTTATTTTTTTGGTTATGGAACAGGGGATTGCATGAGTCCTATGAGAGTAATCCCAGAAGAAAAGGCATACCCAAGCTCAAAAAAGAAAAATCATAAATATACAAATATTATAGATGGCAAGCTGAGGTGGCATTTATTAGGGTGTTTGAAATTTGTGTTGCACTGTTGGCTCCCCTATGCTTCAATGACACTATCACAAGCCAACCCTTTTGGCTTATTATAAAGAAAACTTGTTCAGTTGGGTAGACTTTTGTTTCCGAGGTCTGTTACTATTCTTTCATCCATTGACTGGTTGACTCGAATGTAAAAGGTTAGTAACGTCTCGGGTGTGAACTCAGGAATGTTGACACTACAACAAATTTGGCCCTTTCCTCAATGGTCAAACGATTGGAAGACAAGTGTTTCCATTATACTTCTGTGATTATCTCAAACCGTCAATCAATCTCTCTCTCTCTCTCTCTCTCTCTCTCTCTCTCTATATATATATATATATAATACTATCATTTTATCATCCTATTTATGCTATGATGATATGGGTTTTAGCAGTTGTCCAAATTAATGTATACAACTCACTTTTTTTTTTTGGTATTTTTACCTGTAAGAATATTTATATTTAAACCTTAAATGACCTAAAAATAAAGTAAGAAATCGAACTCAATAGCTTCATCTTTTTTAGGTATAAGTGTCAAGAATTAATATTTCAGCTATTGATGTTTCAGTATACAATTCACTCAAAGAGATCCAATACCATGTGTTTTTGGAAATTAGTTGTTGCCATTGCAAGAATCATTTCGTGTGGATTGCAATTTACCTAGATGAAGCGAATTATAAAAACTTACTATTTAAAAAAAATTAAAAAAAAAGCTTCACTCTCTACAATTTTATAAAGTATTTTAAGAAAGTTATACAGTCAAATTTTATTATAATTATCCACCATGAATTTGGATAACGTATGATATCATATGTAAATCATTTTTATCCTAATACCGCCACCAAACTTCTCTCATCTCCCATAGAGTTAGAAATCACAATTTTTATTTTGAGACTATATACAAAAATCTTAATTGAAAAAAAAAAAATTTTAATTATGCTCTCATAAAAAAAAAATTATCATGTGTATCATGCATGCCAGCATTACATTAAAACAAAAAGGCCTATCCTATTCATCATTTTAGGTCAGCTCTTCCCTAGTAATGAGGGTAATGATCTTTCAGACCCACTGGATTTTTCATCATTTCAATGACAGTTGTCATGAGTTGATCTTTTACAACAAAACAAAAATATCAATATTTGGAAATCGACATCAAAATGTCAACGGTTTTAGAGAGGGTCTATAGTGTTCCTCTTCGGAGATATAGTCTACATTATTTATTTATTTATTTATTTTGTGGAATAGATAAATTTGGTCAGAGGCAGTTAGACACATGTTGGATTGACAATTATTAATCTTTTATGGATTTATTACATATTTACCCATTTTTCGTGATAACAACCCCTTGACCTACGATATATGCATATTTTTCTCTTACATCTCTATGCATTATATATAGAATCACCTTGGAAAAATGTGAGAGAGAAGTTATTATAAGGGTTCTCCCATTGATATATTGGTTAAGTTCTCCTTTTTATTTTAAGAGATATTGTTTAAATATTTAAACATGTGTCACGCCATTGGATAGAAGAGGAATGAGGGACAATATCAACCTAAGACTGCTACTTGGGCAGATTGGAATGTCAACTAAGACTCAATTGTATGTATAAAACTCATAATCCAACTTTAACCCAACTCAAGTTTGGGTTGAGCTTGCCTAACCCAAGCTTAATTTGGGCAAACTCAACTTGATCAAGTTAAGATCAAGTTGGGCGGGTTGGCCTAATTCTTTCATTTTCTTTTCTTATTTTTTACCTGAAAGTCATGTCAATTTAAAAGAAATACATTTTTTTCACACAAAATTGAAGATGCTTGACTGAGACTTTTGAGTTGCTGTGTTGGTGTTTGGTAAGTTGAAACCCTAATAGAGTCGGTGATATGGTGTTGTGTGCATCTCTATCATAAATATGAGATATGCATACAAAAAGTTAAATGCCATGTCATTTTAAATATATATAATTAATTTTTTTGACAAAAATATATAATTTTTTTTTTGGTAAATTACACTTAAGGGTCCAAAGTGTTTCACTTTAAGGTCCAAAGTTTAAATTATGTCAATTCAGTACTCGAATTATTAGCTGAGTTGCAATTTGAGGTATGCCCTCATAATTTTATGTATTATCCCTATTTTGCCATTTTTATGGGTTTGAAAACTCTATTTTACTCCTATAAACATTTAATAAACATTTACATTTTAATTAGATTTAAATCACTTTACCATCATATTTCTGTTTTGTAAATAGAAAATATAAAGATTTATTAGATGTTGATAGAGGTAATATAGAAAAAAAAAAAGAAGATAAGACTGTTTCAAATTTGATTAAAATATACAAATTTATTAGTTGTTGATAGAGGTGAAATAACCCACAAAAGGGGCAAAGTAATGATAATACATAAATTTTTTACAATAGGCACCAAATTGTAACTCAACTAATAATTAGAGTACTGAATTAACGTAATTTCATTTTAAAGAGAAACTCGATCCAAACTATATATATATATATATATATATATATATATATATATATATATATATATAGAAAAACATTGTCCAAAGCCCAAACCAATGTACAAAAGGGAACAGCTATTGCAACCCCCCATTCTTATTACCCCACCCCCATCCTTTAGGTTTTTAAGGTTTTATGCGAAATATAAAAAGTTTTAATGAAAACCGGCCATAATGTCCACTAGAAAACATCATTTTGAACAACTTTGTAGAAGAAAGTTTTTCTTAAATCTATCGTTTAAATATACTTTTTAGCCATTTATAACCTTTATTTCATTTTTTGCCAAAAAGTTTACCTAAAGGATAGATTTTAGAAAACCTTTCTTCTGCAAAGTTGTTCAAAATGATGTTTTCTAGTGGACCAAGTAATTGGTTTTTGCAAAAACCTTTTATATTTTTCATGAAATCTTAAAAAGTAAAAGGAAAGGGGTGGGCTTATAAGAATGGGGGGTTTGCAATAGCCGTTCCCTATACAAAAACCATTGCCCAAGCCAGCCCACTGATTGGGTTGGGTTCGGGTTGAGCCCGCGGAACATATAGCCCTAGCGTAACGGAATTGTGGCTCATATTGCTTGTGCATTGTGAGCCGCGAGCTGGGAACGAGTGGTTAAACTACTAACTGCATTTGGCTTCACAAAAAAAGGGGAGAAGAAAATAAACGAGAAATTCAGATGAGCCACTGCTCTTCCATGGCGTCTCTTCTCACTCCAGCTCCCACTGTTCATCTTCAAAACAAGGTAAAAAAAATCACAGCAGGATCTTTACTTTTTCCACAACTTGAAGATCAACTGTTTTGAGAAACATAGAATTGTTTTGGCTGCTTTGAATTGATAAAATTGCTTGGTTTGTGATGTACTGAAATGGGTTAATTTCCATTTTCAAGTCATAGGGCGAACATCTAGTGTGGTGAAAATATCTGTTTACCCTCTGTTTGGTTGCTGAGAAAACCGAGGAAAAGGGCAGAAAATTTGAATTCTGACTTTTATGTCCTATGTGTTTTCGTTCATAAATAATGGCACATAGTGGCATCGGGCTCGGGTAAATTTTTCGTTTTTTGTTTTGTTTTCTTCCCCGAGCTACGAGAATTTAAAATTTGATTTCTATTTTTGCTCCTACATTTTCTCAGCAACCAAACAAAGGAGTGCATAATTTTTTGTTCTAGTGAAGTAGTGTTAGACATCTCAAGTCCAATTCAGAGCTAAAAAATTCTATGTACACCTATATATTTTCTTGTTGTGGAGAAATGCAATTTTCAGCCTCCATCGCCACCCTTGGGAAGAGAAGAAAAGGGGGGGGGGGGGGGGGGGGGGGGGGTGTTGCTTGCTAATAAGAAAGGGTAAAAATCATTATGAAATGGGATCTAAGACCCACACATAACACCCTAGCCAAACACACTCAAACACACACATAAATTGAAGTACTATAGGGTTCATTATTGTATTTTTTTTTTCCAGCTTGAGGTTTATGAAAGAATACTTTTGTGCTTTTTGATTCTCCATGTAATTTTCTTTTATTGAAGTTATTGAATAGTGAATTGAAGCAATGCATTTTGTCGCCTCCGCCACTGTAAATGGCTGTTGAGATGCTTAGTATACTGATAGTTTTCTTTTGTTGCTGTGTGACTTTGGGCCTTTTCTTTGGTAGGTGAATCTTGTTAATGTCAGCACCATACCTGCAAACTTGCGATCAACTAAAACTTGCCAGACTGTTGTGAGAAATAGTAGAAGTCATGGGTTTTGTTTAGTTACAAAGGCTAAGATGTCTGTTGAAGGAGAACTAATGGTGAAAGAACCTGTTAGCGTTGGTGAGAAGAATGGTAATGCTTCTTATCATTCTCCATTAGATTTTTCGTTTACCCGGAATTTCTAAATAAGATGGTTTATGGAAACATATTTTTGCCTTTCTCATAGCACCTTAGCTGTAATCCCAACTTTGAGCATTTGATCCATATTATTTGCCTGCAACAAACAAGTTAAATGATTGACAAATATATGACTATAATGGGACGAGATGATTGACGTGGTTATTGTGTTCACTTACGTGCTACCCTTCGGACCTGTAATTGAAATGGCTATCTTTTATGCTGTGGCTCCAACCTTTGGGTTCTGGTTAAGCAAAGGAAACTTGAGACATAAGAAAGTCATAAACGTGGGGAGAGTTTTGCATGCTCACTTCAGTACGTGGGAAACTTCTCCTCCTCGTGCTCAGCCTCCTCCTTGGCTCCTCTTGTTCCTCTCTCTCTCTCTCTGTCTCTTTCAATAATTAATTAAGTTAACGCAACGTAAAATAAAATAAAATAAAAGCTTTTCTTATAAAAACAAAAATCAAAATAAAATTGAAGTGTTAGCGGTAAAAAGATTGGATCTTCTTCTTGTCAGCCACTCTGACCCTGGTCTTCACATTTCTTCTTATGCCGAAAATGTTGCATTACTTATTTATTTGTTGGTATTGATGCAGACTATGGAGTTGTTAGCATGCACCATGTTGGAGTGCTATGTGAAAACCTTGAAAGGTCACTTGATTTTTATCAAAACCTTCTGGGTATGTTATTTTTACGTTCTCAAGTTGATCCATTATGATACACTTGTACAGTAGAAAAACCTAATTTTCAATTAAAATAGGTCTTGAGATAAATGAGGCAAGACCAGATGATAAACTCCCCTATAGGGGTGCTTGGCTGTGGGTGGGTTCTGAGATGATTCATTTGATGGAGCTTCCAAATCCTGACCCCTTAACTGGGCGACCTGAACACGGTGGCCGAGACCGTCATGCTTGTATTGCAATTCGGGATGTGTCTAAGCTAAAAGCAAGATTTGATAAAGCTGGTAATTTTCCCCTCATTCTCCAGTTTTTAGTTCTTTAACTAATAATTCCCAAGGTCTTCAAGTCTCCTACATAGCATTTATTCAATTTCTATATTGTTTATAGAAGAAAGATTTCTTATTGTGCTGTTTCATTTTGCAGGTCATCCTTACACTCTTAGCCGGTCTGGGAGGCCAGCAATCTTCACACGAGACCCAGATGCGAATGCTCTTGAATTTACACAAGTGGACGTATGACTGACAAATCATACATAGCATAAACTTGTTATTGATGTCTTCGCAGTAATATTATTTCTCTAGCTGCCAAATAAAATTGTACATATTATTGCAAATGTCAGAGGTAGAGGACCATGGTTCCATAAAGCCATTGAGGCTGATGTAGTAATTTGTTATACAGAAACATGATGTGGGAAATTAATGTTTTAAACAGGCTTGTTTAGTTAGTCCAGTGGCCGTGTGAGAATGATCTCAATCATGTTTTGGTAGGAAGAGCACTGCCAATTAAGTTCTCTCCAAATATTTGTCACAATTATTTTTATAAAAAACAAAGGCATTTCCTCCTACCAGCCCGACATTTTGCAAATTGTAACCTAATTTTCAGGGCTGTCTGCAACCTTGTCAGCCTCTCCCTGAAGTTTAGATCAACTTCCACAGCACTACATTGACTCCAGAGATTGCCTTTTGTCCCTAATAAATTATAGATAATTGATTTTATGGTGCTCTTAAGTTATGCTGGTGATTGATCTTCCCATTCTCTCTTAATTCCTCAAGACACTAGCCATTGATGCATCCAAGCTACTGAACTGGTCCCAATGGAGGTTTCCGCCCCCGACCCCTACCACACTTGCGTGTGCAAGTGTTTGTGTGTGTGTGTGTGTGTTTACATATATATTTATATATATACAATCCTGATGATGTCTTGTATAGTTACTTTCAATCCTCTATTTTTTTATTCAACGGTTAAAATGTAATCCAACTAAAAAGGTGGATAACCGCGTATTCAATATATTGACCATTGGATCAAAAATAAAGGATAGAAATTAAAAGTCCTTACCAAACTTACATATGGGAGACTATATATATGTGTGTGTGTGTGTAAATCCTTTTCCAAAATATCAAACAAAATTAAGTGCAATAAAGCTCGACCAGGAAGTGAAAAAAGTCGAACAAATACTGGATCGACCGAAAAGTGAGCATAACTATCTAGTGATGGCAATCTTCAACACAGGTAAATCACAACTACATGGTCCCTAATGAATCTACGGTCCAAACCCACTCACAAGGGTGCGAAAATATATTTCCATTGTCGACCCAGACTACGACTAAATTATCTTCCAATTGAATCAGAAAAGATGAAGAGAGAACTGAGAGTTATGACATTACAAACTATGTTACCATTGATACTCACATTAGCAAATGAAGACAAAAAAAGGTAAAAAAAATATCACACGCCATTAGTAACTAAGATTTTCACATTACAATACAACAATTTACATCTTGGAAATCATTTAAAGAGAACCTGAATTGAACCCCCACAATGCTTCACTGGTAACTTTACCCCATATTCATCCTTCGATTGGCTGTCTTAGCTTGTGCACAACCTTGTCAATGATATTGAAATGCATGGAAGAAAGGGGAAAAATTGAGCCAAGACCCTGTAGATTCTGCAATTAAAAGCATGCTTTAAGTTACACAGAACTACTTTTCCAATTTATCCACTTGAGAATGTCACACGTGACCTCCAATCTTTTATGGCAGAGCGTAATGTGTGGTTTGGAGTTAGCGTAGTATGCTGCAGCCTAAGCTTGGTCACTGGTGATACATTGTGCTTCACAAGCCATGCCTTTATTGCTCTGTGCTCGTATGTAAAACCGTCAGCTGCTATGTGTGGATCATCCATTACTTCCTGCATTACCAGCAAAATGATAAAACAGAGAATAGCAGAATAAGAGAAACATGCCCACATAAGAAATCAATATATATTTATCACGAGTTTACACAATGGAGTCTGAATTTCACCTGAAGGATTGGACAGAAATAGTGGCCCGGTGCATATATATTGTTTCGTTCTATCTTCAAACTAGCATCTGCCACATCAGCCAGTCTTTTGAGAACCGGCAGAACTTCAGATTCAAGATCTGGTCTATCCCTGCATCTAAGTTTACAACATTTCAGTGCAATGCGAGATAACTCCTCTGTTTCAGCAAGTGGCCAGTCTGTGACCGACTTATCTAATATATCCACAAAAGAACCATTGGCTATGGCATTTTCAACTGTCAATAGAAGTCCATTTGGACGGCGAGCTGTCAATAATTGGAGGGTTATAATTCCAAAAGCATATAAATCTGATTTGGGTCGGACAGTGCCAGTTCTCAGATACTCTGGATCCATGTAGCAGAATGTGCCAGCGAGAATAGATTCCCTATACTCTGTGATGTCATCAGGCACGACATCTGAAATCAGTTTAGCCAGCCCAACATCTCCGATTTTGCTCACACAATTTCTATCTAACAAGATATTACCCGGCTTTAAATCCCGATGAACAATAGGCTCTGGCTTTGAACTGTGTAAGAATGCTAGCCCACAAGCTACCTCAAAAACAATCCGGAACCGAATAAACCATGGAAGAGGTGGTTTACCGTTTTGGCAGAACATATGTTCTTCAAGGCTTCCATTTTCCATATATTCATAAACCAGGCAACCGTTCTCCGGGCAGGCTCCCAGCAGTAAGAGCATGTGAGGATGGCGTAGGCGACTAAGAACATCAACCTGCGATGAATTTGCAGAGAATTAGTAGGGTACATTCCAGTTCAGTTGAAATATAGTGATTGTGGGGAAACAAATTGGAGTGCTTTTTTTTTTTTTTTTTTTTTTTTTTCACAAGGAATATGGGATTCTTTTTTTTTTTTGGATAAGTAAAATAAATAAATAAATAAATAATTTCATAAGATCACCCTGATAGTAGACGACAAATCGACAACAATGAAACGGACCTAAACTCACTGAAATTGAAAACAATTATACCCTAAAAAAATACCTCTCTCAGAAACTCCTCTTTCTTGTTAGATGCATCAGAACGAAGAACCTTCACAGCTACTTGGGTGTGATCAAGACTGCACTTGTAAACTTTCCCATACCCTCCCTCGCCAATCACCTTAGTCTCGGAGAAGAAATCTGTTGCTACTTCTATTTCTTCCTTAGTGTACCTTCTGTACCTCCTGTCACTTAAGAAAAGAGCATTAACAATTTTTTGTCTTTCCAAGGATTCTTTGAGGGCATTCAGTTCGGCTATCTGCCTTTCATAAGCCTCTTTAGAGAGCAAATCTCTTGCCATCTCAACCTCCTTCACTGCTTCCATATGTTTTGCTTTCTCTTCAGAAGCAATTTTCCTGAAAGTTTGTTCTCTTTCCAGGGCTGCATTCACTCTTCTTGATTCATCAAGACATTCAGAAGAAAGTAACTGGACCTGCAATCAATGATAAGAGGTCCAAGCTAGTGAGTGACTGAGTGGATTATATACATAGTTACATACTATGGAAGAAAGAGCTACAGATACCTTCTTTAGGGCAATTAAAGATCATGCAGCATATTCTTCAAGCTCAATTTTATATATTTCTCACAATCTGTGCCAGCATTTGTGCATAGTGCATATTGGATTTCAACATTTAAACTTGGTTTTGAAAGCTATTGTGAATCTGTGCCAGCACATGTGCATAGTGCATATTGGATTTCAAGATTTAAACTTTGGTTTTGAACTTTTGAAAGCTATTGTGAATCTGCTTAGAATCAAGAAGAAACACTAAAACCTTGATTATGATTTCTTCTGCATGTTTAAGTGGCTTGAAATAAAAAGAAAATTTCCTTGAGATTAAAGACGTTAAAACATATTTTAGGATGTCTGGGACACTATAAAATGATCAAACTCCCACCTTGTTCTGGGCATGGACCAGCTCCTCACAAGCTCGTTCGTACATGGCAACAGTATTTTGCAATTCAAGCCGCAGTTTTTCTACTTCGGCCTGCATGTCTGACTGCACAGAAACTTCAAATTGTAATGTAAGCACTATCTTACGCTCTGTTTGGTTCCTGGGTTTCATGAGAGAGAAGGAAAAAAAAACTTAATGTTTGTTTGTAAAAGATATTGGAAGGAAAAAAATTATGAAAGAAAAGTGGAGGGAAAAACTAAAATTTTCATCTTATTTTCCTGTCTTTTTCTTTCCTTCCCCCTTTTTTTTTCCCTTCCCTTTTCTTTCCTTCGCAGATTCTGGGAACCAAACATAGCCTTCACGTTTCTTTTACATTTGCTATCTGTTTTTTTACAAGTAATCGTCCACTCACTCAAGCGCTGCCTTAGAACTGGAGGTGTTTTTAAACTTTCCACTAAAGAAAATATGCAACTGATGAGCAAAATTATAAAACAATTACCGGCTCAGTCTTTGTAGAAGCCATGGAATTGTATGGCTTAACTGTAAGAGTTTCTAGATCACAAACTCCCGAGGTTTGGTGACTTCTTTCCTGATCTACACTAGCGCTTGTAGAAAAGCCCTTACATGTATATGCTTGAGAATTTGGGTAACTGAATTTTAATACTGATGATGTCCCAATTGTTTTTAGAACTTTGGAGTCCATAGAGGAAGAATTAAACCCAGATATTTGTTTATTATTGCCACTGGAACCTTCCATATGTTCTCTTTGAGGAAACATCCAGTGTCTGGAGCTGGTTTCTGTAAAATGAAGCCAATAAAAATATTAGAGCACAGAAGAAAAGAAGGAAATGTGGATATAACAACTTATTGACTCAAAAAGCAAGCATTTCCGATTTACCCCTGATGGACGAGAGATTGTCTGATTTTCTGATGAGTCTGTGCCTAGATACAACATAAATATTGCAAGTTTCAGGAGCATATCTCAGAACAGTTGATGGTACCGCGGGGCCCTTTAACTTCCTAAAAAATTGTAACCCAATCTTTAGGGAAAGGATGGCAAAAAGTTTCATACTTTCATCCACAAAATGGAAAGTGAGAAATGAAAACATTAAATGAGATAGTGGCACATGCATCTAACAATAGCTACAATTATATTATTATTATTATTTTATGAAGTCCGCCAATGTTGTGAAACGAATATTCCAGGAGACAGGTAACACAATGCAAAAGAACATCATGCTGTTTAAAACAACAGCTACAAATTTATACCAATAAAATGAAAAGAAAGGGGCTGCACCATGTTCTATTCTAGTCTTAGTATTTATGGATGTCATTCTGTACGATCTGCGTATCCAGTAAAAGTTGCAAATCAACTCGCACTAATAAGAATTCAAGCTTATTCTTGCACAATACAGCATATCCTCTCACACAGATGAATGAGTTCCATCAAAGGATTTGGGATATATGCAGTTACATCCTAAAAAATCTATGTGATCTTCAAACTATTACTACTCAAAGGTGAGCAATAGTCATGGTATGGACGAGGTTCTAATCAATTCGCTGAAAAGGTAAAGTGAGTGACTGAATAAAATCTCCTGCTTTGAGAAAGAGGGGGAGGGGGGGCACAATGACAGGTAAGTCTATCTATATTGTGATGTTGGTGCACTTTGATGGGTGACAGCTTACAGCTAAGAGATTGCAATAGTTTCAGAAAATGTTAGTAGAAAAATTGAACCCTCAGCATAAATATTTTAGTAGAACAAAAGTAATTGAAAGATAACAAACAATGTTTACATGTCTAGTTCGATTTAGCAATGTGATAGTCTGAATATTTATTAAAATTAAATATGTGGATGTAATGTTGATAATGATTATTGTTTTATTAATTATGTCTATTTTCATTTGTCACAGGCCTCATGCCCAAATCTTATGTAATGAGCTACTAACACCCAAAATATCTACTGATTGGTCAATAGTGGCACTCGGTTCCAGCATACTGTTCACATAACCAAATTAAATTTAGGACCAATTCAAGCTGGGATATTATTGTTCCCACATTGAACCTTAGCTATAGTTTTCACATATTGAAGAACCGATTAAATTTTATATCCATACTCTATAGAGTGATTTATGATTTTTAAATGTAACATGGTTCTGTCTCTAGCATTAAGGACCAAGACTTGGCTTTATTAGTTTTGGTGAGAGGCTTCATCATTGAGGCTTTCTTGTGTGATTGCCATTATGATATGAATTCAACCTATTTCCCTTATTCATGCTTCCAAAATTTGGGGCATGACCGGCAACATCATGTAACATCCACAAAAGAATACAACCACATGGTGAACCACAATTAGCATAGCTTGCAAAATAAGACCAAAAGTGATGTGAACCAAGCAAGTAATTGAGTATATAAATTAATAATACCATACCTAATAATGCAATTCAAAGAGCAAGATCCCAACACTAAATTTTGAATACCCGACTCAGAAATATATCTCAGAAGTGCAGTTGCAGGCTTATCGCCATCCAGCACCAAAGTTTCCATCTACATAAGTTCCGATGTCAAATTATTCCTCAATACTAACTCAATTAAAGGGGAACCTAGCTATATTCAGCATATAAACTCACCTTTCTAGTTTTGCATAGCTTCTTAAATGGTATAAAAACTTCTTCAGACTTCACCTTCATATCCTGCACATACATTGCCACCACATTCGCATCCAATTCGTCGATGGGGATACGATTTCCCGCTGTAGAAACCATAATCCCAACACGAGAACATCAAAAGTATTTTTTGTTTTGTCAGAACAGCTAGTTGGTCTAAAAAATTCGATTAAGCTGATGGAATTTAATCACTCCCGTTTGGTTTCCGAGAAAACCAAGGAAAAAAAAAAAAATTCCCTAAAAGAAAAAGAAAAAAACTGAACATATATCAGCCTAAAATAAGTCAACAAGACTTCACTTTTTCCTACTATTTCTCGGCAATCAAACAGACCGTAAGTTCATACATACATAGAGAGAAGGATACATACATGGAGTTGGGATAGAAGTGATGGTGGGTATGACGTGAATTAGGATGAACCTATCGGCTTTGGGCATTAGATTCTCCACCGCCCAACGAACCGCGCGTCGGCTTCCCTTGCCACCGAATCCTCCGCCGCCGCCTTTCACCGCCACTGCAACTGAAGACAGCTCCGCCGCGGAATAATCGTCACCGGCGACACTCATTTTGACTCACCCAAGCCGTGGAATTTGTTGGTCAAGAGAGGAGATAAAAGAGGGGACGGCGAAGTATGCGTCGTTTTGACTTGTAGTTAGCATGAGGTTCAGTACTTACATTTTCATGTCCTCTACAGTAATTTTGTGCCTTTCTGAAAGCGCGTTTATTAACAGCGCTTTTCAAATTTTTAAAACCAGAAAGCGTGATTAATAACCAGAAAGCGTTACTAGCGCTTTCATTTTTTGGCAATTTTGTGGTCAGCTTGGCATTGGGTCGTCGTGCTCATCGTTTCTGCCCTAACTGATGTGGACAACCTTCATCCACCGATGCGCACACCTGCTCCCCGCCTCCCTCCGTATACCTTAAGCCGTCGCCATCCCTCTCTCTCTCTCTCTCTCTCTCTCTCGCTACGATGATGATGGAAGCTCCACCAGTGGTGGGCAGGAGTCGAATGAAATGGGAAAAAAAATCAAACATAATTGAAGAAGATGGCATCATCCATCCATTTGCGGTGGAAAGTTTTTTGTAAAAGATCGATTTGGCGGCGTTTGAAAAAAGGCCGACACAAATAAACCTTGACCAGTGGATTGAGGCTTATTTGGTATAGCCTTCAACCTGACTCGAACCGCTGCGCCAATAGAAAAGTTGTTGGTTAGCTGTTCAATGTCAAGAATATCCTCTACCCTTTAACATTGTATAGATGAATTGAAAGGACGGAATTAAAAGCAATCATGTGCAGGAAAGTCCATGGCTGTACTTGGGTGCATGTCCTGTTGGAATGTTGGACTCTTTATCTTCCATTATTTGTTGAAACTTGAAAGGATAAAGCAGTGGCTCCCACTTAACCAAGGGTTTCAACCTCTAGCCCTCTAAAATTTCCATGGTTTTTGAAGTATGGAATGCATATTATTTTATTATTTTTATTTAGTCATGTTAATATGCAGTCTTTTTTTCTTTTTCTTTTCTTTTCCCGACTTCATTTTACCCATAGGAAAAAAAAAAATGAAAGAAAGAAGACAAATTTTCAATTAACAAGTAGATAAATGAAACTACTATTGCAACTTGAACACTTTATTGCAATCTCATGATTATGATAGACTTGTGCCACTAGGATGATCATAAGCAACCAAAGGGGCTGATTTCTTATGATTGTATCTATACACACATGCGTTAAAGTTTTGGATGGTCTTCACTCTCCGAAGATTAACGAGAGAAATCATCGCTAATCCATCTTATTAACGGTGTGGATATGACCATGGATACATCCTTGTTCATTAATTATGTATATACTTCTTTTTTCTAACCAAAAAAAAAAAAATGGCTATAAATTAAATTACATGGACAGAACAGATGAGTTGAAAGCACATCATCAATCTAGAAACTTGGAAAATTAATCATGCATGCAATTATGTAAATGGATATATATCATCTACTATATATATATATATAGAGAGAGAGAGAGAGGGGGGGGGGGGAGAGAGAGATGGGTGACAGATAGAGAGAGAGCACGCAGAGCTTCAAGCGTGGACCTTCCATGCAAGAAAAGAACCTGTGTGCTCACTATCTTCTGTCACCTTTCCTTTGCACACCCAGCTATCGTAAATACAATCCTCACCTGTTAGCCGCAAGCATACATGGTTGGATTTTACGAGAACTACAGAAAGGTTGATTTGATTGATTTGAGTGAAGAAACGAGGGTTTATGTGTGGTTTTATAGAGGATGAGAAAGGCGGTGGTGACATCACGCGTGGCATAACTGTTTGTCTACCTCTAATTGGTTGCAACACCACGTGGCCTCTTATATTGGTTTCTCGATCTCCTACTATCTTAATAAACTAGCTAGTAGCTGGCCACGGAAAGAAAAAGAAACCCTAGCCACATAGCTGCACCAATACTTTCTGAGAGAGAGAGAGAGAGATAGAGGTGGGGGTTCAAATTTAAGTGAAATTAATGAAAAATTCTTTTCTTATGTGTACCAAATAATTATATAATTAAAATAAGATGATAATTGATCGGTCATTTTATTATGAAATAAAAATGATGTACCGCCTTAACATTAAGGTGATTGAAGTGGCCGGTTGCCTAAGGTCTCATATGAAAAGAAATCTCTTAAGAGTTCAACCCTCTTAATCGGTCTAGTGTTCATATTAAAACTAAGAAACCTCTAAATCCACTTAATTGCATGGGAAAAAAATGTTTCATATTGAGTTTTTCCTTAGCTCTCGAGTTGTATCGAGCCAATCTGGGTATAATGGCCACATCATTATTGAAATTAAATTAAAGAGGGAGAAACATAAACTAACAAGAATTAAGTCGTCATGGTGATGGCATGCAACACTTATGAATAATCAAAATGAATATAGTGTTATCTACGGCTCGGATTTAAAATTGAAGGACAATCCTATCAAAGCACATATTGACACACTAGTGGTACTACAGCATTGTAGTGATATCTGCCCTATGCCTGTTTGTAAGGAGGAGATATCCTATGCCCTCTTATAAGGGGAAGGTGTCCTATGCCCTCTTGTAAGGGAAGGTGTTAGGGTTTAAATTTCAACCTCTTTTTTTTTTTATTAAAAAAAAGAAAAGAAAAAGAAAAGGGGGTTGAAGGAGGGGAGGGGATCTTAGTTTTAAATATGGCCAATTAATCTTGTTAACTAGAAATTATTTATAGAAGAATAATAAAAAGACTATTTAATTAATTCTCTTGAATCATTGCAGAAATCAACCAATGGGAGCTCAACAGACTCTTATGCCCCGGCAAAGATTTACTATGCCATAAAGTAGCATAAAGTATATATGCTTTACATTAATAAAAATGCAATGAGAACCTTGGAAGAAATGGTCACACCAATCACTGCAAAATGCATCAAAAGTGACCTCATGCCTTTTCTACATTCCCTATCTTAATTCTAAGCATTACTATTAAGTTATAGTTTGTGCTGGATTCGATGCTTATGTGAGGCAATCAAATTAGATTAAGGCAATCCGAAGGCTAAATCGTTTACAAACACACAAGAATCACCCTAATATTTAATGATTCGTGACCTTAAAAGATAATATGATTCGATGCCATCATCACCTTGAGTGGAATTGGGGGCGCTTCCTATTCTGTTACTTTAATTTTGTGTCTCTAAATTCCATCATATGTACCTAGCTAGCTAGGGGAGGTTCATTAGAGCATGAGGTTCCATATCTGAAATATTGGATGCCTGAATGTTCTAAGACAGCAATTTTAATTGAAGTAATTTTGCAATAGTAAAACTCTGAATCTTTTTTCTTCTTTTTTTAAATTTATTTTTTTCTGTGGTAAATTTAAATAACTGGAATTTAGCGAGCAGGTTTATGCCGCGCTGTAGTATATGTTTTAGCAGTGGTCATTGATGCCTGCCGGGTGCAGTTTTCTCCCTTCGAGTTAAAGCATGATTTTCCCAAATAAGACAAGATTTCACAAAAGAAAAGTGTTTGAAAATAAAGCATAAGAGGTGTGGATTTGGATTTAGCAAGAAGGGGTTTAAAAATAGCCCCACCCGTAAAGCTCTGGCAAATCCTATACTTCTTAAGACTTGTGGGATTTTTGGAATTCAAAGGATTTCATTATAGAAGTATCATCAAATTGGTGAAATCTTGGGCCTTCAAAAGAACACTAAATTGCAAGTGATCACGACCTTTGGCACAACATTTGCCATAGAAACCTCAAGGTTTACATGTCAATTATCCATCTGAATAATCCTAGAAATGTGGGGGTTTTTTTTTTTTTTTTTTTTTTTGGTTTAAATGGGTAGGAAGAAAATTTGATTTCAAGAGCAAGTAGTGATTGTTTTGAAATGAAATTTTCCAATTGCAAGACATACCTAAAATATCAAGTACATGCTCCATCAAGTTGCCATGAAATGGGGAAGGAAAGCGGATTTGGTGGCGGCATCATCCCACTCCAATCCATCCCACCATTCCTTGTTACCATACACAGTTGGTAACGTAGAGACATTAACAGCTTTGATGGGTAACTTCTTCAGCTTTGGACAATCAATCACAGCAATTCTCTCTAAGGAAGGAAAAGCCAGTGCACATTGGGAGATACTCTGTAATTCAGGGAGGTCTCTGATTGAAATAGTTCTGAGGCTTGGAAATGCTGTTGGATCATTCTCTACTACTTGCTCCATTTCTTTGCAGTAAAACAAGTAAATCACTTCAAGTCTTGGAAGTCTTGATACCCAGGAGACATTCTTCAGCTTATGGCAATACCAAATGTTTATAGAACGAAGATTACAAAGGCATTCTTGAGTAACTGAATTCCTCCACAGTCTGGCTAAGTTGGGAAGGCCATGAAAGGCAAGAACCTCTAGGCTTGGCAACCACTTATTTCCAGCCCCTGCACCAATTGACAAGCACTCCAAGTTGTAGCAATTATTAATGCTAAGCCTTCTTAATCTCTCCCCGCCACCAGAAGGTGATGATAAATGTAAATGAGAAAGGCCTTCACACTCCTTGATGTATAGAAACTGTATGCATTTCAGTAGAGTGTCATACCCAGATAGCCTATTCAGGGTAGTCAATTCAGTTACTGTAATCCCAATGGTCGTGAGGTGTTTGAAGCATTCCAAATCTGCAAAACTAACTTCATTCTCACCTTCTGAATGTTGCACTTCCCAGCCTCCATAACTGTAATATAAATTCAAAACTCTCAATTGGGAAAGACCAGATAATGCCTCACGTGGAATCATTCTAAGAAATTGCGTACGTTGCAGATCCAAATGCCTTAACTTTCGGAGACCTCCTAGCCCTTTAGGCAATGTTGTCACCTTAGTCCCTGACAAATCAAGATGATGCAGCTCAGCTAACTCACTAATACTCGCAGGAATCTCCCTGAGACTGGTGAAAGATAAATCCAAGACTCTAAGAGTAGGCATATATTGGAAAAACCCAGTTCGGATTTTATTTAAGCCACTGTTCCATTGCAGCATCAAGGTTGATAAATTAGGACTGTCAGGAATTTCTGATAGTTCAGTAATTCCATTGTCCAATAGAGAAATTCTCTCTGCTCCTCCCCAATTTTCAACTCTGGGTGCGTCAATCAGTCCTGCACTTGCCTGAACTAGGAATTTCAGTCTTGTTCACCCCACAATCAGATGCTACCCATAAGGCAAAGCTCCGTACAACATCATGCATTTTCACTTGGGTTTTCTCTTCACCAGTCTCCAATAAGCAAGCGACTTTCAGAGATCCAATAAGAGCATGTCCCTTGTTATGAACATTACTATCATAGGAGCTGTCTAAAAATCCTTCCCCAATCCAATACTCAACAAGCTGTTCATTTTGGATAGAATATTCTTCGGGAAATAAAGAACAATACAAGAAGCATGATCTCAATGTGCTCGTTATCCAAATTGTCAAAGCTGAATTTTAAGAGGGTGAAGACATCTTCCATACCTCGAAGCTCTGATGGAGATTCGTTGAGTACTTCTATGGCATGCTTCCATTCCTCCTCAGTCTCTTTATTGGCCATAGCCCTTCCCATAGTGATTAAGGCAAGTGGTAGACCTCCACACTTTCTGATGATGGTCTCGGCATGAGTTCTAATGGATGGTGATTCCAAAATCTCCATCCCACCAATCTTCTCAGAAAAGAGCTGCCATGATTCCTTCTCTTTCAAGAATTCTAGTTTGAGCTTCCGGTCAGCATCCATGTCGCTACACACATCCATGGAACGCGCGGTGAAAATCACCTTGCATTTGTTTTTCCCATCGGGAAGAGGAATTCCAATCTTCTGGAGATCAAGTCCTTCCCAAACATCATCTAACAATAGCAAAAACTTCTTCCTTTTCATACATCTATATAGTTTCGAAAATCGCTGTTCTTGGCTTTCAGTATCTTCCCAATACAAGCCCAATCTAACTCCAATAGCTTGTTGGATCTTCTCGGCAACGAAATCTTTAGAGACCAAAACCCAAATCACCACATCGAAATCGTGGATTCTGGTAAGGAATTCATTGTTTATACTCTTCAAGAGTGTCGTCTTTCCCACACCGCCCATTCCGTATATCCCAATAATTCCAACTTCATCCTCTATGAGAATTTGCTGAACCTTCTCTAACATCCCATTGAGGCCAACCGTCGGCCTATTTGGTATCTCCTCAACAGCAGGGGGAAGCGACACATCAGCCACAACGACAATAGAATCTCCTCTTTCCTTACAGTTCAATTATTTCACCAAGCTGCTTTGAAATTTTTCTGCTTAGCTTATATCTCGAACAACAATTTGCACCTGCAGCACCACAAACACTGCCTTCGCTCTCTGAAATCATCTAAGAGCAAACCCACTTCGGCTTCAATGGCTTCTACCCTTTCTAGCCATCCTTTAACTTGGTTTGTGCGCATTAATCCCTCTAGCTCAGCTTGATCGACCCGTCTCTTCAAATCATCCCATGTGTCCTTCAATTCCTTGAATCTAGTTGCAAGGGAGAGAACGCTTTGATTCAAATTCACAACATAGCCTATTGTTTTGGCAATGGAATTGCATAACCTAGGAATTAAGCCAATCAGAAGAGTCCCAATATCCATGGGTAAAAGGCTACAACGTTCAGTGAAAGAAGAAAAAGAAAAATGCAGTGAGGCTTTGGTGGGTGCAAGTTGAATGGCTGCTTAAGCACAAGCCTTGATTGGTTTACATCAGAAAAAATCAGAGAAAATAGATGAGATTTTCCATTTCAAACCAATCAGTCTTGGTGTGTCCTGAAGCTGACAAGAAATTGAAATGGACTGATCACCAGCACTATGGCCGGCCGCCTTAATTGAAAGACCCAAGGTTGACTTAATTTTCATTTTATTTATTAATTTATTTATTTATCTTCCACCTAAGTAAGTTCCTTATTATTTCTTCGAGTCATAAACAGGTCACTCCCATGGTTTCCGCAATGCTACCCAATTACCAAGTCCATTGTCAATCATCAAGATGCCTTGTTTATGAGCAGTTGACTCCAAGCTGCCTACAATTATCACCATTGAATTCTCTCTGTCAGTAGGCCTTGATGCCATTATTCTTTTGCTTCTGGCTTAAAAAGCTATCCTCAATAAGCTATGGTCAATTCCAGTTTGGTTATTTGCTTTCAAATGCAAACCATTACGCACTACCAGCAGACTCTTCGGCAACTTTGCAGGCAATTGATCTAGATGCAAAATCACTTTGAGTCTCTCCCTGGCCATAATTCTTCAAAGCATAATCCTGTCATTCATTAAGTTTGATGAATGCCATTAGGGGCCAACCCCATGGAATCTAAAACTTTCTCCAATTCTAATCGCCTGTTTGATTATCCAAATGGATCCATCCTAATTTAAATAGTATTAAAACTATATATTAATCAGAATAGGACCATTTGGCAATCATTGTTATAAATGAGTGAGAAATAAAAAATAAAGGCATTTCTTGAATTTCTGAAAATTAATTTTATTAGATCAATTACGGTGATGATTGTGACTTTTAATAATGATCCCATTCAAGAAGAATAGAGTCTTATTTTAAAGAGTTTCAAGGGGAGGTTAATTGAAAATTGCTCAAAAGGCAATAGACCTGAGAGGCATCTATTAACTGTTCAATTTTATTGAAGCAATTCTGGCCAATTTCAACTTAATACAAATTTCAAAAATTATGGTAGCTTTTGTACTAAATCATCATTTGATTCCTATGAAGGAATCAAAGGTCCTAATAGTACAAGATGATTTCTTGCATTGCAGATGATGTGATATCCCTCTCCTTGATTTCATCCATTCACATGGATGATGGTTTCATGACAACGATTGGTTAACAAAGTATGAATGCCTCTGTTCCCAAATTTTCTCCACAATGCTGTTTTTTTTTTGGGTAGGCATTGGCTGCATCGTGAATTATGACAATGATGATCTTATACAACAAAAATGATTTCTCTTCATCCCCCCCCCCCCCCCCCTTTTAATTTGTCCTTTGATTAAGGCTCTGTTTGTTTAAACGATAACGTCAGTAAGCCATGTTTCCCAAAAGCAACCTCTCACGAGAACAACAAAAATGGTTGATGCTGAAGAAACAATGAACTGTAAGTAGCTTAGTTCTATGTTCCAGAGAAAAATTTAGGAGATATATACGCACTCTGAATTTTCTAAGAAAAACAACAATGTAATCATGTTTCAATTTAAGAAGATGTACATACAAACATGTATATATACAAATACCTCATAACTATTAAAGGTGGGTGGGCTCCTAGTGTAGTCTAAAAAGATTATACATATCTATATATATATATATATATATAAGGACATAATAAGGGAAGAACTATAGAGGATAAAAAAACTATATTGTGAGGTACGTTTTTACCATGGTTGCTCCACTAGGATCAGAAAGTAGATGCCTAATAAGGCACCTTCTCAGGTAGTTGGGTGCTATAACAAACATATAGAAGGCAAATAATACCAGATCGGAGGAGGAGAGAGTAGAGCCAAGAAATCCCCACCACATCCTGTAAGGGAAACACATCCATCATGGGAAACTCAAGTTGCAAAGTAAGCCAGCCACATAGCATTTATTCAAAGACGCATGAAGATTTTTCATTGGAGACTTACAAAAAATAAATAAATAAAGAAAGATAAATAAACAAATCAAGATAAATTGCAATTTCTTCATTAATAGCACTTCAGAAAACCATGACAATATCCATTTCTAAATGAACGTTGCAATCGGTGAGGTGTTTCCAACTTGAGGGAATTATCATATACCCTATATAGTATGTTAAACCACTATTTTATCAAAGTATTCTACCAAGCAGAAAGCAAATAATTGTTCAATTCAATTTTTTTGTTAAGAATTAAGTTACTTTACGCAATTAATGCACAGCATGTTTCCAGATCAAGAATTTCGCTTTCACACGTGCATATTCACAGATGCAAGAATATGAATGCAAGCAGCAGAATTGACAATAAAAACTTGGTTATTTGGTATATGTGCTGGCTCCTCATAAGAGGCCAGGGGTTCATATCCCATTGGCAGTTTCATGGCCAGGTGTCTGCCAGCCAGATCACTTGTGGCAGGGGAACTATGGAGAAAGAAAAAAAGAGAGGGAAGGGGGACTTTTTTTTTTTTTTTCTGGGGGGTGGGGGGGGGGGGGGATGTAGTAACTATTGAAGGCATAAATGTACATCTACTGCACAAACGAGAATGGAAAAAAGGTAAATTTTAAATCATACCACTCTGGTAAGCGGAAGAAAGTATGAAAGAATGTTCTAGTGCCCTCAATGTCCAGTTGCAAAATGAGTGCTAGTCCAAAGAGAAAGAATGCTCTCTGCCGTTTCCTTTCTTGTGGCCAAAGGGCATTCCAAGCTGCTACAAAAGAATTGTAAATTGCAAATCAAAAACCACAAACTAAATCTCACAAACACAGGTTCACTAACGTTGCATTCATTTATTGATAATTACATGCTTCCAAGTATAAATAAATTGAAAGAAAATATACCATTAAGACAAATAAAAATTATGCACATGCCTTTGAAACATGTTGAAAATCATAATAATTTAATAAAAATATATAAAAGCTCATGTAAGTTGCTATGAACAAACTAAGCAACAGCTGCCATTAAAATTTTAGATGCTGTTAGCATACTCTGTATCTTCTTTAATTTCTTTTATTTTTCCATGCCAATAAAGAGTTAGCAAACCCTGACCTTATATTTTCTTCAGCTCAATAATTCTGATTCACCAACAAGGCTGATGACCAAAATAGATTCACATGAAGTCTTGGTAATTTTCGTTAATATTAAGAAATAAAAATTAGTATGAAGCTAAGAGGGTACACGATGGAGGGGGCCCAAAGAAGAGCACAAAAAGGGGGAAAAGTGATGGGGACATCGAACCTAGACCCAAAATGGATCGGCTCTATTGCCTGAAGGCCAAGATTTACTTAGTTTTAAATTTCTATGAATTTAAGACCAAGTATTGCCATAGTTGATGTAATTGGAGTCTATATAAAGGTTCCATATTTTTTTTTTAAGAAATCAGTTGTGGATTAAATAAAATATTTGAGTTTTCTTAGGTGTGGTGCCGATTCCATACCTCCCTAGGTGTCAATTCTTGGGGTTTTCTTTATCTTTTCTTTTTTGGTGTCAACTCCAAACGCCCTTCGATGCCGATTCCTAAGGTTTTCTCCCTCTTTCTTAAATTTTTTTTTCTTTGTTTTTTTCTTTGTGGGGTTGTCCTACATCACATTTATTTTCAATATGGAACATCAGAACATGCATGTCTATTCATGACACAATGTCAATGTTTTGATTGCTGAAAGCATTATGTCGAAATTGATAATGAAGGATGTTAAATACCAATAATGGAGCAAAGTATGAAGGATGTTAAATACAAATAGTGGAAAGATAAATGTTGATATATTCCCCAAAAAAATAATCCACGATTTACATACCTTGCATCGAGATATTTGAAGTGCTCCTGTCACCAGTATGCATATCCTTGGACTGAGCCTGCTTCAAAATATTTGCAATTACAGAAGCATATTTTGGTGCCTCGGACAATGATCTCACAACTGAATAACCTGCTTGATTTAAAAGAATAGAGCCAATTAATTCAAATAATTTAGAGAAACATGGATTAAATCATTCTTTTCTTACCTGTGGCTGGATGCACCATGCTAGCAGCAGCACCAAATGCAAGATTCTTTTGCTCTGTATTTGGTAAGGATCCACCAACTGGAATATAAGACCATTCCTGTATGAAAAATTAAGATATTATACATTTATACCCTTGTGCTTTGGTATTCAAAGAACTCTGATGATATAAATACAGTTTGGTACTTTATGCATGAAATGAGTTTTTATACAGTGAAGATTACCTCTTCATAAGTTTTTATAATTCGGATTCCCATTGTCTCTAGCCTTGACATGAGTTTTCTCTTCAACAGATCAAAAGGCATGGCATCTTTTGAAGCCAAACAAGTTTCCTGCAACACACTTTAAATTTATGGCACATAATTTGGAAAAATTGCATGTAAAATTGAAATACGTCAATCAAACCTCAAAGAAAACTCTTGTTGGAGACATAGGCATAGCATAAAGAAACGTAGGATTTTGTGCTTCTAAAAATTGAACTTCTTGTTTAATGTAGTCTCTATAATCCATGAAAACCATCAGGCTGGGATCATATGGATTGTTTTCCACCTGAAATGATAAAAGAAATTAGACGGAAACGTTGCAATCCTTTGAAGCCATACAGAGCATAAATCTAATACACTATCAATGATAGACAAAATGGAGACTGACGCAATTGCACAACTCACAGATACTGACAAAAAATTGGTATAGTTCAGAGTACTTAAAATGAATGAGCGTATAAAATAATATAATGAAAATTATGACGATACAACCATTCCATGATGTAGGCATTTAATCAAGCACATATAGCTTGGAAAAGATAATTTATAAATATGAATATTTCCTGATAACTATTCATCAGAGACAGAAAAGAAGACAAGCATAGCCTAGAATCCACTGTAATGAATTTCTCCTCGTATGCATTCTAAATTGTGAAGCTTGAATAGACAATACTGTTAATAAAGTGTGTGATGCAGAAATCCAGTAGCAAATAATTTGAGTTTTAGGGTAGTTTAGAAAAGTATATCCTTCGTTCCTACCTCAACCTCAACACCATAAGCTGTCTGTACAGAAACCCTTGGACCACCCACCTCATACTGTAAGAGTTTCCCTGAAGCTGCCCCAGAAGCAACAGTAGCAAGCCTAAAATAATATGTTGGAAGCAAGAAGAAATGTAAAACAGTTAAGAATTCATAGTATTTCATACATATTGCAAAAAAGAGTACTTAAGAGTATCTCATTGTACCTGCAGGGAATAACAATATCACGTTCACAAGCTACAAGACTCTGACCATTGGTAGCTTCAATAATTCTTTCCACTTTTGAGCTAAGATATGAAACACCTGACTCGACACACCTAGGGGAAATTAATATGAATTATATATCTATAGAAAACCATAGCCATGAGAGAGAATGACTTGGCAATGACAATAACAATTATGAAATGAAACAGATTACAGCAAGCCATACCTTTTTAACAACTCCTCGTGGAGCAAATGTCGGCTAACTCGTCCATAAGCACGGCCAATTAGAACGGGATCACCATCGTCAAGATATACAATGGTATCTCGCCAAACATGCTCAATACACCCTTCAAGTCCAAGATCTGAAAGATGGAAAACTAGCTTCAACTTTGATGTAGAGACAAGCAAATATGAGAAATTTACAAAAGGATTGATGAATTCCCATCATATGAAGATTGAGCACTAGAATGACATAAAAATTAAATAAAAAAAATAACAAGGGTATGAAAAGGTTTAAATTAACAATGGGACAGCAATGTGGGCATCCTTAATTCTACCACCGAACAAAGATAAAGAATTAACTATACAAGAATGGCAATCGTAGGGTTCACTACTTTAGCAGGGATGCGGTTCCATATGACTAATTAACTCATAAAATATATGGCCCAAAAAAAAAAAAAAAAAAAAAAAACTTACAATATAGAGACACAAATGCCTCTTAATTCTACACTGATTATTGAATGAACACTAAATCAAAGAAGCTTACTGACAACAACTGGATTTACCAACTTCGTTATCCAATAGGCTGTGATACAGGCACCCTTGTCAATTGCTCTTGTGGAAAAATAAGGTATGGCTGCAGAAGTATAGTTCACTCATTAACATGACATACAAGCACAAATATGTAAGATTGTGTGTTCTCTGTACTTTATTTCCCCTGCTTAGCATGTTTTCATACAATGACAACCAGCATCACAGACAGAAACTTGGTTTACGAGTAAGCACCAAACAACAGCTATACACCTATACCTCAGCTAGATATCACCCTGCAGGTCCCAAGCTTAAATAAACTATGCCACATTGCTAATATAATGAAACATAATATAGAAAACTTGTTTTGCAATATGAACGAAATCAGTACCTTTAAATTCATCCTCCCATACGCCATAATTATTTGTAAAAGGAAGATCTGGCCCAATAAGTCCAACATTCAATCCTAACTTAGCTGACTCTGCAGCCAGGGCAAGACCAGCCGGACCACAGCCAATAACCACTAAATCCAATATATTATCTCCGATTGGTATTTGAGGTAACTGCAAAAGTAATCAACAAGAAAACATTACATACGAAAAATGTAAACGAACAAAGATCCCGATCATCCTTTTCTTTTGTGCCCCTTCCATGCATCTTATATATGATTGGGCCACGTCATCATGATAAAAATTAATTGAGACCCACCAAATAATAGGTCCTGCTGAGTGTGTGTTGTCCTTAAAAGATCAAGCCATTTAAATGATTTTGGTCGTTTGACTACAACTGCTTTTCTTCTTAAGAGCAGAAGCCTCGCCACAGTTAAAGCAATTTAATTAAAAATAAAATTAAACAAACACCCCAAAAATAGCAAAATTATTGAAAAACAACATCACAATATGAACCTCATGAGAATGTAAACAATTGTATTGATAATGGACAATCAAGTATTTCACATACGTAATATATATAGCCAGGACCAAATTACACCTAGTGTAAAACTTTTTACTATTTTAGTCTTATATCCATCAGCATTTTATAATAGGATTCACATTTCGGAAAATCCACCGGTTGGATTTAATTTTCCTATCAGCATGCCCAAATTTTCCATTGATTGAATATTGGTAAGCATCTAATTGATAAACTCACATTTTTCTTTTGGTAAATAAAACTATAATTTAGGACGTCCTAGGGATGGGATAGCTCCTAATCTCCGATTAATTTCATATATAGTGAACACAATGAGCAAGGGAGGTACAATAATCCAACAGTGGGCTTGACAAAATGTGAATCCTATAAAATAAAATAACATATATATAAAAAAACTATTGAGAAGTGGAAGAGCAAAAAAATGTAATTTAATCCTACCACGTGTGTGTGTGTATATATATACAGCTAATTTTAGACATTGTCTTGTATGGACTCTCAGACCTTGCTAATTTGTCGATTCAACGTGCAGAAAAACATGAACACAACCAATTTAAAATCAATGCAATGAGATTACCCAATCATAAAGCAAAAATTCAACCACAAAACGATATATTTCTCTGTATAAAATCGAATTAGGCGCATAAACGAGTCCGGTGAGCAACAAAAAGAAGAAAACACACCTTATCTGCTAGCTTTGACTGTTTGTCCATATCCTTGTTCTGCTGCATTTGCACAAAGAGAAGCTCTGAACCACCGCCCTTTATAAAATCTTCCTCATCGGCAAAACCTTCCTTTATTGCCACACAACTCTCGCTTCCCGCACTAGCCCTAACCTTGAGAGTAGATATATACGAACTGTAACGGTATATTGAGTGAGTCTGCTTCGTTATGAATTTCCTTCTCCGTGATGTCCGAGTAGGGCAAGAAGACACCGCCATTGCTGCGAAATTCCGACCTCCGAGACACTCCATCATTACCACTGCTCTTTCTTCTCTTCACCTCCTCAATTTCCTCGCCATTACTCTGCCTTCATCCACACTTCAACATATAAATATATACAGAGAGAAATATATGTATATGTGTGTAAATATATTGCTGTAGAATAGATAAGAGCGGCTGGAGAGGCTTCAAGGACTGAGTGAGACTCTCTCTCTCTCTCTCTCTCTCTCTCTCTACTTTCTTGCTCTTTCTTTCACTCTAAAACACAGTAAACAGGGGCGTTGGGAATAGATAAAAGCGGCTGGAGAGGCTTCAAGGACTGAGTGACTTTCTCTCTCTCCCTCTCTACTTTCTCGCTCTTTCTTTCTCTCTACAACACAGTAAACAGGGGCGTTGGGGATAGGGAAGGGAGCTTCTCTGGTCTCTACTCTCTTGAATGCCGCTGAGATGTTCAAACTGTCATCCTCAAGGTGCCACGTGGGAAGAGCGGATTGGCTGGAACTTTTGGGGAAGCCACCCCTATCGAGAGGGAGAAGGGGATTAAACGGCGTCGTCTGTAGCGTCGGTCACCAACATAGAATATTCAAATTTTCTATCACAAATTTCGATTTCCTCCCCCCGCAAACTCTCAGCCATTTAATTATTTATTTATTTTTCGTTGAATTCCACACATATTGATTAGAGATTAAAATAAACGTAAAGAATCACTATTAATTATTTATTTTTCACTGAATGCCACGCATATTGATTTGAGATTAAACATGGAAAAATAATCATTATTTTTACAAGACTTAGTTTTTTGTGGAAATTTTCAAATTGATGCCAATTCTTTTAAATCCTCCAGATCAAAAACCTTTCCACAAGTTTAAAACTTCACAAGATTACATGCCTTCTTCAAATCCTCATCTACAAAGACCTTTTAAAAATTTCTTAATAATTAAGTGTACGTTAGAATTGTTAGAGCCTGAATCCTCAACTTGTACTTAGGTGTACTTGGGTTCATCAAACGGTTTTAAAAATTTTCACTTTTATCTCATAAGTGTATTTATTTTTTCCAGCCGTTAGATTTCCCAAGTAGAGGATTCTTGCTTGAATTGTTAGATTCATACACCATTTTAAAATCACTAAGTTCATAAAACTTTCAAATCATTAAGTCCATACACCTTTCAAATTATTAGGTTTCCACATATTTCATATACCTGCTATTTTATTATCATATTTATCAAACAGATAAATAGGAAATTCATATCCTAAAAGCCCAAGTGTTACACTTTCGTCTACAATAGTTGTGAAATTTATTATAGTTGGAAGAAAAATGCCCTTCACTCAATTTAAGAACGAACATATATTGTTCATATGTACATGTCCTCCTTCGACAGCAATAAGTTTGTTGCAAAATAACGTTGTTCTTGCTATCATGCAATATGATGTTGTTTACACACAATGTTTGCATGTGCCATTTTACTAGGGAATGAGACCTAAACTTGCAATAGTGTGGCCTAAAAATTAAGACTGGGAGTTTGTGCATATAACATAAGAACAGTTTTATTGACAATCCTTCAACTTAATTCAAGGGAAAAATTAATCTCTGTCACTGGTTTGGATTTAACGATGGATATAGGGGGATATAATTTATTAACCTATTATTATTAGATTCAAGCCAACGTGGCCTTAGATTGTTTTTTTTTTTTCTTTCTTTTTTTCCCCAAATTAAGTTAAAGACGTTCCATAGCAAAACAATATTGAACATATATATATATATACACACAAACATTATTCATGATTTTAATATGCTTAATTGAATCCGCAATGATAGTTTAGACGGTGAAAGATGACGATTGAAAAAACGTAGGTCTTGAGTTTGAGTTTTTATTTTCTCATTATCGAATGCATAGACTTATAGATGTCTTGTGCTTTACGGGAACTAGTTTTGGCATAATGGATTGGGATACCTTTCATTTGGCCGCCCAAAAAAAAACCTGTTAACTGAAAACGGTGCGTTTTGAGCTGCTACCGAACATGGCGTGTCGCGCTATTTGATGAGTTCATACGCCGTCGTTCCAATAAATTTCGTCCAGTTGGAACCCATGAACAAACCCTCGAAACAAAGCTCTCACTCGAGAGAATCAAAATATAGGAAACATTGAAAGTGTAGAGAGAGAGGGGGAGAGGGGGAGATGGGGAATCCGAAGCAGAAATGGACGTCGGAGGAAGAAGAAGCCCTACGTGCAGGGGTGGCTAAGCATGGCACCGGCAAGTGGAAGAACATCCAGAAAGATCCCGAATTCAATCACTTCCTCTATTCCCGCTCTAACATTGATCTCAAGGTCCCCCCTTTCTTTCTCTCTCTCTCTCTGTAGGATTCAATCAATCCCTAGAATTCAATCAATCCCTGCTGCTGCATGTTTATATAAATAGATAGATAGATAGTTTTTTTCTCGATTTTGCAGTTTTGAGTTTAGTTGTTTCAGTATATCAGATGATGATTAGGTAGTGTAGATGAAGTGATTAAAACCATACTTATATACGAATGAGGTTTAGGGAATAATGAGAGGTACTATGACGGATTAAAAGTGAAATTCTTGAAATTTTTTTTTTCTTAAAGAGATTGTTGTTTTGTTAAGGGATAATTGCAAGGAATTCTAATGTAATGGACCGAGTGAAAAATGTCACTTTAACTTTTAAGAAAAAAAAAAAAAAGTGACTTTAGAGTTTAGACGTCTAATTTGGGTCACACACAAGTAGGGCTGGCAATCTCAACCCAAACCTGTGAACCCGCCCATACCCACCCGCAATAAATGGGTTTGGGTGAAGTAAATTTCTAATCGGGTTGGTAATGGATTACCCATAATCAACCCAATTATAAATGGGTTGGTTATGGGTTAACCACTGGACCCGTTGGGTTTGGGCGGGTTCACGGGAGGATATCAGTCCAATGAGGACTAACCCCGCGCGCACGCGGGGCTATTGGGTGGGTGGGTTTGGTTCTTTGTGAACATGAGAACCTTTCCCACTTTTAAATTTCTAATAATGGAGAAGTTAAATATTCGAATATGCACACAAAACCCACTGATTTATGGTTATGACAATATGTATTTCCAATGTAACGAACATGGTGCCTACTCACATTTTTGTTTGCTCGTATAGGATAAGTGGCGGAATATGAGTGTCAGTGCCGGTGGCCAAGGCCCCAGGGAAAAATCACGAACACCAAAAACAAAGGCCAATGCAGAAGCTCCCGCTGCTCCATCATCCAGTACACTGCCTTCTGCTCCTGCTGCTCCATCTGCACATGATGCATCAGCAGATTCAGCCATAGATGATCCTTCAAAAAGCTTACTGGACAGTAAAAGTACTCCAAGGTATATCAAATTGTTTCCTTTGGTCTTTGCTACCAAATTACCAATATAGCTTTTTTTTATTCTTCAAAAATCATGCACACCAAAAACAAAGGCCCAAGAGCCCATGATTCAATTATTTGTGTATAACAAATATGCATGATGAAACTAATTATTTTGTGATGCTTGACATTATTGCTTTGTTTACTAGGTACAATGCAATGATTTTTGAAGCACTTTCTACTGTGAAAGAGTCAGATGGGTTAGACACTAGTGCAATCGTCAACTTTATTGAGGTTTGATAGAAATCATCATTTTTTTTTATTGCATTCTATATGTTGTTATTCATTCATTTACTGCAGAGAAAGCTATTTATTAGGGTTACGCAGATATAGGTCCATTGTCAAGCCAATGCAAAAAATATATGTAGGGTTCTCCTAAGTCCTAATACATATAGGCTGCTGATTGTTGTCCTCTGTGTGACCTTTTTATGAGAAATATTTCTCTGGTTAATTTGAAGGACTAGAGCATAAAAATGTTCCTACTAACCCATATGTCCAACAACAAGAGCTGAATATGAACTTTCAAAACTGGAAATTTTTTATTCAAGTGAACTGCAAGGACCATGTGACTGTCATTCAGGTTAATGAGAATTTCAGGTATTAGCTTAGTTTCTTTTCCTTCCAGTGATGGAAATGAGCTTCTTTTAAAACCTATAAAGTTAAGAAAATTCATGATAGGGTTAGTTGGGTTATAATGCCAGAGACACTTTCAAAGGCTTTGATTCCCAACACATCAATTTAAAGCTCATCTGGTTCGCAGAGCAAGTTAAGAACTGAAACATTCCAATGCTTGTCAGTAAAGTTCAACATTAACTCCAATTCTGTCCCAGGTAAACTGGTCAAGGAAATAGCAACCAATTGAAGATTGATTTGGCTTCGGGTTAATGTGTGACCAATTGTTTGGCTTAATTACTTAATACATATATAAGATATTGGATTTATAAGTAATCATCTATGGCTTTAGTGGTATAATATGTGAACAAAAGCGGGTCATAAACCGTTTACTGAGTTTTTTTGTTGTAATTTTTCTTTTTCTTCCCCTTCTGATAAGTTTTGTTAATCATTGAAAAGTCTCCTCAGTACGTGTCAAACATGTTTCTGTAGACATGCTGCCTTATAGTTATAGCCTTATAGGTAGGATCATAGGACAAGTTGGAGACAAAAGTAGCTCAATATATGATCTTAATCATTTTCATTTCAAGTCTATCATGCTTATCTTTTTGTTGATTCGGAATGCACTGCCGTGAAGATCAACCACTTTGGTAATTCGCTTCCAGGTGGATCTCTTTGATTGGTATTGACCTGATTGCCAACAATGTGAACTTTTATGGTACAAATTCATAATATCCCAGTACTACTAATTTTCAAGAAGTCATTTTTTTTGTAACTGTTATTTAGTAGATTGGTATTATATTTTTAAAAAATTTATTTGCTTTTATGCAATGACATGGTGGACACAATTTTTTGTTTGTTTTGAGTGTGTATCTTAGCATCTGATGTTTAAAGAAATATCTTCTGAGATGCTACTGGATCTTCTCCATCTTGTGTCTACTTTTTTTTTTTTTTTTTTTTCATTTATCATTATTCAGCTTTTCATGTTTTTTGGGTTTAATTGAAATGATGACTCTCTCTGCTTTTTCTTTCTTCTTTCTCCTTTTTTCTTCCATTGATGCAGCAAAGGAATGAGGTGCCACAAAATTTTAGGAGGTTATTAAGTTCAAGGTTAAGAAGGCTTGTAGCACAGGACAAACTCGAGAAGGTTAATGGTTTTCTCTTTGAGTACAATTTATACACTGATTATTTTTTACCATGATCTGCTTCATTTCCTGGTTGGATAAATATTTTTGTTCACTTTGGACAATTTTAAGTTTCTGATATCATTTTCCCAATGCATCTTAATTGGTGTAACTTACAACCTGTGTTACTACCCAGTCAATGATTCAAATCTTCCTTCTATTTTTTGGAAGAGAGGGGGGGGGGGGGGGGGTTATTGCATCTCAGTCATTACAATATCAATCTGTGTCTAGCTGCCTAGGATAATTGAGCTGCACTACTAGGTTTGTCATGATGATAGACATTTTGTAGGAAAAAGTGGGATGCTATGCTATGATTTAGTTCTGGTGATGATAAACATTCATGTTGTTTAATATCTGATAGCATTTGTAATTTTTTCTATAGCATTGCTTTTTATTCTAAAACATACTTTATTGCATGAGAAAAGGGGTTGTACAAAAGTGCATGTCACTTTTTAGTCTTTAGACATCTTTAGACACATGTTGTACGATACATAGAAGAAAATCTTATGACTTCTTAAAAGAAACATTCATGTTGTTTCATAGCTCATAGCATTTGTATTTTTCCTATAGCATGGCTTTTTATTCTAAAACATACTTTATTGCATGAGAAAAGGGTTGTCCAAGAGTGCATGTCACTTTTTAATCTTAGACACATGTTGTATGATACATTGAAGAAAATCTTATGACTTCTTAAAAGGTGCAAGAGTCAAAGTAGTGTCAAAGTAATTGAAGACACTTCTTTTGAATGAACATATTTAACTACTAACAATAACTACAATAGTTATTGTTGATAGATAAAAAATATAAAAAAAACTATAATAGTTATTATAGACTGAAAAATGATTAAAAGCCTATACAAAGAATTAGTAGATCGTTGAGTTTTTGGTTAGATGAATGTGCTTGCTGTTCGAGCAAGATGAAGATGGGCTACTACCATTACCCAAAAAAAATTATAAAAAATATATTTAAAAGAAAAAATAAAAAAAGATGGGCTGCAATGAACGCATATAGGAGGTAGGATGGGCAGTTGGTCAGATCCACTTTGTAAATTGTACATGGACAGTAGTTGGAGTTGATGGCTTACCTTTTTCTTTGTCTTACTGAAAGAAAATGACTACTCCATAACATTAGGTGCCTATTTGGTATCATTTTCAAAACTGCACTCCATTTTTAAAACCAGAGCATAATGAAAATGCTCTGGAAAACACACATAGTCGTGCATTTTCAAAATCTGTTTTATAAAATTCTCAATAGAAAGGGTTGTTTTCTAAAACATTAAGAGAAAGGGTACAAAACATGGTTGAGCAAGGCAACGATTCATTGAAGTAGTGGAAAGTTATAGCATAGTACAGAAATCTATAAATATTAAGGCTGACTGTAATATTAACTCATTTTGGTTATCATTGCAGGTCCAGAACTGCTATAGGATAAAGAAAGAAGCCTTGTTTGGGACAAAAACGCCTACCCCAAAACAGAAAGACATTCGGGCTAGGCTTTTGCAGAGCTCTGGTTACGTAAACTCTGGTGATTCAGTAGAAGAAGCAGCAATTGCTGCTGCCTACAAAGTTGCAGAAGCAGAAAACAAGTCTTTTGTGGCAGCCGAAGCAGTTAAGGAAGCAGAGAGGGTTTCAAAGATGGCAGAGGACACAGATTCACTGCTACAGTTGGCGAAAGAGATTTTCGAGAAATGTAATGCCAATAATCCCGTCTTGCTTCTTTTCCTGTCTTGTGTTGCAGTGCTTCTTGAAATTTACATTGTTGTTCTCATCCTTTACAGGCTCACGTGGTGAAATCGTGCTCATGGCATAAGATACGAATTTATGTCTTATCAAAGTCTGACATGGATCTGACATGGATTCCCTGTAATAGGAAGATGTAAGTTTAGCTTGCTGTACTCCTCACATTTTGTGTGTTGTAGAAGTTTAGACATGGTTGTGGTGGGTTTGTAATTATTTTCCATGTAAGTTGTCAAACGGTACCTAAGAATGGATGATAATGACAAACCATATCGTTGCTGCATCCCCAAACATCAAGGGTTTGGACGGTATAACCTTGTTATTTTTGCCATGATTTCTCTAAAATGGAACAATAGTGGGGACATAGAATTGTTAAGGACTCTGGCTAATTCAATGTACTCAAAATGTGCAATGTCGGCAAGGAAATTGCTTTTCAGTTCAACATTAAGAGAGGCGGTGTATTTTCCAGTGTGGTAGCATTACTTTGGGGAAAGATCCGTCATTTTTCTTCTTCTTTTTTTTTTTGGGGGGGTTTTAAGTTCAGGATGTGGGAAATCAGCAAATCTACTACCGTCTGCATCTGGGGCATCAACATTTCAGTTAAGTGGGATAAAAATTCATTCCTGACAGATAGTGGATGTTTGTGCCTGCAGATCCTGGCTGGGATAACTATCAAACAGCAATATATCTGAGGCAGGAAGTAGACTTTTATAAGAACCTGAATATCACACTTGGTTTACACTCACTGGAAGTCGTTTATGCATTTTAAGCATGCCCCGATAACCCATCAGAACACTTTACCAGTGTCAAGCCTTGCTGCCATTCCCAATCCCAGATAGAAGGTTTTGTTGCATTAGCATTAGTAGTTGTAAAAATAGCAGTCTTCTTGCCTGGACCGTGACATATGGGGTTGATTTGCCAGTGGCTGGAAACTAGGCCAGCTGCTTTTATATTAGGGGGAATTTATATTATTTGAATTGGAATGGTTAATTAATTTTTTTATTTTTTATTTTTCTGGTTAAGGGCATTTTTTTTTTTTTTTTTTTGGGGGGGGGGGGTGTTTGTTGGGAGGATTTTTACCATCACCATGGGCCATTAGAAAATATGAAGACCCTACAACCGATGCCTACAATTAGGATCGACATGCTGGGCTAAATTACATTACCAAAACCTACAATTACCACAGTCAATATAAATGAAGCAAATGCTGCCATTTATGATAAAAACTTCCTCCAGGCAATCAACCTAACTGGCACACAAACAGTTGTTTGTGGGCGTTTATGCATACATGTTACATGAGGCATAGATGGACGCCAAAAACATAGAGGAGCAGCAAGTAGATAAGATGTCAAAGCGCACACAAAAAAATTGAAAATGGAAATATACTCAATTCTCGTCATTATTTCAATTTGAAGAAAAAATTTGCACCGCCAACACCATAACATAATAGCCTAAACATTTGAGGCTGAAAATAAATTAAAGTCTATTTCATCACAGGCAATGCAAAATCTCATACTCGGTTGCTGATGACGAAGAACAAGAGACAACAGAAGGCAGACCATACAAAGTAAACAAAACCGATTACTTCAGCTAGTCCACCGCACAAAGCCAAAGTTAAATGATATCAAACTATAAAAGCACAAGCCCAAGTTCTGAAGGTTTCAGAGCATGTTGTAACCGATAATTATACAGATAGTAGTGAAGTTGCCCATCACCAGGTCCAAATTTCAGTTCCTTCAGGAAAGACTCATTCTGCATGACATCCAATGCATTGAAAACATCATAATCCTTCTGTTTCGCAACAACGAGGGCATCATTCATCAATTGAAGCAATGGAGTCTTCGTGGAGACATTATAGTAAGAATAAGCCGCTTTCAAAGTAGTGTAATTCTGGTTGCCAAGGATAGACGAAGGAAGGGTGTAGAAGCTGCAGAAGTCGGTAATCTCATGTGTCTCTGGGCTCTCAACCAAGTAACTATCCACTACATTCTCAGTTGGAAGAAGCCAGTGCTCCACATCATCTTCATCAAAATCTGGCGCAACAGCAAATTGGCCCAAGTAGCTCTTGAGCAACCGGGTAACAGCAGGAACATCATGGAGCTCCATCTTTCTGAGACCAGGGGTAGCAGTTGAATCGGGTAACTTGTAAAGCTTGATTGTTCGGCTCATTGTCATCCTTGCACCGAGCCTCGAAAACCCAACATCGATAAGTTTCTTCGGGTTCAATGACCTGTGCCAGTATTGGCAAGTCGTTATTGGTGTCGGAAGAACCACGCCAGCAGTATAAGCAGCTTGCCAAATATTCTCCAAGTGAACCCTCCTAGTAACCTCCTTAATCATAACAGGCGCGAGTCTCTTCGATCTAAGCTTCTTATGAACACACAAGAAGTTAATCTCTGCCATGTTAACAACTTCCTCACGGACTCGAATTCTTGCGGGGACACCCGTAATAAAAGCAACCAGCTTCTTCGAAGTTTTGACACGGACCCCAATGTGCCAACTCTTGAAATAACCAGGAGGGCGCAAAGCCCATCGAAGGAACTCCTTAGAATAATTGAACCTGAACATGTTCTCATCATCCTCAACATAATTATTCATCAAGAGGTTGTAAACCTCACTACAAGTCTCCTCAGAGTCCATATCACATGTAGTCCATTCATATGGACTCGGAAGATTATAAGGTTCTTGTTTGACTTCAGATAATGGTGCAGGCGGCTCAATCGGGCCTTCAGACAAAGTCGAGTTCCCAATATCCTTGAATTGCCCAACAGGTTGTGTCTCCCAAAACTTGTGCTTCTTGCTGGAAGAGAGAGTATCTTGAAACTTTTTAACTAAAGTTTCAAGTGAGGCATCATTCTTGGAAGGTGGGTTTCCATCAGAATTATCATCTGGGTTTTCTTTTGGAGACCCAGGAGGGGAATTGCTATCAACCATTTCCACAATTAATTCAAATAACGATGATATGCTGCAGGACGTAATCTCAGTGTCCTAGCAATCAAAAAGAAACGTAATCCCACTGTCCTAACAATGAAAAAAACCTTGTTATTATCTCCAAATGTGTGTGCATATATATAAATATGTCAATCGAGAGTCTGTGTAAAGACCACAGGAATATCAAAATTTGGAAGTACAACTAGATGATCTTGTAGTTACTGAATAATGGCCTGTTTGGATGTTCCCGTGTAAAGTGGATTTTTTTTCATTGTGTCTTGTATATAATTTTGTGAATAAATTAATAGAAAATTCAAGCAAATGATAGCCATCATCACAAATAAGAGTAGAGATTCAAAATAGAAGCATTTCATGAATTTCTAAAATTGATCCTATAACTTATGGATGGTGATGACTTCGACTTTTTAAAAATAGTCCCACTAAAGATGAAGGATTTGCTCCTTCAATTCTATGTAAATATACTCTGATTATTTTATTTCCCAATTGGAGGACCAAACAGGCCCTAAATCCCCATAAATTCATGGGGTTTTATACTTCAAATGTAACAATTTCAGAAGACCCAGAAAAAAAAATAAAAAGACTTAGAAAATACTTTAACCTCAGCTATAGATTACATTAAAACCCAGAAACTCATGGGGTTTTATGATTCAAATCTAATAACTTCAGAAGACCCAGAAAAACAAAAACCATAGAAAGCATTATAACCTTAGTTACTGAATACATTAGCCCAGAAATTCATGGGGATTTATACTTCAAATCTAACAATTTCAGAAGACCCAGAAGAGCAAAAACAAATAGAAAAGATTATAAGCTGATAGATCTGTCAAGTTGACATAAATGGATGAGAAATTCAAAGACTCACAAGTTTATGGGAAGAGATTGCAGGATTGAACAGCCTTCAATACATCTGATAATACCGTGAAATTATGAGGAGAGAGAAGCGTGCCTTCCAATGGGTTTTATTGGGTTTGCGGGAAAGGTTGTGGGGGTGATTAGGGTTTTTGATGAGAATAGCTTTGGGAATACCGAAGGTGTGACGTTGGAGAAATACCAAAGAGATGCTTCGGACTGGGGGTTTGGGGGAGAATCACTCACCCATGACTTTTGCAAGTGAACCTGCCTATTTATTTTCCATTTTTCATTTTGGCAAATATCAGAAAGCTCCCTGAGGTTTTTGGTAATTTGCTGTGACCTCGCCTAGATGGCTGAATTTGGGTTGCAACACCCCCCAACCGCGGCACCATCCTTCTTGGCAAAGATAGGAAATGAAACATATTTCTTTTTGGGCAAAGTATGGAAAACTACTTCAAGTTTGGAGTAGGTTTCAGTTTGATAACCCAGACTTATAAGAGGTCAATTAATTTGAAACCCAAATCTTAGTATGAATAAGATTTTGGATACAAATGTTTGGCCAAAAAACACACGCTCATGGGGTTTACTATATTAGACGATATATTTCAACAAGTGTTCTTGCAAAGATGAAGCAAACCCATCACTTCATTTTTCATATGGGGAAAATATATTCTCTCTAATTTAGTAAAACCCTCGTCACAAATCAAAGTCTCACAAACTAACTTCTTATCATAGCTGATTTAATACCAAACTCCGACATTAAATCAATACTGCACTTGCATTAAACTCGTTACTAACTCCTTATTAGCTATGTATATAGTTATTCTCCTTATCCTATCAAATCCTATCGTTTTTCACCTTATACATTTGTCACTTTCTAGTTTCTACCTTCTGTTTTTTCAAATTTGTTTTACTTGCCATCGTTTTCCTCTATTGATGCAACCGAAGTTTCTCCTTTTATTTGTCATACCTAGTGATGTCGTGTCATTGTTCAAAAGCCAAATCAAGTTACAGGGTGAGTCTACCTCTGTTGTCGTTGACAAGCCAAATGGAGTTGTTGGCTTGGCGAGGCTCGAAATTACCTTGTAATTAATTAATCGTTTCTTGACAAGCTGAACTTTGTTCACAAATTTTCAATTTACTAAACAATCTTCGTTCACACTTTTCTTTTGTTTTTTACATATATGATGATGTGTAAATTTTTCATCAAGTATTCACCCCTAAATTATTACTTAATTAGTTATTTATGGACCAATAGTGGCTCCAATGTTAGGATAAATAATTTTAGGGAAATCAATAGCTTGGATGGGTTAGGAGGTCAATTCAAACCCGACCTTGTACAAAAATTTTCACTCAAGCCTACACATTAACCTGGTTGGGCAGGTTGCGGCCACCCAACTTGCGACCATACTTTTAGGATAAAATCACAGAAGTATGAAAAATGTTAACAATAGACTATAATGGTTAATGGTTCAAGTGATCTCTTCCCTATCTTCATAAATTGTTGGATTCTTGGGACTATTTGAAAAACATAAAATTAAACAAATATAAGATCGGTTTTTATTTTAGGATAAATTGTATTTTAGGATCCAAAGTTTTGGTAAAGTTTTACTTTAGAGTCTAACATTTAAATTGCGTCAATTCAGTATTTGAATTATTAGTTGAGTTACAATTTGGGGCATGCTTTCAGAATTTTCTATGTTATCCTATTTTGCCCTTAACAATATTTAATAAACTTTTATATTTTGATCAGATTTGAATCACTCTGTTTGCAGATTTGTGATTTTATAAATAGAAAATATAAAGGTTTATTAGATGTTGATAGATATAATATAAAGAGAGAGAAAGAATATTGAAAGTGATAGATCTAATCAAAATATAAAGGATTATTGGATGCTGATAAAGGTAAAATAAAGTTTTCAAACCCATAAAAGGGGTAATGTAAGGATAATACATAAAATTCTGACAAAGGCCCCAAATTGTAACTCAACTAATAATTCGAGTACTGAAACGATGCAATTTAAACTTTGAACCCTAAAGTTAAACTTGACCTAACTCTAAAATACAATTTACCATTTATTTTATTACTATTTGTTAAGTTTGTTATTTTCATAAATTTATTTAGCATTATAAAAAAATTAAGACAAGACATATACAACTTTTTAATTGGATGACGAGTTTATTCAGTTAGGGTCCATTTGCCAAATGAAAATTAAACAATTATAATTTATTTTAGTTAAAGACAAAATTTCACTATTTAGATGGAAAATTTTGATAATATGGTGGTCATCACGATAAATGAGAATGAAAATTAAAAATAGAGACCTTATGAATTTCTAAAATTGATCATATAATATGGACTATAATGTTAACTTAAAATTTTTTTAATCATTCAATCTAAGGTAATGGATTTATGCTTTCTTAATCGTGTAACACTCAAAATGACCAAATGGACCCTTAAAAAGTTGTGTCTTCTGCTAAAGCGTCGTCGTTTCTGCCCTTATCAAGACGGCGCCAGTTCGCGAGTTTGATACTTCGTTGGTTCTGCTTCCGCTCCAGGGTTTTCACTAGGGGTGTTAATGGTTCGGTTTGGTTCGATTTTAGGGGAGATTTCAAACCAAACCATTATATTTCAGTTTTGTTCCTCCTAAACCAAAACCAAATCATATTATAAAAAAACCAAACCAAACCAAACCATTATATTTCGGTTTGGTTTGGTTCGGTTTCGGTTTTAACCTATCAAGTAACAACAAATAATTGAATATGAAAAAAATGATGTGCCAAACTCCAAATAAAAACATTTTTAATAAAAGCATTACATTAGCAACTAAAAAAAACAAACATTGTATTAAAATAGAAACATATTGACATATATTAATATGTTAATATTACACACAACATTAATACACACAACATTAATAGCTAGTTTAATACATGCCAATCTAAAAAAGGGAAAACAATAAGAAACTTAAAATCAACAAAAACAAGCCCATTACCTATTTTACCCTTATTAGAATTGGGAATTTACAAACTTTGAGTTTATATATATATATGTATATATATATTATATTTTTCGGTTTTTCGATTTGATTCGGTTTTTTAAAACTGAAAACTAAAACCAAACCAATTAAGTTCGGTTTTCTAAAATTAAAACCGTAACCGAACCTAATGACAAAAAAACCAAACCAAACCGCCCGATTCGATTTGGTTCGGTTTGGTTCTCGGTTTTAACCAAAACCATTAACAGCCCTAGTTTTCACTCTCTCCACTGTCTCAGTGAAACCAGACTGAAGCTGTGGAAGAGCTCAAACACAGCCATTACAAAAAGCCCTGAATTTCAAAAAAAATGGGTGGAGATGCGAGAAACTGGGACGAAGATGGCTACAGAAACAGCATATTGAAGGAGAGAGAGATCCAAGCTCGAACCGTTTTCAGAACCGTGTTCGCACCCTCTCAAAACCCTAACCCTAACCCAGACATTATCGTCGCTGCCTCCAGCGACGGCTCCGTCGCTTCCTACTCCATCCCCTCTTGCATCTCTTCGCGCGTAAGTTCACTTATTTCCCATCTTTCATCGTCATTTTCACATCTACAATCCAGAAAAAATTTGAATTAAGGGCGTGTTTGGATTGCCCACTGGACTTGAACCCTCGCATTGTACAAAATTTTCATCATATTGAACTGGGTCATTACAGAAAGCAAATCCACACAGCCTTGCATCTAGGTAGCTCCATGTTGCTTTCATGTCTGCCAAATTATGTGGTGGCACCATTCTCGGGAATGGATTTGAACCTAAAACCATACATAGAAAACAATGGGGCCAATTCCTTCAAAGGGATATCCAAACATGACCTAACTATTTTGTTGATTTAACTGATTATACCAGTGGATAGTTTCATTTTCATTTATTTTTGGTTGCAGCAATTGGGTTTTAGCAGTACTAGGGCTCAACAGTAAGTATGTCTGGTTTTCCATGGTTAGTTACTATTTACATCTCAGTTTGACAAAGACTGATTATGGTTTTTCCCACTTGGATAAATTTTGTTAGCTTGTTAGAGGCTGAACCTGGTTGCTTTCTTCGAGGGCATGATGGACCTGCATATGATGTCAAATTTTATGGTGATGGTGAAGATTCTTTGTTATTAAGGTCCGATTTTATCTAACCATGTGTTGTAATGTTTTCTTTCACGTCGTGTTAATTAAGTATTAGGGTGCCAATATGTTACTCATTTGAGTGCCATCCTTCTATGAGTCTATGTTTTTATTTCCTCTGCAACTTGTTCAGTTGTTTGGCACCATCATTGTGACTTTTTGGGTTTCTGTGCTTTTTAAAGTGAGTGGTAATGTGTGTGTGTGTGTGTGTGTATATATATATATATCGCATTTTTTGGCAAGTTGCTTTACTTTTGGTCCCTCTTCATCTGTTTAAACCCCTAAACAATGTTTTTGGCAAGTCACTTTACTTTTAGTTGCAATGGTTTTGCAAGCTGCATAAGCTTGTTGATGATTTAGTATATTTGAGAAATGCTAGAGAATATAGTACTCACACATTTACGGATATAGAACTGCTGATTGTGTAAATTGATCCATGTAGTTGTGGCGATGATGGCCGGATTCGAGGATGGAGGTGGAAGGAAATTAAAGAATCAGAGGTGCCTTTGCCTTTGCAAGGTAATCAATAGTTGCACTTTGCAACTGGTCTTTTTAACAACATATCATGCAGAGCTTTGAGTTGATATTGCATTAGGTTTTTTAGCATATAGTATTTATTTGTTATCATTCATTTCTTTTTCTTTTTTATTTTCTTAAATTGAAATTTAATGTAGTTTTTATTTGCTATGTTTTTCTATTGTTGCAGGAAACCATCTAAAACCAGTACTCGACTTAATGAATCCTCAACATAGGTTAGTAATCCCCAGACGTGAAATACACTGTTTTGCATTTCTTTGTATAGAATTGCATTAATATTTAAATGGGAGAAGTCACCCTTTTGCTTTCTTCTCAAAACATTTGGGTCAGATGCGAGTTTATTGCATGCAGTGTTTTAAATATATTTGTCCATTGTATGCTCTTGTTTACGGCCCCAGTAATAAATTGCTAAAGAAACTAAATCTCAGGTCTGCTGGACTGAAACACTGTCTATTGACTGCATGTATGTGAACCTGTGATATGTTGGACACTAATTTAGTAATTTTTTATGGTTGGATTAAGTTGTCTGATGGACACTTGTTGTCAGGCTGTCAGCCCTCGTCCAACATTTTAGACTCTAGGTTGAACCCTGACAAAAGACCATCTGTATTTTCTTCACAAAATGGGCAAAAGAACATGCATGTTATGCCTTTCCAAAACAGCTTCTATTATAAGTGATTGCTTTATTTTATACTTTATGACATATTCTTGCTTAATAACACATATTATGCTGGTTGGAACTGGATTTATGTGCAGTTTTAATCTCTTGTATTCTTGCCTTACCTCTGTGTGCTAATAAGCTTTTATTAGGTTTATACTGTTTGTGAGTTGGCTTATGTTCGCTTCGTATCTTATTTTTGTCTCCTAGAGGTCCCTGGGGCTCTCTTTCTCCGATCCCTGAAAACAATGCCATTGCTGTTGATAGTCAGGTTTGTAATCTTCTGTTTTTCCATATACTACATCACCTTCTGTTATGATTGGTGGCAAAGTTTCTTCTAGTTATTATGAGTTGTTATATGGGTGAGGCATTGTGGAGGCTGATTGAGATACCCATGCAAACATGTGGCAATTTACCCAGGGTTTCTTTATGTCTGGGTGAGGCATTGTGCAGGTGCAGATGCATTATGCCATTATCATAGATTTCCAAGTATTTACTATTACTCTTTATGTTGTCTAGTGCGGTACGAATTTTATTTTGATCATAGTTTTGTTATTGGGGGAGGGAATAATTAGTAAAATTTTGTTTAAAAAGGACTACTTTGAGTACACATAGCATATGCACACACAAGATATAAATAACAGAGACAATATAAGAAAGAAGACTCAATCAGGCATCTAAAAAGTTAGGAGAGACATCATTCATGCTTACCTTATTTTATTGATGGTTTCTTTATGATCTAAAGTTGTGTTCAAAACCAGTTTTGGCGTATGTGATCGTCCAGCATTACATAATATTTCATCTGGCCAACCAAAAACATCCACAAGTAATTCAATCTTGAGCTGTTGTGTTGGCTCTTTGTTTGGATGTGAGGTCCTTGTTTTGGTTCTAGCTAGCTGGTTGTGCTGGGGTTGGTCTTTGTTTTGTCCTTTGTCTTTTTGGACTCCTTTTCCAAATCTGTATTTATTTCTTTTGATTAATACAATCTGTTTCTTATAAATAAATAAAAAAATCAGTCTTGAGCTGGAAAATCTTCTTGTATCCATATCATTGTTCAAGCTACTGTGGTGTTTTTGTATGATTGAACTTGTGGTAAGGAGTTTTTTACAACTAAGAAATATATGAATTATGGTATCAACTTGTCATGGGAATTGAGAACATATGCCAGTCTCAGTGAAACCAATGTAGATAGTAAAATAGGAATTCTCAGTTGGGAAGTTTTTGTGCTCATCACTACATTGGAATCAGGTGCTGTGAAGACATTAATGTTTTAATATCCATATAATTGTTTCAAGGGAAAAACCAGCTTGTATTCCTATATGTAAATTTTCTTTCAAGTTGCAATACTGAGTGTTCTTCTAATGCCTGCTTATGCTTATTATATGGAAAACCAGTGGAATGTTTTCTAATGCTTGCTTACGCTTATTATATGGACAACTAGTGGAATGTTTTTGTTGCACATACTATGAAGTATCAACACATTTTGCTTTAATAATCATGATGATGGAGCTGGTATTTTAAATATTTAAAGTGTCGGTAAAGTAACTTTCGCAAGAAGTACAGTTGTGAACAGAAAATATTTACATATATAGTAAGACCTTTCCTTGTCTTCTCATGTTAGTTTTGCATGATTGAATTTGGTTTCCAGGCATCAACAATACTATGAACTCAACTTATAGAAATATTATTTTAAATGAATTATTTATGTACCAATGAGTTTATATTATCTTTTCTTCTATTAAAGGGGGGATCCATTTTTGCGGCTGCTGGTGATTCTTGTGCATATTGCTGGGATGTGGTATGTATTTTTCAAGGTGAATATGTACCCGGTGATTTTAATTTTCATAAATAATATTTTTGAAAATTTCCGTTTTAGACAACTAAAATAATTATTGATATTCTTTCCTTTGCTGCACTGATACCATCATGGTTTGTATTTAAAACTTTCAGGAGAAAAGTAAAATTAAAATGGTTTTCAAGGGGCATTCCGACTATTTGCATTGCATTGTTGCCCGTAACTCTAGCAATCAGGTCAAGTATTTTTATTCTTTTTCTTGATGAAAATCCTTTCTCTTTTTGTCGCTTAACTTCTTTGAATTATGTAAATCAATACGAGGACTTTTTGGTTCAAAGTTACTTCTTTTTTTTTTTTGTTAACTCATGTTTTAAATTACTTCTTTTTAAATTGCTTAACTTCTTTTTGCTGATTCTGGCAAATAAATGCAAGGAACTCAAACGCATGCCATTATATAAGTGTGAATGATAATACTCTTTAATGACACAATCTGAAGTACTGCCTCTTGGGCTTCTTAATTTGGTCAAATTTGAAGCATTAAATGTGGGGAATCTTGTACAATATTAGATCCGTACTAGTATTCTTTCTCCGATTCATTTTGTTTGTTAGATTTTACCACTCAAGTTCTTTTTAAAACAGCATCAGTTTATGACACTTTCTGTACTAAAAAGAGGCAAAAGACTCTTGGGGCAGCTTCTGGTGCTAGGGATTTCCTAATATAATCTGGTATCTGACAGTTGACAGATAACTGATATATATCATTTTGGTCCTGATAACTTTGGTTTTAATTGGCTCTAAGCTGGTAAGCTAATTTCTCCCATTTTTGGATTTTGCTTTTGGTGTTGTTCTTACTTATTATAGTTAAACATTGCCTATATATCTTTGGTAGGAGAGAGTTGTTTTTCTTATGGGCATTATTTGTTATGTTTTATTATTTTTCTAATTAACTAAATGCATTGGTAGTATATCTGAATAAATCTCTGGTCCTAAAACTTAACCAAGCGTCTAATTTTTATAGACTAGACAAATTCTTCCCTAGAGAGTTTATTATCTAGAAGCACTGATATAAGATATTCCAAATAAATACTGTAATGATTTCTCATTTCTTTTAATATTTGATCTTATTTTTGTTGTTTTGGTTTTCAGATTATAACTGGTTCAGAAGATGGGACAGCACGAATATGGGGTAAAACTAAGTCTAAAATTTTTCGAACGATTTAAGGCAGAAAGTTAACTGGACAAGATGGTGACTTTGTTTTATTTCTTGTTTTCTTTATTGAGTGGTGCATTTCTTTTACAGACACTCACATTGCTCAGTGATTTTAGACTTTTAAGTTCAACTGATTGTGATTAGTGGAATGTATTAATGGTTTTACCTAGATTGCAAAAGTGGAAAGTGTATTCGAGTAATTGATTTGGAGAAGGATAAGAAGTCCGAAGAGTATTTCTCGTGTGTTAGTTGCATTGCTCTTGATGCAAGTGAGAGCTGGTTGGTAAGAGTTTGTGCAGTTTTTTTAACATTATGCTTGCTTCTCTTTTGTATTGATTTGTATCATTGTTGAATTATTTTAAGGAATTTTGTTTTGGCATATATGGATAAAAAATTTCTTCATAATCATCATTCTTTTCATTGGTTGCGAAGTATTAAAATGATATATCTTATTATTGATTGTAAATTGGGAATAACTGTTCGCATGGTGACTTCTAGTTGGTTATAGACTATAGAGTATGATGATCTGCATTTGCTGCTTGCTATTCCAATGGTTGATAAAATCTTTTCATGGATTTCATGGGTATATATTATTTCTTCTACTTTATTGGCACCATTATAGTCACATTAAAAAGCATAAGTTAGTTCCATAGTTAAGCTATAAAAAAATTTCATGAATGCCCTGAGCTCTATGCATTTAAGGATTAAAGGGGTCCTAATAGTACTTGGTTTATGACTGCTTGTGCAATTATGCCCCTCTATGATAGTTGAGTAGATTTCTTAACCTTTTTACCTTGGAGTTACTTGTTTGATATTTTTATTTTCCATATTCTTTCGATTACCTTCATCTTGACATCAATTGTATGTGCACTTTGAGGTCATGCAACATATTCATCTGTCCCTTGCTTTTTAACTTTGAGATGAGAAGCGTCAGTGGAATTAGAAATACAATAGTGAAGATTATGAGACTGTAGAATTTTATCAATACATTTGTGATGGCATCATCAATTCTTTCTAGGGCAAAGGACCATGATAATACAAGGAACTGTTGCGTCTAGAATCTGCTTCAACCTCTGGTTGGCTTTTGAATTTAAGACAACAATGCACAATTCTTTTGTTTCCAATCACCATTTCACCTTTTCTTTTGCCTGAATTTCAGAAACCTGGGCAATCCCTCAGTTTTGATTAGTCTAGAAAAAAAAAATGATTAGTTTGATGCAGATGCCTCAGAAATCAGACACACCAACTGTGTACCCCACACATATGTCGGCCCTAGATGTTTCACTCTAAGACATTCTAAGTCATTCTTCAGTATTGCCTCCAGCCATTAGCTACGAACTCCATGCACTGGCTGTATGAAAGGATTACTGACACAAGATACTGTCCTGTGACTCGTATTGGGTTGTTTGGGTTCTCTGTTTGAGTAGCATTCATCAAAGATTATTGTAGTTTGATCCATATTCTTGGAGTTTTTGGATCCATGTTTATGGAGTTTTTGGACCATATATATTTGCTGCATAATTGATTTTGAAACCTTGGTATAATCATTTGATTGAATTTTTTAGTTCACTATTTTATTTATTTATTTATAACTCTATGTCTCTATCAAAGAATTTATCCATGTGACATAGACTCTATCAAAGAATTTATGCATCTTATAACATTTTCAAAAGCTCCAGAAGAAATTTATGCTTTCTTTTCTGAAAATTAAATTTATAGATTTTCACAATTTTACTGACTATTGATGTAGAAATGTAGTATATTTCCAATTTTATTTGGAACCATGGCATTTTAGTCAACCTCACTGTTGAAAACCTTGGTACTAATTATAAGGTCAACATGCAAGAAGCGTGCAGAGTATGTATGACTGCTTATTATCTCGTTTACCAGCATATAGACAAATTTTTATTTTATTTTTTGATTTTTTATTAAAACATGACTGACTTGCTTAGGACTGGTTATTAATGTGAATTATCCTCCTTTTGAATGAAAGCATGTTATATAATTTATGTTTACCTTCATAGGCTTGTGGCAGTGGTAGGAGTTTGTCAGTCTGGAATCTTCCTGCTTTTGAACGTATTTCAAGGATTTCCACTCGTGCTTCTACCCAAGATATATTATTTGATGATAATCAAGTAAGTTCTTCATTTTTCTAGCATTGTTCAAAATTTGTTTCATTTACTTCAACTAGGTATTACTTTATTTGAAGTTTCCATTGTATTCAAATGGTTTTCAGAAGGAACATTATTGGACTTCTGCTGCTTCTTGTTCTTCTTCACCTCATTTTAGCAACATTTGTAAAGTTTTAATTGTCCTGATTTATGGAACTCTTCTCTTATAAGTAATTTCTGGTATTTTTTGAATTCAATTTCCCCAATTTTAGACCATTTTTATCCTTGTGTCAGTCATTATAAACTATTTCTCTCTGTTATCAGTTGGGTTCCAGTTGCTGTTACAGTTTGAGCAGTAATAATTACAATTATCTTCTATGGCTCTACCCAAATATTTTTCACGTTTATGTGTTTGCATGGTCTACTCTTTGAGTGTTTTTTTATTTTTCAACCTTTTGAAATCATTCAGGAGTTTTTTGGGTTGCCTTTCCCAACATCATTGTTACTTTCATTTCAGATATTAGCAGTGGGAGCAGAACATCTACTCTGTCGTTATGACATAGATGGTGTGATTCTTTCACAGATACAATGTGCTCCTCAGTCAGCCTTTTCCGTTTCCCTACATCCATCGGGTGTAAGTTTATACATAAACTTATTTTCTCTTATTTGTTTGATCACTAGTGTTTTCAATAATGCTTATTCATTTTCCCCCATTTTTATGTATCTTCACATTTGACCGCATGTTCACTTCATCATATTTACTGCCAAAGTGCCAAGTGATTGTTTACCTGATTTTATGCTGATATTGTTGTTATCACTTGAATTGTTAGTAGAAGGAAAACTAAATTTTTGCAAAATGTTTTATACCTTGGTGTACTTTTTCATCTGAGACTAAACCCAAAGCATTGCTGCTCAAGTGCCATACTGGACAGTGGGCACATGTTGCATTTGTTTTGATCAGCATGGGCACATGTTGCATTTACGATAGTGTGAGAGCCACCACTAGGTGAACTGACTTGGAACATAGTTAATGCTCGAAATTATGTCATTTGGATGATTTTATACATTTTGATTTCAGGAGTTTTTTATTTTTTATTTTTATTTTTTAAATAGTTTCTCTAATAATTAAACAAATGGTCCAAACTCATTTAATCATCCTAATCTTTACCAGTAGATATCTTGGGAACTCATTAACCCATCTCCTATTTGTAGGCCGCATATACGAGAAATAGTCCTTATAGGTCTGAGTGCAATCTTGTTGTACTGTTTTTGCCAATTAATACTGAACAAAACCTTATCTTTTTAGCCCTTACCAATAATGAAAGGCAGAACTAAAGATGGAAAAGTAATGAACCATAATGTTTTAGTCCCTTACTTGCCAATGATGATAGGTTACCATGGATATTTCCCACGACACCTCCCCCCCCCCCCCCCCCCCCCAAAAAAAAAAAAAATGGTTATTTTTGAATGTTTAATTCAGATATGGCTTTATATTTTACAATTTATTATGTTTCCATTCTTCTCATCTGTTCTCATTAGTTAAAATATAGTTCTTGCATGTTGCTACTTGCTAGGCTGAGCCCAATATTGCAGCATTGTTAAATCCTGAAGTGAGAAGGATGTCATACTCATTAGCTCTCTCTACCATGCTTCTCATATTGTTATACCTCCTGTTTTGTTCAGGTTACAGCAGTTGCAGGTTATGGAGGTCTAGTAGATGTTATCTCACAGTTTGGAAGCCACTTGTGCACATTTCGCTGCAGATATGTATAAATAGGGTTCATTGATTTATTGCAGTTTTGCTGGTGTACTTGAAACAACAGGTGAGTAAACTGCGGAAAGATTTACAAGTCAGAATGTGGCAACCTGTGCAGTTAATGTAGCGGTTTGGATCGCATGGATTGCTGAAAAACCCTAATGGTGGTGAACATAATTTAAAACTACGTAAAATGGGTTGTTATAAGAGTGATGCATGAATTGCTGAAAAATGTATGCTAATCATAACTTTTGTTTTGTTTATGTTAAATTTTCATTTTGGCGAAGAGCTCAGCTATCAAGCACATGTTTGCTGATCTGATGATGACTGAAAATCAAAATGGCATCATCAGGAAATTCTGTACCATCAGTTTTAGCTGTTATAGCAATAGCTCTGGTTTTCCGATATGGTTGGATTTATACCATGAAGTGCTATTTCATACCATCCAAATACATTTTTTTTCGTGTATATTTGATACGGTCTTGTGACGCAGTAGATAATAAAACCCAACCACCCTTTTTTAATTTAGTTGGAATGTCTGCATTTGGTGTGCTAATCAATCTTGCACTGATGGTCTAACTAGTTGATTTTTGGGTTGATGTGTAACATAAGTCAGCAATCACATTGGACAGTGCCTTTCTTCTACTTTTGGTACATATTCCATAGCCTTTATACTGTCTTTATCTTCTTTATCTTTAGTAAAAGGCGAAAGAATAGTTTACTCTCTGCACACCGCACGGCTCCTTAGTGTTCATAGTTTATACTCTCTGCGCGTTGCTTTTTTCTTTTAATGAGATGTGGGGTGGCCAATTGTAAACTCATTAAAGCTTGAGTGCCCAATATCGTGCCGATAGAGAATTTGGGGGTGGCAACATCTTTTCCTACCCATTAAGTTGCCCAACTCTCTTTATTTGTCTTAATCGTTGAATTTGGGGGGTTTTGGCCCCTTTTCTAAGGTAGAAGGGGAGAAAAAGTTCAGGCTTTTGGTTTAACTTTTTTGAGTCAGTAGCCTTTTCTGTTTTCCTTTTCCTTTGTTAATGAGTAGAAGAAGCCCTAACCTTAAGCATCTATTAGAGCATCTCCAATGGATTAGTTATCCAACCCTCCTTAACTATTTTAGTTAGTCAAAACATTTTTTTCCTTCTCTAAGGGGTTAGATATATGGCTAGTTATTTTATTTATCTTCATTTTGGCTAATTACATTTACCTAACGAACAATCGTTACCTAAACTATTTTTAGTTAAAAAAGTGACACTTGTCTTCTCTTTATGTATTATTCCTTTTTTATCTTTCTACCAAATGACTAAAAAAATAAATATTATTAATAAAAATTTTGAAATAATTAAAAAATAATTAGTACCTTTGAAGTACTCACTTGGATAACTAGTTATTTAAAAAAAATATCATTTTACTAACTAAAATAGCAAAAAAAAATAATTAGTACCCTTAGAGATGCTCTTAGTTGCCAACAATGGTGCCGCAGCTTTTGTACCACCACCAATATTGCCATGTGTTGGTGGTGGTGAGGTCTCAACCTCAAATCGGGGGGAAATATATTCTTCATTAAAGCCCATCAATCTTTTTTCTTTATTTTTTTTGTTTTGTTTTTCGGTTTCCATCTTGAGGAAAGGTGAACCGGTACCTACCCGGATGCCATCTGAGCTACAACTCATTGGCAAAGCCCATCAATCTTTCTTGCCATGTTTTGGTGCTGGTGGTGGTGATATTGTCCGGATTGGCCCTCTTTGGAATAAAGTCTCGTAGCAATGCAACATGTACATACCATTAAACTAAAATGACCATTCGTACTAGGCTTATTGCGTATTTATGCAAAATGTTGATACTTGATTATATTTTTCCCTTGTAAGCGACTCAATCTGTCACTAATATCATCATCAAAAGGTAATTGTGTCTTGTTTTAATATTTTTTTAATGATAATATTCGTTATTGATATTATTTTACGTTTTGTTATATCAAATGAAAATTGGATAAATATTTATGTTAGACAAGTCGAACATGAGATTTAACCTTTCAACTCGGATTTAATAAGTGGGTTAGGTTTTCGTTGATGGAAAAACACTAAAAAATTTGGTGGGGATTAAGAAGTATAAAAGTTAAATCGAGACAAACTAATTGATCTCGAATATGATGAGTCTTTAATCTTCTTTTGGAGCTAACATGCCAAAGCTTAAAAGATAAATTTTAGATAAATGTAAACCAAATCTTGGTAGGGTAAGCACGCATTTGAGTGGTGATATTGAGTAGTGGTAGAAGGTAGGAGATGATATTGGATGGTGGTGGTAGTGATGGATAGGTGCGGACTAGCAACAACATCAATGGTGGGTGGTACTAATAGTAATGGGTGGTGGCAGCAATGGTGGTAGAAGGTGGCAAAGTTGAATGATATAAATTAACTTCTCAAATGAGTGTAAATTACTTTTTTGAAATTTGAAATTTATTCTCGACTTTAAATCTCTTATGAAAAGTATTGCATCCAAATAATCAAATGACTCTTAAATAATTAATGGTCCTTAGACCTAATAATATATTTAGGGCATGAAACTTATATAACTCTTAATTTCGACTTCGTGTGAGATTGTGATGTTTTTTCCTCTCTTTTGAAAAAAAAAAAAAAAAAAAAAAGACCAAAAAGAAAAAAAATGGAAAAAGAAAAGGTGGGGTCGGAGTGCTTAGCAAATCAGCCAAGTGGCCCAACCACTGAGGAGTAAAGGGCATGTAAGCCCATCTAGTCATTTAAGTCGACATTGAACGAGTTGGAGCTAAACTCGGCGTGAATCACTTCAGCAAAAGCAAGGGCAAATTCGGAAACCCAACACAAATAGGAGAGCAGACACAACGCGCAATCCTATTTTTGATATACATCGAACCCTTCTCCGCAACCTCTCTCACATTCACATATATAGCTCTCTCTCTCTCTGCCTCTGTTCCTCAGCTCCACGGCGTAGATCCGAGGAGTTTGGGAAACCCTAAATCGCTCAACACTACCAAAAGCTCCAATCTCTCTCTTTCTACCGATCATCAACACCTTCATCAGGTCTTTCCCCTTATCACCTTCTTCGATCGAATCGTTCATATATAATCCAAATCTCCTTATATTTGGGTTTTCCTGTGATTTTTTTCTTTCTTTCTTATATATATGTTGCCATGTTGGTGTGGATTTTGCTATTTCTGATATATCGATCTATCTGTCAAATTTTATTTTATTTATTTTTTATTATTTATTTTTGGGTGATTTATAGCCTTGTGGTTGTGATCTACGAGTAAGGGATTGGATTGATACTGAATTTGCTTTTGGTTAGATCTTTTATAAGAACGCTTTATTATTCTGTTTTTTGATAACTGTCTGTTTGGTTGCCGAGAAAGCGGAGGAAAAGAGTAAAATGAAAAATAAAAGTTTGATTTTTGTTAATGTTTTGTCTTTTATTTATAGTTTTTTGTTTTATTGTAATACGTGAACATGAAGTTCTTTTGATACAATGAAGAGAAAGTGTGTGTAATGAGATTTGTTTTAGCTGTCTCTGCTCATAACCTTTTGATGTGTTTTTATTCTCGCTTGACTGTTTTTCAATGGGTGTTATAAAATCTGGGCCACTTATATTTGGAGGCTTTTTTTTTTCTTCTTTGAGCGAATTCTAGGAAACTTGACTAGATAATAAGGCATCCAGTTTAGCTTGATTTTGGGATTCAGCTTGATAAATCTGGAAGAGAGGGAATAGTAAAACAAAACAAGCTAAATATACTGAAGAAGATGGGGGCCGTTGATACTTAAGTTCTTGAGAGGCAGTGGTGTATTTTTTCTGAGTTGATGATATAGGTAGCGATTTAGGACTCCCGAGTGGCTGAATCCAATTGGTTGAAACCTTGAGCCATCAGGAGCTGTTCCCACTCATGGTTCCTACAGGTCTTTATATCTCTGAAATCATGAGTGAGTCCGATCAGTGTTTGCAAGATTTAGTAGCTGTAGGGCTTTGAGCCCATTGAACGAATTTGCAAAAGTTTTATTTAATTTTTTTTAATGAAGAATTCTGCTAAAGTGTTTTCAAGGTTTGTCCATGTTTTGGGTTAGGCCACTCAACTTACTGTAGGGCTGTGAACCCATTTAACGAATCTTTAAAGTGTTTTCATGTTGTGCGGCCCATGTTTTAGGGTGGGTCACTCAACTAACTTGCTGCGTCCATGCTCTATTCACCAATTCGAGAATCCTCAAACTATCCAAAAGAATGGGGTGGGGGGGGGGGGGGTTTGGCTTGTTTCAGCAGCCCAACTTGCACCAAGCTGTAGTTAGGGCTGTCTTGTTCCTGGCCCCAGGCAGGCGTTAAGCATCAGGGTGGATTGAAAGGCTAGTTCATCTTGGTTTCCATGTGTTATGAAGTTAGGATATCATATGGCAGCTCTTTATTCAAGCCTTATAAACATTGGGAAACCAATAATTTGACAAAATTTGAGTTAAATTGTTAATCATGTTGAATTGTGAAACATATGATTCTAATAATATATATCAAGCGGTATCCAGGGTTTTTTGTTTAAATGGTATTTGTTTCTTGCTTTTGAAATCTCTTAACCATAATGACTCCCTCTTACACACACATACTAGAAATTTTGTAATTTTTGGTGTTAAAACTAATGCAATATCCATATTGGTGGAATTCAATTGATTTATTGTTTTTAACGAATTTGTTGTTGTATCCGTTGCAGTCATGGCAGGAGTACCACCAGAGGGATCACAATTCGATGCTCGTCAGTTTGATGCCAAAATGAATGAGATGTAAGAATTTCCTATTCTCTTCCCTTCCTTGCCTTTCAAATACTCTAGTGTTGAGTGTGTGTGCAACTTTTAATGCATGCCAATTTTTTCCCCCTGAATGAACATACTTTTGAGCTTTAAACTTTGCCGTGTCATACATTCTTATAAGAGGGATGCTAATTCTTTTTGCTTGGTTTTATGAATTGATGGATACAGACTGTCAACTGATGGGCAAGATTTCTTTACATCATATGATGAAGTTTATGAAAGTTTTGATGCCATGGGTTTGCAAGAGAATCTTCTGAGGGGCATTTATGCATATGGTAGATAAAATTATGCTTCCATTTTTTTCCGTTCTATGCTATATATTATGATCCATTTTCTATAATACTTGCTTCCATGATCAGTTTATGGTTTAGCCATGGAATTATGGTTCCAAGAGTCCGACCTGCCTTTTGAGTTGGGCTTGTTTATGGCTTGTTATTTCATTTTATAGACCTAAGAGGTGATATACCTTTAGTTGTGTTTTTTTTCTTCCACATTTGTGGTTATCGGGTGGTGAATGGTTGGGAAAACATGAAATTTTGCATAGTGATATGTTGTGAAGTGCCTTTGTCTACTTGTTATTGTTTTGCTCCAGAGAATGTTATGATAAAATGCTGAAAGTCAGTCAATCTCTTGTGTAGGTTTTGAAAAACCCTCGGCAATTCAGCAGAGGGGAATTGTTCCTTTCTGCAAGGGACTTGATGTAATTCAACAGGCTCAGTCTGGAACAGGGAAGACTGCAACTTTCTGTTCTGGTATCCTGCAGCAGCTTGATTATGGTTTAGTCGAATGCCAGGCCTTGGTTCTGGCACCCACCCGAGAGCTGGCGCAACAGATTGAGAAGGTTATGCGAGCACTTGGTGACTATCTCGGTGTGAAGGTACATGCTTGTGTTGGGGGAACCAGTGTTCGTGAGGACCAACGCATTCTGTCAAGTGGGGTTCATGTTGTTGTTGGTACTCCTGGTCGTGTATTTGACATGCTGCGCAGACAATCCCTACGTCCTGATTACATTAAGATGTTTGTATTGGATGAGGCAGATGAAATGCTTTCACGAGGTTTCAAGGATCAGGTCCCACTTTAACTTTAAATAGTTAAATCCACACACACACACATATGGTTTTCAGTTTTTCACCTGGAATTCTGGATTCAATGTATAGTTCCATTATATTGGGATTTGGGAACATAGTTATCATTTGCATGGTGGAATTACCTAATGGATTTATGAATTTTTTTGCAAAAAAGCTTAGGGTATAAACTAGCCATTGATACTTCTAGTAAAATGTAGATGCCTGGTGTGTCATTTGATGGTTCCCATTTAATATAACAAGTGTACTTAATGGCATCAACACAAACTGCTGAGTTTTAAGCATCTCAAAAAGCATTCTAAATGTTGTTCAGTCTATGAAAGTTGATACAATTTGATTGAAATCAAATGAAAATCATTGCCAAGATGATTTTTAGTGATTAAATAATGGGACCCAATCATGTGATGGGTCCCTAATTCCCTTCTTCAACCCTGCATGGCATGTTGTTATTGGAGAATTTATGACCCGGTCCTATGTATGCAAGTCTAGTTCATGTTTTTGATCTGTTCTAATGGTGAATTTTCTTGCTTTCAGATCTATGATATTTTCCAGCTCCTGCCGGCAAAAGTTCAGGTTGGGGTATTCTCTGCCACAATGCCACCTGAGGCCCTTGAGATCACCAGGAAATTTATGAACAAACCTGTGAGGATTCTAGTGAAGCGTGATGAGCTCACCCTGGAGGGTATAAAGCAGTTCTATGTCAATGTTGACAAGGAGGAATGGAAACTTGAGACTCTCTGCGATCTTTATGAAACCTTAGCCATTACGCAGAGTGTCATCTTTGTGAACACCCGACGCAAGGTTGACTGGCTCACTGACAAGATGCGGAGCCGAGACCACACAGTCTCAGCCACCCACGGAGACATGGACCAAAACACCAGGGACATCATCATGCGTGAATTCCGCTCCGGTTCCTCTCGTGTTCTCATCACCACTGATCTTTTGGCTCGTGGTATTGATGTCCAACAAGTTTCCCTTGTTATAAATTATGATCTTCCTACTCAGCCTGAGAACTATCTTCACCGCATTGGGCGTAGTGGACGGTTTGGGAGGAAAGGTGTGGCCATCAACTTTGTCACAAAGGATGATGAGAGGATGCTGTTTGACATCCAGAGGTTTTATAATGTGGTGATTGAGGAGCTGCCATCAAATGTTGCTGATCTCCTCTAATGAGATTTTGTCTTCCATTATTAGTAAAGATAGGCGGGGTATTTGGTAAGTACTATTTAATGTGGTTTTTTAAAATAGTGTTTAGTAGGTTTAATGTTTAAGTTTAAGAATGTTTGAATTTGACTCTCGAGTGATGTGGGTGCTGCACATTTTAAATGTGGAATCCATCATTACCTTACTGGGTGTGATGGCCAACTGTTATTGCAAATTTTTTTGCAACTAAGGTTTGTATTCGTCTTTTTTTTTTTTCTTTTTTTCTTTTTTATGCTCAGAACATGTTTGAATAGTTCGTTTTTGTTCCAAGTTTTGTATTTGAGTTTTTATGTTGTGAGATGTTTTTAGGATTAGACCTGTTTTATTATTTCTGTTGGTGATTGGATCTAATCAAGTAATCAACATCTGTACTTTCATTCAGTTTCATTTGGTGTATGACCCCCATTATTTAGCATTTTTTTTTGTATCATAAAAAACATTATCGAGGGAGATCCCTGGTCGAAGTTGACCAAGTTTTGATCCAAGCACGCTTGGTGCGGCATTTGTTATTTCGGTTGATGGTTTTTTCATAGATTTCTGATGGCCATTTGGACAAGTATTCTCTCAACCCGTCTTAAAGTGGCTAGCATATGCCTTTTTGGCGGCATTTGGTTTGGGGGAATGACCCCACTCTTGGGAATCAGAATCTTAGGAATGGAATGAGTACAGGCATTCCGTTACCAACTTTTGGAAGTTTTTATGGCAAGGTATAGCTAGAAAAGTTTTTATTGCATGCAGTGACGCAGAGGTCTGTTGAAACTTGTAAGGAGTGAGCTGCAAATCTTACACCTAGGTTGTAAAACATTTAGGCTCTTGTATTCCTCTTTGAAAACCTTTTTAGCTTTTCCTTTTTATTTTCCTCTCTTTCTTACGTCCAAACAGAGGTTTAGAAGAAACCAAAACCATATTTTGAAGGAAACCAACTGATTTGGACATTTTCACCTGAAGTGGTTGTTGGTGGACCCTCATAAGCCAAAACATGGTCCACTCTAAAGCGTCGACTCTACTTTGGCCAATGATGGGGTGCCAAAATGCAAATGGTGATGGTGATATAATATGCCTTGGAATATACCACTTTCTTTTCGCTTCTATAGTGGGTCGCATTAGAGGATTGGAGAATGTTCAACTTACATGACAATAGTCACGTCAATCCAAAGTAGATATCATTTTAATGAATTGGGTTGTATAAGCACTGCCATTGGATGGGGTGGCAAGGGGAAGATGGGGGCCTCTCAGACCTCCATTGGCTTAGTAGGCTAATACAGTAAATGTATTTTTGAGCTTGTTAGGCCATGTTCTTATTTTATTTTATTTTTTATAAAATAGAAATTGTTTTATTCATTTTTTCAAACAAAATTTCCTGTTTTATCTTCTATTTTTTGTTGCTTACAAAATAAAAAATCTATATCTGAAAGCATAGCCAAATAGGCCCTTTAATAGCCAAATGGGAGTGAATGAAGTCTTGGGACGAAAATTACTTGTAATAAAGGCTATGAATGAAGTCTTCTATTTCAATTTTACGTCCTCACCAGTCAAACCTGTCGATGGAAAGATTGCTGCCGGACCATTAATTTTTATCGCATAACTTTTATGCGTACAGCTTGAGTCAGACCCAGATGGTGCTTGCCAGTGGTTCAGTTCTCGATGGACGCTGCATGGTAAGTGCCTGCTTGGCTGGATTTATTGCTTTCTTCTTTAAATAGAAGTGGTCTGGCCTAAGAATCTGACCATTTCCCAGATTATCATGTTCCATAGACTGGGAAGGCTTTGACTGCCTTCAAAACCAGATAAGCTCGTGGGGGAATGAGCGGGGCCGGTTTTGAGTTATTAGGATGGGGCCTTTCATAACTTTTTTTTATTTTTTTTTATTTTAAGCATCAACATAAAGTTTATTTGTATATCCCATTTATTTTAATTTCTTGAGATTTTAGAAAAATACAAAATATTTTTAAGAAAATTGATTGTGAAATCCACTAAAAAAACATATTTTTGAACAACTTGTAGAATAAAGTTTTTCCAATATCTTTCGTTTAAGTAGATTTTTTGGCTAAAAATTAAACAGAGACGTTAAATGATAAAAAAATCTACTTAAAATATAGATTTTGGAAAATATTTTTTCGGCAAAGTTGTTCAAAATGATATTTTCTAGTGGATAACATAACAAATTTTCATAAAAACCTTTTATATTTTTTGATAGAACATTGATAAATAAAAATTAGTGGGGTGTGCAAATAAAATTAAGGGGTTGTAATAACCATTCTCTTTGGAAAGAAAGAAAAAAAATTAAACCTACTACAAAGGTTAATTCCTAAATGGGACTCTAATTTTTTAGTCAAAATGTGGGGTCTTAGATGGCCGCCTTGCCCGCCTGTCCTCACAACCGGCCTTAGGATCGAGGATAGGGCAGTAAGGATTCTTCACGTAAGCTATTTGGTTTTTGGTTGCTTCCCGAACTTGTTGTTGGGTTCTTTTCACCTGTCGTAAAAATAAATAAATAAATAAAATCTTTTGTCAACTATATATAGAACTTGAACCATGACCCCTCAACCCACACTTTTCAAATGCCATGAAAGGTGGTGGAAGCCATCCTATACAATATTGAAAAAATTTCCGATGTTATGTTTTGTTTAATTGGACAGTACGAAGGGTTTGGGAAAAATCTTAAAGTGAAGATGTCACGCTGTAATATATAAAAATATATCTACAATATTTAAAAACTATATATTGTCGGTCTCGTTTACTTGGCATCAAAGTAAACACGAAATTTAACTCAACGGTCAACTTTGTCGCAGGTGTTAAAAAACATAATAATCAACAATAAACTAAACTTACTTAGCACTCTCATTTTTTTTTTTTGGACCAATCACAAGACAGATTTATATCCTGAGCGTTACGTGGAGTCGATAGTAATCTTATTTGTATTTAAGAAAATTAATTAAACCTAAAATCTTATATATTCTTATTAATAAAAAAATAAGTAAGTAAATTAGTGAACGGTCTAAAAAATTGACTCAATTAAGCCCACAGAATCATTAACAATCATAGGATATTAAGCATTTAAAAAAAAAAGAAAAAGAAAAAGAAAAAAAAGAGGAGGGGGTGTGGGGGGGAGGGAAAGACCATAGGAAAGAGGAATATATATTCGTAGGAGGGCCCCAAGATCTGTCCCACACGTATAAGAGTTCCGTTGGGGGCAGACGTAATCCTACAAATATTTATTTTGACACAAACCCGAATACTTCCAAGCGGCGGATTTAGAATTTTAAGTCTTTTAAGAGGATCCTTTTGTCTCTTCATTTCACAACACAGCCTCATTTACGCCAACCTCTCTTCATTTTTCCCCTCTTTTTATTTATTTATTTAAAAAAAAAAATACAAAAACCGCCGACCTTTCCCACACGTTCACCAATCACCACCACTTTGCGCAATCTCCTTCCCTTCTTCAGTCAAACCCTCTGCTTCTCAGCCGCTCATTCTGCATATGAAGTAACTTCTCTGTTTTGTTTTTGCATGAACTCTCTCTCTCTCTGTAAAACACCACATTTATCCCTCTAAAAATCTTTCTCTTTCCAACACGGGCTCTCTCTCTCTCTCCAACACGCTTTATCTCTCTCTAAAACTCCATCTCTTCTCTCGAAAACACACTTTCTCTCCCTAAAACTCTCTTTCTCTGCAACTATTCTCTCTCTCTCTCTCTCTCTATATATATATATCCATACATATCTATATATGCGATTCTCTCTCTAAAACACAAAACTGTCTAAACTTCTCTCTCTCTCTCTCTCTCTCTCTCTCTATATATATATATAATATTGTGTGCCACTCTTGAATCTTTCCTCTAATGACAATCTCGAATACGCCTGAAAGTGTAGTCACCACATCGAGCCCTCACCACGACTCAGATCTCAACTTCTCCGTTCGGAAGAGGCCGAGCGCGGCAGCCGTCAGAGCTGTTCCCGATTCTTCTTCGATGACGAACACGGTTGAAGCTGAGAATTCGGGCAAAGAGTTGGCGGACGATGATGTGTCGGTACGGAACGACAGGGATTCGGCCGGGGATGGTGATGGTGATGGTGACGGTGGGGTGGAATCGAGCAATAATACGAGTAATGGAAAGGACTCTGTTGAGAAGATTGGAAATGGCGAGAATCGAGGGCCCGATGCCGCCGTGAGATTCGCATATCGGCCGTCCGTTCCAGCTCATCGGAGAGTGAAAGAGAGTCCTCTCAGCTCTGACGCGATTTTCAAACAGGTTGGCGTTCTTTCGTGCAGCTGCTTTTCAGTTGAAACTTACTGTAGTTCATAATTTATGTTAAATTGGTGTCAGAAAATTTACTTAGGGCCTGGTTGGACGTCCCATGTTAATTGAATTATTTCATTCTGTTTTGCACATAATTTTGCGAACAAATCAATCATCTTGAATGTAAAATTTTGTGAGAATTATAGCCATTATCACAATAATGAGAGTGAAAAATTCAAAAACAGAGGCTTCTCGTGAATTTCTAAAACTGATCCTATAACACAGGATACGGTCCTTGATAGAATTGAATGGCATGAAAGATTCATGTAGCCCACCCCATGTTGGGATTAGGGGGTTTGTTGAGTTGAGTAAATAATATTTGTAATTGTTGAATTGATGGGCAGAGGCTTTTGTTGTGTATGATGTCCTGTATGTTTAGAAGCGTCGGACTATACATGTCTAACCTAATGCTTTTGGAGGTGTTATTATTTTGACGAGGGTGTATGAACACCTGACGGCAATTAACAATTTCGGCAAGAATGCTGTGTCGTATGGAATTGTTAGCATTAATTTCTAAGGTCATGTCCATGCAATGCTAACTAGAAGTTGACATTTTTGTGGCAGAGCCATGCAGGTCTCTTCAACCTTTGTATAGTTGTACTTGTTGCTGTAAATGGCCGGCTTATCATTGAGAATCTAATGAAGGTTCGTCCCTTTATTCACACTTCTGATTCATTTGGACAGAGATTGCAATCCATCTTAGGGCCTACAAGTTTAAATGGCTTATTCTTGATTATTGTTGCAGTATGGTTGGTTAATCAAGCCTGGTTTTTGGTTTAGTTCAACATCGCTGAGAGATTGGCCCCTTCTCATGTGTTGGTAGCGTTTCCTCAACTCTTGCCTTTTATTATTTTATCTATAAAAGAATGGACTGCTCAATGCATAAATTATTAGAGTTAAATTTCACCTAACCATTATTTGATATGGATTACCTTGTTCATTCTGGTTTTTTGCAGTCTCTCTCTCGCAATTTTCCCACTTGCTGCTTTTGTTGTTGAAAAATTGGTACAACAGAAGTATATTTCTGAACCAGTAAGCAATTTGAGTTAAATTTTTGCTTATTTGATGATTCCAATGTGATTATCCTATATTTCCTGATTTTTCTATGATTATTTTTAAAACATTCTTTCATGCATAAAGTTGCGTTTCGCCTGAAACGCGACAAGGACTAAGACTGAGACTTTGAACCATGATAATTTGCTACTTTTCTCACTCATACTTTTTCCAATATCATTTTCTTTCCCCTGAACACATACTACACTAGTACACTTCTATATGAAACCTCTAAGAAAATTTTTACCGGAGGGAAATTATGACGATGATTTGGCTGTTCCTATTATACTTTCCTCTGAACACATACTACACTAGTCCTATGCATCATTGTTGGCATGAACTTCTCATTTATATATATCTGGAAGCCATGCTTTAATTCCAAAATACTTGGGTCTTTAAAATACCTCTTACTAGGATATGCATGGGTAATTGGTTGCTTTCTGTTAGAACACCACTGAACCCCAGAAACTTAAGCTATTAGGGAATGGTAAACAGTGTATATCAAGTTGCACTTTTTTACTTATTAATTGAAATGACATATTGGTACTTGGGTTTTAGAACTTAGTGTGAAAGTGTGGTTGTTTAGATTGTCAACGATATACTTGGAAAAAATTTTATTCTAATCAAATAAATTGCTGCATTGAGTCCTCGTCTCCCTGAACTCTGGGAAAATTTAACTTCTAATCTAACATTGCAGGTTGTTGTCTTTCTCCATATAATAATTGTTACAGCTGCAGTTCTGTATCCGGTTTTTGTGATTCTCAGGTCAGTTCTCCATTTATTGTAAATTTTTATTTGATTTTAACCTCTGCTACTAGGTTTTAGGTTGGTGCCTCGGTTTGACATATGCTCAACATGGCTGCAATCCAGAATAAATATTTATATCCTTATTGCACACCAAATCAACTGAATTCAAGTCAACCAAGTCTTTATCCCTTAGTGGCATAAACCCAAAAGAATTTTTAGTCAATTTTTTTTCACTGCTAACATAAGCTATTGGTGGAGTTAAATTTGCTACATGTATTGATCTTGTCCAAGGCATTCTCCTTGGTTATACCATTAATTAGAAAATAAGTGAAGATGCTCAATTCATTCAGTGGTTTTAAATTGTGCAGGTGCGATTCTGCTGTTCAATCTGGTGTCACATTAATGCTCTGTGCTTGTGTTGTGTGGTTAAAATTGGTATCTTACGCACATACAAACTATGATATGAGATCACTTGCTAAGTCTGTTGACAAGGTAATGATGAAAATATCTGTAAAAGCTTTCAGATTGTAATTATACTACTAGAATATTACCTTTCTTTATAATTAAATTATTAGTGAAATAAAGGAAATCTGTAGGTTAGTTTTGATGAAATTAACAGAATCGATTTATAAAAGATTGTATGCCAAATTTCTGTTGAATGTGTGTGTTTTTTTTTTTTTTTTTTGGGATGGGGTGGGGGGGGGGGGGGGTGTGTGCCCCCCTTTAGAGCTTGAAAACAGTGAATTCTCTCTCTCTCTCTCTCTCTCTCTCTCTCTGATGAATGATTAATCTTTTGCGACAATTTCTTGTGATGGAAGATGAATATATCCTTGTTATTTCTCATCGATGAAGTCCTGTGGTGATTTTAGGGGGATGTCTTGTCCAGCTCTTCGAATATTGATTACCCGAACAACATTAACTTGAAGAGTTTGGCATACTTCATGGTTGCTCCCACATTATGTTATCAGGTAACCACACTCAGGCCTTCTTTTGCAGTTAAATCCCAGAGTTCTCCATCTGCGAATGCACGTTAAGAATATGCAACTACATTAATGCTTGAGTGTGACTCATTTTGCTATACCTCTTTCGTGATTTTTGTATTGGTTTTTTATTTTCCAACATGTGTACAATAAGTAATTGGAAATTTTGCTTGTGATATCTCTGTGAATTGGTTGATTAGCTGACTCTCTGTTCAGGAATTGTATGAGACATCTTTGCTTATATACAAATTCGCATATCACTGACAGATTATTAGGCAATTCTAATATTTTATAATACACGTATCACTGGCAGAACGATGTTTGTCTTTGGTGCCTTTGTATTAACTTCTAATTATTTTGCTATATCTTAGCTTGTGTGTGAGAGTAATTTCTTGTTCAAAGCTCCCTCTTACATAGAACAGGCTTGTGATTAGTGACATTAATGCACCTTTTGGTAACCTAGCTAATCAAATTAAATTTTATGTATTTTACTTTCGGCAAAATATTAAATAATTGATTTCAAAAGTATGAATTTAATACTTGCTAATAATATGACGTTCTGCAGTGATTATGATTTAGTCACGGCTTTCTTTTATCTTAATATCGATGCATTGCTATTTGTAGCCATGTTATCCTCGTACGACATGTGTCCGAAAGAGTTGGGCGGTCCGTCAACTTGTCAAGTTGGTGATATTTACTGGAGTTATGGGAATTATTATAGAACAAGTAAGTTGCTTTTCATATTTAAAAACTAGTTTTCCAAGTTGTTATGTATGTTCTAGGAAATTGGCTTAGGAATTCTGACATGGTTTTATTGGTGTTTATTATGCAGTATATTAATCCCATTGTCCAGAACTCTCAACACCCTTTGAAAGGGAACCTTTTATATGCCATAGAGAGGGTTTTGAAGCTTTCAGTTCCAAATTTATATGTGTGGCTCTGCATGTTCTACTGCTTTTTTCACCTCTGGTTTGTGCACTCTTCTTGATTCAGTAAAGTATATCATTTTGTTTCCTTTTTTCCCTTTCAAATATTTTCTCAGCATTTGGCGAGATCTTTTGTACTCCCTCCGTCCCACAAAGATAGGCCAAGTTTGAAAAAACACAGAGTTTAAGAAACGGTCATCATTACATTGACTTGTCATTAATTAAATTCTAACTTTCCAAAAATACCCTTAACTTTTTTGTAGAAAATAATTATTGAAAAAACAAAGGGTAGTGTAGGAAACTTAAAAATATTATAATTTGACTTTTCAAAGTGGACAAACACTTTGGGACAAAAAAAAGTAGCAAAAATGGCCTATCTTAATGGGACGGAGGGAGTAATTTTTTCAAGTAATAGCTTGCAAATTTGTGGAACGTCAGGCACTTAAACTTCATGCTTGTGATCCTTTGATCATTTTACTGTGGCACATTGCGTAGCTTATAATTTATTTACTTATACTTGTGGACGTACTTCCTATGGATTGCAGTTCTAGTGGTTGATGGATTAAGAGGTGTCCCGCCCACCAAATAAATAAATAAGAAAAAAAAAATCTTTTTGATGAGATAACAAGAATAAGAAAACTGATTTTAATTTTATCGTTGTCAATAACTTCTCATTTACCTGCTCACCATTTTGATCATTGGGAGACTTCATTTCTAGATGTTGGTCTATTTTTAAATAAATAAATAAATAAATCTACCCCTTAGGATGCATAATAGAGGGCAAACTCTCTCTATCTCTCCCTCTCTCTTTCTCTGGCATTGTTTGTTCACACAAATATAGATAAGAATTTATCAATTATATTAGCTTTTATTTACTCATCATATTTCTTTAAGAGCTATCAAACTTACATGCAGTGTTGCAAATATAGGTTAAATATACTTGCTGAGCTTCTTCGTTTTGGTGATCGTGAGTTCTACAAAGATTGGTGGAATGCAAAAACAGTTGAGGAGGTAGGTTTTTCATGCTGTGAAATGTTTTCCTTGGGTTGTGAATCCAACAATCTGTTGCTAAATAGAAGTTGGTGAACTAATTTCGTTTTTTGTTTGCATTTCATTGTTTTGTGGCTGTCATCAGTATTGGAGAATGTGGAATATGGTATGTCCCTTTCTTCAAACTTCTAGTTTTTTTATATGACTCTGTTTTGTATGTATAAATTGTTTCTATTGATTATGCCTTTCAACCACTCGTCAGATTTCTAAAATGTGGTGGATTGCTAAATTCTTTTTTTGACTTATTGGCTACGAATTTTGTAAATTAATATAGTTTTGAAAAATTATTATTTAACCATGTGTTAATGCTTTAAAAGATTTTTTATCCTCAATAGGCTGCTCAAGGATACTGCCTTGAAACTCAGAATAGGGGCTCAAGCCTCATAGTATTGAGCCTATGAGGTAGATATGATGTGTATTGCATGTGTTGAGGCCAAGAAACAAACAAGAAGCAGGTTACCCTAGATCCAAATTTACAACAAACAGCTTACTGTACGTCAAAAAACAGAACTAGAAATAACATTTTCCTTCTAATTATACCACTTACTCTTGTTCATACCATTGAAATGAATCCACATGTAATCCCACCCAAAGAGATGGAAGCTAATTCTTTCCCCTAAAACATGGAAGTTGAGATCTCTCCATATGAACTTTTGGTGTTTTTCTCTTTCCAAAGCTTCAAATGACGACAAAAGGCAGGTTTCCAAAGTTTGTTGCCTGTCGGGATGAAATCTGAATTCCTTGATTCTCCAACCTAAGAAATAATCTCAACGAATCTGGAAAACCAACGTGCCCCAAACCTCTGACTATACAGTTGATGTTTGATGTAACTTACTCTCAGCCCTCTTCAAATGAGAATAGTGGAGAATTCAGGAATTTCTCTTTTATTTAACATTGTACTCTAATCATCAGAAATATTATCGGATTGGTTAAAAAGGAAATGTGGAACCACCAGTTGCAGTGTATTTTTATAAGGAACAGTTTGCAAGTGTTTTAATTTGTGGTGCTGTTTATCTTGTTGCGCACTTATTAGATTGCTGAAGCTATGATAGTAGTTAGCAAATCTAGGATGCCACTTCGAGTACAACATCTGAAGGAGGTATGGATAAAGTAGATTACTGATGATTTCTTATTGATTACAGCCTGTTCATAAGTGGATGGTCCGCCATATCTATTTTCCATGCTTACGGAATGGGATACCCAAGGTAATTGACCTTTTTCTTTACCTTAGATTCAAGAACTGCTTAATGAACTTATACTGATGTGAGTCAGTATTTCTTCTTACTGTGTTGGTTGGGTATATAAATTCCAGTCTTTACTATGTTTGTCATCTTTACTGTCTTATCCTTTTCAGTTTCTTTTTTCTTCTGGTAATTGGTTTACAAAAAAGGCTACCAAAATAGCCATTATATAATAGAAGCTCCATCATGTGTCCATCACTTATAAAATTCACAACTATCTATAGGTTTTTGCTAGTTTCTTCAATAGCAGAATGGAACTGCACATTTATGAACTTATAAGACCATTAAACCCCTTCTTTTAGAACATCTGCAGAGACCAACTTGTGGTCACCAGGGCATGCTCCCCAAGGTTCCTCAAGATTGTGACAAAAACAATACTTAACCAGGCCTTAATCCCAATCACACAGTGTTGGCTACGTACCTAAATACATATAAGAATAAATTCCATGACCCATATAAATTTATTGGACTTAATTTTTCTCATGCAAATTGTAGCTTTGAAACTTTTTAATATTGTTTAAAGTAAATGTTGGTAATAAAAGGTCTTTTCTGCCACATGTTGGGGTTCCTGATGCTGAAATTTGACATATGGGAGGATGAAATGGCCTCTTTGGTCCTGCTGCCTCTGGTACCACATTTGTGCTTCAGAGAATTAATTTGTGAAACAGCTGCCCTCTGTTTCCTATTTTTACTAAAAAAATGTGTCAACGATTAATTGTGTACGTTGTGGAAAACATTATTAGAAATACACTTGGATTTATAGTACTCCTCTTGGAGCCTAACTTGCTTGCTTGTCGACTAGTTTCATCTAAAACTTTAGTAAAGAGCCTCAGCATTTAGCTTAAGACCTGTATTTTCTGCAGCTAAAATATTATGTTAGAATTTTGAATTCAGTTGATTGTCTAAAATAAAATTAATTGCAGTTCAATAATAATGTGTGTAGTTCTTCTGTTTAGTGTTTATCAGGCTTCCTTATTTCCTAACTGGAAACTATTATAATTATCTACTAGTCTGAGATAATCAGATGAGGCAATAGAGTCTGAATGACCAGTGACTATTTCTTGTTTTTCTATAATTAATCATCATTGTTGACCGTATAATTGCTTGTTTATCTTTAAATGAGAAAAGCATTAACATACTTTAGTTAATGTATGAATGAACAAGCCACTGAAAGGAATTGGGTGAATTACTTGTTTCTACGAGCTTTCTTTGTAGTAAAGCTTTGATTATTTCCAGTTAATCTACCTTAACAGAGATGAATTTTGAGTGGCTACGGGTCTTTGAACTAAGTATGTTGTCTTTTTATGAATTATGATCCCGTTCATTCTCAGGATGATTCAATATTGGGTTTCTAACTAATCTTTTTTGTTTGCTTTTGATTCAGGGAGTTGCCGTTGTGATTGCCTTTTTAGTATCTGCCATATTTCATGAGGTATATTGCTTTGTTTGATGGGTTCTCTTCTCCTTTATCATTTCTATTCTGTTCCTTGATTAATTGAGGGGAGAAGATGGTGATATCTTATTTATTTCGTGTGTCATGGCGTCAGACCAAGCAACACCTCCACTCCCCCCCCCCCCAAGCGAAATATGTATGTATACATACATACATATATATATATATACATATACATACATACATATATATACATACATACATACATACATACATACATATATATATATATAGAGGGCTGATCATGTGTGGAATATTCTGGAGTATCCCGTTCAATCACGGCTGTTCGTGCAAACGGCCGTGATCGAACGGGATATCCTTGATATCCCCCACATGATCAAAAGCTTTATATATATATGAGGGCTGATCATGTGCGGGATATCCCGGACTATCCCGTTCGATCACAGTCGTCCATGGATGACACACGCACGCATGTAGCTCACAGACAACTGTGATAAAACAGGATAGTCTGGGATATCCCATTTTTAGGAAGGGTGTGTGGGGAGAGAAGAAGAGGATTAAATGAATAACTGGAAGGATCAATTATTCTTCTTTATAATCTCACGTATTTTCTCCTGCACTCCATCATCTCTCTACATACTCATACACAAAATCATAGTATTAAATCACTTGGTGGATGAATTCAGAGAATAGAAGGTTCCAATGGGTAAGATTTATGGATAATCAAACACCATATTGCAAGCATATACCTTTCTCTTTGTTTTTTTTATTTTTAGGAGGGGGGTGGTGGGGAGAGAAGAACAGGATTAAATGAATAATTGGAGGGATCAATTATTCTTCTTTATAATCTCACGTATTTTAATACCAAGTAGAAAAGAGTGAAATAAGGAGAGAATAGAGACTAGTAGAAAAGTGGTTTGAACTTGAATAGTCTTGGTATGTTTAAATGGATAGGATAGCACTGCAATATTTTTGTTTAAAATATCACTACATTAAACAGCAAGAAGAGCAAAATTGTTGGAAATAGAACTCTCATTGTACTCTCATTGTGATCAATTGCTGGAATTACCAGTGCATCATCATTTGAGGCTCATTTTAAAGCTATGTGTAGTTCTTTTTTTCAATAGATTTATCTCATGTTTCAACTCATGCTCTGTGCCTCCATCATTTCATGTTCTAAGAAGCATGTCGTATCGTTGTGACATCATATTTTATTGATAGTGGCCTTAGTGTAGTTTGTAGCTCGAGCTTCCATGTTAGATGATTCAGTTTATTCTTACCTTTATTATATATTGTATCTTTCAAATGCAATGATTTATTGATGATGACACATAATTCTGTTTCATTTTTTTTTTATCAGCTATGCATTGCTGTTCCTTGCCACATATTCAAGTTTTGGGCTTTTATAGGAATTATGTTTCAGGTAATAATGTTATTACATTATTTATGTCTGTCCATTTTTCCATATGTTTTTCATTCTTGTACAAGATGTTACTGGCAAAAATTGGTAGTTTCCTGTGTGCTATCTCTGATATTTTTCCCTTCCAAAATAAGAAAAAATAATCCCAATTTCAGTTTGCACTCTGGCTTGCAATAGTGTAGCAAGAATTGATATTGGCAAGGATTTATGAAATCTGTTGTTTGCCATGAATCAGGTTCCCTTGGTTTTACTCACAAGTTACCTGCAAAATAAGTTCAGAAATTCTATGGTATGTCTATTTTTTTATTAGCTTCCTTAAACCTTAATTTAGCCCTTTTTTCTGTTGGATAAAGCTTGTTTGGGCCTATTCATTTGGGCAAAATGCAATTTCTTGTCTGATAAAAATCCTCAAGAGAGGGAAATCTGGTAAGCTGTGCCAAGAATTTGGGTCATCTGAGCTTATAGTGATGGGCTAACCCTTGGATGGAATCAACATAAAAAATAACCCCATGCATTTCTACATCATTTATATGTAAGGTAATCAACTGTAAAGGACGTAGATTGAAATACGTTTAGAGCACCCACAGAGTTGTGGACAATAGGTTATGTTGGACTCTGAAAGCAACTTCAAGGAAGAAGCTTTCCTGTTTTATGTTCTTAATGCCAGCTAGATTATTTTAAATGATTTCACCATCCAAGTGTTCTCCAAACTCCCCAAACAAAAAAAAAAAAAAAAAAAAAAACCGTAGTGGGGTGGGGTTTTTGGGTCGGGGCTAAGGTGCAATATTTCTGGCTTTACTTTATTCTTGTTTTTCCCACAAAAAGGGTATCTATAGAGACAATTAGTGATTTTGTAATCATTCTGGTGGCCATTAGAAGCGATGCATCATTAAAGTTGCTTCCAACGATACTGACCAGTAATTACACTATTTGCTCTTACAGCGTAGAGCAACATGGTACTTAAGACACTCCTTAATTTGGCATTTTATTTTCAAGTCCATCCATAGATGCTGTAACTCTATATGTTGTAGGAGAGCTAAAGATGACTTATTTTTTCCTTGTCTTTTTGTTTTGTGTGTTCCAGGTGGGAAATATGATGTTCTGGTTCTTTTTCAGCATTCTTGGTCAACCCATGTGTTTGCTTCTTTATTACCATGACGTAATGAATCGGAAAGGGAAAACTGAATAAAACTCTCAGACTTCTGAAACACATCTCATTTGTGTGGCCGATAAAGAGCTCTGGAATTGAAGTTGCCCTAGATGTCTCTGCTGCAATGTTTTCTTCAGGGTAAGCTTCATTTATCATGTGGGATTGCGACTGGTTTTGGTGTTTCTTTGTATCACCCCAATTTTCACTGCGTTTTACTCAGAATTTTTCCTCGAGTAGAAGCCTTGTCATTCCATTAATGCACAAGCATTTGTGATGCAAAATACATTCCCCTGCCAGTGAAGGGTGGCACGAATATAATCCAATCTTAATTTGCTAATTAATTTTTAGTTAGATATTGTAAATGATTAATTTTCAATTCATTATTTGTGCTTCTTGCCCATCTCCTTTGTCCATTTCGCAACATCACCATCACTGACGGGACAATTATAATAATCTTCGGGATTTTCTATTTCGAATGTTGAATTGCTTACCTGCAGTATTTGTTAATTGGTCAGTGGATGAACAGTGCCCAATCGTAACTGCTTTCTAATCCATTTTAAGGATGTTTGATCATAATGTCGGCTACAAATTCTCATATTAAATCCTCATGTAGTGGTTTCTTTTTCATTGAAATTAATGGTGCGTTTGGATGAGAGATTTGTAGGAGGGATTTAGGTTAAGATGGGATTTCAATACTAAATTATGGCAATAGCCGTAATGGTGGATAAGGTTAAAATCCCATCTTTGCCCCAAATCCTTCTTACAAATCTCTCATCCAAATACATGAGTTCTCAAGATTGTAATAAGTCTGGGTTTTTATACTCACCCTCCCTTTTACCTTCACTTGTCGCATCAGCACAACAGTCACATTAGTGTTAATGGGATTAGTGATGAGATAATGTCGTGTTAACAGACAAGATGATGTTACGTTACTTATCCCAAAAAAAAAAAAAAAAAAAAGGAAAAAGATAATACATCACTTGCCGCTTTAGGCAGTTGATGTGAAACGATAAATATGGTGATAAGATGCAAATCCACTTCAGTCTAGTTAGTTGAGACTTAAGATGTCAAGATCATTCTTGAAAGGTTTAATATAATGTTTCCAAGCTATCTAAAAACAGAGGAGATGAGATTAGTGTTTTTAATATACAATGACCATTGCTGAGTGGATTAAAACTTTGATCATATTCTCCTCATCAACAGACGTGGCATTGGCATGTCGAGCTATTGATCATATTCTGCTCTTAAGTTTCTATGCTGCACTCTCTAACTACCACTTCAATCAAATTGACTAAGAGGGGATTAAAATATTGTGATCATTTAAAATATTAATGAGTTTATTAAGCTGAGTGGTAATCAGTTCGAGTTTTATTATTTAAAGGATTAACGAGTAAGTTTATTGAACCAAGTTGTAATTCATTCGAGTTTCACTTGATAAATTATCGAGATCAAAATTAAATTTAGCTTATTCATCATACCAATGAATCTATGGAACCTCTAAAACGATTCTATCCCTTGCCAAGCTAGTGCCCCTTGTACTGATGACGCCATCAAGTATATAGGGGGAGCTAAATTAGGAAGGTTGGTTCGGTATCACGTGCTTTTCACGTGACCTATAAGGACGTGGTCAAGATTCATTTGCCACCTGGTATGGAGGTGTGGTGGTAGCGTCCGCACCTGATTCTGAACCTCCCACCGACGCAACACGACTCCAGTCAGCGGTTCACAAAATCATATCTTAGACAAACTGCTCCGTGAAAACGCCAACAATCCCAGAAAGCAACAAGGCGCAAACTCCCTCAAACATATATATATATATATATATATATAGAGAGAGAGAGAGAGAGAGAGAGAGAGGGGAGAGGGAGAGAGAAAGAGAGAGAGAAACAATGGAGGATTTCAGATCCAAGTCATGTGGGGATGGGAGAATGCAGATGGAGAAGAGCTACTATGGAGTAGGACCCACTTCATCTGGCCCTCACCATTTCAGATGTAACAGTGCTTCCTATGCTTCTTCATACTCTTCATCAACACAACTACCACCGCCCCAGATGGAGATGATCAAAGAGGCCAAGCTCAAGAAAGGCAAATCCACAAATGGGTCTTCTTCAAAGAGTTGGATCATCAATGATCCAGAGTTGCAGAGGAAGAAGAGGGTGGCTAGCTATAAGGTCTATACTGTTGAAGGGAAGATGAAAGGGTCTCTGAGGAAGAGCTTCAGGTGGCTCAAGGATAGGTACACTGAGGTGGTCTATGGCTGGAGGTGATTTCTGGGTATTATCTCCTTTTTCATGTTTTGGGTTGTGGAAGTTTATGTACTGTCTTATAGTCTTCACATATGGTAGTATCTATGTTGGGAGTGTGCGAGTTAAAAAACATTGGGTATGTGTAATGTGTGTCTGATGAACTATTTTGCTTTGTAAATTTGGGTTCTAAGAGTTAATTAATTCTGGGCAAGCTTTGTCTATGGGTTTAGATTCTTTTTTTTTTTTATATATATAGTGGTAATTGTGGTTTGAGATGGTGTTTGCTTAAACTGTGTTTGGTTGCTGAGAAAAATAAAAAGTAGAGAAGGAAAAGGAATTCGGAATTCGGAATTGGAAAATGCTTTTCTTCGTGAATCACATAAATCTGATGAAGCATTTGCATTTGTACAGATGTGAAAAAAGAAATGAGGACTATTTTGATTTGAAATGAAAGAAGAAAAATATTGTACACATATTAGTGAATTTCGGAAAGGGTTTGCTTTTCAATAAGTCTAGCTTTGCTCATGGAAAATTGGATATGAGAAATTCATATTGTCTGGCACCCAGAAAATGAGAACCTCAAATCATAATCCTAATCCAACACTTGGCTCAGTTGAGACGAATTTTTCACTTTTCAATAGCCAAAAATGGTATAAAGTTTTGTTGGATTGCTGCAATGGTGGATTCCTGGCTTCCTAAGTGCGGTTTGCACAAATATATTGTTTTAATAGTGGTATGGTATTGGGTTCTCTGGATAATTTTGTTTACTTCGAATAAAAAAACTCAATACTACGGCTTTTGTCTGCAGATTACTATATTAGGCAAGTGGTTTTGCCTCCTGGAAGGGTCCGGTATGTCTGAACGTCAATTATTTTAGCCAAGGGGTGCTTTTCAGTTTCAAGGTGTGGCACATTTCACATCTGGATGCTGTGTAAAATTTGGAATTATGAAAGACTTCCCTTGTCAGTGTCATTTGTAGCTTTCAAGGTCATTCACAGATTGTCAGATTCTGATATTGTTTTTCTTTATTTTGCAAATTTTAACATTTCTTCCTTATTCGTTAAAAAATTCTAACACCCAAGAACCTCAAATCTCTCAAAAAGTTTTTGCTTGAATTGTAGCTCTAAGAGAGTCAACACTGGCATGCTTTATATCAGAAAGTATAAGGTCATCTCTCCTAATGTTTTCATTATGTAGAAAATATCAAATATGTCCAATTGTCCATTGATCACCTTGTCTTCCACTAGCTGGTGTCTTCGACGTTTTTCTCTCAATTGGACTTGCTATAGTTACCAGTTTCCTTAAGACATCTTTACTTTTCTTTAAGGTGGGTTCCCTGGTTTGTATGAGCTTCTGAAATCTAGTGTTTGTTCCCTATTGTTTTCCATAACAAGGACTTCAGAGGCAGTCATTCCTGTTATTTTTCAGAGAGTAGAGAATGTAGCCCATGTCTCTCTCCCGTCCTACTTCATGCCATCAATGGGCATAGACAAATTGTCAAATTGCACTTTGTTAAAGAGTCCTTTAGTAACATGGACCAAATAGGCATTGGTGACTTAAACAAAGCATACTCCTTCCCTCAACCTGCAGGGGGGTGAAGAGAGAGAAAAAGGAGCGGGAGGCGTTCCATAAAAGCTGAGATTCTTGCACTCCTCTTTAATCTCATAGAGGGTTAAAGTTTGGGCCTCTCTAAGGTAGTTGTTGAGGGGGCTTGGAGTTATTTTCCACTTCACTAGTGAGATCTTGGGCTCAGCTGAGGAGTTTATATTTTCTTGTTCTCAATGGTGAATTCTTAGCAGCCAAGAGAATGGTGCTCATTTCCCTCAGATATCCAGCAGGCAGACATGGCTTTTTAGTGCTGGGGAGGAATTGTTTAGAAGTCTTTCTGTGGTGGCTGGTTTTGACTTTGCCTTTTGTATAGTAGTCTGGAGGTTCCTTGCATTGTTTCCCTTGCGGTTGTTTTTTGTTTTTCCTTCGGTGCAGGGCGTTCTCTCCCTTGTTTCATCCTTTCTCTTCCTATAGATTAGCTTGGTACAATGGAAGGGAAGAAAATGAGAAATTCTGTTGTTGAGACCTCCTGAGTGTCTAGTTTGCACTTTCTAGATTTTGGACTTACGGAAGATGCTTTGTTTAACTAAGACTAGAAGCTTTCTCCCTAGTCCTGGGCATGAGCACCCAAATAGTTCATAGATCTTTAAGATGTGTTTGGATCTTAGATTCTTTTCTTCTTCTTCATTTGTTTTCTTTTAAACTTTTTGCTTCACCTAATATTACTGGGTATAGATTATTTAATGGATTAGTAACACTCTAGGTCACTGGCACAAACATTTATACATGTACTTGCCCAAAAACATTTATACATATGTGAATAGAAACATGCATATCTCCTTATCAAAAAAATAGAAACATGCATATCTGAGGCCAACATATAAAATTTTTGTTAATGAAAAATTAAACTGAGAAACAATGTTATGTACTTGAAGAATAAGATTCCAATAATGGTCTTGGAATTGCTTTAAATAAATTAAATACACCAGTAGAGCAACCCAAGTCTAAAATGCCCATAGTTGATCTTTTGGTTCTTTTTGACTTCTGGAATTCAATTTCACTTCTGGAGTAAGTGGAGAATGCATTGAGGCTTCTTCTGTTCGTTCCCCTAGCACAGCTGGGTTATGGAGGACTTAACCAATTGCCTCACCTGGGAAGTAAATCATCACACCTATAGTCCATTCAATTGGGAGAAAATTAATAGAGTCCTTGTGAGTAGCGATTCATCCTTAACAAACGAAACATACAGCTCTCCATTGTAGTGACACGAGTTTTAAGGGTTTAACCAACATTGAAGTTGAAAATGAGCCCACGCAGTTTTGGCATCGTGGACAGACTTAATGACGAGAAGGTTAAACGAGTAAAACAAATGAACAGTGGCAAATACTGTCCAAAGAAGGCTCTGCAAATGGGCTATTCTGGATTGTAAATTAAAGTTTGGGGAACGGCTATTGCAACCCCCCATTCCTATAAGCCCACCCCCCGTCCTTTACGTTTTTAAGGTTTTATGCAAAATATAAAAAGTTTTTATGAAAACCGGCCATGATGTCTACTAGAAAACATCATTTTGAACAACTTTGTAAAAGAAAGTTTTTCCAAAATCTATCGTTTAAATATACTTTTTAACCATTTATAGCCTTTATTTCATTTTTTGCCAAAAAGTCTACCTAAACGATAAATTTTGGAAAAACTTTCTTCTACAAAGTTGTTCAAAATGATGTTTTCTAGTAGAAATCATGGCCGGTTTTCATAAAAACTTTTTATATTTTGCATAAAACCTTAAAAACTTAAAGGATGGGGGGTGGGCTTATAGGAATGGGGGGTTGCAATAGCCGTTTCCTAAAGTTTGTGAGTTACATGATAGCCAAATGGTACCTGCATTGTGAACTCCTAGGCCAAGAACCTCATCACATGGGTCCTATTTTCATTTTTTCAGCTTGTTTTTATCCCACTTGCCAAAGCTTCACTAAAATATGACACTGCTGCCATAGTGCATTGTCCAGAGACGAGTTTAAAAACGCTCTTAATGGCCCTTTATTTTATTTTGTTTTATTTTTATTTTATTTTTTTTTTAAATACTGTTATTACAAGAGATTCCATTTTTTTTAAAAACTATTAGGGCCTGTTTGGGTGTCTAATTCAAAATTAAACAATTCTAGAAATTTTACACGGTCTTGAAGGCAAAATCCATCATCTTGAATTGACAAATTCAAGAAAATGATGGTCATCAACATAAATAAAAGTAGAAATTTCAAAATAGTGGCATTTCATGAATTTCTTAGAATAGATTCCACAACATCAACTATAGTGATAACTCCAGCATTATGAAATATTCTAATTTGAAGCCACTAGGGTTAGCCTAGTGGTGAGGGAAGGTGGGGGTAATGGGTAGGATTAGGATAGGTTAGGGGTTTGAACTCCTCCCATTGAGGTGATGAATTTTATGCCTTACTACATAAAATTTCTTGAATTGTTTAGTTTCGAATCGGATGCCCAAACAGGCCCTTATATTATATTATGTAAAAGAGAGCACAAAGACTCCTTTGAATCATATTCTCTCCCACCTCAAGCACCTGCCTTCATGAAACTGTTACAAACAAATCAAGTTTCTCAATGATTAAAGAGAATCAAATGCTACTCCAAAAATTTAATCTAAGCCTCTTGATGCAATTTTTCCTATGGCTCATTCTATTGATACTAGTAATTCCCTACTGGATTCAAAAAATTTTGTAGGAAGAACAATTCCGGTAGAAGATATGTGCTTCGCCCAAAAGGTATGGATGGTAATGATGTTAAGAATGCCGAGTGTTTTTTCTATTATCCCATCCTCTTTTGAGCAAAATAGCGAACGAATCAGAACCAAATCAAAAATAAAAAATCAATTAAAATATACAGGATATTTGTAAATATCTTAGGAATTATTCGACTTGAAAACTCGCTGATGATTTGAAACTAACACAAATGTTCTCCCACCACAATGAAGGTATATATGCCGTAGCCCATTTTTTCCAAAATAATTTCAATTTTCGAATCAGTACTCTCAAAAGAGTAAGATGGGAACTAAAGATAACTCTCAAGTAAGGAGAGAAATAAATATCAATACAATGGCCAATTTACCGCGCCAACAAGTTTTTAAACCAGGAAGTCCCAACATCACCAAATATTTCAAGAGTAGAGTGAGAACTGAAAAATAACTCTCTGAAGTGGGGAGAGAAGTATCAATACAATGGCCAATTTACAGTGCCAAGGAGTTTTTAAACCAGGATGTCCCAGATCCCAAGTTCCAACATCACAAAACACAGCTTAAGATGAACAAGGGACCATGGATATGGCAGTTAAAGAAACTGTAAATGGAATCGGACAGCATCCCCACAACCGAACCAGTATTAGACATAACCTTCCCTCAATTAGGGTGAGTTGGATTCAGCTTCTCGGACTTGGCTCTCTTTATAATTGATCATAAACTTTGTCAGCACAAATCCTAATCGAGAGTTCCTTGGGTTCCAACTCACAATTCACCTCAAAACTCAACTCCAAGAAACTAATAAATTCTACAGCAAGCATAATAGCACACCAGTTTATGATTTACAAGTATGTGGAAAGGTGAGCATCTAATAATGAACCCTCTCGTCGGTGTCAAAATGCAGCCTCTCAATGCCCTTGAGCGTGGTTTCGTAGTTCTTTACATTAGACGTATTCCTACTGGATGATGTACGCCTGGGGTCTGAGGATCCAACTGGTGGACTTCTCTGACCACTTGAGATCTTTCGTACTGCTCCTGGGCTTGCCTCAGTAGTGCGAGAGCGAGAGGGATCAGACTCACTCCCAACAATGCCTGCATCACGGCTGCTAGAAACAGCAGCTCGCCTTGATGATCCACTTGACCGCCCCAAAAATGTGGAGCTAGGTAACTGCATGCTCCAAATAATATTGATTTAGTTTTAAGAAAATGCCAAATACCAAATCATACAGTATCATTATTCAGGGGAAGCCATATTATCATGTTCAAGGTTTTCCAATATCTATTATATTAGAATGGGGAAGAGGAAGGCCCCAAAAAAAAAAAAAAAAAAAAGGAGTAATAAAATAAAATCAGTAACAGTGAGCTTCAGCCTTAGACTAAAATTATTTTGAATTTTTAACAAGCTGAAATAGAATAGCAGGATTGATTTCATCACAAGCCCTCATGGATTGTTGGCTAGCAGTACCAGTCATTAAGCCATTTTCAGCACTATTATATCAAACAGAAACAACTCTGCAGCAGCCCATGTACGACTTCAAGAGAACCCAGAAACAGGAAATCCATAATGCATTATAAGTCATGCCCAAAGCTGATATTTTTCAAATGGTATCACAACATATAAGTTTGGAAGAAAATCCCACAACTTACCATAGTGTCTTTAGCAACTGTAGAATCATTTGCAACTGGACTCTTCTGCTTGGATAAACTTCCAGCAGTTATAGCTGGTCCAGATATTCTCCTACGAGTGGGATCCATTGAAGGCAAACCAGCTGGTCTTCCTTCTTCCCCACCTGTGAAGAGTTAAGCTTAGTATAAACTCCAAGAACCTATCACTAAAGAGACTAGACATTTTTTATTTAAAGCTGCAAAGAACTAAACATTTTTCATTAACAGCTGCCAAAAAAAAAGGTCAGACATTGCAGACTTATATAAAAGGTGTCATGATTTATTTATTTACATTTTTTTTAAGCTCATTAATAAATTTTTTAATTTAAAAAATGTAGAAAGAACGGAAAAAAGAAGGTTGATATAATCCTCTTGGCACATGATCAAGGGCAACTCTTTGAACAGAACCACAAATATAAACAGTCAACACAGATTTGAAGTAAAGAAGAGATAATCTAAAAACTGAATATTTACATCAATGAAAGGTGTAATGCTAAAAAACTACCTGAATGCCTGTCAGCATTGGCAATAACAGGGGGCATTCCAGAGCTTGTCCCAGCACCACCACCACCCTAAACAGAAACAACCATTATATAAATGTATCTATTGCCTATAAGAAAGCAATGGAAGGAAATTTTCAGGGCTACCCCATCACTTACAAGAGCACGAGCTGGAGGAGTGGCAAGCTGTGATTGCTGATACTTCAAAATAGTCCAGTCAAACACATAATCAAATTGGAAGCCTGTAACAAGATCAATAGATATAATGACATGGAAACCAGTGAATTTTATCTTCATCAGAAAAAACAAAATAAATAAATAATAAATATATATATATATATAAAATGTTTTAAAGAAGGGTTTAAAACTGAGACTTAGCATGAACATTGTAATTTTAGCGCTTCATAAATTCTAAGAGCAAACTAAAAATGGAAAAATATTCATACCTTCACGAATAAAGAGGTCACGGAATATTCTTTTCAGATAAGCATAATCTGGCTTATCATCAAATCGTAGTGAACGACAGTAATGGAAGTATGATGCAAATTCAGTCGGATAACCCCTGCATAAGGCCTGAAAAAGCAAATAAACCTCCAGTCACAAGTTCATAGAGGCACACATACCAAATAGACATCCAACCACTGCACTTAAAAACAACTTACCTCAATAGATGTGGAAACCTTTCTTTCACTAATTTTCTCGTACTTCTGTTTCTTAGTTCCTGCCTTCAGTCCCTGCCAAGGAAGACTATAAAAAAAAAAAGGCGGCATCACTAAACAAGTTACCTAACAGAGAGGGCAGCAAGTCAATAATGAAAGCATCAGAAGTGACGATCACCTTCCTCTTAAGAAGTACATAAGGACGTAACCAAGAGATTCCAAATCATCCCGCCGGCTTTGCTCTATCCAATCCAGCATATCACAAACAGCAAATCAATATTCTCAAACTGAGACAGGACATTAAACTGATAAGACCATGCATTCAAGAAAATAAAGTTAGACAAAACATACCAATGCCAAGGTGAGTGTTCATGCTTGCATATCTTGCAGTTCCAGTCAAATTCTTATTTTCTCTGCAGTGTTCATAATATAATGAGCATCTGGCTAGCTATAATTACAAAATCAATTCAATTCAGTGAAATGGTAAAAGATACTTTTAAAGGAACAGTAAACGAGATGGCTGACTAAAATATTTTCCAAATTTCACAACATAAAAAATGAGTGAAGACGCTATAAAATTAACAAGAAACTAGTGTGTTGGCACCATGCATCAAAATTAAATGCATAGACCCCATCATCATCATCGACACCAATGCAGCCACTGATTACCCTTCAGGAGGATTGATCTCAGACGCCAAATTTATAAAGGACTAAAGGTTGCATTGAAGAGGCTGATCAAACAACAAAAGTAGTCTATACTATTTTTTTTTATAAGAAAGTGGTCTATACTATTTCAAATCTCAATATAGACATCATAAGACAAATTCACAGCCCACAACCAAGATACCACTGCATGCTATGGCCATGTATCTTAGAGCGTCTTGGCACTAACCAATTTGAGGTTCACCTCATTAATATGTTGTCAAGCAAGCACTAGCAACAAGAACTACTGTTTGGTCATCTGGATAGAAACAACCCCCCCACCCACCAAAAGATCTTGACAAACATGAACACTAATCTATCACACATAGTGGAAAAATCAGAAACAACAATTTCCACTATCTCACACTGACCAGTTAGGTATCAGTTCCATCCTGTATTGAAACCCAGTATTGGGTTTGCTCATCCTCTATTCAACTGTGGGGGGTGTGAGCGTGCGTGTGTGCACAGACAAGATAAGGGAATAATAAAAATAAGAAGCACGATGTAGAAATAAGTATAACCACATGCATAAGGAAAACAGTGGTTGGATGGGTTGAGGAATAATTATTATTGGTTGTGTATCAATAATAATTCATATAATGCCGTTGGGATTAATCAAATAATTAAAACTAATCTCACCTATAAGGAATATGTTGATGGGTTGAAGTATCTCTATATTTCTTAGCCAGACCAAAGTCAATAATGTAGACCTGAATGCAGGTAAAATAGCAGATTACTCATTAATATGGGCATCCTGAAAAAAAGAAAATAAAATAAAATTCATGAGAAGAACAAAAAGAAAACATTAAAAAGAAACCTGATTTGCACGCCTTCCCAAGCCCATGAGAAAATTGTCTGGCTTGATATCTCGATGTAGAAATGATTTAGAATGAACAAATTCAACACGATTGATCTGAAATAAACAAGAATATTGGCATAAATTAATAACTTTATAAAACTATAAAACGTTACAACAGTATTTATAAATTCAACAGTAATTACCATTTGATCTGCAAGCATAAGAACTGTCTTCAAAGAAAGTTTCCTACTGCAAAAGTTAAATAGATCTTCGAGACTAGGTCCAAGTAAATCCATCACTAGGACATTATAGTCTCCCTCTACACCAAACCATCTCACATTGGGAATCCCAGCTGCCAAAGTTGATAAAAATTGCAATCAGAAAACAATATCAGAGGAACTATTTAGTTTATAACAGAACTGACAATAGGAACTAATAAGAAAAATTCCATTACTTCCTCCTTGTAAGATTCTATATAACTTCGATTCATACAGCAACTGGGGATGCTTTGTCTTCACATTTTCCTGCAAATAGGAAAGCATCTTATGCATCAAAAACAATTCATTACCCTGGTAAAACACTGCAGAAAACCAACTTTTGCAGCAATATCTACAGCTCAAGATAAACATAAATTACTTAACACTAGAAGCGAATACAAGGATAGGGGTATGTCCATGGTTCAAAGTCACGGCCGAAACCGTGACGTCTCGCCCGAGACGTACCAGTCTCGAAGGCTTCCGGTATGAGATGTTACAGCGGTACAGAAGAATCTCGCCAATTCCTCGTCACAGCCGTGACAGCAATGTCTCGCCGTGATCTCGCCATAATCTCGCCGTGACATTCCGAGACAAAAAAAAAAAAATCTGGTCGGACCTGGAGAAGTGGAGCTGCTGTGGAAAAAACCCATCAACCCCGACGTCGTCGATCGAGTCCCAGTGTTGCCGATCAAGTCTGCCGTCCCTTGGTCTGGCTGTCTCGCATCGTCGCCTCCCTAAAGTGAGTCTCAAGCTCTCAAACAAGCCCCTATCGGCGCCGATCGAAGCTCGCCGTCGTCGCTCTAAGGCCGCCGTTGTCGCTCAAAGGCCGCCGACATCGCTCTAAGGCCGCCGTTGTCGCTCAAAGGCCGCCGACATCGCTTGAGGCTTACCGTCGCCGATCGGGTCTCGCCATCGCTGGTCAGCCCTCGTTCCTTCCTCCCTCGACTCCTCCTGAGCCTTCACTGAACCCTCGGGTAGTCGGGTTGGGTGGGTGGGTGTGTGTCTAAAGTGTAAAAGTAAGTCAAACTCTTAAGTACTTAAGAGTTAAGTGTTTTTTTTTTTTAAATAAATTTTTCTCTTTGCTTGCTTTTTTGTTTTTTGTTTGTTTTTTTTTTTTTCTCTTTTTCTGGATTATACTTAATTCAACATATTCTCTCCTTTTTTTTTCTTCTTCTTTTTTTTTTAATGTCTTATATTCCTATTAGTTAAGTAATTTAGGGTTTTCAAAAGCTGTATTTTTTTTTTTTGCAATTTTTTTTTTGTTCTAATTAGAAAAATAGAAAAAAAAAATATTCAACATATTTAATTGTTTATCAAAACTTAATTAAATTGATATATGTTAAAGATTGAAAATAAATGAGTATATTTCATTTTTAATTTTGATTGAAAATAAAAATTTATTCTATTTTTTTTTCTAATAATAAATTTAAAAAAAAATACAATATATTCTTATATTCCTATTACTCTATTAGTTAAGTACTTTAGGGTTTCAAAAGTTGTATTTTTTCGCAATTTTTTTGAATCTTTGGGATGATTTTGATTTATATGACTTACATTGTATATTTAAGACTTAAATATTGAGTTTCTTATTACTTACATAGTGCGCTGCTACCTGTTTTGATGCTTTTAACCATTTTATATGTTTTAGATTATTTGTTTTACTTGTGTTATGCTTCCAATGTGATTGTTATATTTTTTTAGATTTTTCCTTGATTTTTTCAGATTTTTTTTAGCTTTCTTTGATACGTAATGTTGCGTCTCACCCGAGACGTGACGAGATTTCCGCGACCGTGATGACCGTGACCGTTCCGTGACGGCATCCGTGACCGTGACTTTGAACCATGGGTATGTCAAGGAAATTGATCAATAAACAGCCAAATCTTTAAGTGCTGGCACTTCCACCAATTTCCAAAATTCGTTTTTCCTATCTCTATGTACCCATAAGATCCTAAGACAAGTCCAACCCACTGCTTTATGCAAAGTCCATCAACAACCCCAAAAGCAAGATCCCTATCCTATCCTACAGAATCAACCACTTAAAAAGAGTAAATTATAGCTGTGTAACATTAATTAAGTAGTAGATAAGGACTCAGAAATAAAAATAATGATAAAAAATAAAAAATATTAAACCAGCTAGACAGAGTCTTAAATCCAGATCAGCTATATGAATTCTTCTTCACCATTTATTATTTATTTTTTGATACAAGAATCCTTTTCCACCATTCATTCAGCTCTACCTACAGTGCAATCCTATGTTAAATCAAGCACCATCATGCCTTTTCACACTGCCTCAAACCTTGTTCTTTTGGGCATTTTTCATTAATTCTTACAGGTGCATTCTATGGTCTTCAATGTGACCCTTTATTGCAAGGGCTAATACAATGTAAACATGTTATTTCGTATAAGTGCATTCGTGTATTTGCCCTTTTAAATTAAATTGTGCCACACACCCAGTTTTAAATTACGTTTCTAAGTATTCAATTGGATACCTATATCTAAAAATCTAAGTTTTAGAATTTCGCAGAGGAAATGCACTTCAAACCTATGCATTTTCTAGTACCATTATAATGAAATCCATACATACCCACAATAATAATTGAGCAGAAACATGAAACGACGTAATACCCAAAAAATTAAAGGGCCATATTAAGCAAATTCATAAAAATTCTACGCAAAATACTCACAAGCTTAATTGCAACTTCTTCATTTGTCTGAATATTAGTTCCTGCAAAAATTTAAAAATATAAAAATAAAAATCCATTATCAAGCACACTCACCGAAATCCCATAATAAAACCAAAAAGCACCAATTAAGGTAACGAATTGAACGAACCAAGATAGATCTCTCCGAACGAGCCGCTACCGATCTTCCTCCCGAGCCGAAACTTATTCCCGACACGAGGCTCCATCAATAAAACTCTCAATCAAAAAAAAAAAAAGGTAAATCCAGACGAAACCCTAGCTACAAGAGAAAAACTCAAACCCTAATTGAACAAAATCCGAACAAATCCGACCAATTCACACAGAGCAAAGTCAGCCTCCACCGATTTACCACACGACAAGAAGCAAACCCTAGAACCAGCGAACCACCAATTGAACCCCCAAAAAAATGTAAGAAATCAAAGCTGCAAATATAGAGTTATCAATGGAGATTCACGGAAGAGATAGAGAGAGAGAAATTAGGGTTAGGGTAGAGGAGGACAGGATTGAAGTAAGCAGGAGGGAGGAAGCGTCGTCATGGCACCGTCCAGACTTTCTCTCTCTAAAAACTTCTTGTGTTTTCTCTCTCTAAAAGTCTTCTTCTTTATATCACGGTTTTGATCCGATCCAACTCGAAGAAGCGAACGACTTATTTGAACAATGAACAATTGACAATGGAGAGAGAGAGAGAAAAAATGGTTTGAGTACGCCACGCGTATGAATACGCGTGGCGAATGTCGTGAATCGTTCGAATGGGGCGAGAATAGAAGCGAAGCTTTTGCTCCGCTGTCAGGGTGGGGTCGACGTCACGTGACTTTTATCCGCCTTGTTTGGAGCGTATTTGTCACGTGATCTAAATGCGTCTGATTATACTTTTTTTTCACTAACACAAGTAATCACCGATAAAATCCGCTACCGATTAATGCTAATGATAAATTAAATAATGATTAATTCAAAAGAGAGTTAGAATGTTGAACTCACAAATAGCCTTGGACCTAATGGCATGTCTTTAAGTTTGTAAAAATCTTTGTTCCGACAATAGGTAAGTACACATGTGTTGCTTTATCATTTGATACAAGAAAAAATTAAAAAAATAAGAGTAAAAAAGTACTTAATACCTTCTCCATTTTTAAGATGTAAATCCTAAGAAAAAAAAATGTTAAGAATGATTGATCCACTAATTTTTTACTAGCGCAAAAGTTCTAATTTTTTTGCCATTAAGGTTTGAATCCAAGTTAATCCTCCTAAATGCCCAAAGCATCTCCAGTCAGAGGTGTGTTATAACCATTTCTATTGCTATATTATAGCATTTAGCACAAGTTGGGCTATTCCGATGGTGTATTAAAAACTTATGCTAAAAATAACAATAGTTTACCCTTGTGTTAAATATAGCATAAGGGTGAGCTATTACTATATTTGTCATGTGAGCTTTCCTTTTATTTCTCAACAACTAAATACATCAGCAATTATAAAAAAAACTATAATATTTCTTTTCTAAAATTTTATCAGTAACCAAACAGCTTGTAAATAAGTACAATATTTTAAAAAATAAAACTGAAATCTTATATATTGATAAATAAATAAATAAACAAAAAAAATACCCTTTTTAAAAATTTTTGAAATTTTTATTTTTTTTGTTAGAACAATGAAGCTTGGAAGATGGTAATTGGTAATTTATAAAAAATTGAGGGAATAGGGTTGTGACAAAAAATAGCACACTATATCATTTGTACCATTGGAACACCTTGTACTAAATTATAACATTTGGCACTGTAATATACGCTAAAATAACAATAGTACAGATAATTTAACTCACATAATCGGAGATACTCTCATAGACGATCACTAATCCTTGTTTCTCCTAATCTATTTCCTACATTGGGTAAGGCCATAATAGCGAACATGTATGATTTTGAAATTTAATGCGTATTTAGATCAATTCGGTGGCATTTAGGATCCAAATAATTGAAATATGTGTCCAAATTTATGAAATTTTGAATTCAAAGAAAGGATGACATTTTTAATAATATTTATTGTTTTAGCTGAAAATTTGGACAAATTAAAAAAAAAAAGTTGAAATAAGATCATATTACTTGAAATTTTAAAAGAAAAAGGAGAAATCTTCAATTGTCTAACTTGGATCGAAAATCTTGCAATTTCAAGCAAATATGAATTAAGATTTCAAATGTAACTGTGGTTGATTGTGCATTAAATGTCAAAATGGAGTGGGGAAAAAAAAATTACAGGTCGGAGGCTAGATGAAAATACAAAATATAATAATATAATAACCACGTGTATAAATGCTAAGGGCAAAGCACCCTCATTATTGCCTTTTCCTTTCTTCTCATTCTTTATTTTTCACTTTTCTCCCCCATATAGTATAATAATGTAAAGATAGGGGCCTACTTCTTTTTGCTATTTAAATATTTCTTAAATCCTATTGAATGGAGCTTATAATTGTGACCACAACAACTGTAAATGACTGAACTTGGGAGTTTCCTTCTTTGGTGCATTTTTTTTTTTTTTGGAGTCTCCCAACATTCCATAGTTTTTCTCAAAATTTAAAAGAAATTTGTTTAATGAGTGTTTTATCTATTCGAGAAAGATTCTCAGAACTACAATTTTTTTTTGTATGAAAGGCATTTCCGAATCATTTAGGTCGTATTTGATTCTCCGATTCTATCAGGGAAAAAAATTAATACAGAAGGAATAATATTTTTCCTTGTTTAACTATAGTGGAAAATTAAAAGAATAAGCAAAAAAATAACTAAAATTATTTTCACGTGATATAATTGTATATTCTTCTTTCGACATCATTTTTTTTTCCTCCCCTTTTGTTTCTGTAATGAAATCCGAGAACCAAACATATTGTTGTATAATGCTGAAATGAATTATGTGGGTTTATAGGCCCAAACACGTTTTCTCATTAGCACTTTATCAATAATTCCAAGTTTCATTTTCCACTTTATGTTTCGATCCAACTTCTCCCTCCCCTATTTTTTTTATTATTCATTTCATCTCCCATTCTTGGCCGCTAACCTAAGGCACAAACCAACAAACCAATATTATTTCAGGAGGCCTTATCGGCATTCTATTACATTATCCAATCATTTCGATACACGTCCGCAAAAACCCGGCACCTCTGGCCCACGGTAGTAGCAGGTTTTTTTTCTACTTTTTTATTTTAAAAACCAATTCATGTTTGGCTTTTGGGCTGTTAAACCAAATTAGGTTGACTATAATGCCTGCCATCACTATTACAACTACTACTACACCTCTAATTTAATTGATTATTACCATAGCAGGCTATTAAAAAAATATTTCTATAAATAATAATTTTGTAATTTCTCACACGCGTTTCCCATCTCTGTTCTGATAACCGACTCAATGTCGATGATTTAACCTAATTGAGATCATGGTTTCTTTTAAATAAATAATATATTTTTTTTAAATAATACGTTTTGACATTAGTTTTAAGACTCTCACCTCAAGGAAACACGCAAAGCAATTGATTTAGTATGTTCGATTAGCATTTTTAAGAGCTAATTTCCTCTTTCCTTTCTTACAGAGGTAAAATTTTTAAGTCTCTTGTATTATTCATTTTCTACTGAAAATATGCTTGAGGTAAAAAAATGGGAGAATTACAGATTGGTCCGGCTACAGACAAATAGTGACAGTTACTAGTTATTTTTAGTTAAGTTGATAGTCATTTACTATAAAGTTAGTAACCATTTGTGTTCTTGTGTAATTATTTACCCACAGCCGGACCAATCTATAATTCCCCTAAAAGAATTTGTACATGCAATGGGAGTGCAATCTATACGGGATTAGAATTGGGAGACCTCTCAGAACAAGTTTTGAAATAATTTTAAGTAAATTAATCTGTGACTTATAATTTGTAAAACCTCCCGTTAAATTAAATAGTCTTATCATATAGGTATAATCTAAGTCATTTGTATATGAATCTTGGATGACATGATCCCACGTAGGGTCGGAAGGCCCATTGGTGAGAGCAGCAGCAAAACCATTGGACCAGCTGGCAGAGTGTTATTTGAGCCCATACAAGTCGGATCCATTTAGATTTTATAACACTTGCCGTCCAATGTCCACTGAAATGTTGTTATGGGCCTCATGGCAGTTAGCTAGGCAAGTAGCCAAGTAGGCAGTGATATTAAAATTTATTTGTTCCATTAGTCAATGGAGTGTTTAGAAAAGGGGTTGAGATTTGATGCTGAGTTATAAAACTTCAGGACTGCGTCCGAGCTTGGCCGTTGGATGGGATTTTGCATAATCAAGATTAATAGATCAAAATGTTTTTATTAAGGTTATTTTGGTAAGTTCAATAATAACTTTTTGTTCTTTTAATCTCGATGGTCCAAAATCTCGTTCAATAGCCGAGATTAAGTTAGTAAAATGCTGAGTTCGTGCAACTCTGCATTCAATCCATTCACTTAGAAAAAGATAATGATTTCAACCTTTTTCAAGTGCATGTGTAAGGGAGAAAGAGGGTTGATGAAACAAACTCTGCTTGTATAACCCAATGACCTTGTGCTCTTCTTGTACCTAATAACATTTAAAAAAGGACAAAAAATAAAAAATAAAAAAAGATCCTTGTATATATATTGACAAGTGTTGGAGTATTTAAACCCTAGGATATAACAAGTTGGTAAGTTAGAAAGTCATCAATTTATCAAATTCTACCGAACGATCAAATTTTTTCTTATCTCACTTTAAAATAATAATAATAATAAAGCTAATGATAGGTCAATTTCACCAAATTTTCAAAGGATATTGTTTGTCAACTTATTACAATATGACTGTCTGCGTATTTCAAAATGACTAATAATGTCCTTTATTTGGTATTAATTTGGGAAATGATCATCAAAAGAGCAAAATATTAAGATTTTTTTCTTTTTTCTTTTTTTTGAAATTTTCCGCCCTTGACCACAAGAATACACCAGCTCAGAAGACCAACAGTCCAGTATTCCAGATCAAATACAACCCTAAAAATTCCCAGAAGGGAGAGAAAAAAAACACACCCTTACCATACCATACATATATTCAAAACGCCTAGCTTCATTCATTTTCCCCCCAAAGTAGCAAGAGATATGACTCTTGAGTCTGTACATGTAGAGAGATGAATGGCATTTTTTTTTTTTTTTTTTTTGCTACTCCATCTATCATGTGTTATTTGAAGGGGCATTTATGGGTCGAAGAAATGAGTGCCACACTTGCATTTCCACCCTTCTGGCTCATAATTTGCATATTGAACTCCCAAATGGTCAGTGGTCGGTATTTGAATGGCATAACATGGGACACAGCCTCCACACTTGTGCTCACAGCTTGGTGGTCTTGACCCGAGTCTGCCCAGTGCTCTATATACTTGTTCATTTCCATATGCTACTCCACCTTCCACGCTTTCAAGTTCCTTCAAAAATAACAAAGTTCAACCAAAATAGATACATATAGCACCAAAACCACATTTGGTGCTCCATAATGCTCAAACATGATGTTGATCGTAATCGTTTGTATTTGACACGCACATACACGACACCAATTGTATTTTGTCTGTTTGTCACATACTCATCACAAATATTCTAGATTGGCGTTGTGGATCCGCAACATCAAGGAACTAAATATTTTCACTTATATATATACACATATTGTGAGACAAAAAGAGAGAACAAACATACCTGTTTAGAGACAAAAGCATCTTGAAGGGACTGGGGGATTTGGTCTGTAAGATATTTCAGCATAGAAAAATCAGTAAACTAGAAGTGGAAGTAGTTGAAAAAGGACCAAAAAGAGCAAAAGGTTTTCAAGGGAAAAAAAAAGGCTGGTTGAATTCAAGCATTTGGGATGGAATCAGAAATAGGAAAAGATTAACAGGAAGCTTTTTAGCACTGGAAAAAGGTGAAGTCATAGTGACAAACTGAGGTGGAAAATGATTCTTAAAGAAAAAGGGGTGAATCAAGACAAATGGGTTGATGTGGAAAAGACTTGGAACAACAACAGAAATTGTCATGTGAAATTGTGAGTAGCTAACCTTGTGGATAAGCACCATCATGTGGTGGAAAAGGCCTGCTTGTTGCAGAAACCCAACTCATTATCTGCAAAGCAGCTATTAGAAAATAGCACATTCCTCTGTTCATGTTTCTCAGAAGCTTGAATAATTATGGTGATGATGATTGTAACAAGATAGAGAGAGAGAGAGAGAGAGAGAGAATTTTGAATCACTCACACTTCAAGAGGCCAAACATGATTGTTGAAATAAAAGACTGGTGACTATAAAACTTATAAAGGCTACAAAACAACAAAGCAAAAAGCCTCATCAATACATTTTTTTTTTTTTTGGTTACTACTTGTTTTAAACAAGAAAGAACTGATTTTCCTAGGGTTTCTCTCTCTCTCTCTCCTGTTTAGGTGGAGACCGGCGGGATGTTGCTTCTCACACAAGTGATTCTGCCTTCTTGTCAAACATATGTCACGTAAATTGACAACTCACTGGGAAATGCCCCCAAAAAAACAAAGAAAAAAACACACATACACTTGAAAACTGTATGATTAATACTCCTATGCTCTCTCTCTCTCTCTCTCTCTCTCTCTCTCTCTCATCAAAACACTAAATCTATCCAAACTCGAACCGTTTGAGTTGGGTGTCATGCATGCCTAGGAAAGCAGCTCCCCATTTTAAGGCCTCAAAGGACCTACAAGTCTACAACATCCCCACAAAACTTTGGAATTTTCGAAAATTAATTAGGCCAGCTGCCTTACTGCAGAGCTTTTCCTCCTTTTCCTTTCCTCTCTGATGATCTTCAGTTCTGGTCATTTTCCATCCGAAAATTTAAAACAGGGTTGTACACAAGCATGTGGCCGTTGCATTACTGCTCTCCTTCCCAAAAAAGGTATTAGTTCTGAAGAAAAAAAAAAAAAAAAAAAAAAAAGGGGGGGGGAATTTTAGATTAGTTAGATTACAGAAAAATAATTACAATTAGTAGTCATTTTTAGTTCAGTTAGTAATAATTTATTAGGAAGTTAATAGGAAATAGTATTGAAGTGTAATTATTTTCCCATAACCTGATCAATCTAAGGTACTCCCAAAAAAGAGAGAAGAAAAAACCAAGGAGATATTTAACAGATACCCACTAAACACAGATTAATCAGTTGATTATAGTAGATAAACAAAGTACTTTAGGTTTGGTCCATTCCATACAGGTTGGTTGATGGGACAACACTGCCTATATAGGTCAAAGAAAAAAACGGAGAGTGGTGGTGAATACTGGTGATTGATGATACTAATCAGTTAATCTTTTTTTCACATAGTGGGTATGTGGTCACTTTCATAACTTTCCCACCAAGCACCAAACAGGGTTGCCTTAGCAGTGATAAATGGCACATACCCATATGGATGGAGTACTAGGAACAAGCTTGGTGTAAAAATGGAAATTACTTTTGACCATATTGACAGATTCTATTGCAGGAAATATCAAGCTTGATTTGAGGTGGAAATTGGTTTGACCATCTTAACAGATTCTAATACAGGAAGTACCCATGGACTGAAAACCATACAGTACCCCAGGGAAAAAAAAAAAAAAAAATGCAGCAATTTTCTCTTGGTTGGTTGGCAACTCTGACATTCTATCTTAATGAGTTTAATATTACAAACTTTTTTTAATATGATTCAATTCAATATGTGAAAGTGGGAAAAAAAAAATGGTGGTGGTTAGGACTTAGGATTGCAATGTGCTGTCCCCCGGTTTATATAACATTACTCTTCGAATATATTATTTTTTCTAGTCTCATACTTCTCACTCAAACTTAGTCTGGTGCTATTACAAAGTTCTATGTCTATTCTACTATCTTGTTTCTTTTTCAAAATCCTAAAATTATTAGATTAATCCATTTAAGACCCATTTGGGTGTTTAGAGGAAAAATTTAAAAGAACGATAATCATCCCTCACAAATGGGAGTGGAAATTCTAAATATAGGGTTTTGATGAATTTCTTAAAGACAATCTCATAACATTAATTATTGGATTGACTCCAACTAAATTTTTAAACAGATTGAGTGATGGGTTTATACCTTTGATACACTCTATATCATATAAAATACAATAAAATTGTTTAATTTTCGTTGAAATACCAAAACAGACATTAATTTTCTTGCTAATTAAGGTGGTAATGACATCATTATAAATTTTTAACAAAAATAATAATTATTTATTCCTCTCCTAAAAGCTAAGTGATACATGCATCACCGGATCATCATCATCATCATCCCATAGATGAATCCAACAAATGAAGCACCACTATCACCATTATCTCTGATCATGAGAAAATCACATTTACTCGTAAGGCTAGTAAAAATAAAAAATAAAAAAAAATGCTAAACACGTAAGAATGACATTTAGTTCCATGGGATTGAAGATTAGCGAGGGATAAAAGGTGTACGGGCATGATATCATGTCTGCTACAATGTGTCATCAGGCAAAAAGGAGAAACGAGAAAGAAACATCTCTCTCAAGGGCGCAGCAGGCAGACACAGGGCTGCAAACCCTACCAAACCGGCTCCTAAGGCCCTAACACCTAGACTGAATTTTGGAAGGAAGAGGGAATCACCTTGGGAAAACCATGAGAGCGGAAGGGGGTGTCTGACAAATTTGAAAATTTGATAAGTTGAAAACAAGTTTTGTCAGTTTCCTTTCACATTATTTGGTACTTTACTTTTTTCTTGTTTTCTTTTCTTAATTAGTTCATTAGTTTAGGTTTTTTTTTATGCGAATAAGGTATAAAACTACATACACAATTTTTTTTTTCCAAATCGACTGTATATTAGTTTATTTAAATACTAGATAATAGTTATACACTAAAATCAATCTAATCTAATTTTTAAAATTTTCAAACAGACCCTAACAGTGTGAAATTAATGAAATCAGTTTAAAATTTAAAATATAAGAAAGAACTAAAACTAGAAGGATTTTTTATTTTTGTGGAAGATCAAGTTAAATTTGTAATTGTAAAAATAATATATATATTTATATATACACACGCATATGGTTATATTCTCATTAGCACATTTTGATATAAATTATATCAGTATCATGCCTTATGAATTGTGTCATTTGCATTAGTCTAATGTATCTTATATCCCATTAATGCATAAGGTACAACTCTCTATACGGGTGTTGATATAAATTATATCAGCATACGTTTACCTGATCACCATTATATTTATATATATATATGTCAATACGTGTTGATATAAGTTATATCAACACTATGTATTGGTACAACCTCTTGCATTGGTCCAATGTATCTTATATTCCATTAATGCATAAGGTACAATTTTTAATACAAGTGTTGATATAAGTTATATCAACATGTGCTTACTTGATCATCATCCTATAAAAGGAGGGTCATTTGTCATCCCCTCGTTTTGCCCTTTATGGGAGGATCTATTTTCATACCTGTTCAAGGGAAATTTCTCTATTTATTTAGAGGGGAGGAGTGTGGATGCAAAACAAAAGAAATGTGGGAAAAGGCTTCCCATATCCTGGTATTGAACAATTTGGGATAGTGTTTGACTATTTGTGATTATTGTTGCTGAAGTTCTATATAAGATGCATTACTCCCCTATAATCAGATAAATTTTGTATAAATTAAACACAACTAGATCCAAATATGGAAGTAAAAAATTTAGGACAATTATATTGGCGAATTGAGGAAAGCTGTTATGAGAATACCAATAGTTTTGACCCCATGCAAATGAAAAATAATTTGTATTTTAAAGCAATTTTAACATTTTCTATGTAAAAATTGACTCCTTAATTATAATTTAGCATGCACCTTAGCTTAAGTTAAATTGGGAGAGTGTAGCATGGTATGTGTGATTGAGTGATTTGATTATTCACTGTGGTGGTGCATTCTTCAGATCTTCGAACTTCAAGGCGTGCTGCATCTCTACCGAGGGAGGGGTAGGTCATTCATGTCTTATCCTTTTTCCTACCACTTCTCTCCTTTTTCTTCTATTTTGGACAGTAAATGATAGGATTCTTTTATTATTATTTTTTTCAAGCAATTATAAGATAAAGTTTATTATCTTAAAAAAAAATGGTAAGAGTTAAACCCAATACAGATCCCAACAAATGAAAAGGAAAAATGATTTAAGAGAACAAGATTTCATTTTTTATTAAGTCATTGATTCAACTTTTGTGTACAAAAAAGAATTATTAATCAAACCCCAAACCCTAACCCCAAAAATAAGAGCCAAAATTGGGTTGCAAAAAAATAATAATGATTTGGCTCAACCAAGCCATTTACAAAAATAAATGTAAAATAAATTAAATAAAAAATGTTGAGTTACCCCCTTTCAGACCTCTTCCCACTCGCTACAAAAACCCTCTCACATTAAAGGGCACTAGAAGTGCCCCTGTGCCATCAATCTTAACCCATTTTGGGCTTGAACAACCCATACCAAGATCCAATCCATTCCCATTTGGTGAATTGGCTTAGTTAACTGCGATCCTTGGGCTAGGGAGTCCCATGTATGCAAGCCTGGGAGAGAGCCGAACTTTTGGGCTGGGCCTCGGAGAAGGAATTGGGCCATAATTACCAAAGGGTCCGGGCGTGACCCGAGGAGATAGGTTAACCTGTTCGAGTGCCCGGGATTGTAGATCTGCTGGATAGTCCCTGACGCATCCGATACGGGGCCCGGTTCCGTTGGTCCACTTGCATGATAAGCGTTTGGCCAGGTGAAACACTGGTGCTTCCGCATTGGCATCACTGGTTGTGATTCTAGTCTCCTTGGTGATACCATCAAGGTCAATTGACCCGGTATCTTTGGATTCAGCTGGTTTAGCTTGACCCGGTTTGTCATCGGTCACCTTGAATGAGGGACAGTCATCATCAATTGCACACCTCTGGAGAGAAGAAAATTGGTGAAATATCAGTCATCGGCTACCTTTTGAAGAATGCTTATGAGAATTAGTTGAGCAAGTAAACACATCAACCACCATTGACTTATAGACTTTATGGTATATATCATATCATAAATGTGTATTTATATATCTATATATAGGGAGATGATTGAGTGTGGACTGTCCATCCGGGACGGATTGCACGGTTGGGAGCCGTGAGATCCCGTGCAGACCGTCCGATACAATCTAACACCTGATCATTTCCCTATAGTACATACTATTATATGAAAAATATGAATGTTTGACATTATGACTAGAACCATATAAAGATTGAGAAAACCTTACCTTGACATTGGTGAGATCTACATGGTTTTCCTCAAGAAAGCTAATGAATTCCTTGAAGTTCTCCTCTGTTGGGTGATAATGACCACTGTATGGCCAAATAGCCTGAAAAAAACCAAGGAAGAAACATAATAAGAATTCAATATGTCATCCATGTATGCATAATGTAAGACCCATATGTGTTCGCATGAATTTGTACCTCAAGAATTCCTTCATGGGCAACTAGTCTTCCAGCCGCTGTAGTGGCTGCCCCGGCTAGGAAACTCGAATGCTGAAACACACCTTTCTTCTTCTGCCCCACATACAAAGACCTCGTCGTGCTAAGAACAAATATCCACTTAGAACCCTCGACGGTTTCCACAAGCATCCCACTCTGCCTATAAACAAGCTTCCCATTTTCGACAATTACTTCATATACTTCCCGTTCATTCTGAAATTGCAACAACAAAGAGGAAAAAATAAATTACAGATACATAAATCTTTTGTATAACTAATGTAAATGGACATGTATTTATATGAAATTATCGGATGATTTAAAACTTACCGGTCCAAGATATTTGATGCATTGGCGTTGAAGAACAGTTCTTGGGCATTTCTCAAGATTTACTTCTTTGCCATCTCCGACATCCAACCTTCATTTTTCCAAAGAAGAAGATTACACGAGTGAGTATAATGTACAGAAATCATTTCCTTGTAGACATATTATACCGATAACTCTCCGTTTGGTTGCTTAAAAATTGGGGAAATTTTCTCAGCAATCAAACAGGATGTAGTATTAAAAAGTTTCCATGACGAGTATTTACCAGTAGAAGAAGGGTTGAGTACTCTCGCTTTCGAACCAGAGATCATAATACAAGTGTAAATTGTGACCATACCGATGGCGTGGATCGATCTGCACAAATCATAAAGAAATTTTAGATATGGTTAGACCATTGGATCTATCTCCCCTTGCAACAAAGTAGGCAAGCTTCTGTTCAAAAGCCCAGAAATTAATTCTTAATCATCTGGGCAAGCCCAGAAAATGGTTTCTGATTGAACTTTATGGTACAATACGACATAAGTTCTAAACAATGCTTCAGTTTCATGGCTCTAAACTGGATTCAGCCAAACCAAAATCATGAAGTTCAGACAACAAATATCTTTAAAAGAAAGGGGGTTTGAGGACTTACAGCTTCAAGCCAATGTTGTAAAGCTAATTTTTGAGCCTTCTCATCCTTGGACAAACCTTTTCCCACCTGCAATGAAAAAAATGGTTAATACTACATCCAAAAATCTTCTTTCAATGGAATAATATGTTGAGACTTCAATGAGTTATGGCTTATCGAAAGACTACCTTGGCAACTCTTGTCCTCGCCCTTGCCCACCTAGAAACGGCGGTTTCTGGTTTCTCAACATTGAAGAAAGATACAGAACTCCGCTTGAGAGCCGCAAAGTCTAATGCCTTCCACCAGAGCTCCTCAACCACAACCGCACAATCGGCAAGGTTTCTTCTAGTCCGGTAACTCTTATAGACTTTTTGAAGCTTAACTGCCGCAGCATCAAGCTCACTAACGGGTCTTGGTGAAAAAAATATCGCCGGTTCAGGCAGGGAAATTGCGGGCATTGGTTTGTGTATCAATCCATTAACTTTCCCATTCAAAGGATTTGAACCCGAATTCTCTTTGTTTTCAACTAAATGCTTGAATGAAAAGGTTTTTTCAAGCATTACGTTCTCGGGTTTGTAGTCCTTGAAGCTTAATGAATTATTATCAGTATTGGTCCCATCAGAAGACCCAACTGGCTTTGTAATGGTTTCTGATTCTGTAATCTTAAAGCTATTTGTTCTCAAAGTAATCTCTACAACTTTTGAAGTGAAATTGATGTTGTGGGGCAAACTGATAAGGCTATGTTTCACAACTATTTCCCAGGCTGATTGGAGTAGTGAAAGTGATAAACCCATAGATTTGCAACCAGTAACAGGACTTCAATTTGTAACAAGGGACGCCTCTCCACCTGCTCAAAATGATTATGAAATTTAAGTCAATTGCATGCTGATACAGAGAAAATGAAGATCATCCCCCCAAGCCCACATACATTAGGGAAAAAAAAAAAAAAAAAAAAAAGAAGGAAGGAAATTAAATATTCAAAGATGCCAAACCCCCAAATTCTCAAAACCAGAGAACCGTTTTTGAAAACCCATAAACAATTTGGCAAATGTGTGCAGCCAAAAACCCAAACCCAGCAATAATGTCAAACAATCATGAAAACCCACCAGGGATAATTCATGAAATGAAACATACTCCATCAAAGACTTGATTTTTCCCATGAAAAAAGAAACCCCCAAAACACTTGAAATAAAACAAAGGAAGATATGCAGAGATTAATGTCTCTCTAATTTACCTGCAAACCAGAACCAAAGCGTTCACAAATTCCTTCTCTTTCTCTCTCCCCTCTCTCTCTCTCCTTCTCTCTATCCCAAAGAAAACTCCTACTCAAAAATCCAACACCCACCAAGACACAAGATGTCTGTGACTTGACCAGCTACCTGGCTTTATATAGACCTGAAAATAAATAAATATAGTCCAATGGACCAAAAGATACGGATGAGACGTGGAAAAAGGAGACACAGCTGTCTTTGAATCGTATGGAAAAAAATCAACCGATATACTTTTTTGAATAATTTTTGGAAAAAAATGTTGTGGGAACGTGTGATTCAACTGTTAGTTTTTTCTTGGTTCAAAAAGCACGAGCTGTTTGATTAATTCAAACCTTGTGAGATTGTTGAATGCCCCCTTTCGGAATGGTTGGCCTCTCTATAAAAGTTTTGCGCCTATCATCCCTTCGCTCCAGACATGGAAATTATATAGTAATTTACAGAGAGAGAGAAAGAGAGAAGGGTTGACGGTCAAATAAAGGAAGCTTTGCCCTGTTTCCATGAAGAAACTCAACTACCAGAGAACAAGCTTAACTCGGAGTTTGTGGTTTTCAGTCAACGGCTTAAATGTGTGCTGATGTCGTTGGGTTGGGTACTGTTACGGCTACTGCGTGTCCTTTCTCTTTGACACCTTTTCGTGGTCCATTGGATTAAGTTACCAATATGCCCTTTAAAAAGGCCAAAACAAAAAAGGGTTTGTATCAAAATCTAGATTTTTGTAGGGCACGTTTGATGGCCCATTAAAATCTAGCTATTTCACCAAAGCAAAATTTTAATTCGGGGAGTGCTTCCCAAACGTAACCCAAAAGAAAAGAAGAAGGAATTTGATGTGTGTTACTAAAAGAAAAAAAAGGAATTTAATGTGTGTCATTAATCTTTGTTTCTTTTTTCTTTTCTTTTTTTTTTTTTTAATTGGAGGATGTCATGTTACTAATCAATTCACATAGCAAGAAGTAAAAAAGCAATTTGTGTCAAAATTTGGATATTTGTGAGGCACGTTTGATTGCTCATTGCCCAAAATTCTCAATGAGACCTAAGTTTTAATTTCGATAAAAATGTAGTGGGGTTCCTTACAAATTAGATGTGGATTGCTAAAGGGAAAGTCTCCCTAACAGGGATGTAATCATATCAATTTCAAGCACTAAAAAAAAAAAAAAAAAAAAAAGACAAAAAAAAAAGCCATTTCATTGGGGGAAAATCTTAATTTGGTGATTGCTTCCCAAACTAATCAATAAATAATAATAATAATAAAAAAGATGTCTGCGTTACTAATATTTACTAATAAATTTCTAGCAAGAAGTAGAAAGATTGATTTTGGCCTTTGATTATAGGCAAGGACTATTGTTAAATTTGATTTTAGCCTTTTTTAGCAGCGCCTTAAAACCATTGTCCTGGTTTGATGCAAAAATCAAGTTCTCTTGAACCTCCAAACATCCCTTCAAGCTTGCCCTACCATGGGAATTGATGTTCTACAGTTCATGCCCCCCATCAAAGTTTTTTGATTAATGTAAAACAATTTACAGTGAAGATCTTTTGAATGCATCACCACGCGTCATAGACAGAGGATCAACATAGATTGGTCAAGAGTCAAGTCCCCAAAAATGGGTCTTCAATTAGGTTCGCCCGTGGCTTGTAGACTGGGGCACATGGGTCCCTTTCGTTCTGGATGAGCCCCTTTCAACGGTTTGTCTGAACCCCATTTCTACGACCGACTGCTCCATAAATTGTATCTAGGTGCAATGAAAGAAGCTCAGTCAATGTGTCCAGACAAGCTAGTCCTCTGCCCCACCCAAAAATGGGAAGAAAAAATTTAAGTAAAATCATAGTTTGTCAACTACCGTAAATCTATCTGGATGAAATAAATTCAGTCAAAAGATAATCAAGAAAAGAGGGGGGGAAAAAATAGGCATACGGTTTTTTCCTAGACAGATGATCTGAAAAGTCTTGTATGACTGGTCATAAGGAGTCGTATACAACCAAAATTTCTTCAAAATCATTAGCTAGAAGATAAATATTTAGTGCTTTATATTGCTACTCCACGTTTGACCCATTAATCAATTCGTTGGTGTTGATTGATTGAGATTTATAAAAAAAAATTTTAAAAAAAAAAAAATTTATGGTGATTGAGTCGAATTTAATGACAATTTTGATTAGGTGCTATTTGTTGCATATATCATGTTTCGATTTCATTGATGTTTCTCAAAAGACCGATAATATCACACCGTAATTATAACAACAAAAAAAAAATGCTATTTATCCCTAATTTTTTTTCTAATTGTTTTTCCTACCAATAGGATTATAATTAACCACAAAATAGAAGCCTTAATAAGGTATTTTATTCACTCCAAGTAATTATTTAACAATTGATGTACATTGACAAGGCCACTAAGTAAGGCTTTAGCACCATTTATAAGATTATAGATTAGGTGTTAAGATGATGGGAGCCATTGGATGGATTTTTGAATGGTCAAGATTGATAGATCAAAAAGTTGTTATTAGAGTCATTTTTGGTTATTTCAGTAGATCTTTTAATCTTCGCCATCCAAAAATCCATCCATCAGCTTCCATCAACTCAACACCAAATCCGTGCTCCATTTACGGCCTCTTAAGCATGACCGGCCGCTCCTGAAGGGACTAAAGGTCACCTCAAAAAGATCCCACTAACGCCTAATGGTGCTCATCTCCATTTCAACGAGGTTCCTGCACTGAACAAACTTTTGCTTTATAAGCTTCACACTTCGTCGTGAAATAAAAAGCCCAGTTTTACTTACAAGGCACAAAACAAAACACAAAAAACCAAAAACAAAAAGGAAAAAAGAAAGAAGAAAATATGGAATACAAAAAACGTGCATGAGAAAAGATTGCAAACCTGCCATGAAAACTAGTATTCAAAATCAACTGGTCATGAGAGAAATCAGTGTATTTAGAACTTTCAAACTTGACTTCCACTGTGAGACGCGTGATCGTCACAAACTTGCCATCTACGGACTAAAATTTCCACAAAAAAGAAAAACAAAAACACAAAAGTGTTTTCTCAAAACATATTCAACGTGGAAAGCGCTGCAGCAATTTCAGCAATGTCTTGTCTATTTCACATGCATACAGCAACTTACAAGTCATGAGGTTATTCTCGTCACTTTAAAAAACAAACGATTCACCTTCGTGGAAGAGAGTGATGTAAGGGGCATTAAAGTAATTTAACGTACGTGAAACAACTTTACTGTATGTGTCCTGCACTCATGTTTCCTGCCTTAGCTGTCATGGTGGTTGATCATCGGCAGAGCTGAAGTGTGTAGCTTATCCTATTTGCATGGGTTTGGCAGTGGGATACGCTTTTGAGAGGAGTATTCATCACAAAATGGGCATACGCATGCACTAACTATGGGTCTATTCTTCATATTATCATATTATATTATATTATGTTGCCGAGAAAAGTCTACCGTAAGTCGTGGGGGTTGAGCCGTCGCACAGTGGTTGGTGTCATGTATATGACACGTAGAGATTAGCCGACAACAGTTTAATCATCACCACTGATGGATAGCATTCTACACCTATTGGTGCGTAGGTGCTCATAGAAAATTTTAATTTGACTTGTCAAATCTTTTTTAAGGATAATCATTAACTAAATATATCTTCAACGTTAATTGATAGGAAGTGAGATGTGGTTTTATTCCCATTCAAATGTATTAATCAAGACAAGACCCAAATTTCCCAATCCCCTACCTCCCCACCCCACGTAGAAAAAAATAATAAAAAAAAGGGAGAGAACTGCTGATAAAAAGATTTTATGTGGTTTAAGCCATTTTCAACAAGAACATCTTGAATTTTATTATTTATTTATTTATTTTGTTATGGATATTCTTCAATTGGGGGAAAAAAAATTCATATGGATTTGATCTTCTGAATTATGGGGGAAAAAAAAGAAGTTTTATTAATGAGAATTCATAATTAATTACTCAACCAAAAAAAAAAAAAAAATGCTACTTCACCTTATGTGTTAAAAGTGTATAGATTAAAACAATTATGTGGGGTTTAACATAAAATAAAAAGAATCTGCCACGTATGAATGAGTGAAATTTTTAAATACACAACTACCCACCCTTCTGCATATATAGGAAATATAGTAATTATAAAACATATACCTTAATATATTTTAAAACACATACCTTAATATATAAAACACAAATAGGAATTTAAAGGAAACGGAAACTATAATTCCTATATAATAAATAAACAGCTGGATTGTAAATTCCACTTTCTCCATCAAGAGTAGCTGCGACTTCTCCCTTCTCTGGTTAACGACGACTTCTCCATTCTCTGGTAAGTTTTGTTCTGCAAATTATAATATATATATGGTATTGTTAGAGAACTGTAAATTATAATATATATATATGGTATTGTTAGAAAATAAGTTTGATTTTTGATGAATTTATAAGTTAGATAGATGAATTTATAATCATAATAGGTACTGTAATTAAAAAAAGAAAAATCATTCGAAACGAAATACCCATAGTTCTGAAAAACCGTTTAGACTCATTAAACCAAGGAATAAAATACAATACATACCTCAAGAGTTCCAACCGAATCCCTTATGTGTTAAAAGTGTATAGATTAAAACAATTATGTGGGGTTTAACATAAAATAAAAAGAATCTGCCACGTATGAATGAGTGAGAGATTATGGGTAAAATTGCTAACATAGTAAAAAAAAAAAAAGAAAAACAAAAACAAAAGTTCTTAATTAATTACAAGACACCTATGCGAGGGTTAAAATAGAGCTGATCACAAGCTCAACATGAAAATAAAATAATCAAGACCTAATCAAATATTCTAAACTTATAATAATAAATAAGTAAATAAAAACACCAACCTGATTTTAAATATTAAGTCGGATGCACTTAAATTGATTTAATATATGCCACTTACATTATTATAGTGTTCCTAACTATAGCTTTTATTGCCAAGTACATGTAACTCAGATGGCATTTCCCATCTACTTGCGTGTGGGGTTTGGGGGAGGTGAAGGGTTCAACTCCCCAGGTGTGTGTGGGTGTATGAGTTTCTATCAGTTTGACAAAAAAAAAACTATAGCTTTCATATATTACTATAGTTGAGCATTGGCAATTTGACTTGTTATTAAGGCTTTGTTTGGGTCATGGAAAGACTATGGGAAAGAAAAGGAATGTGTTCAAAAATCGTTTTAAAATGAATTCCTCCCTGGGTGTTCTAACCTGTATTTTCAAATCAATGTTCTAAATATCTCTATTGGCAATCAAACAACAATGATAATAAAAACTTGAATTTAATTTAATTTTTTTTTTAAAAAAAAACATATGTTCTTTAAACCATTTTAATCCTAGCGTCTTGAAATTTTTTGAGATATGTGGTTTCGACTGGGAAAAAATAATTTCTATTCAGATGCATTTTCTCTAAACAATTAGTCTTATTGACGAAATTTATAATTACAGGATAGTAGGACACCCATGCTAGGGTTTAAATAAAGATAGGGGACCATAAGCCCAACATGAAAATAAAATAGTCACGATCTAATCACATGACACCAACCCAAATTTGAAGCTAAGGTTAGATATATTGAAATTGATTTAATCTATATTAACTTATTGTTAGGCATTTAAGATTCTCTATGGGTTGTGGAGAGCATGGGAAATAAAAGATATGTTTCTTATTCTCTATTACCATTAAAAATATATAGGGGGAAATTTTAGATTGGCCGGGCTCTGGGAAAATAATTACAGTTGAGTGTTGTTTTTTACTAACTTCTTAATAAATGACTACTAATTTAATTAACAGTGACTACTGACTATAATTATTTTCCCATAGCCTGACCAATTTAAAATTCCCATATATATATATATATATGCTTTGCAATTTGTTTTAAACTGTGGTATATTACCTTCTATAAAAAAATGTGAAAGCCGAGTGATTAAAAAGAGGGTTCATGATAAATGTGAGAGGATGCCCACATAGTAGTCTTGCTCAATCTCTATAAATAATGTGGTTTTTACAATAAAGGATGAGTCCCAGTGGGCCATACCCTTGTGGGAGGCTGTGGGGTTGCACTTGAACAAACCGTACAATTATTGAAGGGAAGAATCCACTTGGTCATGGTGCTGAGTGGACTAGCCTTAATGGGTCTGCACGCGTACCCACACGGCCGCGCTACTCGCTATAACCTATCGATCAATTTGAAATACGGAGCAAACTTTTTACATTGAAATTTGTGAGTTGAGTTAAAGCTCCTCATATCCATTTTCCACATTCAAAATGAACATATGCAACCTATATATTTTAGATGGGAGTGGCACTCACCTAGCTACTAGCTATGTATCTTATCTCACTTTATTATTGTGAAATAAAATTATGGCATGTAGTCCCGATCTGATGATCTTTGCAACAATTTTTCAACCGACTCTATATCAAGAGTATGTTTGACTACATAATGAGCCGCCTTTTTATAATATCGGCTGACGTGATGAAATAAGCTAGAGACATGAGACCTCGAGGGCCAAACGAAAAATATCTCAATGTCCACATTTGATTTCCTCAGTCGATTGAACTTTGCTTTTGTTCAACGCTTTAATCTCTATCAAACCGCCCGGTCCATCACTAAACATGCACCTAGCCCTCCCAATTTATCATTTTTAATCTAGCCTCCATCATAGTTGATTTTCACATATCCATTCCACACCTGCCGCTGTTCACTAAGTCCTCTCAAGCTTCCTACGTTGATGCTCTCTTGTCAACTGGACTGATTTCTCATTTGGATTCGATTGTGACACGTGAGACTCTTCATGGGAATTCAACACTTATTGAATCATCTCCTGTGGTGACCACTACTTATTCCTAAAAGCTTATATCATTTGTGCTTGCCTTCTAGAAAATGAGGGGGTAAGGGAGTTCACTCTTGGATTTAGCTACTCATCGGGTTTATCTTAATCATAAACCCACACAAAGTCAGAGATGACCCTACCCATTTTTACAATTTCACACACCTTTTTTCATTTTTTCTTTGGGTTTGATTCATACCTTTTTTTCTTAATTTTTTTTAATGTAATTAATATTATTATTATGGTTTGATTTATGCACCTCTTTTATACAGGGATGACAAGTGACACAATGTATGTGTGGATAGAACGTGAAGCTTAAGTGCCGCATGGATGTTGAGTTAAAACATCGAGCTTGTGACACAAGGCTGGGCTGGAGTTACCAAGCTAAATTGTTAAAAGGTGGCCAAGCTTGGGCCCACTGGTTGAAGTTGATATCAGGCAAGTTTGGGATAGGGCTTTGTGTTGCTAAACAGACGCCTGGTCAGCCTGTCTTAAACATGGGCCATGGCCTCAACACAAACTTTTATTCTTTGAAGTTGGTGATCTTTTGCTTCAAATGACGGGCTTTATTACTTAGGTACAATTTTTTTTTAATGTAAATTATTACCTGTTTAAGCTCTCTAATTATAAATTTAAATTTTTAGGTTAGAAACTTAATATGGTATCATAATAATGCGTAATGTGTATATCTATTTTTTTTTGTATTTCTTTTTGACTGTCCATTCCATTTCATTTCTTTTTAAAAATTTTCTCTTGTAGCTTCTAATAATTTCTCTTCTTGTGATAAAATAGACTACCTATAATAGAAGAAAGATTTACAGATTTGATATGATACAAACATGTGCCACAAAGATGTTAAGATCACTTAGGTCACCACTTCTATTGGGCCGGTTCAATTAAACATCTTAAGTCACATTTTCAGGAAATCTTATTAAATGCTTTCACATTTATATCTATATTTTAACATTCCAATTTTACCCTCATGTGAGTACAAAACATTATTTGAAAATCAATTAATGTGGGTATTTTGGTAAGTCAAATAAATAAAGTCCTTGACTTTTTTTCTACTCCATTCGTCTCACGAAGATAGGCTTCTAAAAAAAGCACACATATTAAGAAAATCAATAAATGCATTAATTTCTAATCCGTTCTAATTTTTTATTTAGAAAAGTGCCATTCTCTATTATTAATGCATTTGGTTATGTATTCAAAATAATTCTTAATATTATAAAGAATAATATGGGAAAGTGAAAAAAATGTAGCTTAGTAGACAAACTTGTCCAATATCTTTATCATTTTAAAAAGGGTAAATTACACTTACACCTCCTCTATTTTATGACAATTGTGGATGCACCTCCTTTCATTTTTGAAATTACATTATCATCCCCTGTAAAATAGTTGACTGACGGTGTTAACAAAACTCATAAAATGACGCAAATGCCCTTATATATAAAATGCACCATTTAACCTTCTTAAACGACTCAAGTTCTCTCTAACTTATATCTTCCATTATATGCACCCAAAGGGCGGAGCCAATAAGGCCCGGGGTTAACTTGCCCACCCATTTTTTTTTTTTTTTTGCACATATTTTTATTTATTAATCATAAATTTAGCCAGTCTCAAAATCTTTTTGGCCTTCTAAATTTATTACCTCCTTTATATATATATACATATATAGTATTGATTAAGCTAGATATCCCGAACGATCACAGTCATTTATGATCGAGCAGGATAGTTTGGGAGATCCCATACTTGAACACCCTCACAAATATATATATATATATATAGCCTTTTCATATAAGCGTTCTATCCTAAAATCAAGTTGATCTAGGATTGATTGTTATTCGATCCAAAACGTACATTTTTTTAATTAATAACAATCGCTCATTTATAAACATTTTAAATGAAACAACTCTTAATCTTAGTTCAACTTTATTTTTGGCATGTATAACTAACATATGAATCAAATTTAATCCGACGGTTGGTTTGGCCAAAAGAGTTTTGGAGTACACTTGATGCAATTTTATATCACGTGCACTTGATAATAGAAGGATTGACATATGTACATATAGGGGAGGGTTCTGTTGACACCCAGTGTAAAACTTTTTACACTTACACCCGTCAATATTTTTTTTATGAAAATCATATTTTGCCAATCTAACCGTTGGATTATATATTCCTATCATCCACGTCATGCACGCCAAATTTCAAGTTAATCGGATATTGGGAAGTGTTTGATTCGGAAACTTACATTTCTTTTAACAAATAAAACTTAAGTTTTATCTGTTAAAGTGCTTGAAATTTAAGTTTTATTTGTTAAAAGAAATGTAAGTTTCCGAATCAAACACTTCCTAATATCCGATTAACTTGAAATTTGGCATGCATGACGTGGATGATAAGAATATGTAATCTAACGGTTGAATTGGTGAAATATGGGTTATAAAAAGATATTGACGGATGTAAGTGTAAAAAGTTTTACACTGGATGTCAACGGAACCCTCCCCATATAAATTTCCTTGTTTTGTCCTCATTTACTTATTTTTTTTCACCCCATATTTTCTTATTTTCACAATTTTCTTTTGCTCTTTCCCCATTGTAATTATTGTTTTTATTTATTTATATACATGAGCAATGCTATATAGTTTAAATTTTTTTACCCAAATCTACTTACTCAAATTAGGTGGTAACTTGATAAATCGATTTTTAATATTTTTTTTAGCAAATCAATAAAAAATTTAGTTGAAAAAATAATTATCTCTAATGAGAAAATCTGATAACTTCCACATCAGTTAGACAAAAAAATTTAAACCTTTTACTTATATATATATATATATATAATCTATTATCTGTTTATTCAACAAAAAAAAAAAAAAAATTTCTAATGTGTTAGATGAATGTGTTGGACTGATGAAGTTGTCATCCAAGAAGGGTAGTTAGGGTATTTTAATAAAACTTAGCTATGGAATCACTTTTTTTTAATGGATCAGCTGATAGTTGTTAGAGGGAGGAGGTCTTTTTTGCAGTTTATTTTGTAAAGTAAGGAGCGTTAGTGTCATTTCAGAAACATGAGGGGGTCTATCTGTAATCGTCAAATATTAGAGGGGTCTTAATGTATTTACCCTTTATAAAATTAAAAAAAAATTGTGATTAGTTGTCAACTTGTGACTGGTGACAGCTGGCTAACTCCAACGAGCAATAACACATCCGACCGCAGAGGAACCAAGCCTCCGTGCATTGTCAGGGGGCACCCAAACGTTTCTTCGTTCCAATCTGGCAGATGCAAAACGTGTTTGACTCCCATTCTCTATTCTCTGCGTACGCCACCAGCCAACGCCACTCCGATCTAAAATCCGAAAAATCACAATCAAAGCCATTTCGTACCATATCGAAACGACATTTTTCCCGAGAAAATCTTCAATGTCGGAATCAAAACCAGACCGATCAGACTCTTCCCCAGGTACAATTTTCTGGCTCCCCAATCAGATTTCTCTCATTTCAATCCATATATATCGTATATATATGAGTTTATGTGTGTTTGTGTTGGCAGAGAAAGATGTTAAAGCACCCAATATATTTGAGAGAGCGAAGGAAGAGATTGAAGCAATATTACACACCGAGAAATCGCCTCACCATCACAAGGAAACGCACGGCTTGCGTGATGACATTGATGAAAGCACCCCACTAAATGATGTCAAAGCTCCGAATGTGTTCGAGCGAGCGAAAGAGGAGATTGAGGCTCTTGTTCAAGCAATTCACACCAATAAAGAATCTCAAAGGTTTTGGAATTTGGAAATTCACCTGCTCTTTTGGGATAGAATTTTAGAAGTTTGACAACATATGGGTTTTGGTTGCTTTTTCTTCTTGTTTAATTTGTGGTTGTGTAATTTCAGGGATGAAACTACAAAGGGGGAGTCGAAACCAGATCCTCTAGCAGGTATAGTTTTTGCATTCTTTCATTTTGTTGCATATTCATTTACTTGAAGATGTCATCCAAGTTGCCAATATATATGGCTTCTAGGAAGGTTGGCACGGGAGGGTTTGGGGGAGGTTGTGGTTTAAACTCCTCCCTTGTGTTGGTAGGGGAAGAGGTTATGGGAGGGGGGATGGGCTACTCCAGTGTGTAGCACAAGAGCCAATTGGGCTCTCCTAATTCTCCTTTGGAAAAAAAATCAAAAAACAAAAAAAATATAATAAAATGATAAAATTGAAGAAGGATAAGAAGATGTAATCCAATTTTTATGGTGGAGCATGCTGGTGTCATACCTGGGTTTGAATCCCTATAGGGCACCTCTCTTCTAATAATCCACCAACCTATTAACAGTACTTGTATATGAGTTTCTTGCCTGGTGCCAATATATGTGTGTGTGTGTGTTTTTACTCATCTTGTGGACAATTCCCAGTATTCGTTATAGTTTTTTGGTGGGTCATGGTTTATGTAGATTAATATTGATGGTTTTTATGCCAAAACCATTTTTCTCAGATATTAAGAGCAGCCCCTTTTGGGCTACTCTGTCCGTGTTATTTATGATTCTCAATATAGTGTTTTGTGGTCATGGCCGATGATTAATTGGTTGGTTTTTTACTTGAACAACATATCTCATATGTTAAGATGTATCTTTTTGGGCAATTCTTTATACCCCTTACATTTCATTCTCAGTATAATTCTTTGTGGCCATGGCCTATGATTAGTGGGTTTTGTACTTAAAACAACTTGCCTGATATTTGAAACAACAACATTGTTTTTTTACATGTCTCAGAAGGTATTATCAGTAATAAAGCATACTTTGTGCAAGAAACAACTTTCTTCATCGTATTTAGAAAACTCCCTTTTGGTCAATTCTCTTTTAGTTGTTCATTCCCAGAGTGTTGGCATTGGTTCCATGCTGTTGATTATTTTCTTATTTTTTACTCCATTTTTGTGTTGTAGCAGTAGTAAATTCATGCCTGTATTTGTGGAATGTTTTGTTCATTGGGTTTTACAGAACTTAAGCCTTGTTCACTTAAGTTTGTTTGTATCGGCAGACAATGATGTAAAGGCACCCAATTTAATTGAAAGAGCTAAGGAAGAGGTCGAAGCAATATTGCACAGAGAGAGGTCACCACACCATCATCATAAAGAAACTCATGGGATGAGTGATGATATTGATGAGAATACCCCAATTAATGAAGTTAAGGGTCCAAATGTTTTTGAACGAGCAAAAGAAGAAGTTGAAGCCGTTGTTCAAACAATTCATCCTAAAAAGGATTCTGGCCATCTAGTTTCCTCGCCGAAGAAGGAAGGTGGATTTGGGTTCAACATTGGGAGAGGGTTGGAAAAGGTATGCCATCCATGGGGTAATAAGAGAAACTGATGGTAAACAGTTTGCATTGTCTATTGAGAAAGTAATTACAGGGATTGAAATGAAGCACGAGTATAGACTGTCTAAATACTCATTCATCATTGTCGAAAAATGTGGATCCATTGTTTTCATTTTCTTTACCATTGCCATTGTTTTCCTTTTCTTTGTCAATTTGTATTAATTGAAGAGTGTGTAGATGAGCCAGATTGTGAGATTTTTTTTGTATTGTGCTGGTTGCATATTTTGGTGCTATAATTGGGTTATATTGTTTAACTCCAAGATGAATAAACTTATGTAGATATATACTATGTAAAATTGCAAAAAGTTGTTCTTTGGTGTGTACTGCTCTATGTAATTTTTCTCTTCCTTGCAACCTCTAGCTGTCAGTGTCTGTTTGTGGGATTGGCAGTGTTCTGTTTAAGCCATTAAGTAGGCTGTATCCTGTAAGGGTTTGTTCTCCTCGAATTAATCGTAGCTCCAACTGGTTGAATATGCTTAGATGAAGATGCTTTCGATTATGCAGAACTTTGCCACCTGAGTAATTGTTCAAAATGAACTCTCTGGTATGCCACTTCCTAAGAAATAGGTTTGTTGTCATTGTCATCGTTTAACAGCAGCTACACTGCCTTTTTCTCAGATTCTTCTACACTGAAAACGAATGAACCTATGGTAAGTTTCTTCTTGACAAGCACCCCCATCCTCGGATTTGGATTTGATGCAGTTACTGCATGGTGCAGTAAACGTAGGATACATGACACGTGATAAAGGAGAATAAATGGATAATTGAAATTCGAGAGATGTATTTGACGTTTAACGCTTAACGATCTTCCATTTTTCTTCTTTGCCACATATCATCGATCCTACGTTTACTGCATCATACAGTAAAAGTAAACCCCCACCCTCCAGTTCATAATTGGAATTGTAGTTGGCCCTAATGTTTGATATAACTCTAAACTGGAGCCATACAAAAATTACTCCCATCGCGGAGTATGTTGTAGTGACTAATTTGGAAAATGCAGCAGAGGGAGGAGTAGCCTTGTTTGTTTAGATTACAAAGGAACTAATAATCAAGGTTCAAAAGGGTTGTTTTTTTTTTTCTTTCATACGTTCAGTTGACTTCAAAGTTCCAACCAAGAGTCATTTTCATTGGTTTTTTTTTATTTGGTCATAACCTTATCAATTTTTACCAAATTTCTTGGAGTTTTTTTTTTTTCTTTTTTTTTTTTGGAACAAAATAGGCAATAAATTTTCCATCCATTTTTTTTCCCCACTATGTGATTCTGACTTTTTCCAAAACAAAAATTGGCCATCGCAACATGCCAGCAAATTCTCCCATTTCCCCACCCCCACCCCCACCCCCCTCCTTTTTTTTTTTTCCTCTTTGGAGGGATGGGGAGCGGTTAGCTAATTCTAAACTACGACTTTGAATTTGTGCTGATCAAAATAATTTACGCAAGCTAAAGCAAAATTAGAGGACAGATAAATAATATTTAATTAATAACTGACAAGACCCATGGCCATTTTTTTTTCCTTTTTGTTTTTTGGGGGTGGGGTACGGTGGTGACGGGAAGGGGGCGGCCGGGCGTGGGGGCCATGGCTATTACACTATAGATGAAAATGACAAAAAAATAATAATAAACTAGCTTCACAGATGCAAACCAATTCAATGACGAGATTGCGCTAATAATATTGTACTTATGACTTATGAGTAACGATTCAATGAAGGGGTGGATGCTATTATCATTTGGGTTTTCTTAATGTGTGTGTTCTAAGGGTACATATTTAAATGCAATTAATAACACAATTATTATATGAAAAAAAAATATGTTTTCACGGTTTTCTAAGTATTTTCATGTTTTTTGAAGCAATTTTTACTATTTACAATGCATTTTCATCATTTTTAATGTAATAATTGGGACATTAATTGCAACTTAACATATGTTTTTAAGGCGCACAATAAGAAAACCCCTTGTAATTTAGAAAGCAAAGTGCTTGATTCATATCACAAGTTTTCCGTATAAGCATAGGATTTCGTTATTTAGACTTGCCTAATTAACTACTGACAAGAGTATAAGACTCATCTGATAGTGTCTATATAGAATAATCTCCTTCATAATTAGTTGTCTAGTTAGTAAGATCAAATTTGATTTACATATGTCCTATAAAAAAAGTTATACTAGTAACCCTTCAATTTCCTTTCAAATGTAAACTCTTGTTAGAATGTACAGTTGCAAACTGAACTAAGTCGTTTATGAATAGCTCGCAAACAGATTTGGTAAGAACTTGTTCAAGTTGATTCGTCTATTAAATGAGTGAAATTCAAATGAACCCAAACTTGATTCAATAAAACTCAGTGGAAATACTTGTTTAGGGTTCTTGAATGATACTTTATAAAAATATGATTACTATTATAATCCTATATTAATTTGTATATTAATATATATTTTATGAGCTTTTGACTTTTGAAAGGCTATAAACGAACTCATGAACAATTCAATAAGAATTTGTTTTAAGTTCATTCATTTATTAAATAAGCCAAACCCAAACAAATCAGAGCTCAACTTAATTTAACTCAATTCATAGCAACTAGATGTCAACACGTGTGCAAAAAAAAAATCTTCATCTGAAAAAAGGATTAGCGGGAACTGAAAAAAAAAAAAAAAAAAAAAAAAAAAAAAAAAAAAAAGGGTTTTTAAAAGATGAGAAAAAATAAGAATTGGGTAATTGAGGGTAGTTACGGGTAATTATAGATAGCAGATATAGTTTTGAGAATCCCTAAGAAATAAAAATGAGTATTTTAACCAAAATATGATTATGAATCAGAATTTTTTAATACTTTAATATGTACATCTAATCGATAACACAATTCCTTTCTATAACAGTATAGATTTCAATTCGGCTTACTAAATTAAGCTCTAAAATTCTAAAACTCGGCACGACTCGACCTAAGCGGAGGAGAGATATTGAATCCCACCAGTCTAATCAAGTTTCTGATTCACACTCAACCTAAAAGAATAAAAAACATGTTTTGTCAAATCAATGGCTACATCTATCCGACGTCGAAGGGCAGACTTTCCGATCAAATAACACTGGTGATCCTGATGTACGGACGAAAATCCGGAATCATTACATAATCATACAACCTTCTATACCCAATCACTTTTTCTGATGGTTCTTGTCTCCTCTCTCGTCAGTCGTCACCCATGTTTCAACCCTCCCCTCTCTCTCTCTCTCTCTCTGCTCCCTCATCTGCACATACCTGTTGTGTATTTCTCTTCCCAAATGAACGGCGTTTGATCAGTCTCTCTCTCTTGTCTTCTGACTTTCTCTCTCTAGACTAGATGAATTCTGCAATGGATACTCGAACAGCTTTCTCGGATTCCAACGACATAAGCGGGAGCAGCAGCATATGCTGTATCACCAACACCGAATCCATGTCCCCGGAAGTTTCTCCTCTAGACATCGGAGCCCTAAAACGCCTTTCCGAAAACCTAGAATCCATCTTCGGATCGCCGGACTCCGACTTCTTCGCCGACGCCAGAATCGTTGTCTCCGGAGGCCGTGAGGTCCCCGTCCACCGTTGCGTTCTCTCCACCAGAAGTCCTTTCCTCAAAAACGTATTGTCGTCCTCCTCGGCGGGAAAAGAGGGAGCCGCCGCGAAGTTGGAATTGAAGGAATTGGCTAAGGATTTCGACGTCGGCTACGATGCGGCGGTTACTGTTTTGGGTTATTTGTATAGTGGGAAGGTGAAATCGTTGCCGAAAGGTGTTTGTGTTTGTGTCGATGAGGAGTGTTCGCACGTGGCGTGTCGGCCGGCGGTGGATTTCATGGTGGAGGTGCTGTATGCGTCGTTCACGTTTCAGATATCTGAATTGGTGGCGCTTTATCAGGCAAGAGTCGGGTCCTCTGTTTTTCGAAAGTAATTTGAGTTTTTGACTAGGACTTTGTTTTCCATTTTTTGTTTTGTAAAATTGATTTCGTAGAATGTTTAAATTCTGAATTTCATATGGACGTATGGTGTGTGTTTATGCTTGCAATGTGTTTGTTGGAAGGATTAGCGTCTCTAACGATGCCTCTGGTCCATTAAGCCGGATTTTAAATTGACGACGTAGAGAATTAGCGTCTCTATTGAATTAATCCGAATTTTAAATTGACACTAAAACTCGCGTTGCTCTTCTCAGCCTCGCATTTGTTCTTCAAGTAGTGTGCATCAGGAGCCACTAAAACTCCTATTACTTCTTGATTGTGACGCAGAATTCAGCTCGGAATTGGGAGGCAGAATTGGAATTGCTGGCCTCCAATTCGGATTCTAGTTTTTGGGCTGGTCATGGAATTAGAATTGTGATTCTGGGGCCAATTGGAATTGGGGCCTTCAATTCAGATTCTAGTTTTTGGGCTGGTCATGGAATTAGAATTGTGATTCTGGGGCCAATTTCATAAAGCTCCATGTTTTATGAGACAGAGACAGAGAGAGAGTTTATTAATTTGGAACCCTCACACTAATGAGTTATGATAGATTTGGTGGTAACTGCAATGATCTGTAAGAGACAGGAAGGCATGTTTTGATCCAACTATTAATAATTTGTTTTAATCCCCCTTTTTTTTTTAACACAGATGAAGAAAGGTTCATGATCCCACGGACTACTTCTTATTTCTTAGTAGATTAAGAAATCATATGTAGGAACCATAGCATTTTTGTGATTTTTGAATTTCTAACTACTTTGTAATGTTTCTAATGCTAGATTAAATAATATTCCTATGTTTCTGTTTGTTGACTGTTTTTAGGAATTATCAGTTGCTGTTGTTTCCACATTTGTTCTAAGTTTCTTTTCTGAAGGTCTTGTTAACTGGTGTGTTTTATTGCAGAGGCACCTACAAGACATTCTTGACAAGGCTGCAAAAGATGACATTTTGGTGGTTCTGTCTGTTGCAAATATATGCGGTAAGGCATGTGAGAGATTGGTGGTAAGGTGTGTTGAAACTATTGTTAAATCTGATGTTGATATCGTAACCCTTGAGAAAGCCTTGCCCCAACATATTGTAAAACAAATCATGGATTCGCGTAAGGAACTCGGCTCTGATGGGCTTGAAAGCAACAGTTATCCTGATAAACATGTGAAGAGAATTCATAGGGCTCTCGATTCAGACGATGTTGAATTAGTCAGAATGCTACTGAAAGAGGCACGTACTACTCTAGATGATGCACATGCTCTCCACTATGCTGTGGCATATTGTGATGCGAAGACAACAACAGATCTTCTTGATCTCGGAATTGCTGATGTTAACTGTAGAAATCGAAGGGGCTACACCGTGCTGCATCTCGCCGCAATGCGGAAAGACCCTAAGATTATAGTCTCTCTTCTGACAAAGGGAGCCAGACCATCTGATCTCACATCTGATGGCAGAAAAGCACTTCAGATCTCAAAGAGGCTCACTAGGGCTGTGGATTACCATAAGTCCACTGAGGAAGGACAAGCTTCTCCTAAGGATAGGTTATGCATAGAAATATTGGAGCAAGCAGAAAGAAGGGATCCACTACTAGGAGAGGCTTCTGTTTCTCTTGCTATTGCAGGGGATGATCTGCGTGTGAGATTGTTGTACCTTGAAAATAGAGGTAATCATAACATTGAGTCCAAATTCTTTCTTATCTTATTTGCAACAGCCTTGATGAGAGTTAAAAATGTGATATAATCCTCTTATGCTTGGCTTAGTGAGGGTAATACATTGCATTTTTCAGATGATGCATCTCCCTCTGGCTGATCGTTCCATCGCCTTTTCATGTGTTTTGTTGGATTATTTCTCGACTTTAACTGATAATAGGATTCGGTTGTGAGTTGCAACCCTCAATTTTACATGATTTATGCGAATATTAGCTTAATTCAGTCTAGTTTAACTATTGCTTTAGTCCATTAGTCTATTTCTTTCCAGTGGAAATTACCATGATTTGTGCAAATAGGAATTACATTGAATGGGTTGTGATAAAAAAGGTTATGTTTTTTTAATCACTTCGGAGCACATTGAACGGATAATGTCTTCTTTGTTTTTTTTTGAAATACAAGATTGATTCTTTGTAACAGCTTATAGTGACGATGATGATTGATTGATTCTTAACAGTTGGACTGGCAAAACTTTTATTCCCCATGGAAGCAAAAGTCGCAATGGATATTGCTCAAGTGGATGGCACTACTGAGTTTTCATTAGCTGCAACCCAATCTGAGATTTTGGCTGGTGCTCAGAGGACAACTGTGGACTTAAATGAGGCACCTTTCAGAATTCAACAGGAGCATTTAAATAGGCTGAGTGCGCTCTCTAGGACTGGTAATGATGCTATGCATTTATGTTCACCTGCATGATAAGGCACCTTTCTGGATGAATGCTAACACTCTCTACAAAATGCTTGACAGTTTGCCTTTGTGTGAGCAGTGGAGCTTGGAAAACGCTTCTTCCCTCGTTGCTCAGAAGTTCTCAATAAGATCATGGATGCTGAAGACTTATCAGAGCTAGCATGCCTACCAGACGAGCGACTCCTGAAGAAGAGAAGGTACATTGAACTCCAAGAGGTATTAAGTAAGGCATTCAGTGAGGATAAAGAAGAGTTTGATAGGTCTGCCATATCATCTTCATCGTCATCAACATCCATAGGGTTGGTGAGGCCAAATAGCAACCTTGCCCTCAAGAACTAATTGTCAAATGCATCTTCTTGTTATTGTATCATATAAATTCAATTTTCATCTTGGTTCGTCTTTTCAGTTTTTGCTCTGTAAGTCTGTATCATAATTATAATTATCTCACTAGTCATAAGAGGAGGATTGGATATTTGTCTTTTGTTGTAATCTACGATTGGATATTTATTATTGTCATTCACAGTTGAGCTTTAGAGTAAAATACTAAAATTTGTGCAAATTTGAGAAAATTACTCATATGCTCTTCCGCTGTTTATACATGATCCATTATGATAAGTTGAGAGCCACAAGATTTGAGGGCTTTTTGAAAATCTGGTCTTGTAATCTTGTGGACTTTGATTGTGGAGAATTACCGGGTGGGTTTGATCTATGACAAGTCCAGAACTTCTTGTCTGATTTTAGGATGAAATTTCTAACAGGATTTAGGTGTGTGTCCCCAGTGAAAGAGCTTACAGTTATAACTAATCATTTTCCACGTCTCTACTTTAGGCAACAAAATATCATCTAAAACTCACTTTTAGTCACATCTTACACTTACCCCCACCAACTATATGGAGTAGTATTATGTGTAATCGAACACGTGCTAATTTGAGAACAAATGGGAATTTTTCTTAACCCCACCACAGAGGGCCAAGAAAAAAAAAAAAAAAAAAAAAAAAAAAAAAGAAAAGGGAAAATTAGAGATTGTCCCCCTGATCTTTGAGCGGAAATCACTTTTCACCTCTCATCTTCAAAATCGGACAAATAACCCCCTAAAGTTTAAAAAATTTTCACTTTACACCCTTCCGTCTAATCGATGTTATGATTTTAACAGAAAAAGTCACGTGCGTTGCATGTGACCAACATAATTCACTAATAAGACCAAAATACCCTTATAGCCCACGTGTTTCTCTCACTCACTGCGCCATTGGCTTCCTCTATCACTGATTGAAGCTCCATCTCCATTGTTATTAGGGTTTCAAGTGCTACTCCATTGTTGAAGCTCCATTGTCCTGACAATACGTGTATATATAATCACCAATCCGTGGGTTTTAAGAATTACGGCATAACAGTACTTCGAACATTCTCCATGGAGGGTCCTGCTCTAACGATCAGCAATTGGTAGCAAGATGGCATTATCTTCCCTCTTGGATTCAAATCTACCCAAATAGGGGAGACATAAATCCAAACAACACGCCAATCTTGAGCCCCACCACCACTTCTCTCTCTTCACCTACTTTCTCTCTCTACAATGGCGTCGTCTTCCCTTTTCCAATCACCGTCTTCTCTCTGCTCCAAACCCAAACCCCATTTCTCCCCCATCACAGCCTCCACCGTCCCCTCCGACTCTTCCCTCGCCTAACAACTCTCTTCCACCACATCCACCAGTCCTCAAACATTGCAGCCTCGCCGATGAGAACATCCGATACGAAGCTCTCGCCACAGATCGAGATTTGAACAGACTAAGGTGGTTGGGTTAATGGAGCTCGACAATCTCACGGCCTTCCCCTTTGGTTGTCAAACATGGTTGCCGGCGAACTGTTGTTCAGATTTTTTTTTTTTTTTTTCCTGCTGCTTCATCTTCTTCTTCATCTTCTCTTCTACGTTTTGTGCTACTTGCCTGTTGGGGTTATGTGGATTGGAAGAAAATGATGGTGATTAAGGCATGATATGGGTAGGGTATTCTCAGATCTGATTTCTTGCTGCGAACTGTTGTTAGGATTTTTTTTTTTTTTTTTTTTCTTGCTGCTTCATCTTCTTCCTCATTCTCTCTTCTACGTTTTGTGCTGTTGCCTATTGGGGTTATGTGGATTGGAAGAAAATTTGGATTAGTGATTCTATGTGTGTGTCTATATATATATATATATATACGAAGAGGACCTGCGTGAAGAAGCGAAGAGGAGAAAGAGTGGAAGAGGGGAGAGAGGAGAGAGGAGATGTGGTGGACGGCGATGAAGTAGTCGTCTTTGGTGACGGCAACAGTGGTGGTTTGGGTTTCATGGTTGGGTGGTGTTAGGGTTTGGAGGCGACAAGTTGCCGCTACAAATCCGGCGCGTTTTCTGTGGAGTCTCCGAGCGCCTCCTCTAGGACTAGAAGCTTCTCAAGGAAACTTAAATAAAATGAGGGTAAGGATGTAATTTTGCATCTTTAGATGAAAAATCTCAAGGTATAATAGTCATTTCACGGATTCCGTTAAAGACGTAAGTCTAAATAAAATTTTTGAAATTTGATGGGATTATTTGTCCGATTTTAAAGATGAGGGGTGAAAAGTGATTTCCGTTCAAAGATCGGAGAGGGAGGGGGGGGAATCTGTAATTTTCCCCCCCAAAAAAAAAAACGAAGGTTAAACTGGGAGCTACAAACTCTGAAAGGAAGTAAATCTCAACCAACAGAAAGCTATATGACAATAAATTCAGAAAAGGCAAGCCATTCACAAAGACAACGAGTTAGAATAATAAGATAATCAAATTACAAGCCCCGACACCATGAATTCAACTAATAGGTATCTATATTATAGAACGTTTCACTGCAATACGAAGCTGTGCAATTACTTGTATGACAGCATAGATTTTTACAATCTGAGGGAGCAACAACTACGGTGATGAAGAAGATGACAGGATAAGAGGAATGTTCAAAACCCAGAAGAGAGAGAGAGAGAGAGAGAGAGAGAGAGATAGATATTGACATTCCCATTCCCACTCCCATTATGGGTCAAGGAGTTACTTGGCTTCATCTGCAATCTCGAACTGTTCCATGAAAGAAACAAAATAGGTATCTACTTACCCAACTGCATCTTCACCTCTTCCGCGCTGTAGAAGAAGAAAAAAGCCCTATCAATTTAACTTGTTACATCTAACACATTATAAATAAAATATATATACGCATATGTGTGTGTGCGCTTGCGCGTATAACTCTCATCTACCAACAGAACACCAAAAGCCTGGTTCAACAAATTCAAAAAAATGGACAAGAAGATCAGAAAAGAGATATCACTGAAATAAAGGGTTTGATCCACGATATTCCGTTTGCTCAGTCTTCTCATTTACACTTCCATCGTTCTTGATCAAATCCTCGAATTCAAGAAATATTTTGAAATGGTTCCCTGCTAGAGCTTCCTCTGCCTCATTTTCACCCATTAGAACGTCATCCAGTAGTTTCACCCACTTCATATCATTAATAGCACGCAAATTTGTATTAGTTCTTTCGGAAATCACATTGGCCTTGTCATGCTGCATAGGATTGCCTGATTCATCATTCCATTACAGCGTAGGGCAGTGTACGCATTTCTGATTGGATTGTTGCCACTTCTTCCTTAACTTGGTTTCTGCAATCAACTCTTTGGTGGCTGGTTTCCATTTCCTCCGACGAGGTTTTGGGGAACTTGGATTGGATTGTCACCCATTCTTGCTGGACTTGGTTTTCGCAATTGACACCTAAGATGGTATCCATAGCATTTGGCAAGCTTTCTGCGCTCTGGGTTGCAACCATCTTACGCTTCTTCCCTATTTCACCACCATCTTGTTTTCTCTTCTGCTGGTTTAATTTCTGAATGGAGGTTGTGTTATAGAGTGCCTTGGCAAGGAAAATGCTCACTTGATTCTGCTGGCACTCTACACATCGAATGCCCTCTTCAGCAGTGGCCAGTAAATTCTGTGAGGTCTCCTGTAGCTGCCTCACTTTCAGAATTTCCAGTTTGAATGTGTCCTGTTCTTTCTTGAGTGTTTCAAGTTTGGCTTCCAACCTGGATTTCTGTAGTTTCAACACTAGGACTTGTTTTCCTTTTGATGTTCTTGAGCAAATGCTTCTTCCCTCTCTGAAACCAAGGGTTTGCATACTCGCATCGCTTCGATATCTTTTTGAAACCCTGCAAAACCATATTACACAATGGTTCGTGTCGCTTAGAAATCTTTTTGAAACCCTGCAAAGCCATATTACACAATGGAAAACCCAACAGTAACACAAAAAAGTAGCAAAACTCATGAACAACAAACCCCAAATTCAGAGGAAAAAAATTTACAGGCATTTTGAGTATCAGAAAAGAAATCTTTATGGGTCACAAACATTCAAGAAAATCATTCCTACGACACAAGTACTAGCAAAACCAATTAATGACAAACCACAAAGTTCAAAGGAGAAAGGGTGGGTCCTCAGTGGGTAGGGGAGCTACTACGGTCACGCCCAAGTAGGTAGAGTCGCTACCCCCCTTCTACCCTTGTCACTTGGCCAAAAAGAAAAAAGGTTCTAGGGAGAAAACCATAATAAGTTCAACCATGAGTAAAGAAAGCATTTTTGGATTACAAAGGACAACAGAATGCATTATGTAAGAAAACCACAAACAATCCAAATATGACCATAAACAACCTGGTATGTATTCACAAGGGAAATGTATGATAAAATAAAAAAATTATATCCATAATGTGTGTATATATAAACTCACATATGTATTGACTTGGCGAAGGAAGTGATAGAAATTATTGTGCTTGAAGTGATTGGGAAGAATATTATTAGACAACTTGACTGAATTCCAGACAATGAAGCTATTTCCAGCTACGCTCCACGATATAAACGGATCAGTCTCTGGGTTCTCTACCATTTCGAAGATCTTGTTCAAGAATGGAGCCGGCCCATCACCTAATCCCCTTATCGTCTCTGGTAATACAATCGATGAAGACGAAGAAGAAGACCCTCCATCACTACTACCATGACTATCAAGAACCACCGACTGTTATCTTTTCTTTGCATGGCACCGTATCACCACCACCTCCATCAGGTATCATCTACCACCACTTCTTCGTCCACCTTGCATTTCACCGTATTTCCATCATCATGGCCATCAACCACCACTGTCATCTCTTCTCTGCATGTCACCATACTTCCACCACCACCACCATTACTATCATAAAAAATGTCAGCCATCATTATCTGCTTCCCTTTAACTGTCCCTGCTTCCATGTACTCCTTCCCCTTTTCTCTGTAAAATTGAAAAGAGAAACAGAAGTTTTGACACAGAGTGTAGACTTGCAACATTTATATATATATATATATATATAGAGAGAGAGAGAGAGAGAGAGAGAGAGAGAGAGAATAGTTTTGGGTCTTCAATATGTCCACACATGACCCTGACTAGGTCGGAAAGCCTAATCAAGTAATTCCAGATCGGCTTAATAAAAAGTTCATTTAACTTTGCTTCTAAATTAGAGGATATACTTTATTTTCCAATTCAATGAAACTTGGTAAATTCATTAATTCTTTAAATAATCAAATTACTCAGTAATGGTTCGATACAAGGGTTGTTCATATTTACTCATAAATAAAATAAATAAACTAAACTTAAAGCCTTATTTTTGAACTCGTTAATTTAATTATCAAAGTTATTGATGGGCACAACTGTACTCGTCCAAAGCTTCTTCAAAGGTCAAGAAATAAACTCATCAGAAAAAAAAAAAAAAATTATAGTTAGTAGTAATTTTTAGTTAAGTTTGTAGTTATTTATTAGGATGTTAAAAGTAATTTATATTGAACTATAATTATTTTCCCATGACCTGACTAATCTAAAATCCTCCATCTCATAAGTGTGGGACCAAAATATTTATTCCTTTTGTTGATTCCTGATGGAAACCAAGGCCCTTGGATTTTTTTTAATTATTATTATTTTTTTTTCCTGGTGGCAAGGTCCTTGATTTTTATTTTTTTTCTCTTCTAACTAGTCCAATAAGAATGTGCCAATGGTACCATGTGGAATAATAATAGGACGAACGTGTTCTGTGGCTGCTGTATTCGCAGGCAGAATATATTCTTCCTCATAGAACACCATTTTTTTTCGTATTATGCGAGTCTGTGGTACAATTTGGTTGTAATCGATTCTGAACCGTCTGATGACTTTTGGAAAAATGCCCAACACATCTATCATGGGAAGGCCCAAAAGGAAAGCATCTCCCAAGGATTGTGCATAAGGGAACTGGGAAGTGTGGTGAGACCCTCTTCTTCCTCTTATTTATTTATTTATGAGTAATCGAGCACATGCATCGCGTGTGCAACATATCTTTTCAAGTTTTCATTTCATTAATGGAACTTTTATATTAGTTTCTAAAATTTTTAAACCGTATGTGTGTGTAGGAAAGAATTGAGAAAAACAGGTTGTAAGAGTATTTTAGTATTTTCAGGTACAGTCCAACGACAAAAAAAAAAATTAGAAGGCACCGTTTGGTTGTACTTTTTAAAAGATCTTTTTTTAAGTTGTAAAAGTCATTTTTTATTTTCTTGCTTTTTTGCTTTTAAGTTAAAGCAACAAAAGCAAAAGCTTGTTTGGTAAAATTGATTTCACCGGTAATTTTTTGGATGTAATGGGAAACTCTACCGAATCATCGTTACCTAAATGGAAGCCTAGGATAGGCACAACCTTTCTTGATCGCAAATTTTTCGAGTTAAAGTCAAACTCGTCCAAAAGATAAAAATGACTTTTAAAAGCAAATTTTCATTGCTTTTGCTTAAAATCAAATATCTTACCTTTTGCTTTCTAAAAGTCCTTTTTATTTTCTCTAACCAAACAATGCTTTTTGCTTTTACAACTTTTTGCTTTCAAAAGCAAAAAAGATCTTAAAATAAGTGCAACCAAACGGTGCCTTTATATAGTAGTATAGATTTTTTGTGTTGAGTTGGGACCCAATGTTCCACTGAATAGTCAAAGTCCGGTAGGCTTGGCCCGAAAAATTTCAGCCCAAACATAACCTGGTCTCGCCCAATGTCCTTATAAAAGGGCATGCTAAAAGTATTCAGGGGAATTACTGATAGGTCTGGCTACGAACAAACAATTACAGTTCAATACAATTGACTACTAACTTAACTATGAATGACTAATATTCTCCACATCTGACTGCCACAAATTTAAGGCCTTTAAAGTTTAATCACTCTGACCTTTTCATCTATACAAAACAACAGTAGACAATGGAGTGCAGAATGAGAAGTTTCACTCCAAGCTATGCCCCTAGCTAGGTGCTAAAAGCTTACATGGGAATTTTGAAAATTTGCAATGATTAGAATCAAAACTCTTTCCAAAGACAAAATATTAGTGGCAATTCTGAAATTTTTTCTTGGTATTCTCCACGAAATTGTTTAAAGAAAACCATCAATATATCTCGATATTGTAGGGTTGCAATGGTTTGTATCAATATATCTTTTGACTGAATTATCCAGGGATTAGGGTATCTCATAAACACTAAATATTAGGTGTTACATGCCAAAAGTCACACCTAAATTGTGCTACCAATCTCGAGATTTAATCGACATTGTTGTGATTCATTTTCTTTTATTAAGTAAATATTCTAGATTCTCTTCTCTTTCCTATATTCCAAATGTTTTTGGAATAATGATAAAAATGACTAGTTCTCAATAAATGGGATAGTTAGCTCTCAACCCTCAAAATATACATTACATACATATTCTAACCCTAAGGCCTTGTTTGGTTTGAGGGAATGGAATAGGATAAGAGTGGGAATGGAATGAGAATGAGAATGAGAATGAGAATGGAAATGGAATGAAAACAGACATTCTATCCAAATGTTTAGTAAGGGGTGAGAATGGAATAAAAGAGTAAAGGTGGGATTCATTTTTAATGATTTTTACTCATTGAAAGGAGGGAATAGACCCCCACAAGGAAATAGCCATTCTATTCCCTTGTGTAACCTAACACCCATTTTTTTTTTTTTTTTTTTTAAGAAAATGAAATCACCATTATATTCCCTCTCTCATTCCCTTATAACAAACATAGCCTAAGGCCTAATCATTCAAGTAGGTTGGACCGAATTCCTTTTAAAATGCGTGTGGGCCATAAATCGCTGCGTCACATAAGAGGTTGATTTCGAGACACCATCACAACATTTGAGGACTCGAAAATCTAGTCTTCAGGACTTTGATGGTGGGGGGAGAATTTCCAGGTGGGGTTGGTTACAGGACAAGCCTAAAACTTTTTACTTGCGTTTCAAAATCAAATTCTTGGATAAAATTTGGTAACAGGCTCTAGATTTGTGTCCTCACTCAGAGAGTTTATTCCTAAAACCAGTCATTTAAGCTTTTTCTTTGCTTCTTTAGGCAACAAAATCACTCTGAAATCCCTTCTAGTCACATCTTTCACTTACCCGAAAGACCCCACCATCTATACAAAATCAACCTAGTACACATTTAGCTCCACACTTAATAATCATTTATGCTGACCCATAAGATACATCCATTTTTGTCAAAATTTCAGGACCCACCAACCATATAAAACAATAGTATTATTCGTAATTAAAACACGTGGCGTGAAATCGGACAAAGTAGGATTTGTTCCACCTATGTTGGGAGTTCAATGAACATAGGCGCAACTAGAGATTCATGTCCCAAAAACACACACACACACACATAATATATATATATATATATATATATATACACACACACATACTTTTCATGAAGACATGAACACTCAATACCAGGAGCAGTGATGTGGGGTTGAAGTTGAAGAACCACTTAATATTAATTCCCATTAGGCTTCTTTTTCAATAGCTAACAAAAGGAGCGGAGTGCCCATTCATGTCAAAGTCAACATCAGTCATCAAAAGGCTTATCCTATGAATTGGTGCATATCAACATGAACATTGGCATCTTTAGAGTCAAGGTTTAAGGTTGGGACATGTTTTATTATTCTCTCAGATAAAGCACGCTACTACCAGAGAAGAGGAGTAAAAGACCGATGTTCTTACATGTAAACCCCCCCAACCAGCACCACCACCACCACAAAAAAATAAGAAATAAACAGGGAGCTACAAACTTTGAAATTTTACTCAACCAACAGCAAATTGTACAAAAATAAATTGAGAAGGCAAGCAATGCACCAACAAGAGAAATAAGAATACTAAGATAAAATTGAATAAGATAACCATATTACAAGCTGCAACACCATACATTCAACTATAGAAAAAGCTATGATATATATATATATATATATATTTGGATAGAAAATGCTATGAAATACCAAGCTGCACCATTACTTATATAGAAACTTAGATTTTTACAGTGGGGGAATTTCTAATATGGGTCAGGAGTTCTTGCCTTCACCTGCAATCTTGAACTTTTTCATGGAAGAAACAAAATGTTTTATCTGCTGTGGAAGAAGAAAAAAGACCCTCTCAATTTGGCTTGTTAGTTGTTATATCCAACACATTGTAAACATATATGCTTATATACAACTCCCCCTAACAACATTGCAGCAAAACTCTGTCTCAATTCCATCAAGAAATGAACAAGAAGATGCAAACAAAGAAACCCTATAGAGTAAGGGCTTTGGTCCAAGCTAATCCGCTGGCTCCACCATCTCATACCCGCCACAATGCAATGGCTTCTCGATCAAATCCTCCAATCCAAACAAAAAATTTGACTGGTTCCAGCCAGTACTACTTCCTCTGCCTCCTTTTCGCCTATTAAAACATCGTTGACAAGTTCCTGCCACATCAAGTCATTAAAAGCCCACGAATTTTGATTACTTGTTTCAGGTATTGCATTTGCCTCCTTATACAGAGTAGGACTTTCTGATTCATCAGCCATTGCAGCATAGAGCATCGTCTGTATTTCTGATCATATTTTTGCCACTTCATCTTGAACTTGGTTTCTGCAATCAACAGTTTGGCTGCGTTTTATAGCCTCTGGCAAGCTTTCGGCAAAGTTGGATTCGATTGTCACCAGTTCTTCCTGAATTTGGTCTTTACAATTAACACTTAAGATGGTATCTGGCAAGCATTCGTTCCTCTGGGTGGATACCAATTTATGCTTTTCCCCAATTTCCCCACCATTTAGTTCTCTGCCATGCTTCTTGTACTGGATTAATTGCTCAACAAAGGTCGGGTTGTAGACTGCTCTGATAAGGAAAGTGATCATCTGATCTTGCTTGCACTCTGCATATCGAATGTGCTCTTTGACAGCGTCCAAATGGTTCTGAGAGGTCACTAGTTGCTGCCTCATTTTCAGGATTTCCAGTTTTATATGTGTCCTCGTCTTTCTCTAGTGTTTCAATTTGGGTTTCCAATCTGAATTACTCAGTTTTGAAAGAAGTACTACTGGCTCCTTCTTGCTGCATGTTATCAGAACCATGTTGTGTTCTCCTTTTAATGTCCTTAAGCAAATGCTTCTTCCCTCATTGAAACCCTTCTGTGGCGAATTCCCATCGGTCAGGATTGATCTTTTTGAATCCCTTCGAACCATATTACATGATTGAAAAAGCATCAGTAACACAAAAAGCATTAGAAAAACTCACATATATAGAAGCACAAACCCCAAATTCAAAGTAAAAATCTGCAAGCATATTGAATATCAGAAAAGAAAATCCTTATGAATCACAAATATTGGCAAAACCCATATAGAAGAAACCCAAGTTCAATGGAAAAATTTACAATCAATTCAAATATGATTAAAGAAACAAACTTCTAGAACAAAATTACTATAAAAACTATGCTTGAAGACAAATAATTTGTCGAGTTGCTACTTACAGATGTGTTGAGCTGGCGAACGAAGCTAGAGAAATTACTTTGCTTGAAGTATCTGTTAAGAAGTTTTCTTGAGAACTCATGTGGGTCCTTAACAATGAAGCTATTATGAGATACACTCCATGAAATGATCGGATCGGTCTCTGGGTCCTCCACCATTTCGAAGGTCTTCCTCAAGAATGAAGGCGGACCGACTCCATGTAATCCCTCCATGGGTTTCGGGGATACATTCAATGAACAAGAAGACGAAGACCCCCCACCACCACCACCAATACCAGCACCACCATCAATACCATCATCCACCAGTATTTTTAGTACCTCTTTAAGTTTCATTGCACCACCACCACCACCTTCACCACCATTACCACCATATCCTCCTCCACCATCACTGCCAGCATCATCAACCACCATTGTTTTCTCTTCTTTGCAGGTCATTGCATCATCACACCGCCATCAGTACCATCAACCACCACTATTTTCTCTTTGCATGTTACCCTACCCCCATCATCACCTCAATCAGTACTACCACCACCATCATCAGTATCATCAACCTTGCAAAATCATTTAGCTAAGTTTCTAGTGAAGAGCAAACTACATTTAGCGACACACATTCAATAATCATCATCCTTATATAAGATCATCCACATTTAGGTGTAATCAAATATGTGGCGCGAAATTGGACACCCATGGATCTGTTTGAAACTTTTCTTGGGCAGGACTAACCACATTTAGCTCCCCACACTTTATTATCATTGATGCTGACACATAAGATACATCCCACTTATGTGGGGAATTCAGTGAACTAGATATATACATGTTCCAAATTAAGTATGTACTGTTCATATGAACTTTCAATATCAGGAGCAGTCAAGTGAGAAGTTGAATCAAGGTACCCCTCCAAGTTAGGAAAGGCCTGTATTCCCATGCCCTCTTTTTCGATCAATAGCTAACAAAAGGAGTGGAAAGCCATTCATGTCAAAGTCATATCAGGTCACCAAAAGGCTTATCATGTGAATTTGGTGGGTATTAACATGAACACTGATATCTTAGGATTAAGGTTCAGAGATAACATTAGTACACTACTACTTAGATAGAAGAGGAGACAGAGCCTGGATGTGACGGACCAGTCATCCTATCCAATAATAGAGTGTGAGTCCCACATGGAGAAAAGAGTAAAAGACCGCAACGGGTTATCGCCCCGTCATAGGAGGTGGGTCCCACAAGGCTCCACGCTTCGCATAATATAGACAGACCCACCCCTAAGTGGGTGGGATGACCCGTCCTTTCGGCAGGTTATAAAGCTTTTTGTGGAGTTATGCTGGACAAAAGGCTTTTCCAGAATTAAAAAAATAATAGCAAGTGTTTGAACTGGTCTTCTAAGTTCCCTTCATGTATCACCAAAGAGCTTTCCTAGACATTTTTTTTCCTGCTCACTCTTTACTTACTGCTCTTTTTCATCTAATACGATCTTTACCATTTAGGTCCAACCCAACCCAACCGGTCCCAGGGGCATATTGGCTTAACGGCACTTGAAAATTAAATGGGGAGCTACAAATTTTGGAATTAGTAAATCTCAACCAACAGCAAACTATATGACAATAAATAGAAAGCACCAACGCAAGAAATAAGAATGAAAAGATTAAACAGAATAACCGGCCATACTACAAGCTAAAACACCATGAATTTAACTCAGAAGTGAATTGTTACAGTACAATATAAGTATTTATATTATAGATAGTGCACGCTATAATGCTATGCAATATGAAGCTAAGAAATTACTTGTATGGCAACATTAATTTTTACAATCTCAGGGAGCAACGACTACGTACGGTGACCGAGAAGAAGATAGAAGGAAATAAAAAATAAAAGATAAAAAAGAAGGAAAAGAAAATACACATTGGTTAGAGAACACTCAGGTTCTGGTATTTCCAATATGGGTCAAGAGTTCTTGCCTTCAACTGCAATCTTAAACTGTTTCATGGAATCCCACTGCATCTCCAACTCTTCTCTGCTGTGAAAGAAGAAAAAGACCCTCTCAATTTGGCTTGTTATATCCAACACATTATAAATAATTAAATATATATGTACAACAACATTGCAGTAAAACTCGGGTTCAGTTATACCAAATATGAACAGTAAAAATCAGAAAAGATATACCATTAAATCAATAGCTTTGTTCCCGGATAATCCAGTGGCTACACCTGCTCATACCCGCCACAATCGGATGGCTTCTCGATCAAATCCTCCCATTCGAAGAAAAGTTCCGGCTGATTCTCAGCTGGTACTACTTCCTCAACTTCATTTTCTCCCATTAAAACATCGTCAATTTGTTTCTGCCACACCAAATCGTTGACAGCCCACAAATTCAGATTACTTGTTTCGGAAATTGCAGTGGCCTTCTTATGCTGAATAGAACAGCATGATGCATCATCCATTGCCCCATAGAGCAGTGTTTCTATTGCTGAAGGGATTGTTGCCACTTCATCCTGAGCTTGGTTTCTGCAATCAACAGATTGGCCGTGCTGCATACCCTCCGGCGCAGTTTCGGGGAACTTGGATTGGATTGTCACCAGTTCTTCCTGAATATGGTTTTTACAATTTACGCTTGAGATGGTATCCATGGTATCAGGCAAGCTTTCGTTGCACTGGGTTGCTACCAATTTACGCTTCTTCCTCATTTCGACAGCGTTTAGTTCTCTGTTATGCTTCCTGTGCTGGATTAATTGCTCAATGAAGTTTGGGTTCTTGACGGCTATGGCAAGGAAAACGATCATTTGATTCTGCATACACTCTGCACATCGAATGCGTTCTTTAACGGTGGCCAAATCGTTCAGTGAGGTCTCTTGAAGCTGCCTCATTTTCAGGATTTCCAGTTTCAGTGTGTCCTGGTCTTTCTTCAGTGTTTCAAGTTGGGCTTCCAATCCATTTTGCTCAGCTTCAACATAAGTGGTTGCTGCTTTTTGCTGTATGGTATGAGAGCCATGTCTTCTCCTTTTGATGTCCTTGAGCAAATGCTTCTTCCCTCTTTGAAACCCTTCGTTGGCGAATTCCCATCGGTCAGAATTGATCTTTTTGAAACCCTGCAAGCCATATTCCACAATTGGAAACCCATTACCATCACAAAAAGTAGTAGAAAATCCCATTTATATATAACAAATCCCAAATTTAGAGGACAAGTCTGCAAACATTTTGAATATCAAAGAGGAAAAGTTTTATGGATCACAAATAATGGCCAAAACCCATATAGAACAAATCAAATTCAAAGGAAAAAAAAATACAACCAATTCAAATACTTTGTTAAGAAAAACATTTCTGGAACACAATTTCTAGCAAATCCCAAGTATGATAACCCTTGGGAGAAGACTAAAATCTCAGTTCAAACAGTAGTAAAGAAAGCATTTGTGGAACAAATTTGCCAGCAAAATATTTGTAAGAAAACTACAAACAACAATTCAGAATATGCCTGGATAAAACTAATGGCAGAAACCCATATAAAAAATATAATTTTTTTAAAGACAAGAAACTGACATTCACAAGAAACAACTATAAAGTTGTATGTATAATGTGTGTGAATATGAGTAATGCTATATTGGTCAAATTTTTTGTCCAATTGACATGATCGTCACCACATCAACTCGGGCATAGAATTTGAGCAAAAAATATGGGGATTTTAACATTTCCGTGTGGATATACATACATACACAATTGCTAATAAAAATCCAAATGAAAGGAAACCCCAAACAATTCAGAAATATGAAAATTGTATGTATAATGTGTGTGAATATGTACACAATTACTAGTAAAAATCCCTAATGTAAGAAAACCACGCAAACGATTCAAAAATATTTCTGGGAAAAATTAAAGGCAAATCCCATATAAAACAGGGGAATTGCTACTCACATAGGTGTTGAGCTGGCGAATGAAGCTGGAGAAATTACTGTGCTTGAAGTATCGAGGAAGAAGTTTGCCAGAGAACTCATGTTGGTCCTGAACAATGAAGCTATTCCGAGAAACGCTCCATGAAACAATCGGGTCGGTCTCCGGGTCCTCCACCATTTCGAATGTCTTCTTCAAAAACGGAGGCGGACCCGATTCGTGCAATCCCTCCATGGGTTTTGGCGATACAGTCGATGAGCACGAGGACGAAGACCCACCACCAAAACCCCCACCACCACCACCGTCAATATCATCATCATCCACCTCTATTTTTACCTCTTTAAGTTTCATTTCCTCGCCACCACCACCATCGCCATCAATTTCATGAATCACCACCGTTTCCGCTTCTTTAAATGTCACTGCATGTCCACCATTACCACAATCGCCACCTCCACCACCACCATGACCGGTATCATCAACCACCATTATTTTCTCTTCTTTCCAAGTCACCGTATCATCACCGCCGCCGCCGCCGCAGCAGCCGCCATCAGTTTCATCAACCACCACTATTTTCTTCTTGCATGTCACCATACCACCATTATCACCGCCGGCGCCGGCGCCATCGGTATCATCAACCACAACTATTTTTTCTTCTTTGCATGTCACCGAACCATCATCACTACCACTGCCACTATCAACAGCACCATCACCACCCCCATCAATATCATCAGCCACCAGTATCTGTTTTTCTTTAATCTTCAAGGCTTCCATGCCCCCTTTCTCTTTCTCTGTAAAATTGAAATGAGAAAAGAGAACGTTTGGGCAAACTCTACTTTTTGAGAGACTCGCATGTAAGTTTCTCAGTCACTCAGGCAATAAGATGGCACCTGAGAAAAACAGAGCTCAGTTCACATCTATGCGAGAGAGAGAGAGAGAGAGAGAGAGAGAGAGGGTTCGTGGGTCTGTGCCACGTTGCTTTGCTTTTGAAGGTTTTGCCACTTGTAACAGTGGATCTTCCACTCCATGTTGTCCCCACCTGCTCCAAGTCTTATACTCTGTACGACCCCTCACCATACTAGTGTGGGGATACCCACGTGGCATCCAGGCTAAACAGTGGGCCCCACTTTCTAGTATTCTAGTGAAACCCTAGATTTTTCTTCAATTTCATCAATCATAATGTGCCACGTGTACTGTGGGAGTAGTGAATATTTGTAAAAAAACTCTCAAACCATTCTTGAAATTTCTGAATTTATCCCAAATTTTTTATTAAACAAATAAAACTCGAATTTATCTCATATATTTCAATAATTTTCAGATAATCTTCTGATGAAAATATGGCCCTTAGATTTTTCTCCATTCGCTAATCCGAGCATGCCACTTTTGCCATTGAAATAGAGCATAGTAACAAAATTCTTAAATTATTTTCCAATTTTTTGAATTTATCCCAATTTTTCATTGAATGAATAAAATTCAAATTTATCCCATATATTCAATAACTCCTAGATTATTTCCGAATAATTCAAATATTACAAAATTCTCCAATAATTTTTAAAATTCTCAAATTATTCTGAAAAATTACGAAACCGCAATGCATATTTCTTATTAAGTTGAATTAAGTTGAATTCTATTGGTTTCTTAACTCATAATTTTTTTTAAAAAAAAATTATTCTCGATATTTTCTCGAAAAACTCTCCTATTACAAAAAAATTTCTTACAACCAATAATTCCGAGAATTTCTCACTACGAGTACAAGGTCGAACGTTCATTGTGAGTTGTGCACTCGCAGGCAGAATATATTCGTCCTTCATACTCCAAAACGTGTCTATGGTACATTTTGTCGTAACCTCCTTGTGAGATGTCCTGATCCTGAACCGTCCGATGAACCTGTAATTAATCCAAATGGATAGCTACGATTATGAGGTTGGTAGGTATCACTGTTTTCGGTCCACCTTCTGCATGAGCGCCAGGTGTCGGCACTGTGTTTAGCAAAGTGTTTGGTAGGCTGTCAAAAGGGCAATGGGGAACGCTAGAGCCACTCTCCTTTTCAGTGAGTTTCAACCAATCACGTTGACACGCGTTGGCAAATCTGGTTGGGGATGACATAAACGCGCTCTGACGGTAAGTGAGACCTCGGTCGATGAGGTGGTGGCATGCTAGATGAATGGGACCAAAACGACAGAATGGAAGTGTCGTTTGGAACTGATTTCAATTTCATCGACGCTGTACCCGTGGCATTGTTGTGCTGGCAATCTTCGTGGGCTTGGCTTTAAATTTTTTTTTGTTTTTTTTGTTTGTGGTGACGTGGAATGCAATTTGGGCCTGGGCTTCAGCGTAGAGATAATGTCGCATAAACTTTGTCTCTCTTTACAATTTAGCAACAAATTAAAGCGTAATAATTTCATTAAGTTCTTAAATTGTATAATAGCCTAGTGGCATTTCCGTCACTTGTTGAGTAAGTAATTTCTGATTCAAACTTATGAAAAAACATTAATACCTATTTGTTAGTGATAATTAGGATAAGGGTAATAGTAAATTATATCAATTGTCCAAAGACAAAAAAAAAAAAAATTCATTGCACATGTCGAAGGCGTAGATTTCAGGAATTTTTTTATAAATAGGAGTCCTTGTGATCGTGTCTCTGTCATTACTCTAGCAACGATGATTTACCAAGGCATCTTGTCCAAAATGGGGGATTTACCAACAAAGCTACTGTTGTCTCAGCCAGGGGTATTACTGGTATCCAGTGAGTCAGTGACCATAAATGGTGGGTTCAGTCCTGACCCTGTGACAAAATAATGAGAAAAGGAGAGAATTTAATTACTGGTCTCTTCTCCGCTTGCAGCCAGGCAGATGGATTTATTCATGGGCAAGCTGGCAAGCTGGCAAGCTCAATAGCTCCTAGAGGCTAGAGTATTCAGTCAAGAGATCATCTCGAATTGAAGATGAATCTGCCATTCTCCATCAGAGGAAGAACAATACCAAGCCATCTGGTCCAAAATATATTAATGCAAGAACAAGTTTCCCAGAGATGCTATCCAAAACAACTAATCTAAACAAAGTCTCCATGACTAGATTCGAATCCGGGATACCTTCTTCATCAAAACAACTAATCTAATAACAATACTTGTATATATAAGTTTTCTGCCCCCTACAAAAAAAATTACATATAATGTCATAAAACCAGCCTTCCCCAGCAAAGCACAGATCAATTCATTAATACCTGACTATCTCCAATTATAATAAACCCCTTTAATGAACAAAAGAGAAGTAATACACAAATAATTACAACATAGATGAAGAAATCACCCCTCAAATGTTAATTGAACCACAATATTTTGAATTGCAGTAAGGTGAGAAGGGTCCAAGGCATTTTTAGGCCTGGAAACATTGAAGCATAGGCCTTGTACATCACACATAAATGATTGATGAGACCCCCACCCCCGCCTTCTCTCTTTCTCATAAAAAAAAGGGTCTGAAGGAAATATTGGATCACAATCATCCACGCAATGGTTGTCACCAAATACCATCTAGCTGAGGCCACTGTGGTTAACATGGATAATGAATTAGTAAAGTCCAAAAAAATGGAAGAACCAAATGCAAGACATCCTCTATTGAAAACAAATTACTTGATCATGAGCATTATTGCTCCCCGGTGAGTGCAAGTGCAATCCAATTTGAGGCAGATGTTTGAATCAGAGATTGAACATTTGAAGATAGAGATAGAGGAGTGACTGCAACCTGTCACACCAAAAGGCAATGCCACCATAATCAGCAGACGAGGATAAGAAGTTGATGGGACAGAAAAATATGGAACAGAGAACATTCCAACTTACAAATCCATTTTCAAGAGCTCTGAAATCTAGATCCTCGTCTACAGCTTCATGTTCCTTATCCAGGAACTGCAATCATAAAATAACCATTGCCACTGAATGTGTTCCTTAAAATAACCAAATTGAAGCCGTCGAAGAAGGGAAACAGTACAAGCAGAATAGAAGGGGAATCCTCTCTATTTTTTTTTTTTAGCCAGCAATGGAAGGGGAAGCTGGTTCTACAACCAAGACATAAAGAATTTTGTTTTCCTCTTTTGAATGTGACATAAATTTGCTATAGAGCATTTTGCCTACTTTAAAAGAGTTCAAACAATTACAAGTCTATGTATTTTATTTATACCTCTTGACGGAAGTATTTCTTTACTGTTTGTTGTGAACTGAATTTTCCTGCGACCCCAACTGATTCAATCTCCACATTCTTCCGGTGTGAGTTCAAGCGGCGTGCTGCACCCTAAGAAATTTAAAGAGAGTTAGGCCATTCAAGGATGAACTCTCAGACAACATAGCAGCAGCTACGTCAACGAGAAGTTTGAGAAACTAGTCCATTTATGATATTTATAATTACTTACAGCTGCAGAGGCATCTCGGCTCAGCTGTGCAAGCTTAATGCCAAGGCTTTGCTGACTAGACATAAAATGGCCAGAAGAAGGATGCCTATTTGCTGATACAGCTTGCCAGCTTAAAGAAGACCTCCATAAACTCTGCCTGGTTACTTTAAAGCCCTGTAAAACATGGAACATATAAAAATGATATGAAACAACCAAGGGAATGGAAAGCAATATGTTTATACACGAACTGATTTCCTCCCCCTTCCTTATCAATAAAAGCTCACCATGTTAACTATGAGACGAGACCCATTAGTTCAAGGTCAACAAATAATTTAATTTCTGTATTGCATAATTCTCAATAATTTCACCATTACTCAAAGATGAGTCTTCAAAAAATCAAACCTTGTTTGTCAGGGGAGAACTGGGAATTTCTATATTCAGTAAGCAACTTTTTGGAAAAATTCCTTCCTCGATATCTCTTATGGCCGCATATATTAATGGTAAACAAACATTGACTGCATCCTTGAAATCACTTTCACAGCTTACATCCTTCTTCCTAAAAGGGTCAGGGCACCAACTCTTTATAGATGTCTATTGAAATAAGTAAACAACAAACAAAAGCAATAACAAGAAAATGCATGGGACACTCACCAGTTCAATGAAATGCAAATAGATGGTATTCCACAAATCAATGCCTCCCTAGCTCCAGCAATAGCTCCTGAGTAGAACCTATTGAACTCATGAATGATAAAGTAAATATTTCATTCCAACAACGACTAAAAGATCAGAAGCAAACAAATCTGGAGAACTAAAATCAACCAGTATATCAAAATTTTCCCAATGACCACATTCAGATGAAGGATCTTAATCAATTACAATATGTATTAGGTGGTGACCCACCATTAAGATATGGATAAAATAAAGGAACAAGGTGTATGTAAGAAGTTATATAGACTATGAGGACTGGAGCAGAACTTACATGTTCTGACCACAACTTGATCCCTTGTTTATTCCACTAATTACCTGAATATTAGAAAAGACACCAAAATCATACATATTGCAAATTTTCAATGTAAAAATCTTAACGATGATAATTTATAAATGCATACCAAAACAGGTTTTGACCAAGTAAAACAATGCCCTGGATAAAGCTAAAGAGACACAATCCACAGGAGTCCCTGATCAAAACAATCACCAATGAAGCCTGATGTAATGTTAAAATTCTTAAGACAATCTGAAAAACATATAATTTGATATTAAAAGCGTAAACAATCCCACAATGGCAAGAACAGGACACAATAGGCACAAACCACCTCAAGGGCCTGTTTGGAATCTAATTTAAATTGAATTGTTTGATTTTGTTTCACATTCAAAGTTGAGAGCAAGCCTATCATTTATAGTGAGGCAATTCAAGAGAAGCGCAGCCATCAAAATAAACTACAGTGAAATTTTGATATATTGTGAGTATTGTGACATTTGACAGTCAATTTTTGAAATTCATGAAATTCCCCCTATTTTGAATTTCTACTCTCATTTGTGATGACTCCATTTTTTTTCAAATGGTGCCATTCAAGATGATGGATTTGTGCCTTTGACACAATGTAAAAGATACAAAAATCATTTAATTTTCATTTGGATAACCGACCAGGCCCTGATTGAACTATTCAATTTCCATGGGACAACCGAACAGGACTTAATGACTTCGCTGTCATATTTTATAACTATTTAACAAACACAATACCAATTCCACAAATTGAGGACAATCAGGACATAAAAGAAAGAGAATAGTGGGATTCACCAGAAACTTCATAAGCAGTGGCACCACTGATTTCGGCAGAACTCACGGCAAGGGTCTCTCGAATCGTCACGGAGTGACCAGCCACAGATTTATCCCTGCATTGGCAGCAAACGAATGATCTAAACAAAAACTCATTATAGATTTTCACATATTTATTAATATATACCAATGAGCAATGGAAGTATTAAGCTGAACTGAGTGGTAGTTTTCTGTTGTAATCCGTGATTGCGAAAAAGCAAGAACGGACAACCGTCCAGCATTTGTGCCCATTAACTTTTTCCGGACACGTGTCCCCGTGTCCAAAAAATGCTTTGAGAAACTTTTGATCTATTAGTTTCCGAAAATGAACTTCCAAAAATTCGTCTTCCGCAACATTGTCATTATCTTCATTTTCGAAGAAAGAAGAAGAAGAAGAAGAAGAAGAAGATTCTAGAAAGTAGAACCGAATTTCCTATCCTTTCCCACATTTTCTCAGCAACCAAACGGAACCTGCTGAGAAAATCTCCAAACTACAGGAAACACAGCTAAAAGTGGGGAAAAGACGGAGAAACAAAGCAAAAGATGAGAAACTGACGATTGCGGTGCGCAGACATGAACATCGAACCGACGTTCGCGAACCAGAGCCTCGACAAGAAGTCTAAGACCTGGTGCCTCTATTCCGTCGCCATTTGTCACCAAAACCACTGGTTTTCGACTGTTCTTCTCTGCAATTTCCTCATCGGTTTTCTCTGGCTGATCTTCTTCACCATCCTTCCTACTCATCAAAGCCTCTTGAAGATTGGAGATCAGTGATTGCGGCATTACATTGTTCTTCACAGAAGTCATCCTTAGATGTGTGCATAAAGAGAGAGAGAGAGAGAGAGAGAGAGAGAGAAAGAGGTGGTTCCAATCGGATGGTGAAAGGATCAAAACGTTGCGATGAGCTCTGCTTCTGGGGATTGTGGAAACACCGGATTCAAATATATATACTTGAGACTGGAGGGCTGGTCCGGTGGTATGTTACACGTCAGTAAATTTCCGCTGATGTGGCATACTGGCATGGGAGGTAGGTTAATCAAAATTTTTTTTTTTAAAAAAATTTAAAAAATAACTAACTTGACATACCACACTCGATAATATTGGATGGATGAGTATTATAATATTACTCATGATGAAAATGTTAATTATTGCACAAAATTTTAAAATAGAGTAGGTGTCATAAAACCAATAGCTCATATTTATAAATTCATTCTCCTTTTATAATAGTTTATGTGACATGTCACATCAACTTACATGATATATTATATTAACTAATTTATTAATATAGAACCTTTTCTAACTCTTTTTTTTTTTTTCTTCAAGACATAGAAAATGAGGAGGTGTTGTGATACCAATGTTTTAAATAGAAAAATATTAACTAATTTGTTAATATAGAGCATATTGTCACAATAGATGAGAATAGAGTAATAAGTATTTAGATGGAAAATTAAATACATAAAGACTAAATATCAATTCATTGCTTTTCTAACCCTTTTTTTTTTATCTTGAGGTAGAAAATGAGCTGGCGTTGTGATATCAATGTTTTAAATAGAAAAATATAAATTTTAATGACAACATGAAGACGCTATGCCAACAGTAACATTAAATGGTATATTGATATGACATGCAACATGCAAAACTAAATACATAAAAATGTTGGTGGACGTTTGGTGGGATGGGTAGCACTACTCTTTGCTTACATCTAACCATGTCGAAGAAACTAATTAAATGAAACAGTGACATTAAAAAATGGGTGGATTTGACCCATCAAATTTGTAATTGGTGCCTTTAAATTCCAAAATTGTTTGAATATTTTTTATTTTATCTCCCAACAAAAAAAATCCAAAACCTCACTTAGCTTATAACTTAAAACACTGCTCACGATCAATTTTACAAAAAAGGTTCAATTTAAGATAGTTCACTTATTAGAGCGAAATTCACAAAAGTCATTGATGGGCAAGATTCACGGATCGCTTGGTTAGGTTCACCTACCTTGCAACTGTAAAACCACCAAAATCACTTTACAAGGCGAGCCAAAACGGGCCTTGAGGTCATCTGCTAAGTCAAAAAAGGACAATATCTAGGACGATCATCAGAGGTGGTGTCCATCCACATCAATGTCGACCATAGGTTCTTTAATCATATCAGTCAATTCCTACATCAAATGACTTTAACTGTGGGCTCCTGCACATAAAAAGTTGTCCACCTCTCACTCTCTTAATTAATGGAGCAACAATATTTTTTTTTGTAATAAAGAAATCTTATTCATTGCAAAAATATATATATGATATAAAAATTAGTGCCATCAATTCTTATACATGATGGAAAAAAATAGTGTGCGGTTCTAAAATTAGAATACAATTGCATAGTTCCTTTTAAACCATTTTTCCTCCCTCAAAAAAATGGGATAGAGATTTTTTTTGATAACATGGATCAGAAATTCATTACATTAACTCAAACCTATAATATCCCCCACATAAGAATGGACAAGTGCCACTAAATCACAAGAGCACGGGTTGGGATTGAGATTTGAAACGCCATCATTTTCCCATATATAGGAAGAAAGAGATAGCATCCAAAATACAAGACTACAACAAATTTGCATAAAGTTGAATTTAATGAATGAAAATGTTTAGGCATTTTCAAACTAATTTGGTAAAGCAAAAAAACAAAAAAAACAAAACAAAAAGTGAGAGAGTTCTTAGAAGTCCCCATGTTCTACTATATTTTTTACAAGGAAAAGAAAAAACTCAAAAGGAAAGTCAAATAAAATAATTGGAAAGTTGAAAAACTTTGGCAGTTCGATAATTACAAAAGAAACCTTGACTGTGGAGGGTTGGGGAAGGAATCTGCTTAACGAGATCAAAAGTCCACAAATGCCCAGTAAAGTCAGGGCCATGCACACCTATAACCTCGTATGGGCCCCCATTAAGGCCTACAGATAGAACATATTGGCCCCACCCTTTTTGACTTCCTGAGCTCAGATCCAATTTTAATGCTCTGTTTCACATTGAAAGCAAACGGGTCCACACTTTTCAATGCATGGACTCCACTACACTCTTCAGCATGGTACTTACTTTTTTCACCTCAGCATCAAATCCAAACTCCATGCAAAGACCCATTTTAATATAATTTTGGCTAAATTTATATTCACACCGACAAACTCCATGCGATGAATATGAGGATATGGTGTAAAGCTTGAATTGCGCATCTGAGAAAGAATGAAGGAGGAAAAAAAAAGTTAGAGATAGAGCAATGAATGCAAACTAATTCAAGTGAGTACTACAACTATAGTACAGGTCAAATTAAGTTTTGGTTCCCAAGTTGGAAACAACATTTACTTAGGACCATTTTCCAATCCCATCAGATCCAATACTACCTGAATTATTTACATGATCTGGACTCCATTTGGTAATAGGGATTGTACGATCCAAAGAACCTGCAATGCATCGGCACTCCAGCACAGGATAATTTGTACATCTCCAATGGGCTGCTATAATTTGACAACTGCTACAGCTTGTGTCAAATTTGGCTCAAGATATGGCATTGCCAAATAATGCCATGTCATCACCCCGATCTCACAACCTAATGGACTTCACATCAATCTTCAAATCTTGCGCCAAAGTATGTGGCTGTGCCAATTTTAGACATTAGCATCATAGAGCGCATCATACAAAATTATAGCGTTTGGCACTATAACATGCCAAAAAAAAAAAAAAAAGCCAAAATAACACAAACCACTCGAATTGCTCTTAAGATGGCAGTCAAGTTAGACAGATCTTTCTCTCAGTATAAAAAGGATCGATAGTATGGCAATCTCACCCCAACCCAATATCAATTAAACCAGCAAATCTCAGGTCACCCAGCTCCATCTAGCCTCTACGCTTAAGCCCGGTACAGGGCAATCCAATCAGATATTGCCCACTAGTAGGTGCTTAGGCCTGTGATTAGAAGATAAATGAGTAGGACATTTTCAGAAAAGGAAAGAAAATTCCTCACCTCTATTGACCTGAGCAGCTTCATAATCCACCTACATTAAAAATTAAATTCTAGGAGTAACCATTCTGCCGTTTGAATGTCAACTGATGACTAATAGAAAGCATTTAAAACACTGAATACATTAAGAGTAACAATTAATACATTAAGAAAACTGTACCTCACTGATTGCAGTAGGAAAGGAAAGAAACGAATGACGATATTGTTGTGCTATCACGAGGCAAGACACTAATTTGTTGCCCTGTCTCTACTGCTTGGTTTTACTACCAACACCATATATGAAATCCAAAATTGCTGAAGCCTTCCTTGAATCATTTTGTGAACTTCCACTAACACTACTACTACTACTACTCAGGGAAGCAATAGATCGATTCATCTTCATTCCAGATTCATACTTTGCTGCAAATGAAAGCGTTGACAAAAGTGCCTTCTGGGCTGAGATTGGTGTATTTTTATGCCCATCTGATAACTGTCCTGAAGACTGACCTGCAGCAAGTGGAGAAACTGGCAGCATACATGGCATTGCACTTGAGTTTTGAAGTTTTTCAGATGAAATTTGTCTCTCTTGGACAGGAATTTTGATACCATTATCCCTATTGAAAGGCATGCTTGTTTGTTGCTTGCTATTGGAATCCTCTGATGGAGCTTTGCCAAATGAAAGAGACTTTATACCCAGTGGCACCTTAGGTGGAGCTCTCTTTGTCATTTCATGCATATTGTACAATGAGTCTGATATACTTTGCTTCATCTGAATGCCAACTTTAACACTGACGTCCCTCTTAGGAGATGAGCCCGCCAGTTTAAGCTTACTGGAATTGTCCACTGGCAATATATCAATACCATTATCTCTATTTGAAGGCAGGGTAGCTTGCTTCTTACTGCTGCAATAATCAAAGGAAGTTTTGCCAAATGAGAGCAAGTTTATTCCCTCTGGTGCCAGTGCAGGTGTAGTTCTCTTTGGAATCTCATTTAAGTTTGGAACTGCATCTGATGCACCTTGGTTCATCTGATTGCCAACTTTAACATTATCTCCTTTTTGAGATGAACCAGCTTGTTCAAGCTTACAGGAATCATCCGATGGTGATTTCCCAAATGAAAGAAAGTTCATTCCTTTTGGAGCCTGTGCAGGCGGTTTTACTAGAGTCTCTGCTGTATTCTGTTTGGTATTCTTGCGAGGGAAAACTCCAACAGAGCAGGATAAGTTATCAACATTCTGATGGGAGGTAGAATTAATGTTCGGTTGCTTCTCAAAATTTGAATTACCCAGCAGGGATGGAGACTTCAACTCAGGTTTGCAAATATTGGAAATGGCTTGGGAACCATCCTTGAGTGGCATCTGTGGTGAAAATAGTCAATTAGATATATATTAATATACTGCGAGTCTGCAATATAAGGCCTAATCAAATAGGCAATAGAGCATCTCAAAACCTTGATAGCTGCTCAAAAGAAATAGCAAATAATAGAGGCAAGGAGGTACCTTGTGTGAAAAGCTACAATTATCACCTCTGCTGCAAAAGCCTCTAGATACATAATTGTCGCAGGGATACTTGGCAAGCTGATGGTCAAATGGACAATCATCCCCTTTCATGCATGATTTACAGGCAAAATAACGGCATGGCTGCAACAGCATAATGCAGAAGAGAGAGAAAGAGAGAGAGAGAGAGTAACAATGTTAAGCCTTTGACTAATTCAAGAAGAATGATAAGCATGATGTATGGTGCACTTTTCAGCCGTGCAGTATGAGAGATGCACCATGGAGAGTAAAAATGAGATGGTATATAACTTAGCAAGAGAAACATAAAATGAAGACAATTAAGTAACTATACGTACTACTCATAACACTAAATTTATATTGTTCCAACGTTGCAATGGTTAGGCGCAATATATATCATTGGAGAGATCAGATCAAAAAAGTTTTGCATCAAATGACATCAGTAATGCTGGTGATGACCTTCATTCATTAAACAATAATCATGTGTTTTGATAGGCAAACATGAAAATTAATTAAAAAATAATCATGTAGCTCCTACACTCAAATGATTCCAGATCACTATTTAAAAGGGGGAGAAATGAATTTCATGATTTTTAACTCACTATCAATTGATAAGTGCTTTGATCTAAATTCTGGAAATAGTTTGGTAAATTCTAAACAACATATATGTTATAGCCTTCTGGCATAATGATCATCCGTCATCATAACTCTTTAACAGTTTCGTGAGATGATGGTTACATCATACATGACTACTTAACTTGCTGTGGGCCCTCTCAACAGTCATACTTCAACAGCTAAATATAAAGGAGTTGGGTTCAAAGATCAACTCCAATCCAAAAAAATGCCAAGAAATGAACCCAAAGAAGTAAGCCCACCCCTCAGTGATATCATGGGGCATTACTGAGGTGGATTAAATTCCAACTAAAATGAGGCCCCAAGGTAAAGCCCAATAGAATTGAAGAGTGGAACAGTCTACTAGGTAAATAGAAGGAGAATGAGGTTTTCAATGACAGAGATTCTATTCATTGCTCAAAATATGAGGTCCCGTGAGAAAGGTAATAAAGTGCCCCATAAGAAGAAGACTAATCTCTTTTGCCAAAAAGAGCCCCATGACAAACAATGAGCTATGATTTAACCAGTGAGATTGCTAACACTGACGAGCAAAATCATGAGAAAAAGAGTATGGCATCAATTACTGCGATGTAGTTGTGGAGAGTACAAATAGGGTTGGAGGGCAAAGCCTATGGAACTCTAAGAAAGATCCAGTGTACACAATTGGCAGCAACAGCATGACAGTTTACCAAAGGATTCAGCTGGAAAAAATTCTTTAAAAGCCCACCAAAAGGTCCAAAAGAGAGAATAGTATCAACAAGCAGCAACAATACAGTCAGAGGAGAATAGTTTCCCAAAGTTCAGTTAAAGAAGCATATTCAGGTTTATTACACAGGCAAGGGACCACGTGTTGCTTGTAGATCAAGACATGGTCACTTGCCAGCTCATCCATGGGTGGCCATGGATTGAGCAACCCATCCAAACCATATGTCTTGGCACAACATTTCGGTGGGCTTGACACCTCAGAGTCTCATATAGCCCTATAGGATCAAGCCAATCTTGTTACTCTAGGCCCCTGCACTGGCCATTTGTAGAATAGAGTTTCAAGCCTAGCCTACCCTAAAGATACTTCACCAATATTTCTACTCCCGCCCCCCTCTCTCTCCCCACAAAACCCAAAAAAAAAAAAAGGAAAAGAAAGAGCTTAACTAGGGCTACTGATGAGTCATGTTAACGTGGATTCAGATCAAGTTCAGGCTGAGTCCAAAATATTCCCAGACCAAACCCGACCCATTTAAACTGCTATCGGGCTCAATTTTCAATAAGCTTAAGCCTGATGTCGATCCATTAGTTACCTTTGAGCAACTGTAAGTGACCAAAGCAGCCAAACTAACCAAAATTAGCAAAAAAG